>BJKM01000240.1:0-745000 GCA_015082035.1 Chaenogobius annularis | reverse complement strand
AGACCATCATGGTTCAAAACAGTTAATATAATGCATACATAAAATACTTTTGAAGTAGTGGCAGTGGTAGAGGGATCCACTTGTCTCTTGGGCTGCTTGTTGTCCGTGAGCAGTTAAATTTATGGTATATTAACAGTCCCTTCGTCCTCCTGCCTCAGTCACTCCTGAATGTCCTGTTTCTGGATCTGTCGCTTTTTCTTTCTTTTTCTCACACGGCGATAGAAAGCCTTGCCCCTTTTCATTAGGGGCCACTGTAACAACAAATTGATGTAGTTTTATAGCCAGCAGTGTCTATGTTTGTCTGACGTTTATGTTTGGTCGTTAATCTCCCCATTGACCTCCATCTCTCTCTCTCACTCTTCGGCCATGCAGCTCTCCCATTGGTGGCCTGCAGATACGCTACGACTCATCGGGGTCGTTGCCGGGGCCGGGCCTGGGGTTGCTAGGGGCGGGCGGAAGCGAGACGCTGCCCCCGGTGGCAACCAGCATCGAGCAGCTCCTGGAGAGACAGTGGAACGAGGGTCAGAGCTTCCTGCTTCAGCAAGGAGCCCAGGGCGACGGTGAGAACGCTGAGTGTCCTGTTGATGCTCAAAGGAATCTCACTGTTTCTGTGTCTTCTAAACAGAAGCAGACTAATGGGTGGGGATTATTTGCATAAATTGTGAAACTTGATGAGTTTTTGTTTACTAGTCACCTTGTCATTTGTCACACTCCACGTGTCTCCTGAAGCACGGGCTTTTAAGAATGTTGCTGCAAAAAGTGACAACTAAGAAGCAAAAAACGCTGCTTGCAACTAAAATGTCAGAATTTCAACCCAACGAAAATTACTCAAATTTTAATTTTATTATTGCAATTTTAGTAATTGCCTTAATATAACTATTCTCCCTTTTAAAAACTAAATTGAATGTGCCATGTTGCCATGTCTGCTTCTGCTTCTGAATTAATCAGTACAAGATACATGTATGTAAATGTGTATTTAATTTAACATCCTAAATTATTTGTATTTATTGTATAATCATTTGTGTTTTTTTTTGTACACATGAACTTTTCTTTAGGGATCAGTAAAGAGACAATGTCACCTAATTGTTTCAAAGGTCTAGTGGGGCAAATCCAGTCTATGTTCTTATGGTTAAGTCCTCCCCCTTTAGGCCACTTGTTCTTGAGTCTGTGCAGGCTTAGGACAAGGCCTCTGTAGCTGATCTTGACCTTTGATCTCTTTGTAAAGTTCATCCATCTAATTAGTCACTTGGTTTGTGAACAGAAACAGGAACACATTATCATGTTTGACCTGAAGGACGAACTGCTCCAGAAGGCCCTTTTTAAGCTATATCTCAAACAAAAAAGTATGAGAAGTGTTGTATTAATTCTCTGCTGTGTCTGTGTGTCTCTGTGTGTCTGTGTGTGTCTGTGTGTGTCTGTGTGTGTCTGTTTGTCTGTGTGTCTCTCTTTGTGTGTGTCTGTGTCTGTTTGTCTGTGTCTGTCTGTGTCTGTCTGTGTCTGTGTGTGTGTGTGTGTGTGTGTGTGTGTGTGTCTGTGTGTGTCTGTGTGTCCACTCTTAGTGGTGGGCATGTTGAAGTCACTGCACCAGCTGCAGGAGGAAAACCGCAGACTGGAGGAGCAGATCAAGACTCTGACCATGAAGAAGGAAAGGCTGCAGCTCCTGAGCGCTCAGCTATCAGTGCCTTTCACTCCGTCGTCAGCCTCCTCTGGTAAACAATGTCATATTGGTATTAAAGCCACATGTTGTCTGTATTACAACTGAAATGCGCAGTGTTCTTATTACACCTTTAAGATTAAGAGAAGTGTGGGGAATAAGACAATATTTCTATTAAGATTTACTTAATTTATGTTTATTTATTTTATATTGTTAAAAATATGTAGATTATTTACTGTATGTTCTAATAAACATGTATTATGCCAAAATATAGCAAATGCCTTTTGTCTAAGTCAGGAGTTAATTTTTCCTGACATGCTAACTATTTTTGCTTCTAAATCGTACTTCTGTAAATGCAATCTTTTGTGGATAACTGTCTCACACTGTCCATCTGAAGTGAATGTATGTGTTTGGCAGATGTCAAAGTTGGTGCCGCTGACTCCTCTCTACCTGCAGCTGCTCAGGTACAGACCAACATTGTGACCTATGTTATTGCATTGAATTGTTTGTCACTGACAGTGGGTTTGGTGTGTGTCTGCCTTCTCCTTAGGACAGTGCGTCGTGTGGCGGTCACAGCAGTAGTGGCTCCACCTCCTCCTTGTCCACCCCTCCCTCAGTGTCCCAGAGCCCGCCCCAGCCTCAGATCAATGGGCTGGGGCCATTAGGAGCAGGAGTGTCGGGGCTCATGGGTGCACTGGGGACAGGGGCCGCTCTGGGCATGGGGGGTATAGTTGGAGCACTGAACGGGGTCATTCAGACGCCAGGTGCTACTGGAGCTGCAGCGCTCACGGTCAGCAACAGGTATACACTGTTTTAACTGACTTACAATCAAACATCACAGATATTTCATACAGAAAACATAGCATCAAGTATTATATTTCTGGTAGTGAAACACTTTTAATATGACTGTAAGTAGAGTACTTAAAATTGTATTTAGGGTTTTCCTTTTGAAATCATTGTTCTGGTTTTTTCCCTTGCTTACGATTTGGATCGTAGCTGCACAACCACTAGTAAGACCAGGTGAGCCATAACGAGTAGTCATTGCCATAGCTCTATGTTTTCATGTCATTTCAATATTCTGAACCATGTCTGGTAACGTAGTGACTTGTATTGGAATAGGGAGATGGCTGTCCTCTGCTGAGGGCTGAAGTATGAGGACAGTTGTGCGTGTTTCTAAAGTTGTGTTTTGTTGGCAGCGCTGCGCGGCTCCTCCTGCAGCAGCATCAACATCAGCTACAGCAGCTGCTGTCCTCACAGCCTTCAGCGGTACGACACACACACAGGGTTTAGTCAGACCTGCACACAGCCATGAGGTCTACTACAGGCCTCTTTTACTGTTTTGTATCAATTCTTCTATAGCTACACAAGCCTCACCAAACATAAATATCTAAAACTTTCACATATATTTTTTTCCATCCAATTTGTCATGTATTCTTAATTATATTTTTCTCTTTTTAATATTGTCCATTAATCTGAATTTCATCATCCTCCATTCTAATAAAGTTCTGTTTGTGTCTCTCCCAGGAGCAGCAGCAGGTGTTGTTCTACCAACTGATGCAGGCGCAGCAGCAGGACCTCCAGGGGCCCTCCTCCGCCCAGAGCCAGGGCACTATCACCACAAACCCCTTCCTGGCCCTCCAGCACTCTGATGTCCCGGGACAGAAGTTGCGCCTCACAGAGAAGGCAGTGGGTGTCGCAGGACAGGAGAAGACATGATGCTCAATGTGTCTTTTAAAAATAAATATGCAGAGGTGCTTGGAAAGTTGCCTGTTGCTTAAATCCAAGTCCTAAGTCTGGTCTAAGCTTTCACATCAATATAGTTTATTTCAGTTTAGACAGAATTTAGTGAAATATATTCTATTTATTTACTTTTTAAATTAGTTTTAGTGCTGCTTCAGTTTCTTATTTTGTCATTCTGTTGGTAATTTTGGTCTTTGTTTTGTTAAACATTTTTCCAGTCATCATCTTGTCCATTACAGTTCTTGTGTCTGTTTTAGATTTCTATTGATGTTTCTTTATATTTGTCTGGTTACTCTGCTGTTTCACTTTCTCAGGGGCCTCAGCTAACCAGAGCGGTGCAGTTGGCAGCACACAAACTAACACACACTAGCACTAAAGTACAACAAAGGAAAACTGTATTACATGAATATGAAAACGCAGCTCCCTATGACAGGTCGTACCAGTAGCAGAGTCATGTTTTACATCTGTCTCGGCTGTCCCAAGGGGAACGCTCACGGAGAGGCTTGTAAAAAAACAAAAAAAAACAAAAAAAACTGCAGCCTTTCCTTTTGTCTCCTCAACTATGTATGTATTAAAGTGACTGAGCCAAGTCTTGTACCATCACCGAAGACGCCTTTTTCTGCTTTTGACTGTCTCTTTGGGCCAGATACAGGGGGCTCACACAGCAAAAAGTGTAAACACTAAAAAAAGGGTGTATGTTTGGAGGGTTGCTGTAATTTGCACAGCAAAATAATAAATAACGGAGCAATGGAGCTGTTGGTGTTCACCTTGTGTAAACCATTACATTTGATGGAGCTGATTGAGCCCCCTGCTGTACCTACCTCTCCAGCAGGACCAGCCTATGAGGACCTTGGGCCAACACCAGCGCCCCGTTTAAATGAACCCACAACAGTCAGGACTGACCAGTCAGGGTCCAAACCCAAGTGCCTAAAGGCGGAGACGTGAACTACCCTATTTGCCCTTTTCCCAAATCCACTGATAAAGCTACTGCACAATTACACAACTTTCAAAACAGACTCATATTCTGCTGCATTTCTAAAATTTCAAGCCAACTTTATATTGTGCTTTTATTTATTTCAACTGCGTTTGTTTAAGATGATTTATTTTAAATTCCAACTGGTGTAATTGATAATTTTCTACTACTGTTTATAGTTTTGTTTTGTTTTTTCTTATACAGTTGGATCTTGCTGTAAAACCCCTTTAATAACCTGTTGTTTTTAAATGTTAGAAGAGGCTACTTGATAGTTGGCGAGGGGTGGATGTATATAGCTATTTGTAGATGGGAGAAATGATGTGCCCGGGGCAATGACAGTTTTTACCTCCGTAATCTGTAAATAAATAGTAAAATTCTCATTGGTTATTGGTGTATATATAAAATGGTTGTGACTGACCCTTGCTGGGTTGAAAGAAAGCCAATGAAGCCTCAGTCTGTGTGTGCGTGTGAATCTTAGGACCAGACAAAATGTTTTCACAGTGACTGGATACAAAGTATTAATTTATTTTTATATGTGCAGGGACATTGTGTTTCTTTTTTAAGTTTTGCACCATTTTCTTGATGAGTCTTTTTATACTTGTGGGCACCATGTTTTCATCTGCACACGTCTTGATCAAGTTTTGTACAATAAAAAAAAAAAAAAAGAAATATTGTATTTGAACACCAAAATAAAGAAACACTCTGGAATTTAAATTTGCATTGTGTTATTTTGGGAAGCAACACTGTAAATAAAAATATTTACTGAAATAAAAATAATTTCATGAATGTTTTAATTGCCTAAATTAAATGTTAAAGAATCCAGTATATATTTCTAAGATTGTTGATTCATTTTACAATGAGTGCAAGCAACAATAAACGAAAGTGAAATATATAATATTAATAAATGGTATTTCGTTAAATATGTAAAATAATTAACTAATTGAAGTTTACAGCAGTGGTGGTGTGTTGGACACGTTAGCTTTATGCTAAAGCAAAAACTGCGAAAATGAATCATCATGCTTCGGGTGCCAATAGGAGCTTAACATCTTACATTTAAACAATGTGCTCCGAGGCTCCTGTCCGTACAAATATGCGCGCACACCCCGGAGCTGATGACTTCCAGCTGCCAAGAAACACCAGTGCGCTCGAGGTAGGGGCAGTGGGCACCATCCTGCTACATCTGCTTCTGCCCAAGTAATTAAAAGCTCACTTTCCTCCTGCGTCCCTGCACCCCACATCTCCCCAAAACAGCCCCCAATCGCCCCTTGAGGAGCTCGCAGTGCCCCTTTTCTTGCATTCACAAAATTCACCCCTCCTCCCCATCCGCTCACTATCCGAGCTGTCAATCAAAACAGCTACACCCCTTCAGCCTCCACCTTCCCTTTTAAAAGCCTTGTACACACACACACACACACACACACACACACACACACACACACACACACACCACACACAGACACACACACACACACACACACACACACACACACACACGGCTGTGTCCATCATCGATCAAGCTTGCCTGCTTCGCGAGCCCGGGGGTGAGGGCGTACCATGGGGCGTACAGCTGATGAAGGACCCCTGTGTGCGGCCGCACCAGGTGCCTGATCAAAAGTCATGGCGACACTGAGTCAGCTCGCTCAGCCTCAGGAGAAAGGCGCGGGCGCTGAGCAGCAGAGAGCGGGCTGGTGGAGGGGTTAAGCCGGGGATGATTACACAAATGTAGGGCAGATATGTACTGCTTTAGGAGAGAGTTAAGCCGCTGTCACAGAGGCATGATGTGGGTTACCTGCCGCCGTCTCAAGGGTTTTGAAGGTGTGGTTTCATTTTGAGCTCTTAAAACAAAGGCGCAATCACAAACGTCCAAAATAACATGTAATGGCCTATGTGCAAAAAGGTTGCTTAGGCCAACAATAATAAATCAGTGTTCAAACGATGATGATGATGGTGGTGGTTTTCATTTTAATTCATAATTTAAACTGCCCTGTTAAGTATAGGCAGGATTTTAATGATGTTTTAGGAAGTTCTTCCAATTCAATCTAGAGCATCATTTGTAAATCCGGGGACTCACTTCCACCCCAGGAGATCAAAGTAAGCGGTGTCCAATGTCCAAATTTGCGAGCGAGCGTGTGTGTGCGCGCGCGCTCTAAGCACAGCAATTACGGTTAGAATCGTAGTAGGCCAATACAAAATAAAATATATGATATTTGTATAGCCAAAAACAGCAGGTATAGGTAGAAGTATTATGCAAAATGCTGATAGTTTTGGCAAACAGTCCTTGTTGTTCAGTTAAAGATTGCATCTTGATTCCTGAATTTGACCAATTTACTAAGTGGTTTACGTGGGAGAATCGGATAACAAGCAGGCAGGAGAAAAAAGAAAGCAAAAGTGTATGACAGCTGGCTCGAGATCATTTAAAGCCAGAGTAAACCTGGTTTACCTGGAAGACAATTTACAAATTGGGACATGAACAAACAAACAAGTATATCTGAGCACACAAATATGGTTATTATTAGGATGGGCCATAGATTTCGGAATCAATCTCAGGTATTAATAAAATATTAACCTGTTGGAGTCCTGTTTTTAGGATATGTAAAAGTATAACTTGTTTATATATATAACTTAAGTAAATTATTTAATTGTTAAAAGCTTTCAAGTGGCAGCGCACAAGGCAATAAAGAATGGTAAATAAAAATGGTGTGATAAACTATTAGCAGGATGCAGCTGTAATGCGGTGTAAATCATCAGAGTGGCTGCCATTAGGAGCTTAATCCTGAACAGAAACCTCCCGCCAAGTAGAACCGGATCAGGACTACAGAGGTGTTTAAGACCAGGAAGTGGAACAAGGGACAGCTGAGGAAGTTCCCAGGGCAGTGTTCTGTACATTAACGTGGTTGATGTGACTGTCCTCTGCTCCCACTGCTCACAGGGAGGGATAATGGTGGAGCGCACGCGCAGCACACAACACAGCCTTGTCCCCCTTCATTGTGGAACAATGTAAGATAAATCTTTAGACTTTGCTTGTCAACAACAAATGCTCTATATCTAAAAGCACCAATAAGTTAAAGAATAGGAAAATACTAAATTGGAAAATGAAAGCTATACGTCTTAGTTTACTGTCCATGGGGTTCAGAATTATGAAATTCAGCCACTGGCCTTGACAATTTTAAACTAAATATTATTTTTTGGATGGTGAAAAGTCCTCAACAGGAAGCTGAAACCCATGAATTGGTGATCAATGGCTGATTTCTGTCCAGCTGTCTCACCAAAATTGTAAAGGGAAAATAAATAAAATATAAAATGTGTGCCACATTTAGTTTTTCAAGATTTATTTGGTGTTAAAACAATATCATACAAAACCACAACATTGTAGTCCAGTTCAGAATATAGACACAATTTCTGTTCAAATGTGTCACATTTGAATATGAAATGGCTCTCTTTCAGCCTCTGCAGCCGGCGCTCGGCTCGGGAGTCAGCGGCTCCTGCTCTGCTCCTCTGCCGGCTTTAACACTTTAGCACCCGGACACACACTGGTGTAGCTGCCGCTGCCTTCGGGTCCCGTGAGTGACAGAGAGAGGCTACCTTGTGTTTTTAGAGCTTAGTCTGGGTTTATTGGGCAGTTTTTGCTGGGCAGTAGTTCTTTTGTTAATTCAGCGACAGCGCGGAGCGTTTTCAAGCGCGTGCTTTTCTGTTGTCTGCTTTTCCCCTTTGTCGCTGCGCGGGGAAATGCAGCAGCTCGAGCCGCTCAGCGCGGGCTCGCGCGGCTCAACGCGGTGTTTGCAGCGGCGCAATAATAACACAGGCATCTGTAATATATTATACAACATACACAGAAAGGCCCCACACGTAGACATGCAGCCGCTTCTTTTGATTTGCAGTATTTCTGCAGATAAATAATTTGTTGATCAACGAGTATTCGGCTCGGACCGTTCTTTTTTTTTTTTTCCAGTGTTAGCAGGGTGTACTTGTTTTTGTATAGTATTAGTTCTAAACTGAAAAGTAGAAATAGATTATTGCCTAAATTAAACCAACGTGTTGTGGGGATTATGGTTTCTGGAATATTACTTAATTACCTTAACTAATAGTTAATCAATTATGATATCAACTACTTTTAAGTAGTACAGGCAACAGTTTGACTTGATTCGTATTTGTTCATAATTAAATTGACTATAATTTAATTTTTAAAAATATATACATTTATATGTATGTATATGTGTGTGAAGACTTTGAAGACTGACTAAAGCAGAAACAGCAAGGAGCCACACAGAAATGTAAATTCTTTCTTTGCCCTCATTAAACCTCACTCATTTAAATACACAATGCTCATTGGCTGTGTTGTCCTTTCTGAACACATAGTGAGAAAAAGGAAAGGCAGAAAATGAATGTGATCTTGTGGTTCTATAATGAATGTGACAGGATATAGAAATAAATTAATCTGGTTTCAGCATCAGGTAAAAATAGATCAGTCACTGAGGATCATTACTGATAATTACTCTTAGTCGACTTAAGATCCCAGCTGTGTCAAGGATCAAATGAGCCTGTGGGACTGTCCCAAACAGTCTATAACAATAATAATAATATTACATTTGTCTAAACTATATCTGACACATTGTTGGTTGAAAGCTTTTCGCACACAAAGCCACCTTATGCAAACAGTGCCTCTACATGCAAACAGTGCCTCTACAAGTTGTTTTTCTTTTTTTCTTTCTTCCACAAAATGGGAAATTCTCAATAGAGAATCATTTGAGCAGTGCCTTGCTCAAGGACAGTGCAGCCAACAAAGAGAGGGCATCCCTGCAGGGACTTGCATCTGATTTCTAATATTCAAATGTGAGCGAGCCGCAAGGATAAATGAGCCCACAACAGGCATGTAAAGAGACCTGGGATTTCTCTAACTACAACAGCTGTTGAATGGTATAGACGCACTGCATAATGGTACCCTTCCCACGTGTGTGTGTGTGTGTGTGTGTGTGTGTGTGTGCGTGTATGATGAAAATCCCTCCTCCTCCCTCCCTCATCTACCTATCAGCAAAACTAATTTATTATGCAGACTGGGAACCCTTGGGCTGGCAGTGAAGGCTGTGTGCTCTATTTGCGTATTTTGTAAATATGAGGTACAAAAACAGCTGATTTAGTGCGAGTCTACAACGTGACAGGAAGAGGGCAGAGACATAGCCAAGACACGGTGTGGACCTACAGTCTGTATGTGTGATTACACTGATCGACTTGTTGCTTTGTCTCCAGGTTGAAATTTGATATTAGTTCTATGGAGAGCCACGTGAATTGTTTTATGGTTTGACTAAATGAGCGTGTGTCACACAGACCTTGAGAAGCAGATAAAAAATAAGCTAACTGCTGCTCTGTCGTCGGAGAAGGAACCCCCAAGGCCTCTTCTGGTGAACTGTAAACACGCTTGAGCCTGTGTTTGGACACAAATCAGCAGTGTATAAGACATTTGATTGTTTTTTCCATAAAAGTGACAACTTGACTGCACATTGCATCTGGCCTTCATCAACTGGGGAGGAATACCAGAGATTTTCCTGAAATCAGTGACTTCAGTGACACAGATTATCAGCAAGGTGAAGGCATTTTGTCTCATATCAGTCAAACATAACAACTATGTTTATGAACCAATGTCTTCCAGTGAAAGGTAAGCTTTGATACAGAGAGCTGTGGAAAGTACTGTCCCTCAATGGCCTCTGACTGAATCTGTTGACACACATTAGTAGCATAATTGTAAAAGCTTTGGTTTAATCTTTTAAAAGTCCCTGGGTAATGTTGAAGATGGGTAAAGAAGCCAAGTGAGGGGGATGGAAGAGGAATAGAAAGACAGAGGGGAGGAGAGAAACTCAATCTAAAGCACCAGGTGCTGCTTTTGTGGACATAATCTCCCAGCCCTTGAGACCATGCACTCTCTGGCCAACATACACTGCTTTTCATACGCATACGTACACATGCCGCCTCTGGACCCACTACTGGCTCTGCTCTCTGGCCACAGCGCAGCCAAAGAATAGACTGGTTCACTGTGAGCATATCAATGTAAATATTTAACTTATTTGACATCAGATGCAGTAGCAGCTGAATGATACCTGTGCCGAGCTGTACACACTCAGGGTGGGGACATCCTGAGTGTGTAAACCCACATGTGACAGATTGAGGAGATTTGTAAGAGTATAGATCATACCCCATCATATAAAGAAGGCAAAACAACAAATCCTCAATAATGTCAAAAATGTGGAGTCAAGTAACCTCTTTAACATTACGCCATGTTAATCAATGGCTTTTAGCACAGTGGATTTAGACTGACCGGGTGTCCCTTGTCCACAATCCCTCACCTTCATCCCTTAAGCTTGACCTCTAAACTCCAGTAAAGCCTAAGTGGCAACATAGCCAAGGACGATGCCGGCTGCTTATTGTGATTTAATCTTGGTTTCTGTCTCCCCACTGGTAGAACAAACATCAAAAATGGCCTCCTTATCAGACTGGCCGTGCTCTATCTATCACCAATCAATATCTTCTATTCTGTGTGCGTCGGCTTGTATGTGTGAGCGCAAAACAGGTCTCTAGGGCTGTGCTAACTAAGGTCAAAGATCAGGTATAACCCAGCAGTGTGGAATGACAGATGTGGCCTGGGGTAAACAAGATAAAAGAAGAAGAGAGAAAAGCAAGAATGGGAAGGCTTCAGACCAGTTGCGTGTGTCCTAAACAAGAGATCAGAAAAAGAAAGCCATTGTCATCACTGGACATTTGCTGCAGGCAGCTTCTCACCTGGCTCTACATATACTCACCAACTAAGAGTTCTTCTACAAATGCGTTGTTCCGAATTCTTACTTTGGCCAGAGGTCTGTACAACCTTTTGGCAGAGAAATAAGTTAATTATTTGATGTGGTCCATGTGACGTTGTGACTTAATAAGTAGTATAAGTGAAATACATTTTGCATAGCGTAGTGGGCTGCTCCTGAAGTGATATGACACCATGAAACAGCCTAAAAAGCTGCAAAATGCTCCCAGAACTGGAGCCGGCTGCAATGGCGGTTACAGATAGATGGAGAGAGGAAAAGAGAGAGCGAGGGGGGCAATCCTTTGTTCTGTCAAGGACTTAACACAATCACAGTGTACAGTGTGTCAGGAGCGCACAGGCATATATCAACTTCAATCTCTTTTTAATGAAAAATCCTGCCCTCTCTAATATGTGCAAATTAACCTCTTCTCCTCCCTCCTCCCCTCCAGTGTTCCCCTCCTTTTCCCTTCACAGAGGCCCCTCAACTCTCTCCCTCTACGCTCCCTTTTCTGTCCTTTTTCTTAAGACACCATTTCTTTCAGCAAGCTTTACTTTTGCCAAATTTCCAGCTCTGTCATATTTAGAGGTGGGGAACACCACAAGAGGGAGGAGCAGATTAGCTTGTTGCTTCAGTCACCGGTTCAATCTGAACCCAACCCCCACCGCAATTATCAAATCAGTTTGTCATGAAAAAGGCAAAAACAAAGCTAACAGTAAAGCGGAAAACATGCTTGTGTCCATTCAGCCTCCATCTCTGCTCTTCGCTTTTCATCTGTCTTTGCTCCAGCTTGCAGTCACATTGGATTGCGCTATTACCCTGATTATCATGATAAGTTGGTCAGATCCACAGCTTCTCATTCTGCCCATGCTGATTGTAATTTAGAAATTACACCTAATGAGGATTTTTTAAATATGTGGTGGCTAGTCTGTGCTACCAGCTCTGCAGCGTTCCCTGCTCTAATGGATTTCCTGGTATGGAATCCATTTTTCCCCCCTCTCTGCCCTGCAGGGGTCCGGCGAGCTGGCTCTCCTCTGCTCTCACCCCTCCCATTCCTCATTCCCTCTGCAACAGCAACAAGCAACTAACAAGCCTAAAGCCCCCCTCTCCACTAATTGGGGATGCCTGGTTTCAGAGAAAAGAAGTCATAATCATTGTTTCTGCTGCTAATTTAAGTGGTTAAGTGTATGGAACCCGCTCCCACAATGCGAAAATTAGAGTGATTAAATTTACATTTTTAATCTTAACAGTGTCTAAAGTGTCAATTATCTTTGTATGCTTTCAGTTAGAGAATTATAAAAAATGAAAACCACACATTTGCACATGAGGAAACTTTTCTGAAAGTATTTTTGTCTTTAATTGTGAAAAAACAGAAAAAAGGTCTAACCTGTCCTGTGTGGGGCATAAACACCTGTATGATGTGTCCAGAGAGTTTTTCAGAACTGGGGGGCACATGCGCTCTGGCACCCACACTTGCAGGCATGCAAATCAAAGCCATCAACAGCTTGTGATGAAGTGAGACGTTGTGGCATAAACAGAGTGTGCCGTTACCATGGAAGCTACTTTCACCTCACAGGCTGGAGAGAGACAGGCCAAGAGACAGAGAATCACAAAGAGCCACCAAGAGTAGGCAGACAGGAACAAACACCCCAGATATCTTTCTCCAGCCCCTGTCAATGAACAGGTCATTACTAAAACACCAGTACTGCAGGTGGACTGGGAAATTTAGGAAAGTTCAATAAAATCCAACTCAGACACTATAACCCAAACCACTGTATAAATACTAAAAGGAGCAAGTAAACATTTTAAAAGGTATGTCATTCATTATTACTTTACTTTTTTAATTGTTTTTTCCCATCATGGGCAAGTTTATCATGGTGTCAGGTTTTTGTTTTTCCTTGCCGAGGAGGAGGGTCTAAGGACAAGGGACGCCCTGGAACCCGTTTGCTTGTTTCTTGTGTTAGTTGGTTAATCCTCTTGTCTTTTATTGACAAATCACTGTTTCATTGTTTGATGTTTCTGTTGGTTATATCAGCCCTGTGAAGCCCTGCAAGGCTGAGGGGATTTTGGCTCAACAAAAACAAATTGAATTGAATAACTGCTCCAGTCTAGGCCAATATTTTGGAGCTAACCACCTGGCTAAATAAAATACTAAAGACTGGTTATTACATTTTAATAGGAAAAAGCTACACTGTTCTGGAATGAAAAGCTCGGCGATGTCAAAAATTGTATTTTTTTCCCATGTTGAGCAGTGCACTGTTAGTAACTAACTTTATAGTAATAGTTCGTTATATAATTTATGATAAATGACCCAAATCAGCCCTACATCTCGGCAGAGCTCATAGGCCATTGGTTCCTCTGTAAAACAAAACAAAAAAAAAACATATTGAATGATCTCCACAAAAGGTTGGCAAAATGTTTGCTACTTTGCAGAAATGTCTGCATGGCTCACTAGATGTTTTAAATCTGTGCAAATTGAACAAACATTGCAACCTGGTCAAATAGCCATGGGAAAAGACAACCACAAAGAGTTCCTCTTTCATTTGATTGGACACTAATGGCAAGATGTCTCCTTGTATTGACCAAAATCAATCAATTTAGTCCTCAGCTCCTATTTTTATCCCATAAAAAGTTACATAACTGTGTTATACTGATTCATTCAAAAACTCTTGTAGGTTATGACCCCAAGAGCTCTCCATCAGGTCACTGTGTTAATGACTGCCATTTACAGCTCCTTGGCAGTTTATGCTTTTGCATGTGGGCACTGGTGGACTACCGTGTCCACTCTACTGTTGAGTGAAAGAAACAACTAGAGTCTATACCTTCTGCGAAAAGGTCAGACGAGCGGGAGCATTATAGCGATGCCGGCTTTGAAGGTTTGCCAGTAAGGCTACAGGAGGTAATCAGAGGAAAATATGACATCTCCTCCTCCTCTTCTCTTAGCCCTCCATTAGACCAGCCTGGCTCTGTCTGGGAAAATTGATTTTCTCCCTCCCCTCTTCTCCTCTTTTTTTCATCTCAGGTTCCATTTGAGGCTTGTTCATCCACTCTCAAGAGCAGTTCTGTGAGACAGAAAGGGAAAAGAGAATAGTTTGGCCACGACAGGTTGTTCACACATATACTTACCCACCCCCAACAGCAACCAGCAGGGCTCCAATCTCATCCCTGTCTTCTGTGAGAAGGGACATACAGTCATCCAACCCCTTTCTAACACAATTTTTTTTTCTCAGGTGTTCCTAATCCGCTGTTCCTTCCTCTGCTCCTTTTGATTCTCTTCCTCTTCCTGCTGCCATTTCACCTGTCTACACACTTGCTACTTCACTTCTTCTCTTCGAGCCAAGTCTTGGATCGATGCACCATTGATTTTCCTATCAATGAACATTAGTATGGATCAGCCTGCTGCTTTCACTGCCCTGCCCCCTAAACCTGCACACTGACTAGCTCAAAACACAAACACATGACATGGGGATCCCAGATTTCTTCACTGCTTAACTTCAAGAAAGTATGAGGACGCAGTGGTTGAGACAAAAATGCAAGTTGATTATACAAAGACTGTAAGGTTGGAAAAGCAGGTGCTGGAGAAAATCATTAAACAAAGTGACAGAAAGGGAAATGCTTCTGTGTATGGAAAGAGTGGCTAGTCAACTGTCTAGTAGTAAATTCACAGCAGAATAATTCAAGATGATTGGCATCCCCTCGGGCAGTTGATAATGGCCACTAATCATGACAGTGAATAGATGCACACGCTTAATACACCTTTAGGCATCCTTTTCTCTTGGACCTCCCCAGCTCGCCCCCCTTAGCACAAACACAGTGTATACAGTAGGTCTGTCTCCTCTCTCAGCCTATAATGGGCTCTGAGTCAGGTGGAGATTGACACTTTTCTTTCTGCTGTGCTCCTTTTGTGTTCAACATTGTATTCATTCTTTACAACCCCATGGCAGCCAATTGGAGAAAAGACATTTCTGTGTACATCAGCAAGATTTTGCATCACTAAACAATGCATAATTACACCCAATGTTAAAATAATTTAGCCTTTGGTAAGACATTTTATGGTAATAGTTAATTCACTGAACGGGTCTGATAAAAATAGCATCTAAATGCTGATGCTTTTCAATGTTGTATCTGATTTTATTGTATTGCATTGTATTTTGCATGGGCAGGCTTACAGTGACCTTTTTCTCATTCGGTCACTTCCACGGGCCAGACAGAGACGCTGTGTGTAGATTGGTCTGAATAGAACAAAGAAACATCCTTCTTTTGGGAATGCACACATGAAAGTTGATACTTGGTTAAGACCCCCTGTACAAGGAAACTGAGAAGCCTGCAGGCCGTCCTTCACCCTGCCTGATTGTAAAGCTTTTCATTTGGGGTGAAGCCTGCCTCACAGTCCCAACTCTCTGCGCAGAAAAGGAATGTGTAACATAATTGGAGTATTCTAAAGACCTCTTTTTTTGTCATTTTCACTATTGGTTGCATATTACTACTACATTACTATACTACTACTACTGCTACGGCTACTGCTACTACAATAAAGTGCATTTAAAGCATGGTACAAAATACTATATGACTGAAATTACGTTTTGTTATGTTTGTTTTTTCGTTATATGCGGTGGAACAAATCCAATACAATTTTTCTGGAAACAGATCAAACATTTCTAGCCATACTGGGTTCAATGTGTGGCTTACTTTGATGCAGACCTGTTCCTCTCATCGAGATTTCAGCTGTAATGCACGGAGCTCCTGAATCAGTAACACACGGTAATGGGGACGTCTTTGTCAAAATACTATAGCTCAAATGTGCATTTCCCTTTACAAAAAGAAGTAGGGCCAACAGGAAGCGGATAACAAGGGTACATGCTAAGTGCATTCAAAATTTGAACATGTAGGCAGTGATTGAAAATTAATCAAAACACTAAGCGTCTGGTGCACAACTAATCCTTCATGAATGTGATGTCACGTGTCATTTGCATTTCCAGAAAAGCGTAAATATGCGTCAAACTGTAACGCTTCTGGTGGGTTTTTTTAAAGTTAAAAAGAAATAAATAACG
This sequence comes from Chaenogobius annularis, assembly GCA_015082035.1. Taxonomy (NCBI): domain Eukaryota; kingdom Metazoa; phylum Chordata; class Actinopteri; order Gobiiformes; family Gobiidae; genus Chaenogobius; species Chaenogobius annularis. Next base: position 728,803 of record BJKM01000240.1, on the reverse strand, counting down.
TGCAGGCCCTTGCGTGTAATCATAAGCTTTCAATATCTTATCTTTGTTTTGAAGATTCATCGCACACACCCAAAACCAAAACAACATCGGCGAGATGTGCAGTATGTTGCATTTCAGCAAACATCCCAAACACTGCTAAAGGTGAATGCGAGTTATTTCTACACACGTCCCGAGTCCCGACCACGGTCCCAACTCGCCCCTTCTTTTCGAAAACTCTCCCCCTCCCCCCGGTCTTTTGTTCCCCTCCGACAAGTGAGTCTGCCACAGAAACCACACCACTGCCCCCCAGCGGCCAATGATGCGTGTGGGTCGGTGCGGGTCATGGTATGGCTCCATGGTGCGGGGTGCACGTTAACCGACTTTCCAACAGCGCCAAAAAAAAAAAGACCCTAGTTCGCACCCGAGTAAAATACCAAGGACTTGTTCCTCTAATGTAAAAAAAAAAAAAAAAAAAAAAAACCCAAAAAAACAACAGACAACAACACCATGAGAGATAGAAAAAAAAAACACTCGCTATTCGCAAAAGTAGCCTCCTGCTGCTGATGTGTCCTTGAGCAAGACACTGACCCCATGTTGACCTTCGAGAACAGAAGGGGGGGGGGGACTTTGGTGGACTTTTCAACCAGTGCAAACAAAATATCGTCATAACGTGCTTCGCGTAAGTAAGTTGTCGAAGTAAGCGCGTTCTTCAGTGCATCTCCCTCACTGACTATGGGACTATAATTGTAATGTAAATGTAATTTTAGTTTATAGGTCACTTACGATGTGTTCGAAAGAATCTCGATTTTAGCCCGCCACCTTGTTTGAAACGTTAAACTGCAGAAAACAGTGTGTTGAGAGGTGATTTTCAGACCAAAATGATTTCACTGTCGACGTGATCTAGTTTCAAAGGCTAAAACGTTTTCTACAATGTTTGACAATTGCAAATCAAGGCCTAAAAATAAAATTGCTAAAACAGAAATAGGTAAGGCCACCAGTGTAGGAAAGTGACGAAGTACTGTATAGGCCCAATTTAGCTATCAGTAATTTATTTAAGTGGGTACTCTTTTAATTTTACTTCACCGAGGGCATGTCCCTGTATTTTTAACAAGACTAAAAATGTGTTTTCAACATTGTGATTAAGACTACCTGAAATGACCTAGTTGAACGCACGTCCATAATCCCAATTTAGAACAAACCAAAATATACAAATAAGAAAAAAGCGAGAATAGAAAAAAAAATCTATTCACTTGCTTCTGTTGAACAAAAAATCTGCACAATTCTATATCAAGACTGCAACATTTGACCCTTTCATGTGTGAAAAATAAAAAAAAAATATTCTAAAAAGGTATATAGGTGTTGTGACAGTGTTTTTACTAAAGTAGATTCTTATTTGCATTTGTTTTTACTCCTGTATCTGTACTTTAATTTAAGTAAGCTGACAAAATTCCACCGCTATAACCTGCTGATAATATTTAGATTTCCCTATGTGTCATATGTCAGTTCAGGTTACACAAAATGTACGGTTACTTTTACAGATGTAGTGCAGAAAGAGAAGTCACTGCACTATTCACTTTCTGCACTACATCTGTTAATTTAACTGTAAATTTTGTGCACATAGTAATTCTATGTTTATCTTATAGTAAATTTAAATTGTTTTTCTTTAATGCAAGCCCTATTTGATTTTATATATCTTGTTTTTCTTATTGTTCATTGTTGTATGTTGCACCGAAGTACCAAAGCTTTTCTAGCCTGTGAATTTTGTTCACTGACAATGGCAATAAACCTTTTCTGATTCTGATTCTGAATCTGAGGTTATGCCCATTGAAGTTACATTTTGAAACGTTATTGCTATGGTAAACATCCTGACATGAAACCACCACAGACTGTATCACTTACTGTATATACAGTCTGTTTGAAACTCATGAATAAATAATATAAATTAAAAGAACTTACTTAACCTTTACCTGCTTTCACATCAGCTCTACAAATATTTTGAGTGTGCTATTGGTGGACTATACATTTGAGTCATTGAGTAATCTTTCTTTCACGTTCCAGATTTAATTAATTTCATTAACATGGGGTATGTATTTTGCCAACTGTTCTTATCAACTTAATTAGCCTATATGCCATTACTCTATTAATATAGCATATTCCTATTTTCTTCATGGAATCAAATTTAGATATAATTCAAGTGTGCAAGTCACCCAACATGGGCTAGTTTTAGTTACACAAAGAAACTATTCTAAATTAAATTAATGTGTAAATGATCAACATATTAACTAGTTTGTTGTTGCTTTCAGTCACTTTTACAGTGGATAATTATTTTTTTATTTTTTTAAACCTCTGTTTTACCCTGGGATTTATAAAAAAAATGAAATGAGAGAGGAAAAATAAATTAAAATAAACTTCAAATAAAGTTTGACTTTTTAATTTACCCTTTAAAAACGTAGGACATGCAATAGATCAAGGCATAATTAATATGTTATTGAAAACTTACAAAACTACAACAGTCATTTTGATTGTGGCATGGAAAAAAAAAGTACAATAAACATACATACATGTCTCTTAATAACTCTAAACAGACACGCTTGGTTATTAATTTTTTTTAGCAGGGATTGCAAGGATTAAAAGAAAAAGACGTTGCAGCTGAAAGCATCTCATATTGTAAAATATTCTGTATCTCATTTATTATCTAATTTTGTTCATTAACATCTGCTGAATAAATGGTACCAACCCTCCGAATAGAATAATGGACTATTCGGTCATAATAGGATACGTATGTCGATAGGAAACGTCTTGAATAGGGACACCCTGAAGCCTGTACGTCTGTGCGACTCGACTTAGAAGAGGTGGACTTTAGACAAAGCGTTTGTCATGCACGTATAGTTCAGATAAGACTTGGCTTTAACAGTGTTCTTGTCGTTTTAACTACTGTCCAAAATAAAATAAAAAATTAGGCAGCAGTTAAAACATCAACACCCCACGGGCTCTAAGGGTATAGCGCGTGTTACAAAGCATACAAATATTAACCAAGAAAATGTCCATAATAATAGGTTAAATAAACTATGACCAAGCCGACTTCATTAGTCCCTTGGTGCACTGGCACAAGTGAATACACAAATGCTTCGGTCATTTATAAAGCTAAAGCACTGTTCTAATGACGACATATCCTTGCATTGCCATGGTTTGTGTGCATGTGCATTCTGCAGCGTTTCGCTTTTCTCCATAGGCTGCATCAGCTGATCCGTCACGTGTCCTGTGTCATGGGTCACGCTCTGCAAAATGGAGCTTTCTGAATCAGTACAGAAAGGACTGAAGGTCCTCTCGGATCCCTCCGTCTTCGACCAGCGCGCTTTGTCGGTGCTGTTGGACGTGTCTTTTCGCAGTTTGCTCTCGGCTCACGGTGACGCCACAGTCCTCGGTGAGCTGCAGCATGTCTGTGTGTAGCTGCCGCTTTGTTCTCGCGCCGCTTCCGGGTTTCTATTTAGCGTTAGCTTTGAGTTTGTGGTGTTTGCAGATACATGGCCGCGCATAGGCACGCTAAACATGCTCCCGGATGTTTCTAAGTTGTTTAGGAATGAAATGTAGACGGTTGTTCGCGCACAAGTCCAGCCATTAGCTGAGAGCTATGTTAGCCTTTTCTGCTGCTTTGCATTCATTAGCGGGGGACTCCTGCTTCACACTCCTTTTGTCATTTAAACACGGTGCTTGGCAATGTTATTCTATTTGGCCTATCATTAGTCAAAGGTGACAACTAATACACATCTTTCAGCCTATGTATATATTAACTCTGAAATCCATTCAGTAAAAATAAAGTTAGTTTTAGTCGCGTGTGCCGAAGTCAGAACTATATAATTAACTACTATAAATAAAAGCATAAATATGCTTTGCTACTCAAATAAACAAGACCACTGGCTTCCAGCAGGAGAACACATGCTAATCATCATCGATTTCCATTGGAAACGTCAGTTAGACGAGCATGGATTGCAAACCTGCATCTTTTATTCAAATGAAATGTGGTTATTTTTCTGACCCTCTTGTGCTGGTGTTTTTGCTTAAGATCATCCCGAGCTGAAAAACCAGGACAGCATTGTATTGAAACAGAGTCACACCGCCGTGGTCACGTTTATACTGGAGGCTGTCAAACTAAACGCAGACAAGTCAACGCTAAAGTGAGTATAGAGCCGAAGTCAAATTCTTCTTTGATGAAAACAAATCGCAAAGCCAATGAAGAAATGCAAATATCAGTTGATTTAAAAATAAACAATTTTTAGAATTTTTATTTTTTATCAAAGATAGATGTGACTTGAAGGTGTTAGTTATGTTTCATAAAAATAATGAAAACAGTAGTGACTGGTTTTAAAGTTTGAAGTAATCCAAGAGTGTTTATCTTTTTCTTTGTCACCTAAACAAAAATAATAAACAGATTCCTTACTAATGTGCATAAATAGATCCTGAAGAAATGTTGCCTGTTATGTGTTTAATTCTCATTTGCAGCTACTTCTGTAATAGTGTTTTCTACTGCTTTGTTGCAGCTCATGTCTTGAAGAACTTTCATACAGTGCAGAGAAAATAGAAATCTTTCACAGTATATATGAGGTGAGAGTGGAAAAATATATTTGTCAGGGTTGTCAAGTTTATAATAATAATGTGCTGCTGTTTTACAGAAACATAAAACAGACATAGTAAAGTTATTATCATGGTAAGTTGAAGGAATACAAGTATTTTTATTAGATAGACTATAGGCCTACATGTATAACGTATGTTCCAAAGCATACAATAGCATATATATGTGTTAAAGATGACAATAACAGAAAAGTGATATTGCTTAACTTTATAACGTGGAAGAGCCACTAACAAACCTTGTTCTGTCACTTTGCATATATGCGCACTTTTTTGTGTAATATTATAATCAAGACACTTCTTTTTGTATCCGTGTTTAGCATAGGAAGACGACGACCTGAGATCAACGATGTCTCGTGGCGTCTACAATACCAGATAAAGGTTGCCAAAATAATGACTGAGTTCTGTTGTTTCAAAAACTGAAACTTTATTTTCCCCCTCAAGAGTGCACAGGTTGATAAAGTCGATGAGCCTTTCTACTTGATAACACTCAATACTGAGGTAAACGGGCAGTAGTATCCTCGCATCGTTAATGTGGGCTTAAGATAATCATGTTTTGTCGCTAGAGTGAAGCAAGGACGTCTGAGGATGTGAACTTCACCTGTACAGTGGAGCAGCTACAGGTATCTCCTTTTAAACTCTGCCAAATATTCACTGTTCCATTAATAAAGGAAGCTAAACATTTGACTTTTGCATTGGATCGTTTGTTTGCAGGATTTGGTTGGGAAACTAAAAGACGCAGCGAAGAGTATGGAAAGAGCCAGTCAAATGTGACGCTGCGATATGCAGCGCGCGAGACATTTTCAGTGACATTCCTCGCAGCTTTTTACGTGACATTGTAATGTTTAGATAAGGCAAAGCTCTCAATAAAAGTACAAACTATAGCTTACTCTTCTCATGTCTTTCGTTTCCTTACATTTATGACTTGTGGTATTATCTGTGTATAATGTTTGCAGCAGTTGAATTAGGTCACATAGAGTTAAATTAAAGTATCACCAAGACCGTTTCAGAAGCGTTTCGACTGGCGACTTTGCTATAATAACGTTCGCAAAAAAAGGACCAACGCATCCTTCAGTTCTCCCCTCAGATGAATTTGGAATCATGTAGGCCTACAATAAAGTGAAGAGGTGGTTTGGTGACTTAAAAAAAAAAAAAAAAGTTGTATCCTGGATATGCTTGACAATAATATGACGAGTCGTTTTTGATAGATGTCCACCATTCACGGTTTGAGCAATAGCACAACCGTAACCCTAATCCCAGTTAGTTTTCCCCAGGAGTTCTTCAGCGTTCAACAGAAAAAGGCTGGAATAAAATGTGGTAGCGTGTTTGAATCTCATACTCTAAACATCGTTTATTAAGAAGGTACATGAATGTAAATCTTAGTCCATCTAGTATTTCGTGGTACACAGTAAAAAAATAGAAAATAAACATCCACCGACAAGAATTCCAAGGCACCCTTAAACTGGGAAACCACGTGACCACTGTGGGGCGGTCGAACCACAAGCCATTTTGGGGACGGTGTCAGTTTCCACTGAGCACACACACTGCGTTTTACTGGGGGTGAAGCGGTTATTTTGGAGGCAAAGTTGACTGTGCTAAAGTGAAAACTTACCGAGTCGAAACCCACGGTTTGGTTTCTTGTTGGGTCAAGAGTAGGATCGACCAGGCACGTAAGCAGCAAGAAAGGACTTAATCTCACATTTGAAATGCCTCTCGCTCCGCGGTGCGCTCTTCGCCACTGACAGCGTCTGCAGCCTTCAAGATGGCGGCTCGACTCCTATTCATTTTCTGCTGATCGCTTCACAACTTTCATTGTCTATTCACCTTCAGACCCGCCGATCCCCAGTCGAACCACCAGGTAAGCCTTCTACAACACCTTCTCCAACTAAACGACAAAAAGCGCGATGGTTTAGCGTAGAGCTATTGTGTTTTGCACGCCCTGATTCAGTGGAGGCTGAAGAGCTTCGAGGCGAGTGGTGGCTGCGGCTGCTACCGACGTGAAGCTGTGTATGCACCGCTTCAGCAAAACACGTTCTCACGGGAGCTCCATGGAACATTTTAATCCGCGATCTTCGGTGCTCCATAGATGAAGGTCTAAAGATGCAGCCTTTCAAGTTTGGGCGAAGATGGTATTTCCATTGCATTGCAAGGATTTATGCAAAAGTAAAGATCCCGGACGAGCAGGACGGGATTGTCTCCAATTAGGCTACAGCAAGTTCTTCTAACGCTCTTTACCAGCCAACCAAGTCATTAAACCATGTCATTTTATAGAAACGTCAAGAATGAGTTGTTACTAATCTCGTGAAATCCTATTTTTGCGTGTTTTCAGTTATATCACGGAGTTTTTAACTTAAATTGGGCTGCTTTCATATGAGACAAAAGACACCCGATGTAAAGTACGTAAAATATTTAACAGGGAAAACAGTGGTTAAAACTATGAACATCTGCAGACGATACAGCCAGGTATAAATGTGACTATCACTTGGTGGTTGTTGGTCTTTTGTGTCATTTTTACTATTTTAACCAGCATGGACGGTTTGAGTCGCCCTTTGAAGCAGCTGCCTGAAAGACTTCCAATTTTACTTTACTACTGGTCCATTGGTCTATATATATTTTTACTGGTAATGAATTTGTTTTAACTTGGTAACCTAGAGCAGTTCCATATGCTAAGGGTTTGTCATTGTCACGGAGCCCACTGATTGTACACTGCTTAGGGTCCTTTTTGATTCGGGGTTTTTTATGAATATGAGCTGCATGTTCTTTAAGCCTGTCACACATTGCCTTTTAAATAAAATGCTCTTTATCGCATAAAACTGAACGTACAGGACGGCAATCTTCTGTATTTGACTGCCTATATTTTACTTGTCCTAATAAAGACTCGTTGTAAAGACGCGTTGTATGTGACTGTTCTGTTCATTTGTTTACAACTGACACACGTCTAACCGTGTTCCACGAGAGCCCTCAAATCAAAAACCTCGTTCATTAATGTGATAGCCCGTGATGATAGCCACTTTACTCCTTTATTCAAGTAACAGTCCTGAAACCACGTTTGTCGAAATCTTGCATCGAGAGTATACTGTAAACATACATTTTGTTTCTCTCTCCGCTTGATGAAGTAACTGTTGATGTCTGCTGTCATTAAATATGATTATCCTGTAGTCTCTGTCTAAGATAATGGATTTAAGGTGTTTTTCTAGCGATAAGGTGTTTTTCTAGTGATGATGTCCAAGAATATGTATATGACCCATCCTACCACTTGGAGATGACAGAAATGTAGGCTTTGACGCTTTTTGTTTACTTTGCTTGTTATTTTTTGTGGGGGATTTTGACTTCAAATAGTTGGCGTTGACAAATAAAAAAACACAAATATGTGCGGCAGTCGCTTCTGTCTAGCCATGCTGCTGCACAGTGCGTCTGGCTGCAGCTCAACACACGCCAACAACAGCGTGAACAAAATAACAACCGATACTGTGAGCTGGAAGAACCCGCGCTCATGTGCGAGCAAGGGCATTATTTGGAAGTCGGACGTGTATTATTCACCCCTTGTTTTGAGGGAAAGCTCACAGCCCGTTACCGCCTGATTTTTCTGCCACAAAATGGCAGCCGTGTTGTCGGCTGTCTGGCAATCCACCGCTGTGTGCGCGGAGAGTGATCCGTGGTTTCATGCGCCTGCACACAGCTCGGAGAGGGGCTGCCCGTGCTGTTGTTTTGGTTAGTAGTCCTGCCTCTATCGTCCACTGGAGTCCAGCCATGTGACAAAAAGCAAACTGGTTGCCATAGAAACCCTTAGGTTTCCCGTTGTATCCGTGGCACACCTGACACGTCGTCGATCTCTTTCAACCGGGGGTGTAGCATCGTATCAATGTATGACCCTTTTTACCCCTTTCCGTATGAAATGGGCTACTCTGTAAATTTAAAATACGTTTTGTAGTAACGCATTATATTTGACCAATGTGCCTTTTCTGCTGAGGGAAGATCTATCTAATTAACTATCATGGAAACCTTATCATTTATGGCGCCCACCGCCCAGTGACTGGTCACGTTAGGTAAGGACAGATGCAAGCGTTGCCAGATCTGATTGACTTGACATGATTTATAGACATTTACTAGGCTCCCATGTGCAAACTTGCAACCCTTTGGCTCGACTGAATTAGCATAAAAGATTATGTTTTAAGACACCCAGAACAAACTGTAATTGCAAATGGTCTACAGTTGTTCTTTCAAAGTTGTTTGGCAACAGCTTGATGCTTCCGATATATTTTTTTCTGCAGGATTCCTGCTTTTGATGTCATTATGCATCGCACGACGAGGATAAAAATTACGGAGCTCAACCCTCACCTGATGTGCGTGCTGTGTGGGGGATATTTCATCGATGCCACGACCATCATTGAATGTCTTCACTCCTGTAAGTAATCAAAACGTTTTAATTAATGTCAAAACGCACTGAAAGAGAAGTGTATCAGTTTTGCTTGGAAATGGGACAAAGAATGTGACAATATTTTTGCTTTTTGTTATAGTCTGCAAAATGTGCATTGTGCGCTACTTGGAAACCAGCAAATACTGTCCAATCTGTGACGTACAGGTGCATAAGACAAAACCGCTGCTCAACATAAGGTAAGAACTGTGGATCTAGGGTAACTTATAGTTCTCTTTGTCCAAGTTTGAAATTTTTTGGAACCCACTATTTTAATAATTGCAGTCTTTTTCTTATAGAAACTGCAGCCACATACATTTGAACTTAAAATAGTGTTTTTATTTTCTGTTTTCAAGGTCTGACAAGACTCTACAGGACATAGTGTATAAACTGGTCCCTGGACTGTTCAAAAGTAAGGTTTTGACTGCTTTTGTAATTCATCCAATTGATTTTTTAAAAATGACTCATGTTGATTGAAATAATATTTGGTACCTAACGAACATTTTGTCCTGTCCGTGTGTATTTTTAAACAACTTTAGATGAAATGAAGAGAAGAAGAGACTTTTATGCAGACCACCCTTTAGATGGTGAGTTTGCAAAATGAAACAAAGGTCATGCTTTCAAGGCTGGTTTCTGAACTGTGACTTTTTTTTCTTAAAGCTTCAAATGGAACAAATGAGGACCGTGGAGAAGTGGCAGATGAAGAAAAACGAATTATTACAGATGATGAGATCATCAGCCTCTCCATTGAATTTTTTGATCCAACCAGGTACACTTTGATATAACTCCAGGAAATTGTGGTTTTGAATTGAAAGAAAAAAAAAAAAAAATCATACTGAAGTCAAAATATGTTGTTTTTTATTTTCTTTTACACAGAATGGGGATGGGACCAGAAGGAAAACAAGTTAAAGAACAGGTATCTTACTTCCATTCACTTTCTCTATAGAAACATGTTTTATTTTTATGGTAAGATTTAAATCAACCCTGAAATTATTTGCACAATTTATAAGTGAAAAGGTCCGGATATTTATCGGTTCTATGTAATTGCAGCTGGCAAATAAGAGGTACCTGCAGTGTCCAGCAGCAATGACAGTGATGCATCTTAGGAAGTTTCTGCGCAGCAAAATGGACATCCCAAACTCTTATCAGGTCAGAAACAATCATTTATAATTTATTATATGTGTATGTATTCTTTTATTAAATTGTCAGTAATAATTCAATGGTAAATGTTTTCCAGGTGGATGTTATGTATGAAGATGAGCCTCTGAAAGATTATTACACTTTAATGGACATAGCCTACATATACACATGGAGAAGGGTAAGAATCACTATTTTTTTGACTTCCAAAATATTGTACTCTGCAATAAAACAATACTGTATGTTTCATGATTGAATTAATTATTTCTGTGTTATGGTGTCATTAATTAGTTTGTGTGCAGTTCTTGCTCAAGATACACATGGAATAATACACACGAGAAAGTACAGAAACAGAAAGCTCAACAATGAAACTCGGTGTCAGATGTGAACATTTTTATGAACACACTTCATAAAACCCCTTTTCAGAAGTTTAATGAACAACATTCTTTGAATAGGTTATTGATGAAATTGTTAGTCTATAAATTGGTATAATTCAGTGGCAATAATTCAGTCCAAAACACTGAAATACATAAATTAAAACTATTGATTAAAACTATTTTAATCCTATTCATTGACAATGACACAAATGCATTTAAAGCAATTTGCTTAACGATACTTCACCTCCACAGAACGGTCCTCTTCCCCTCAAGTACCGGGTCAGACCCAGCTGTAAGAAGATGAAGGCGGGTCACTCTGAGCAGGACGGGCAGAACAGTACGGGCAGATCTGGGCCAGAGAGTGACTCAGCCAGCGACAAAGCGCGAAGTCCCGCCGGGGCTCCGTCCACTTCCTCTTCTCTGCCGAGCCCCGCCACAGCGGCGCAGTCTCCGCGTGCCCTGCAGACCACGCACGGCAGCACTAACGTTAACGGGACGTCATTAACAGCTCTTCCGACCCCCAGCCGCTCTTATGCACAGCTCCACAGCGGCAACAGCGGCAACAACAAACCCAGAAAGGTCGCACTGAACGGATCGTCCTCTGGATGACTCCCCGAAGAGCCAACGCCAGATCCAGCGTATTCTTTTATGCCAACGTAGTCCGAATGTGTAGACAGACAATTTTCCATGTTTTCCCCTCAGTTTTATCACATCTTAAGTTCATACTAATGGGATCGGACACATTTCAAATAAACTTTTAAGGTTTACTCTTGGAAATTCAAAATGAAAGACTTTAAAGTTTGGAGAAAAACGCTATGGGCAAAGCTATGTTGTTTTACAGTGACTGAAGTTATATTTGTTTTGTTCAAATTAAACTTGTCATTGCCAGTTCATCCACGTGCTTTACAAGCTTCAGATGATACCTGCATGCTTTTGTTATCTCTTTATTTTTAAAGGTTTTTATAGCCTATCTTTTATTACGCATTTTACGTAATCTTTAGAAATCTTAAACGTAGAGGAAAGTCATTAAAGAATCTTATAAGAGAACTTGTACAGGGAGGTTTGCGTCAAGACGGTAAAGGCTAAAAGGCTTTTATGGGAGAAAATAGTTTGCCTTTACAACAGTACTTTGTAAAAATGTGATTTTTTTATCCATGTTTGAGCTGATTTTCTAAAACCAGCTGTAAAAAACAAAAAAACAAAAAACCATTTAATCAATAACCATGTTATATTCTTTTCTTCTGCTGTCAAAGAGGCTGCTGTTCAGCTTCATGCTCATGTTTTAATGTCTCGTGTTTATTCGCTCGATTGTATGGACAACCTGTTGTATTGTTACTGTTGCACAGTATAAAAACATCTAAATAAACATTTTACACTTACTATATATTCTATGTCAAGAATAAAATGAATCATGTGAATGCCAAAGTCACGCGGAGGAGACAACACGCCTAGAGCACAAGGCGCGTTCGTGTTGAGCTGCGCCTCGTCTGGATGATCGACGAGAGTTAAAGTGTCCAATGAGAGCGTAGAAAAGACACCCAGCAGCCTCGTGCAGACCAATAGGGTTAACTATACCGTCGATAGACACCGATCGGATCTGTGCAGGTCTCATCTCGAACGTGCCCAATGCAAGCGCGGTTGAATAAAAAATTAAAATCCCCCGCTAAAAATGTAATTGAATACAAAAATATATACAAAGCTAAATTAATTCCTTTGATGCGTTTTCAAGGACCGAATTAAAGAAAAACAATTCAGGAGATTTATTCCTGTGAATCAGTGACGGCAGATGGAAACTAGAGCTATTTCAGTTTAAGCTGGCTCAGAACATGTTATGAGTATATTGTAGGCCTATGTCTTCATAGGTCAATTAAATAAAAACTGAACCAAGACCATTTACACTTGAGTAAGTTGCTTAGTGCTATATCTCTATATATTACTCATTTTGCACATGAAACAAAAACTGGCACAAAGTTCAACCTAAATATCGAAAAGTGAAATTACTTTTTCACAATATAGCTTCAGAAGATGATCCCGATTTTCAAGCCCAAAGACGTGATTGTTGAAGCCAGTCTCAAAGAAATAAGGACATTTGTGGATCCTAATTTTGGATTTCTTACAGTTGTTTGGGCCCTTGTCTCCAGCCAAATGGATGACATGATCTAATTCTAGGACGTGACTTGAGAGCAGGTGTTGAGCCGCTTTACACAAGTCTTATGTTGATACGAATTGTGATTTACAAACTAATAGAACATACACAACAAAGTCACGTTAGCTTTAAAATAAACAGTTTTAACGCTAAAATAAAAGATAACGTTAGCATGCTTAGTGTGGTCTAACGCTTGTTAGCTTAAGCCACACGTTAACGTTAAACCCCAGTACAACTAGCTAACGTTAAGCGTTTGTTCGTTCATATTGTTTGTTTTGACTAAACTATATTACAACAGCACATCTCGCTCCAGGTTCTGTACAGAGTTTTGAGGATAAACGATATATCGTTAAACATTTAACTCTTACCTTTGCTGCAGGGTGAAGTTTCCAGAACGACGTGAAGGCAAAAAAAAATCATAAAATCGACGAAGAAGAAAGAAGCGCGCGAGGTCATTTCAGATGAGTTCGTGTCATATTTGTTTATTTGTTTTATTCTAACGTTTACGCTTAAAAACTAACGTGTCCATGGTTGCTTTTGGTCAGGTATCTCTAGACCAGTGCCAATGAAGTAACTGTCTGGTTAACTTCGCAGAAGCTACGTAACATGCCCGAATATGTACAACCAATTCGCTAAATACAAATTATTTTAGCATGATGCTTATAATGTGACATCGCAAGTGCATAATGTGAACTGAAACGTCATTCATTTTCTACACTAGCAGGAGACAGATGCGGACCTGTTCTAAGATGGATAAAACGGGAACGAAAGTGAAAAGTGAATGGACTGGAGAAACTTCAATGCCTCTGGCATCGCTCACAGCGCCAACTATCAGAAAGGACCATTTATTGGAGTTAGACCATTTAGACACAGACGCAGTTAGTTCGGTTACTCATCTTCTCAAAAGACGATCTTTGGCGAGGCTCCTGCTGCCAGGCTGTAACCCTGGCAACCGTTAACAACAACACAACCCGACGCAAACTGAGCTTCACCGCTTATTCTGGATTTGTCAACCGGCTCAGACAGAGGAAAAACTAGTTTATTAGAAGTCCTAAACAATGAGTCAACGACAAATAATTCAAGGTAATAAACGTCGTGTTCGAGTGGCACTCTAAGGCTAACGTTAAACATTGGTCTAATATCAAAAAGTATGGTCAAATAACAAGGCTAGCAACTGTCCGTTTAATGCCTTTATATGTTTTAGTTTTTGAACAGTACCAGAGATCAAGGATGCAGTTTGTTCAGACTGTGGCTGATCTGGCAAACCGGCCGCAAAACATAGAAACTTTGCAAACTGCAGGTAATAAACATTTACGAAAACTTTAATATCCGTATTATTTACTTATTGTTTACCATGAAGTTAGCTAAATTGTATATTTTTGTTGCATTGTCCCTCCAACAGGTGTGATGTCCTTGCTGTGCCCTCTCATGCTGGATGTGGTGCCTAGTATCCAGCAGACTGCAGCCTTGGCTCTCGGTCGCCTGGCAGACCACAGTAATGACCTGGCTGAAGCCGTGGTGAAGGCAGACATTCTCCCGCAACTTGTCAACTCTCTTGATTCACAGAATGTTAGTACGCACCTTTTCATAACCATGGGCATGAAGTAACCAATTAATGATGATAAAAAAGAGACTCAAGCAGAATGCACTTACATACATTACTGATAAACGTGTCGGTGTAATCCCTCATTCGTCCAGGAGTGTTCCATTGTAGCAAAAGATTCAGCTGTAGTCATCTGGACTCTGTTTTAGAAAAAACTAAACGTTTTGACTCTCATCCAAGAGTCATTCTCAATCTGTGAAACAAGTCTGAATGGCTCTTGGATGAGAGTCGAAACGTTTCGTTTTTTCTAAAACAGAGTCCAGATGACTACAACTGAATCTTTTTCTACAATTACTGATAAACATCTCCACTCAGTCCATAAGACAAGACATTTAAAAGCCAACAGCCCTTTAACCAGTCTCTTGGTTTTTTGCAGAGGTTTTACAAAAAGGCAGCTGCGTTTGTTCTGCGAGCTGTAGCCAAACACTCTCCTGAGATGGCTGAAGCTGTGGTGATGTCTGGAGGAGCCAACGCTCTGGTGCTCTGCCTCGAGGACTTTGACCCCGGGGTGAAGGAGGCGGCTGCCTGGGCTCTTGGCTACATCGCACGCCACAATGCATGTAATACATTATGATGAATACCTGATGAAGTACTAGATCATATATTGTATATTTTTGTAACACTTTGCTGTGCAGCTCTCTCCCAGGCTGTGGTGGATGCAGGTGCAGCCCCTCTGCTTGTCTTGTCTCTCCAGGAGCCTGAAATTGCCCTCAAACGCATCGCTGCCTCTACACTAAGTGACATCTGCAAACACACACCACAGCTGGCCCAGACTGTGGTGGACTCTGGGGCCATTGCACATTTGGCACAAATGATTCTGAATTCAGACGCCAAACTGAAGGTAAGACCCATGGTCACATTGTAATGCTGACATTTACCCACACATTTGGTCAGAGGTGGGTAGTTTTCATTATTTTCTCAGTTACTTATTTACAGGTATTTACTTTTTCAAAGTATTTGTCTGACAGCATATTTTTACTGTTGAATAATATTTGCCAGTGTCAGTAAGTCTACAAGTGACAAAACCATAATTTGAACAACAATAATGATTCAATTGGTTCAAACAGTTTCCGGTTTACCATTGATTTTGTCAAAAACAAAACACACATTGTTATGTGCTGTACTAGATTTCCCCCATAAGCCATAATCGCATAATTTTATAACCATAAAAAGTAAACTAGGAGAAATGTTTCAAGATTTTATTTCCAACGTTACCTGATAGTTTTGTTCTCATCCAGAGGCAGGTATTCTCAGCTTTGAGTCAGGTCAGTAAGCACTCCTACAGTTTGGCTGAGATGGTGATCGAGGCTGAGATTTTCCCTGCAGCGATCGCCTGCCTCAGAGACCCAGACGAGTATGTGAGGAAGAATGTCACTACACTCATGAGGGAGGTGGTCAAGCATACGCCGGAGGTACAACATATGAAACACACAATATTATTGTTCATATATACAGACATGGAAAGGTAATGTACAGTGTTTATGTCCATTTCTAGCTGGCTCAGTTAATAGTGAACTGTGGAGGTCTGGCCGCTGTTATAGACTACTTGGGCGACTGCCGTGGACAGATGCGTCTGCCGGGGATCATGATGCTGGGATACGTCGCTGCACACAATGAGAATCTAGCTATGGCTGTCATTCTTTCCAAGGTGCGTGTGTGTAAAAGCTCCTAATCACCATAAGCCCAGCGCCATCTAAAAGCGGAGGCATTCTTTTGGGTTTGCTATGTAGGTCATATAAACGGATTTTCCCTTAAGTGCATACCTGCCCTCCCCTCTAGGGGGTGCCTCAGCTCGCCTTATGCCTGTCGGAGGAGCCTGAGCACCACATCAAAGCTGCAACTGTGTGGTCCATAAACCAGATTGGACACCACACTCCAGAGCACGCCAAAGCTGTGGCCATATGCAGCCTGCTCCCAAAACTACTGCAGCTCTACATGGACGCCAACAGCTCCGAGGACCTGCAGACCAAGGCGAGGTTGAGGCCACGTGATATTAGAAAGTAGAAAAAATAGATTATTCATGTTTGGTTTGATTCACTTGTGTACATCAGAGTAAGAAGGCGTTGAAGAGCATCCTCCAGAAATGCACCTATCTCCCTGCTCTAGAGCCCCTTCTCTACGATGCCCCCTCAAATATCCTCAAACACGTGGTTGGCCAGTTCAGCAAGGTACAGTTTGTCAAATCTAGCTTTAACTCCAACTAAGCCATTTCAGAAGTCCAAAGTAGCAGCCTTTTTTATGTGCCAGATTTACTGTTCTACTACTGCTGCTCTAAATGTTTCAGGTTTTATATTAAAGGTCTATATGTAAAGTATTTTCTCTAGAACTATAATCATTTTACTGTCATCTAAATATATGAAATAAAAACCAAAAGAGCCATAGCCGTATATTTGTTCATGAATGAAAAAAAACAAAACAAGTGCCTAGTCTGTACAACAAAAAGTATAAGACTGTATAAACATTTAGAAGAATATAAATAAATAAAAGGTTCTTCTGACTGTGTTCTTCTCCTGTGACGTCACCTCAGATCCTGCCTCATGACAGTAAAGCGAGGCGGCTCTTTGTCACCAGTGGAGGATTGAAGAAACTGCAGGAGATGGACGCAGAGCCAGGGTCAGTTCTCCAGGAGCACATCAACGTCATCAACAGCTGCTTCCCAGAGGAGATAGTCAGGTCTGTGTCTGTGTTACTATTTATTTTACTATCCTCTGAAAATATAATATATAGAATTTAGGTTGTCTTTGTGTTTGCAGATACTACTCCCCTGGATACTCAGAGGCCTTACTAGAACGTTTAGAGGACTTTCAACCGGCCTGAATGACAATTTTAACAAAAATAGAAATTGTGATTTTATTTGGTATTTAACCATCAACCATTGTTATTTTTGTTTATATTTTCTTATGTTATACAATATAAATAATAATATATTAACCACATACACGTGTAGGAGATGTAGGCCATTAATTACATTTTTATAATCAATATTTTTATTGTTAATTTGAGATTATAATTTTTTTTTAAACTCATTTTATATTTTATAGGGATTTTTTGAAGGGCCACAAATAATGTGATTTTGTGCCGAAATGTTGCCATCACACACATAATATTTTAAAGAGAATAAAATGCAGTAGGTACCGTCACAAACAATGGATGAAGATTTTGTTATCTATTTAATTGTTTTAAATTATTATCTTTGTAGACACATTAAATGTTCTGTAAAATAGCCCGTTTTGTTATACACAATAAAAGGTCATTCTGGAAGCTTTCGGACTTCAAAAGCAGGTACTAACAAGGGGTATACATATTTGTTTAAAACAACTACCGTCCTCTTCATACAGCCCCAGTGTGGCACTGCCATTAAAGTCCCCTGCTGCCTGCTTAAAGGGGTCAAAGGTCAAGTTCAGAGACAGCGCAAAGCACTTCGCAGAGTTTTAATTCGGGGCTTCTTTAGCCATTTTAATGTCGCCTCAAACGTGACCTGCAGCTAAAACATCAATTCTACGGTTGTAGCCGTTTTGTCGTTTGACATTTTGTGTAAACTCGTCTCATCTTAATATTACCAATTTGTTTGAACGTTAGCGCAGTTTCAAATGTAGCTCTATCTAAATATTATGCAGCGGTGCAAAACAGTCCAACTTGAGGCTGATCTTAGGAAACAGACCCGCGCGGCTGATAATGATCTCGTGAGCTGCACTGACCCCTGGCGGCTACAGGCTGACACTGCAGGAGAGCGTGGCACGTGCAGCACCTGCGGTGCACATGGCACGAGGCTGCAGGAGCTCGTGAGTGCTCTGCGCGTGAAGCTCTGCCCCACACAAATACCAGGGGAACAAATATGAAACCTCCAAATGTTACAAAGACCAGTTTCACATCTTTGCCCGAGTAGGAGAGACATTTTTTTTTCTATATTACGGGCGTAAAATTTTCTATTATTTTAATTCGAACCTATACATTTCTGGACTGAAAAAAAGGGAACACATAAAAAAGCTAGTATAGTATTACCGATGTAAAAAAAAAGAAGAAGATAAATAAATACAACTAAAAGGGATTACATTTTTTATTTTATTTTAAGGGTTTTAAATCGGCTAGGCTAAAAAAATTACAAAAGCCAGTTTTAACCTAAACATGCGAACCTAAAAGTTCTACTAGCCTATATTCAGGCAACTTGTGGGGCATGAGCCCTATCAATAAGTCATGTATACGTACCAGATTTAGCGCAGTACAAATCACGCATACGTGATATTATATTGCCAAACGAGAGTAAAGCCATGGGCATATAAAATTAAGAGCCAAGAAAAGACATGACTTGAGCTAAGCTGAACAAGTGCTTTTATTGGTTTGAGAGAACGCTTGTGGAATGGAGTGTATTATCTTTTATCATTACATGTGATGAACAATAAACATACATCGTCATTTTGGCCTCTTTGCCATAGAACAGAATTCTCTCAACACCTTCAGCCATGTCAGACACCAAACAGTCGCACAGACACGCGCACAGAGAACATGGGCACATTTGGGGACCACAGGGCACTGCAGCTACTGGTTTAGGCCTCAACATATCCAATTTATTTAGGCTTGTTCTGCTACAATGTGGTTAATACGGCCATACACAGACCTGCAGCTCCTCTGTGGCTTCCAAAAAGTTAAATTTCCCATAAATGGCTGTTAGACATCTTCACATAAAAAGGGATGCAGGAGGTGTTATTTTACCCAGAAAGTTTAAACGTTGAAATTTACAATACACACTGTTCATCCGGCTCAAAGTGAGATATTTTCTGTTTTGGCAGGTTTTGTGGCAACAGGTTGACAACAAAGACCAAGGTGAAAGAGCACAGAGTCACAAAAGCTTTGTTTTGTATCTACAGCAGCAACAACAACATGTGTAACATTTCATTTGCATCTGTTAAGTGGATTGCCCCCCCCCCCCCCCATTTGATTCCAGAATTTTACTTTAAAAAAAAAAAATCACCATTAACATTATTGCCAAAATGACTAATACAAAGCGTGTTTATAATAATTTATTTTTAAACGTGACAAGAGAAGATAGAACCAGTAAAGCAGTGCTGCAGGTGAAAGAGAAACAAAAGGAAAATAAACATTCACATGAAGTTCGAGATCACAACCATTGACAAAAAGAATAACAGACATTGTATGAATGAGCATGTGCTGTCAGCCAGGTAAAAGAAATGCCTTAAAATAGTTTGTTTAGAAAGTACAAGCACAGTAAAAAAAAAAAAAAAAAAAAATTAATAATAAAACAACCACAACACTCACACTCCACAATTTCAGACACAAAGGAGCAACAAAACATTATATCATTATAATACGTCTTTTACTGGGGGCCTGAGCACACGTAATATTAAATTTTTTACAAACTGCCAATCTCCAAAAAGCTATTGTTTTAACAATCATTATCAGTCTGGTTTTATTCCACTGATACAACAACAAATACACATAGGAGCAAAAGAAAGAAAACGGCACAAAAAGGGAAAAATTAACAACTTTAGTAAAATAACATTTATCTTTGTTTTTAAAAAAAAAAGAAGTAGAAAATTAAATCATTTTGGAGTATAAAAGGCACGCATGTTGCACAGTGTATACAATGAAAACAGTTAATTAAAGCGTGGCATAGAGAATAATTAAACAACACGAGGACAGCTGAACAACCAGAAATAGGGCAAACGGAAACATGCATTTTTACTTTTTTGTTTACACCGATATTAAGCCGTAAAAATTCAAACTTCATTTAAACCACAGCACAAACACTCGTCCATAAAAGTGGCTCCTCTTTTTTATTTTTTTAAATAGATTTATATTAATGACCAATGTAAAAATATAAATGTGAATATATTTTTATACATCTAAACATATTGAAATGGAAGCTTTTTGAACAAGGAGCCAACACAAAATGATTATTTGTTTTAGTTGGTTATCGGGCATTGATACAACAACATCAGTCACACACACTCACACAAGTATATTGCATTTCCCTTGTTAAGACCGCATCAACTCATCAGGATCTTTTTCGTAACATTTGGTTCCTTTTTCCTCTTGTGCAAAATATACATAAAATATATTCCAACAGAAAAACACAGAAATGACAACCATAGAAATTCATAAACGGCCAAATTTCCAAACACAGGTAAAAAACCACTGTTAAAAATGTCATCAAAAACACAATGAAATAAACAAGATGCGAGGTTAGAAGAAGACGACGGTGTTATTAAATGACCTGCAAGGTTTTTTGCGTTTTTTTTTTTTTTTTTAAACGTTCCTCCTCGTCCGCTTTGAACACTGACACACACACACAAACTAGTACTACGGAGTGTGTGCTGGTACGATGCCGGAGGTAAACTTCTGCCCTGAAATGACATGCATAGTCGCCACAGCCTGGAGTCAAAGTCAAAAGGTTATTTTTTAATCAAACTTGCATTTCAACAGTGCTGTGCAAGTTTAGAGTGGTGTAAAAATGCTTTGACGAAAACAGATTTTTAAAATGTTTTTGTTGTAAAAGGAAGAATTAATAAGCAGTTTTGTTGGTTTGAAAATAATAATGAAATTCCAAACCATTTTGCACAACTTAATTAATCTGAATGATTTTCCACTTTTGAGACCAACATCACTGAAAAGTTCTGACGGCGGAGAAAGACTGATTTGCATATCTTCTTCTGTGAGCATCGCTCAGTGCCGTTTTTTTCCCCTAAGAGCTGTGTTTGTTTGCCTTTTTGTTGCAGCGCATGTGAAACAACACGGACTCCTAACCTCTAACAACAAATGAAAGTGCAAACGTTTTATTCATAAGGTGCTGATGGCAAAAGAAAGGTACGGGCTGCTGATGATTTGGATGAGGACTTAGCCGCGGAAAAGCCTGGGACATCTGCCACACTACGTTACATTTGACAACTATTTACTGAATAACTGTGTAAAACTAAAAGCACATTTTTGAGCATTCAAATGTGCGCTCAAATCCCTCTTTGACTGATGTAAACATATACTGTACATCTTTAAATAATTTGTAAAACACGGTGCAAAAACAACAGAGGTGCAGCTAGTGCTTACAAATAAATTACGAGTTGAAGAAAAAAATAATAATATTGAAAGTGAATGTGGCAAGATTAATCCAGGCTCGATCACAAAAATAAATGTATAAACGGGAAGATTTGTTTTGGCTGAGCTCTTGAGTATTTGTGGATTGGGGGAACTGGCTGTTGGCCTGTTGGAAGACTGCCTCCCTGAAACGAAGCGTTGCATTACGTAAACGTTTTAATGTCACGCTCAAGCCACGTCTCACTTGTGCGAAACTCCCTTAAACAACCTCCCCTGAACGAATAGAAAAGCATAGTAACACACTGTATAAACCATAAATCAAAGGGAACTGGATGTTACACGATTTAAAAAGCTACAATTATTCCCTCATAAACTGACAATTGCACACACAAAAATGCACAATGACTTGGACACTTGCTTGTAACACCCTTAATCTCCAAAGTAAAACGAACAAACTCAACAAAGAACAGGTTACATGTAAACGGATGATGGTTTTAGCTGCAGAGTGATATTCCTCTGAAAGGGACCAGACAAACAGGGAGGGATAAGTGCGTCTCACAGTAACCCACTGCCCTGCCAGTTTGACCCTCCCTGTGGCTCTGTGTGGACAGTCCAGGCTATGAGAGGATGGTTGTGATGAAATCGTAAAACCTCTTGGAGTACTGCTCGGGGTTCACTGTGGAAATCTCTGCTCCGGCCTGTACACACACATCAGCAGGTCAGGCAAACGCTCATATCAGACTTTATTCCTAATGTGATATCTGTTGTGCACCAGTGGTTTCATATTTGTTTACGTAGCTGGTGGCGTTGGCCCATTCTGAGAGTTTATATATTTAATGTTGAGCTAAATCTCCTTTGTATAAAAAGCAAATGTGACAATCATAGGCAAAGTTAATAAGGCTGGTTATCCTTTTTCAATGCAGGGAAGGCAATACCAATAACAACCAAAAGGAAAGTCGTTTTAAGAAAGACGTTTTAAAATATATCATCAAAATAATAGGGTTAGTCACTTGTTCACACAAAATGTGAATTGCTGCATTTTTAAATAAACTCACAGTAGTGTTCAGTTACTTACCCCATGTTTGACAGTCTTTGCAGCGTGAGCGGCTTTCTTCTTGGCATCATAATGTTGTAGGATATCAATGATGGCCATGAAATAAATCTCCTTCCTGGGAGCGCCTGCTAAACATCAACATAAATAATAGTGTCAATTTGTCCAGCAGAGGGAGCTGTTGGCATTAGAACAGACGCGTTCCATAAACAGTCACTTACTGTCAGTGCTTTTGATGGCATAAACATCTATGGTTGGGTCAAACTCTCCAGGGGCCAGTGGCTTGGTGCTGTCCAGAGTGTTACTGGGACTGTCCGGGGGCGTCCCGATGCCTCCTCCGTCACTCTCTCCTTCCTCCTCTGCCTCGTTGTCCTCACTTTCCACCTCCTCCTGCTCCGCCCGGTCCACATCATGGATCCCCACCAGCAGGCTGTAGTCCATGAGCTTCAGCTGGGCCAGGAACTGTTGGAGAACAAACAAAAGAATGAGCAAAAGTACAGACAATGTCAGGAAGAAAAGAAACATGACATCTCGTACCTCCACGTCCTTCTTTAGCTTCTCCAGGAACATTTTCTTGTTCTCTCCATCAATGTAGATCTTCATGCCATCGTTGATGAAGTCATTGTCCTTGTAGGTGGGCAGCTCCTTTGCCTGATCATTAGTGTGGAAAATTAGTGGTGAGAAAAAAAAAGAATACATATAACACTGCACAAATTAGAGCTGTGAAACCGGCTCTGAACATAGTCCTGGGGCAAAAATGTGACTTATTATAGACACAATACTTGTCAACTATTATTAATTGCAGTCATTCATGAGTCAACATTATCAGCCCAATTTGAATAAGGCAAACAACTTCACTGTTTTGCCCCTGAATACAAAAGTGACATATCATTAAAGTTCCCTACATTAAACGGTTCATCCTGGAACACAAAGGCATTAAAGGGTATTTCAAAATGCAACCGCTGTGTGTGAATATGTGGTAATGTCTTGGCCAGACACATCAGCATGTTGAAACACCCCGTTAGCAGCAAGGCCTCTTACCTGTGGTTAGACAAGCCTGTCTCGGTCAAACATCATCCGAGCTCATTTATCACTCAGACAAAGTTGGCCAAAATACAAGCTCTAGTCCAAACTCAGGGCTGGCCTGCTCGCTCCACTAGACACTTCATGCAGCATGCTCAGTCCAGTGTACAGATCCATCCAATGCATCACGGCTTACAATGAGCTAACCAAACTAATCAAATCTGTTTGAGCCGTCAGGAGGAAAACACTCCTGCTGCGTCAGATCTGTTTACACACCGTTGTTCCTGATCTATTCCGTTTAAATGCATGTGACAGATCCATACACTTTGTATTGTGGCAAGAAAAATACAAAACATATGAAATCTCACTTGTATTTTGAGCTTAATGGTTCTAAAAAGCATTATTATTGATAGGGAAGTGATCAAATATTTAAACCATGTTAAAAAAAAGCTCATGAGATGCCTTTTGAAACCAGTACCATCAAACTAATATCTAAATAACTATTAGCGCTAACACTCGAGCATATCTTTAGATTTACACTCAAATAAAGTTAGCACAAGTTTAATGTTTGTGTAATATTTGTGCAAAGTTGCACTAGGGTCAGCCTACAGCAGAGATGTTACATGAGGCGGGACGGTGCCTGGTTTCAGGTCAATGAGGAACAAGAGGGAGTGAGATAACAGGCAGCACTTTAGCCGCTACAGCGTTTCTATGGCAGCAGGACTCCAGCCACACACAGAGCCAACACACGCGCACACACACACACACACGCACGCGTGCGTGCGCGCACACACACACACACACACACACACACACACACAACACTAGATACGAGATATCGGAGCACATATACAGACATAGATCTCCAGAAATGAGGTGGGCATTTATCTCAAATAAAAGTGTAACGCAAAAATAAATGCAGCCCTGTCGACTTTTCACCTGCTCCCACACCTCACACACACATACACACAGACAGACACATGCACACATCAGAACACGCACATACACACGTACAGACACTCGCACACACCAGAACACACGCACGCGCACACACGCACACACGCACGCGCACACTCACACGTAGACACACACCAGAACACGCGCGCACACACGTAGACACACACCAGAACACACACACACCAGAACACACACACACCAGAACACACACACACACAGACACACACAACACACCGAACACGACAATATTGTGGTGCTTATCTCGTACCAAGTTGTTGTCGTCAGAACACCAAGTCTGCAAGGTCAGCACACAAGAGATTGGTCTGTGATTTTCGTTCATGATCGAAGGTACCAGATACCGGTATACACATTTTGTGAACACACACACACCAGAACACACACACCAGAACACACACACACACACACACGCACACGCACACACACACCTAGAGCCAAGGTATTCTCCTCTATTACTGATGCAATGAAATGGGTTCAGTGGAAGAAACATGTAAAGATGTATCAAAATGTCTCCAAAATGTCTTTGCAAAGAAATGATTTAGTTGTTTATAAGAACAGTTCAAGTTCAAATAAAAGTTTTTGGCGAGTAGTTCACTTTCCCCAGAAAATACAGAGCAATTCCAAAGAATGTTGGACCTCAGAAGCCAATCTGACAAATGTTCAAGTATTAGAAAGTGTACTCGCTAAATAACACTCGAAAGTGTCAACTTTAATAACAAACGTGTAAACTGTGGACTGTGAGTAACAGTGCATCACCTTCCGAAGATGTGAAAAGAAAATGATCTGTGCAGAAATCAAATGAATTGGTTGAATAGATCATGCCTGATACGAGCCCTGGGTCCTTACATCTCTTACGTGTTTCATGGCGCAGTAAAAGCGCGTGGCAATCCGCAGTGTTTGCAGCCTTTGTTGAACGTTACCAGATTTGGGCCGCGGTGGCGCGTCCTCGTGTGGGGGCGGCTGCTAGGAGAGGAGGAGTTAGGGAGGGGCGCAGGAAAGGAGCAGAGGAGAGAAGAGAGGAGGCAGTTGGAAGTAAAGACAAACTGGAGTCAATGGAACTGGACAGTCCTCAGAGAGGAACGCCTGCATTTGTGTTTAAAGTTGTGTATGAAAGAAGTGGGAAGTGTCCACATTTACTGCAGCTGCTATGTCTGCTTTGAGTCAGTGTATTTACTGTAAAAGATGCATCATTAAGAAAACATTTATAAAGTCATTTACATAATCTCTCTCGACAGTTTCATGCACTATCTACGAAGGAAATGTTTTTGCAAGGCAAGCAGGAGCTGAAAGGGAAAACAAGGAACATCGTTATTTTTGCACTGGTTTTGAAAGTTAAGTTTAAGTAAAGTAACAGGATCTGAAACTGTCACTAACACGTGTACATAACTCAGTAGGAATTTGCTATTTACATTCAACATAGAGCTTCAATGCAGCACATTCAGACAATTACCGTAAAGCCATTCAAAACAATACACAGCAAACTGGCAATTGCAGAATTGGGAAAATAAACCTGGCTTGAACACAAAACTCATTTGGGCTTTAGTTACGATCTGAGAGGAAGCCACTGTCAGGGAAGAACGGCTGCTCCGATTGACAAGCAACAGAGACAACGATTCACAATTCAAATATTGAGGGAGTAAACACTAAATGCATACATACATACATACATACACACATACATACATACACACATACATACATAGTATTGGTAAAACAGAACGAAAACTGAGGATTGATACCAATCAGAAAAGTGGTCTAAAAGTTGCATATAATTCATATTTATTAAAGAAACATGCAGGTGCATGCATGAGAGGGATGTGGTCATGCAATCAGGAAGGACTTTATTTTTGTTTGTGTTAAATGTGCTTGTCAGGTATTAAAGTGCGCTCTTCAGGCAGACAAGAACATCATTCAACTCATGATTAGTTTCTGAATCTAACTTAACAAAAACATGCTCATCTGTGGTGTTTTAAATGCCTCCTTTGGCCATGAGCTGTGGCTTTCGCGTTGAACCAAAAGCTGAGCTGCTGTCAGAAAGAGGTCACACAGTCTGCTCACATGTGTGTGTGCTAAATCCTCTTCTGCTTTGTTTTCCACTGATCTCCTCTAATCCCAATAATGTTTAGTGTCTTCAACCATTTATAGTAGTCTATATTTTCTCTGAGATCTCTGAGTCTTCCACACTCCGGCGCACAGTGCCCCACAAATTAAGCTCCTTGAACTAGGAGAAAAGCTGTAGTGGACACATACCATTACTTGAGCAGCCACACGTGGAAACAGCAGCAATACTGAACTTATCACCAAAAGTCAAGCACCAAGTACAAAATGTGCTCAAGATTAATGTAACAGAGGATAATGAACTAGACACTGTCCCGGCAGCCAAAAACAGCCCACATTTCACCACAAACCTTCACTTTCCTCAACATCGAACAAGAACAGCTCTCGCACACATGCACGCACACACACACACACACACACACACACACACACATACACAAACACACGGCACAGAACAGAGACACATCCGATTTAAAACAGCTCATCACTCAGTCCAACAGAAGCAGAACTAGGAGCAGAAGCCAGAGATGGAGGGGCCAAATGATGAAGAAGCCACATGCAGGAGGCCGGGGAGGGAAAGGTGAGGCGGGGAAGGAGGTGCTAAATGAAAAAGATGTCATCAGCCCAAAGGCACATCACTCTTATGTGCAGGACTGAGTCTGGGCAGTGACAGTGACTTTAGGATCAGTTTAACCGCTCAAACAGTTTGTTTCTTCTCTCGCCATCTCTAAAGGGCCCAATGAAGTTATATTTAACTACATGTAAGAAATAGACCAGAATCAAGGTGCAATCATATCAATTGTGTATTATTTACTCCAGTATTTTGAACCCTGTAAAAATCTCTAAGACAGAACTAAGTGACCCTTGAACCTTCGAATCAGCAAGTATTTGTACCTTTTCTTTGTCGCTGGCCTCTCTTGCCACAGTCGAACCCTGAAGAATACATTAAAAATGTCATTATTCTGGGATACGTGTTGTGAAAATACTCCACATTCACATTACTCTGTAACTATGTACATATGATTAAAAAAAATCAGCTGAAATGAACTGCATTTGCTTCCCACCTTGAAGGTCATATTTTTTGTAGACAGAAAGGCGATGCGAGAAGACGTTTCGCGTGACAATCATGTAGGTTTCGTCTCCGTCGACAGTGATCCTGTACATCCCCAGAAACTGAGGCAGCAGCGTGTTGCCATGGCATTCAACGATAAACTACAAAAGAGCAAGACTTTACTTCAGCAGCCTGCATTAACCCAGCACAAGCACAGAGCTCTGTATCTGGAACTTCACCTGGTGGTACTTCTTGAGGATGTTGTGCATCTCGGCCACGTCCTCACTGCTGATGGTCTTGATGACGTAGCGTTTGTCGTAGGACGTATGGAACCGGGCCCCACTCCGGCCCTGCGCATCGCTGTTCAGAGGAGCGCTGCGGGTCAAAGAGTTCTGCAGAAACAAAAACACTATGTTCACCAGGAGGAAGTAAAGGGTCAGATGAATAAGGCACTATGGCTTAAATGGTAAATTGGCACACTTATATATAGCACTTTTCTACTTTCAAGACACTCTAAATCAAGAAACCAATCACCGAAGGACACAAGGACAGTATTCATATATTCTTTTATTGCACCGTCTGTCACTGCTCTGCCCGGGGACCATTCTCTAGCTCTTGACCCTCTTGAGTTCATAATCAGGAGAACCTAACTGAAGGATTAAGCCCATTGCATACGTTTTAGGTTTATGAATGAAACCAGAGATGGGCCTTACTTGAATCAGGAATCAAACCAGGGACCTTCTTGCCAATATTTGTTTGTGTCACAGCACACAGCCAATATGAACCTTTACTGATTTATTGTATTTTAAATCAATGCAACCACTGAATAATTCCAACATTATGATGCCAAACTATAATGATCACATCATTCAGACAGCTCAAATATAACTTGAACTTTCTTATCACAGTCGGACGGACAGCCTTCTGCTCCTCAGTGTAAACATATGGGGATACGACCTTATGCCCAGAGTATGTCCAGAGTACGCACAAACGCACACACGCGCACGCACACAGCTGCTGCCAAGACCCCAGCTCCGGTTACACGACCCATCGACTGAACCCTAATTCTCCAGGAATGTCCTCATGTCCTCTGCCCTTCTCTGAGTCTTACTGTCAGTACTTTTGCACCTTAAGATGTCCAGTTGGCAGTTATGACTTGAGGTGGGCGATGGGGCTGAGCAATATATCGCAAACTTATCGATATTTCAATACTGACAGATGCAGAACTATTGGACTAATGCCAATGTTCTCCATCTGACAGAAATGTAAAACAGGATGATTAGATTTCCAGTCTAAATTGGCCTTGATTTAGAGTTGGTTTAGTCTATGTTGATTTTTTATTTTGACAAAGTTTGACTAATACATTAAGGCATGGACTAATTTGTTTTAATTTTACAGAAATGATTATGTCAAAAAGTATATTCAAATACTGCAATGATATGGGCTTTGTAACACTTAACGGCCATATGGAATTTCACAGTCATTTCCAATATTGCGCTAGCCACAGGCAACAAATTGTTTTCAAGATAATATTAAAATTGTTGCTTTGAAAATATGCAAAATTTGAATATATTGAATATCGTCTGTAGGAGAAAAAGTAAGGAAACTTATCATGTAATTTTTGAAACAATTTCATGAGAGATATTTTTGCTGATCACTTTTTGTGTGATACTTGAAACTAAACCAAGACTTTTACAAACATACTTTAGTACGTTTTATGAGCTGGATCCTAAAATTAACAAGAAAAGATATGTTTCTTTTCCCCCCGCTGCCAATATTGCCAAACCCAAATTACAAATAGAAGTAGTACAATTCTGGGTCCAAAATGTGTGCAAATGGCCTGTGTGAGACCACAAAAAGTGATATAAGGCTCACTGACAGGACGGGGAACACCGAGGCACGCCTTTGAACTGGCCAAAAGTCTTAACACCACCAACTGCCCAGCGACTGCAGCCGGGCCAAAGCTAACGCAAACAGAGAGGAGGACAGCTGCACTGAGCCGGGACGCCGTGACCTCCAAACCCTGCCAAGTCTTTGGCCCGCGCTGAGACCAGGCTTTTACAAAAACATGAATGCACATACCGAGAAATCCTGGTCGTCGATGCCAAAGCGCTCCCTGAGGTTTCGAAACACCAGGGGGCAGTACTCCTTGAACTTGAAATGGCTGGGCATATTCTCTCTGAAAAGATGGAATATTGTCGATGAGGAAAAAGGCGCAAATGTACGGTGATTGAAAAGTGATAACAAACGACAAATCGGCAGCACGGAAATAAGCACTTTTTTTGTTTTAGTCTGTAAAAACTGTAAAAACATTCAGTTAATCAACCTCACATGTAAAAGGAAACAAAGATGAGTTTGTGGTCTGGTTTGTTTGAAAAGGAATATATTAAATTCATACAGCTCTGATCTTGTCCTCACATGTCTCTTCTACTTCGGTATTCAATCGTTAAGTCCAGTGTTTTCTGCAGTGTGTCTTTGTTTCTTTTGGGTCAATTTGAGTCATATTTTGTCCTCCTCTGGACAAGTCCATGTTTAGAAATACTTAAACCATGGTGTAGCCCAAGAATAGTCTTATTGTAGCCCTGGTTTGGATCTGATCGCACTCTGGAGACCAAATATTATCTTCGTCAACAGAAATATTACATAAACTAAAACTATGACAAAATATTAGTTAACAAAAATAACACGGCTTCCAGGAACTCCACAGTAAATGCAGTAGTGACAGCCTCTGACTCACAAGGACTTCAAACTTTAAACTTATCTGAAACGCTTAGACTCAATTGTTCTAAGAAGTGCGCCGCATGATGTTAAACTTGATGACCGGCCAAATGAACTCACTTGTTGAAGAGGTGGTTGTCCACTTTAATCTTGGAATAGGCCTTGAAGTCATCTGGCATAAGCATAATAGGAATCTGGACATGGCTCAATTCATTTATCTGTAAAACAAAACAACAAAGAAAGAATTCAGTTACAAAGATGTTTTTCAATGACATTTTGCAGGTGAGGTTCAGGAAACGTCACTGTACAGTTTCTAATCGTGCTGTACGACTAACACTCCGTCTGTATAAAGCTTTGGAGTGATTCACCCGTGCGGCCTGGTCTCCTGAGGCAAACTGCTGAGGCGGTTAGTTCAACGCTCTTCAAGCATCACTTTGTTTTACAGCCGGCAGACGCTTGACTCATTCTCAAACAAATGTGATCTGTTGTGCTCGTCGTTTCCCTGTCCTGCAGGTTGCATGACGCTAATAATAGACTCGAATTAGACAAAGGACAATAGCAACGTAGGCGTAATCTATGATGATGAATACACAATTTGAATATGATGTAAACAAAAAAGCAAAAACCTGTTCATTTCAAATGAAGACAGCAGGTACAATCGAGTAAATGTGGCGTGGAAAGACAAAAGGTCACTTGCAGCAGCACAAAATGAAAATCCACAGATGTGAGCGCGTTCCAGTGCAACGCTGCGACAGGCGTTGACAGCACAGATGCATGATGGGACGCCGGAGAGGAGATGTCACCTCATTAACAAAGCGGAGTTTCACACGAGGCCCCACACAATGTCTCGTCTTCACAAGCGCTCTACGGCCGTCACCTCGGGCAAGAAAGACGACTACTGCGAGTATGCCAAATCCTACTGCTGTTCAACTGTAAAGGATGAATACATGCTTCTATTTACTGCAATATTTAAACAACTGAATGTCAAGGGAATATGTTTGGAAAACATGTAGTGTCGTGAGTTTGAATCCCAACTCGACAATTTACTGCATGTCTTCCCCTCTCTTTCATTCCCCATTTCACCCTGTACTCTCCTGTCTAATAAAGCCTATGGGCAACAAAATCTTAAAAAAAACAAAAAGCTGCCAAAAGGCAAAGGAAAGAAATCTGCAAGAAAATCCTGAAGCTCAACTAGTATTAGTGTTACTTTAGTTGTGAACTAATGAACAGTTTCTTTTTAAATTACTAATTGTTGTTAGGTCAACTAATCAAGCAATTATTTCTTTTTAAACTTCATTATCAACTAAATAAATGTAGAAATATGGTGACTGAAGGCTTCTGGATAGAGAATATTTACAACTAAAGTGTATTTATTGATAACAAATATTTTTGACATTTTGATTGTATAATACCACTGACTCAGTTATAAAAACATCTTTTCGTATGTGTTTTAGACTCTATATAGTAGAAAACAATTACGATGATCAAAATGCAACTAAAATGCAAATTTTTACAATGACAATAAATGACATTTACAGCACATTTCTAATGGACTGCAACAATGTTGTCTGATTTGTGTTATCACAAAAATATGACTGAAAAATTTAGTTTGCATTATCTTGATAACATTATTCATATTATATTTAACAATGCATCAGAATGTGCTAAAATGTGCCTGTAAATGTCTGGGTTAAGATTCAAGTATTGCACAGAACATGACTGGACTATAAAATGACCCAGAAAAGGGCAGAAATATCCCGTTAAACCCTTGTTTGGAAGATTACACTAGACATTCCTGTTCATCAGCTCTTTTAGCCGTCACTTTTAATAGTTTTAGTTATAGATGATACACTGAATATACATTTTGTTGCATTTCTCTTTGGAAAACAACAATTGTGATACTATCTATCTTCTGTATTGCCGTATCATGCACAAGTGTCTATTTCTGCTTCATCAGCCTTTATCAGTGTGAGGACACGTTTTCGCAGCGCCACTTCCTGTGCGTCTCCATAGCGACATGCGTTGGTTTTCCGCCCCATAGTGAAGCCTGTGCACGCTGTAGCAGATGACAGGAAATAGAAGCAGAACATGTGCAGAGTCAGCAGCGGCAGCAGCAGCGGCAGGAGCAGAGTCAGGAGCAGAGTCAGGAGCAGAGTCAGGAGCAGAGTCAGGAGCAGAGTTAGGAGCAGAGTTAGGAGCAGAGTTAGGAGCAGAGTTAGGAGAGTTAGGAGCAGAGTCAGGAGCAGAGTCAGGAGCAGAGGAGCAGAGTCAGGAAGCAGAAGCAGGAGCAGAAGCAGGAGCAGAAGCAGAGAGCAGGAGCAGAGTCAGGAGCAGAGTCAGGAGCAGAGTCAGGAGCAGAGTCAGGAGCAGAGTCAGGAGTAGAAGCAGGAGCAGGAGCAGGCAGGAGCAGGAGCAGAGCAGGAGCAGGAGCTGAGGCAGGAGCAGGAGCAGAGGCAGAGCAGGAGCAGAGTCAGGAGCAGAGTCAGGAGCAGGAGTCAGGAGAGCAGAAGCAGGAGCAGGAGCTGAGGCAGGAGCAGAGGCAGGAGCAGGAGCAGGAGCAGAGGCAGGAGCAGAGTCAGAGAGCAGAGCAGGAGTGAGGCAGAGCAGGAGCAGGAGCAGGAGCAGAGCAGAGCAGGCAGCAGAGCAGAGCAGG
Source organism: Chaenogobius annularis (assembly GCA_015082035.1). Lineage (NCBI taxonomy): Eukaryota > Metazoa > Chordata > Actinopteri > Gobiiformes > Gobiidae > Chaenogobius > Chaenogobius annularis. The sequence continues at coordinate 695,945 of BJKM01000240.1, read as the reverse complement.
CAGGAGCAGAGGCAGAGCAGAGGAGCAGGAGCAGAGCAGCAGAGCAGAGGCAGAGCAGAGCAGAGCAGGAGCAGAGGCAGGAGCAGGAGGCAGAGAGCAGAGCAGGAGCAGAGGCAGGAGCAGAAGCAGGCAGGCAGAGGCAGAGGCAGAGAGCAGGAGCAGAGGCAGGAGAGCAGGAGCAGGAGCAGGAGCTGAGGCAGGAGCAGGAGCAGAGGCAGGAGCAGGCAGGAGCAGAGCAGGAGCAGAGGAGCAGGGAGCAGGAGCAGGAGGGCAGAGCAGAGGAGGAGCAGAGGCAGAGCAGAGCAGGAGCAGAGCAGAGCAGAGCAGGAGCAGAGTCAGGAGCAGAGAGGGCAGGAGCAGGAGCAGAGGCAGGAGCAGGAGCAGAGCAGAGGCAGGAGCAGAGAGCAGGAGCAGAGGCAGGAGCAGCAGGCAGGAGGAGCAGGAGCAGGAGCAGAGCAGAGCAGAGGCAGAGAGGCAGGAGCAGAGGCAGGAGGCAGCAGAGGCAGAGCAGAGAGCAGGAGCAGAGGCAGCAGAGCAGAGAGCAGGAGCAGGAGAGGCAGCAGAGCAGAGGCAGGAGCAGCAGGCAGCAGAGCAGAGCAGCAGAGGCAGAGCAGAGCAGCAGAGCAGGAGCAGAGGCAGGAGCAGAAGAGCAGCAGAGCAGGGCAGGAGCAGAGCAAGCAGGAGCAGAGGCAGGAGCAGAGGCAGCAGAGCAGAGCAGAAGCAGAGCAGAGGCAGCGGCAGAGGCAGAGGCAGGAGCAGAGGCTTAATGTGACCTGACTGAGCGGTGCAGACAGAGACGGCTGATGCCTCAGAGCAGGAGTGGAACAGAGAGCGACGCTGCAGCTCCGAGTCCGGCTCTGGCTCAGTCACCAGTGATTCATTAAGCCTCAATGTACAGTTCCTTCGACAAGCAGGAGTGGGCAATATTGACAACAGTCAACTTATTTTTGGGAATATCCCGATAACAATATTCAGACATTATCTTTAAACTTATTAGTTTAGGTTTAATGATCCGACAAATGTAATAAAAATAAAAATAAAAATAAACGTAGATATTCAAATTTAGCATAAAGAACATTCAAGATATTCTCTAAAATGTCCCCAGGCAACATACTTTATTGTTGTGTTTTTTAAATAAAGAATTGGGTTTGCGCAAACAGTATTTATTTTGTGGTTTTAAGTTTGCTCATCTTTATGTAATCACGGCGTCACAACTTGATTGTGAAGTATAATCAAGGATGGGACAAGATGTTGTGCCACAAGATCAACTCCACACAAAGATGTGTGCAGCATCACAAGTGTGTTCACATCTATCTGGCCAAGATTTACGTCAACTTTGCAGTTTCAAAAACAACGTTATAATGATGACAGCAAAAATATGAAATTAAATACATTTAAAAATATTTGTAAATCTTTTTATAAATTATGTCAAAATCTCTTGTGGATCTAGTCTCATGTCTCTCATTTCGTCCGATCTCTACTATATAAAAAAAATTAAGGATTTAATAGCATTATTCTACATTTGGGTTGTTTTGTTAGTGGCACAAAGTACCAACGAGTAAAAAACGATAATAAAACAATACATAGGCCGCACCTTTTGTATAGGCCGCAGAACTCTTTCCTTGACTTTTTGGCATCGCATGATCTCCCCTCCGTCCCTCCAGCGTCTCACCATACATTCATTGATGTTAAGCTTGCGTGCAGCCGCGCGGTTTCCTAGCAAGATCGATGGCCTTCAGCTTAAAACTTGCTTCATACGAACTTCTTCGTTTGGGTTCCATAATGATGGGGCAAGAATTTGAAAATAATTTATAGTTGGTAATTTGTCGTCCGTGTTCTATTTGCTAGCTGAATAAAAAAAGCAACATCTGCTTCTTTGCTTAACTTTTTCTGAAGTTTTGATTCTAATTCCGGTTAGTTCGCCCCTAGCGGTGAAAGAAAAAAAACCACAGAAAAGCCGCAGCCTCTAAATAAGCCGCATGGCTCAAAACATCTGACAAAAGTAGCGGCTTATGGTCCGCAAAATACGGTAGTTTCAATATTAGAGCTGAACAAGTTGGGTAAAATATCTAATTGCAATTTTTCCGGGAAGAATTGCAATTACAATTGTTGAAACATAAATCACAAATGTAATCGCACACTGTCCAAAGTTTTACATTTAAACGACATGCAATACATTTAAATGCGTCCAGGGGAAATGACCAAAAACAAATGTTTGTACAGACCTAAACTGCTGCGTCAGCCGTTTTTATGCAGAAGAAGACAGAATAGTTTGTTGTTTGTAGAGGACATTCGGGAGCCTCAAAAACGGCCTTCCCTTGCTGAGTCCATTCAAATTGCGCTTTCGATATTTGATTCTCAGTAATCTTGCTGCTCTGTACATTATTATCATTTAGCTTCAAAATGTGTGACGGTGTCTGGCCTGGCCCTGACTGCTGAAATTTATACCAGCTTTAGTTTCATGTGGATGGATGTTGTAATAGCAGTGCTACGAACCCTAAACCAGGCCAAAAGATCAGCAGCTTGGAACTTCGTCTGGCACATTTTTTCGAGGACTGAAACAACAAGAGCTCTCCCCCCGCTGCACCACCGTCTGACCACAACATCTCCACCCCTGAACCTATGACTGATGTTTACACGGCTCACCATAACTGCCATTACATTGCACACGCCCGGCTTTGACAGACGAAGCTTAATGTCACACATTGGAGCGTTGCTTCAAACCTCTGACCTTTAACCGAAGCCGTGTATTATTCTGGCCTATTCACTTCCTGCAACAAAACAGCCAAGCGTGACCCAAATGCCTGGATGAATCATAGCCATAAGACAATACTGAGGCCGTATTATTAGGGACATTTAAGGTGGCAGCTGAAGATAATATGTGCCGGTATGAAGCGAAGTCACATTCAGCCGATGAGGCGGTCAGGTTGAAGCCAGGTGGACCAGGTGTAGCTTCATTTTGAGGAGGAGCTCGGTAAGCTTAAGTGTCAGCAGCAGTAGCTCTTATTATGTTACTGACGTGTGGAGACTTTGAAGAGCGGCTGTAATAAGGACACAGCGGTGATAAAAGTGGAGCAGGAGCAAAGAGAGACAGGTCTTTAATTCATGCTCTCAACTGTGTGTTATGGATTTTGAGATGATGCCTATTTATAATTTACGGCTAAAAGGGATAGACTTACTCGCTGCTGGCTAGTATTTATTAACAAAACATTTACGTGAACATATTCTTAAGTGTTCTAGCATTTAAACGCTCTTATTGCTGACAAACTACATGACACTGCAGAATTACTCATAATAAATGTGTTCTCCTCGATAACTTGTGAACACTAAGATTGACAGTTGATGTCAGCACATTTTGTAAGGATGACATAGGCTATTGTGAAAATAAATGGTTTTAATGGCTGTCTAATGCAAAAAATAAGGGAACCTTTTTCTAACTCAACTTTTATCAATAATATTATAATACGTATCATTATAATACATATTAGGTATACTGAATAACAAACTAATAATAATGTTCCAGTACAGTTGCACTTAATAAAAAATAAGAATGTAAATTGTAAATGAATAGTCTAGTTTAGTTTATGTGGGCAATTTACATTATTTATTACAAAGTCCATTATAATCATTACACAGTGTAGTACAAATCCCCCCCCAAATCCCCCCCCCCCCAAAAAAGAGTAGGTTGAAGCAATAGACTGATCATATTAAACGAGAAGTTGTTTGTGAGTAGTGTAGTAAATCGCGGGGCACAGTACTGTTATATTGGTAATTGTGAATGTTGTTTTGAAGGTACACAACAAGTATGAAGTAAATATGCTGCAAAAAATCTGCTAAACTTCAAAATAAAATGTATACATTTATATTCCTGGGGTTATTTCACATTTCTGTTGAACTGAAATATACTAATTTTAGTCAATATCGCTCACATGTAGTGAAGAGTGTGAGAATGATGCTGCCCCACACATACACAAAATAACAGTACCTGAAGGTAAATAATGGGAGTGTTCATAATCAGTCCTCTTGTGAATGAAGGCTGGCTATTAAAGGCTAGGGCAGCTCAGACTGGTGTGTGACCTGCAGAGTCAAGCTGCTCAACAACATGTCGCTCTGCACGGAGCGAGCAGAGACCACAACACGAATCATATGGACCTGGAGTACAATTATTGGGGTATTTATAAAGCAGGTACTGAAGGAGGAGGAAGTCTGCTGTATGTGAAGGCAGCGAGTCTATATACAGGAGGTGGGAGGGCATCAGGAGCAGTGGAGGATGATATCAAATGATAGCCCACAAATGCAATCTTGATTTAGTAAGAAAACATTGTGACGGACACTTCTCCAACAGTGCAATCAGGTCCCTCAGGACAAGAATAGACAAGCCAAAGCTTCAGTCCGTTCCTGAATTTACAGCTCTGCGATATCCTACCCAGGATGAATTAAAACTACATCCACTTCCATAATTTGACATTTACTCAGCGATCAAAGAACTACCACTGAATGCAAAAGCTAGAGTTTTGGTCTACTATGTTACATTTACACAGTACCAAAATATCACCTTTAACACATTTAATCAAAGATGTGTATTTGTTGTCATTAATTTGAGTTGTTTTTAAACACCTACTGACAGTGACTACATGACTTATAAATCGACACGGCTCTGGAGGCTCTGGCCTGAAAACGAGGCGTAACAGATGTTTTTTGCGTCATTATAAAAGAGAGAAGTGAAGTGTCCTTTGTGAAGCGTTTGGATGGATGGTCGGTGCATTCTTGAGCTAACCCTTCATTGACTCCTTCAGATTCCTGTTCTTTCCAGCTCAAACTGTTGGAGCTTTAGACTCTTTCACCTTTGTCTCCACCATTACAACCTTCACATCATTTACTAGGGCTGCATAATATATTACAATCAATTCAATACAATCGCAATTTAAGTTGCTGTACATATCAAAACGCAAAAGCTGCCATTATTGAATAGACTGTCAACTGTAAAGAACAAAATAATTTGTCTGTTTATAGATAAATCTTGTTGTACCTGTGTTTTAGACCTTTACAAACATGTTCTGAAATGCATGGGATTATATTACTCTCTTCTCTCAAATCTCCTGAAGTTGTCTACAATGTGCAGTCTGAAATTAATCCTACTGAAACACACATAACAATAATATGCAAAACTAAAAATTACAATTAAAAATGTTCTCAAATCATGCAGCCCAACAATTTCCAGCGGGTGCCAAATTTAGAAAGTTACCATAAAGTTCATGCAACTATAGCCAAGAGTGAGAGAAACTGACAGCACAAATAACAGAAGTGGCCTAAAGCATCAGAAATGCACCAGAGGCTCAGAGTTGTGCAACTCCAGAAGTGTTTGAACTTGTAGAATGTGTAGAACGGAGCAGAAGAGAGGAGAACGACAAATGCAGATATCTCAATCCAGGCCTAACTATATTCAAATGTGGTTTTTTTAACATAATTTACACAAGAAAGAGCACAAGTAATATTAGGAGATGTTCAGAGGATTTTAAGTGTGCAGCTGATGACTAGTCACCGTCTGACCAAAAACCACATTAATTAATATGTTATAAATCTTTCCTATGAGTCAATTGTACATCATATGTATAATAAGCTCCATACTGTCAGTTTAAGTTTAGAACCAGAACATCTGTAGTGGTAATAGAGAGATACATTAATTAACATTAGTGCATTAAAGCCATGTCATGTTTAGGCATGTGTATATAATGTATGTATAACTAGATGACTGCGTGTGCTCTCACTTCTCTTGAACACAAGACTAGAGTCCATGCAGCGGATACTCTGGGCAGGAAAGCAGAGCGGAGATAAGCCTTCTTGCATGGGAAGATGTGCTCTCTCATGACATGGAGCCCTTAGAGCTTATCCTCAGCACAACAGGAAACTGAGGAGCTGTCTCTGCTCTCTGCACCACACACTGAGGAGGCTGCTCCATATCTCACAAGATGTAGTTTATGCAAGTGTGTGTAACAAACAGAAGTGTAACAAATGTTTGATGTTGCGGTCAGTAAAAGCCAGTCATGGCCAGTCATGTGTGATCTGTTGGTCATCTGTAAAAATAGAAAAGCTGGAGTGACAGCCCTGGCTTACTGTGGTGCATTATAATGATGGAGAGCCGATAATCATACAGATTTAAAGGTGAGTCTTACCGAATGGTTGACCCCCCACATGAGCACGCTGAGCAGAGGGTCGCTGGCGCGGAACAGCTTCACCTTCTGAGCAACGAAGTGCTTTTTCTTGGTCTTCGTTTTGCTGGCAATACTTGCTGCAATGCTGCTCGCCGATGCCATAATTACAGAAGACAGGGACCAAACTCGTTGTAAAAGCCAAGACCGTGTTCGTCCAGAGCAGCTCACGACTGCGTTAAACCAGAAGCATTCAGCCTTCACGCAGTTTGAGTGTCCCGGATCCTCTCTTCATTCAGGCTTTGTTGGACGGGCCAGGCTCGGTTGTAAATGATGTGAGAATAGTTTTAAGCTAACACTGCTGTTCTCCCTCGCCTGGCAGTCTGCCACTCCTCTCAGACCACATCATAAGTCACTTCTCTTCCTTCCTTTCCACGGCTGGACTCACTGAGCTGGCGCTAGCTTTAGCAACATAGCTAACAGTAACGATAATGTTTTAAATTGCTCAGTCGGTCGTACTGGCTGGACGTTCCTTTCGTTTGCTGACAAATACGAAATATATAGGGATTTCCATAAAAGTGTTGGCTAGTCTGCTTAAATAATTGTGAGATGATGATGCTCGGTGGTAAGAGACTTCCCTCCCGTAGCGTAGCTAACAGAGTCCTCCCGACCTTCGCTAGCCTCAGCTAACTCCACGAAGCACAACCACAACAGGCTCCGTTCAGATGCTAGCCTCGGTTAGCATCAAACCTAGCTCGCATTTACCAGCTTACAATAAGCAACTTCTCCTACACGTAATCCTCATTCGACAGAGATGGCTGGCCCGTCGTGTCCGTCATGTCCCTGCTCTGTGGTGTTAAACACGGAGGATGTGAGAAGCAGTGCGCGGTGTCAGGCTCATGTGCCGCTGTCACTGACAGCGAGGCGGAGGCGGAGGAGGACCGGAGGTGACACACTGCGCTGATTCGCTGCGTCCTCCCTCCGCCCGCGGGGCGTATGCTCCTGTATGTTTGACACATGAACGCCATAAATCACTTACTACAATTTACAGATTTGATTACAAACAGGAAATTGTATGTAGATGTTGTGCAAAATTCCTTCAAAAAGGATGTTCAAAAAGGATGAGTTTATTACACGCTTTACAGCAGAATATTGTCATTTTATAATAATTCTCATCATAACATTTCCCCCTGCAAGTATTATTGAAGTTACAGAGGTAAAGATGCTGTGGAAAAACGTTCAAAAAGAATGGGATGAGGTCATTACACGCTTTACAGCACTGTTATTTTATAATAATCATAGCATTCCCATTATCACATTTCGCCCCTTTAAATATTATAAAGTTAAAGTTGCGGTCCCCTGCCTGCGTCACGTGACCGGTGTCCTTATGCCGCAGAGGATCGTTGCCTAGCAACGCGTCGTGGGTCCACAACACTGAGTTGAGGTGAAGCGTTAGCCTCATTTAAATAACGTTAGACAGTCTGGTCGATGAAGTTTTATGTTATGTTTGCGAGAATCTACGTTAGAGTAAGAGACAGAGACTAAACGTCACCTCAGACAAATGTTTTGAGCTGAGTTTCCGAGGCGTTGTTAGAGTTTAGCCTGTTAAAGCTAACGCTACATCGTGCGCAATGGTAAAGAAAGGTAAAAAAGACAGCGCAACTCCAACAAAAGAAACGGTAAGTTACATAAACTGTAATTATTATGAACCATTAATGTGAATACGTTGTAGTCTATCCATTGGTTTTTATATGACATTGAAGCAACATTGAGTAAAATCAAGTTTTATTTCCCCCACAAAGTTTGATCCACTTCCAGTTGAAGGCAAAACTCCAGGCACAGTTGTTCTTCTGCTGAGCTCCTCTGAAGAAGACATCCTGATAAAAGCTTGTGAAGCCATTCATGCGTTTGCGAACGGAGGTAATATTATATTAATATTATAAACATATTTAATCATATTGGTTAAACGTCGCAGATTTCCATACTTGGCTCACTGTCTCCATCTGTTGTCAGGAGATGAAAACAAGGTTTTACTCCTTGGACTTGGGGCTTTGGAGCCTTTATGTCAGCTCATCAATCATGGAAACAAGCTGGTCAGACGCGGCGCTTTCATTGCCCTGGGCGTCATGTCCACCCACGGTGTGTGAAGAACATGTGTGAACTGCTACAGGTATTACCTCTGTGACATATTGAGTGATCTCTATAATTCCTTTGTTTCAATTAAAGCTGAGGTGATAAAGGCCTTGAATAAATTGAACATAATTCCATCCATTATTGACAAACTCTCTCCTCAAGGTGAGTTATCATGGGCCTTGTATAATTTATTATGATCAATACAGAGTGTATAAACTCTAAAGTTCATCTGCAGAGGAGACAGTTGTTCATGAGTTTGGGACCCTGTGCTTGGCTTCACTGTCTGTGGATTTCGTCAGTAAAGCACAAATCTTTGACAATAATGGTTTGCTGCCTGTGATTCAACTTCTCTCCAGTCCTGACCCAGATGTTGTAAAAAACTCACTGGAGATAATTTACAATCAAATTCAGGTGAATGTATTTTTAACACATGGGCTACACGATTCCCTTTATGTTCCGTGAAGTTTCTAACTATTATATATTCTTGTGTGTAAAGGATTTCCCAAGTCGCTCAGCCATACATGAACTTGGAGGCATACCCCACCTTCTGGCCCAGCTAAAGTCAGAATTTCCTGCAATCCAACAACTGACTTTGAAAATACTCCAAAATATCACAATAGATAAAGACACACGCATTACCTTTAGGGAAGAGCAAGGATTTGAAAAGCTTGTAGATATTCTTAAGAGAAAGGTTTGTGTAACCCTGTCAGTCTGTCCTGGACACAACCTGTAGTGTGTAAAATCAAACATCTTGCATTTTCATCTTTTCACAGGACCTACATGACCTTTATGCTGGCTCCTTAGACGTTGTTGCGAACTGTTTAAATGATAGTGAGTGTTTCCTGCTTATTCACAAAGGTGGTGGTCTGGCTCAGCTGATGGAGTTTATTCTCAGTCCAACACTGCCAGAAATCCAAGCCAATGCTGTAAAATGTATTGCCAGAGTGGCTCAGAGCTGTAAGCACAACCATTTCAGTTCTGTGTAAATCATGTTTATAATGAGGTTGTGGAGATAGGGGAATATTTTCATGAACTTATGATATTGTGTAGCAGAGAATCGCAAGATGTTTCATGAGCAAAATGTGGAGGAGGTTTTAGTGAAGCTCTTCTCCGTGAGCGACGACAGAGTAAAAGCAGCAGCGAGCCAGGCTGTGTCTGCCATGAGCACCAACCTTGCCAGTAAAGAAGTTCTCAGGGAGCTTGGTACTTAAGCAGTTACAAACAAACTTGTTAGCACACAAATCTAGTTTTTGACTAATGTGTGTCCATTATAGGTGCTATATCTGCATTGGTAGAGTTACTGAGCTGTGGGGATTGGACTGTAAAGAGGGATGCATCAAGAGCGCTCTCTGATCTTACGCACAACAACCTCCTTAATGTAATGTAAGTGAGAAGTGACAGAGCCATACTATATACAGATTTTATATGTGCAGTTGTACACTCCTGTTCTGTCCCACCTAAATCAGTGTTGCTGTTTATCTTCAAGGGCTGTGTATGAGGCCGGAGGCCATGAACATCTTGTCCAGCTGCTCACAGAAGAATGTCCCATGACTGTGGCCAGTTCTGCTGCGACACTTAGCAACATGGCAGGACAGGAAGACATCCGCTACAGTATTTTATCACAAAATGTTCTGCCAGCACTTGTCGAGTCTCTGAAGTCCAACAATTCTCACGTTCAGACCAGCACAGCACTCTGTGTGGCAGCACTGGCATGTGACACTGCGTCTAGGACAGAGGTACATTATTTAAGAAACTTAAAAAACTGATAACATTTCTTGATTTTATGATTGCCCTCTTTCTTGAAGTTTAAAACTGCTGGAGGTCTTCAACCACTGGTCAATTTATTGGATTCTAAATACAAAGATGTTCAGAAGATAGCTTGCTTAGCTGTCAAAGCATGTGCCTGTGATGAGCCGTGTGCGGTGGAGATGTGTGTATTGGGGTAAGAGTATGGATAATATACCTGTGAAATATAGTGTGTTTTCTGGAAGGGCTGTAACAATGAAACCATTTTAATGTAAAATTGAGGTAATTTACAATATAGCCACTAGATGTCAGCATTGGGCAGCGTAATGCTGTTTATGTTTCACACGTGCACATTTTGTATATCCCAATGTGCTTTGTTTACAGAACTTTGGAAAAGCTTCAAAAGATCAACCAATTTGAGAACCAAAGAAATATCTTTAGTGAAATGGCAATGACGAGTCTGCTGAACTCCAACCTGCCAGTGAAATACAGCCTGCTGGGCTTTTTGTCTCCCACTGACCATGTCACTGATGGTTTTTATGATGCGGGGAAGGTGCGTATGATTGAAGACAAGGAATCAAAGGCTCAGCATATGTCTAACAGTGTAATGTGTTACGCCACTATTTTGTCTCATCAGACTGTGACAGGTCAAAGAGTCCTGTCTCTGGAGGAGCACTTCAGTCAGCCTGTCAACCAGCACCGGGCCATTATTGTAATTAACACTGTAAAGTTTGGAGCTGAGTAAGTAAACATCTTTACTCAAACATCTTCACTTCCTCAGATCACAAAAACACATAATTCTCAACCTCTGTTAATTATGTTAATGCATTTCAGTATCGAGTAATTAACCTCACTGAAAATCTGACTGACATCCATGCATTAACCATCCCAACAAGTCACACAAAACAGAGGCAGTAGTACCATTGTAATGTTGTTTGTATTTTCCCTGTGAAACCTCATAGAGAGAGGGTGGTTTGTACAGAGGAAAAGCAGTACTGACATTGTCTTTCATAAACTACACATGCTAAAGTAAAGTATATGTTTTATATTGTCCTCATAGAATGGATAGATGGGATGAGAACAAACAAAAAGACACATCTCCCATTGAGGAACATGGTAAGATGTCGAATGACTCGGCGCTGGAGGCTTTGGTTCAAGAGGCCAAAGAAACGGTCCTGCTTATAGATGATGACATGGAGCAATACTCTTCTTTGGCCAGGTAAATTGCTGGTTTGAAATTAGCATTATTTATTATATTATTCAAACAAAATGCATGTTTACATATAGTCAGGCAGGGCTGAAATGGCCCCCTCTTCAAACTGGTACAAACTGATCCTGTTTTCAGTCACTCACTACGGCTTGTGCCATTGCACAGTTTCTAGTTCATATCTTAATCCATTTGTGTCAGGCTGGTGAGCCAGGCCATGGGTGGAGCAGTGGACAGGGAAAAGTTGCACACATTCGAATGGACCCTTGACATCAGCGAGCTCAAAGTTCAACTTCAGTCAAACGTAGTTCCTATTGGCCTGATAAACAAAGGGACATACTACCACAGAGCGCTTCTCTTCAAGGTTCCGTACAATTTTAGAAAATATGTCTTGTAATTCTACTATTCCAATGTAAATAATACCTTTTTTCTTTCAGTGCCTGGCAGACTTTATTGGACTGAGCAGTTCACTTGTCAGAGGCGAGTACAACCGGGCCTGGAACGAGGTGCTGGTGTTTAATGCACCCACACAGCGTTATGTTGTGGACCTCATGCACATACCTGGAAGTCTCCTGAAAGTCAACACACCGGCTGCAGAACAATATCAAAACATATAAGATCACAAAAAACTATAAATAAAACTCATCATATCATTGTGGTATTTTGCGTTGTTGCTTAAGACTATAGGTGTTCAAACAGGGCTGCAGATTGAAATATAAACAAGCGGAGGGCCCCAGAAAGGTTGTACACACCGTGAAGAATGATTTTCATCAAAGTAGATTTAGGTGAGATTTTGAAGTTCCACTACATCTTTATTTACTTTTAGGTCTGTTTTTAGATAGAAGTAGATAATGTGGACAATGTCAGGATAATGTGGGCCAATACCTCAGGAGGTGAAAAAAGAAGACCATATTTGGGACCAGGGCTTTGAATCACAGGGTCTCTCATGATTCAATATGATACACGATGCATGGCCCACAATATGATAACATCACAATTTTGCAATGCCTGGGATAATCGATGTACAGCAAATGATATTCTGCTATATAGAATTATTACAGAAAGGTAGTACCAAAAAAAAAAAGCTAAACAATATTTCTTCGATAAACCACAACCTGCACAAACTGGTCATCATTTGTCACTTTGAATTTTTTTGCCAGCTTAATGCATGAATCGCTTCTTCTTTTTCTAAACTACATCTAAAATCCAAACTTTCCATGCCAGGATTGAACTTTTTGGTCGCTGCTTTATACAACTTTCCTTCACAAACACTACTTGTTACACTACTAACCCGGTCAATGATTATAATTTTACTCATTCTAGTAATACATTTCAGAACAATAAAGCACTTAACACACTTCTATGTGCTGTAACACGTAAACCCAGTCCACATTGACCTACATAATCCTGCAACATGTGCATTTTGACCCCGGTCGCATCAGATCCATCCAGCGTGAACTAGCCTCGTTGCGCACTCAAAAGCGGCAGGCGCACTTGGCTCATCAAAGCCCTGCACTTGACTCCACAGCCCGCAGACCCGCTCACACGACACAAACAAAATGTCACGACTCACTGCTCGTCTTTTTGCGCTCGTTTTCCAAGCTCCCGTGAGAAGAGGCGCCGCGTTACCAAAAAGGAGCGACGGACTGGCGCGTCTTTTCAGCACGAGTCGAGGTACGTTTTATGTCACATGCTCAAATTGCGTTTTTGAGCGCAGCGTGCACTTGTTGTCATCATCAGCAGCATCCTTTTTTATTATAGTGAGGCTATTATTACGTGTTTGTTGTTTTTCAGACGCTACTAAAACTATTTGTTTTGTTTAGCTTTTGCATCAACCTTTAAGCCTCTTTCAGGTTATTCATTGGATCACTGTTTTTTTGGCATATACACATGGCATAAACCTCTGTGATATTCATTGTGTTGCTGTCTTCTGTTTAAAGTGAGTCTGTCTCTCACACGCTACAATAAGACCACGGACTGGCAAAAGAAGCTGAGCCCAGAGGAGTATGTTGTGACCAGAGAGAAGGGCACTGAGGAGGTAAAAGCCAGCACATGGTAGAAAGTGCACAGTCTTTAGGGAAGATGCCCTCTGGCTTGTACTGCTCCATAGAACTGTGGTGTTGTTATCGGCATCCGCTAACGACCCATGCAACCAACCTACACTTCATGTGGACTTTGTTCTCGCTCCTGTTGTGTTGTTGACCCATGGCCAAGTTCAGCTTATCCAGGATCTGACAAGTTTCTGAAAAAAAAAAAAAAAAAAAAAAAAAAAAAAAAAAAAAAAACTAATCCAATTCAGCTTTATTAAACCAAAACAGAGAAGTCAGACGTCTTCATACTAATCAATCGACTGCTTGGCTTAATTTTTTAAAAAGTATTTCACAGGTGTTAGGGAAGTTTTGTACTTGTCAAAAGCTGAACCCAAAAGATGGTCCAAGTTGTTCCGTAAATGTGTGTTGTTCTAACATCAAAATGTTGTAAATATAACACTGCTTTTTTTTACTGTGATTGTGAATCTGTGGTTTGATGATTTCAGCCCTTCAGTGGCCTTTACCTCAATCATAACGAAGTGGGAATGTACCACTGTGTCTGCTGTGATGCTCCACTCTTCAGGTATACCACCAGTGGATATTATTTTAACACCTTTTTAACTTAAGACACTTAATGATTCCTGAATGTACTTTTTAAAATGCTTCCTTCCTTGCAGCTCAGAGGCGAAGTATGATTCGGGCACAGGCTGGCCCTCATTCAGAGAGGCTCATGGGACATGGGAGGGGGACGAGAGCCTCACTTCTATCACCCGTCGTCCTGACAACAGCCTGGGCAGCGCTGGCACAGAAGTCCTTTGTAAAAATGTAGGCCTGAGTTTTGTCATGTAAAATAAGACCTGTTATATTGTTTATTTTGAATGTCTTTTGCGTGGTTTCGTGCAGTGTGACGCTCACCTTGGACATGTTTTTGAGGATGGGCCCGACCCAACAGGACACCGCTTCTGCATCAACAGTGTGGCCCTCAAGTTTAAGACTAGAAAAAACAACACTCCTGAAGACGACTGAAAAAAAAAAACATGGACAAACTCAAACAATGTTAATATTTCTTTTATCATTCTCTACATTTTTACAAAAACTGTTCTCATAAGGTTACTTTTTCAGAGTTTAAATGCTGTAATGAAATCATAGGAGATACCCAAAAAACATGTAGTGCTTCACCTTAAATAAAAGTGTTTGAACTCACTGTCGCCCCTTCTGTGTAAGGTAAGTATCTCCTCAGCAGTGTGTGTTAATATTTAACTCCAAGGGTTTGTCAAACACTTTCCTGGACTTTTGGGGGGTGCTTTGAATCAAACATTAGTTCAAACACGCGCAGGAACAGAGAACAGACTGAACCAGCTTCTGTATTTGGGGAAACATGGCTGGACGGCACTGGTACAGGCTGGTCGTAGCTCTGGTGATGGTGTGGGCTCTGAGTGGAGTCGGAGATGGAGCAAAGAGTCGACCCCGCCCAAGAAGACCTGACAAGAAGAAATTAAATCCAGACGAAGACACATCGATCCCACCTGAGAATAACATAGAAATCAATCGGGTAAGAAACAGGCAATAATTATGGCACTGTATGCTTCAGGCGAAAGGAACGCCGAAATGTTACAAATATTTCAAACTAGACTAAATGTATTTTCTTCAAGTAGGCTACAGTTGCGAACCTGCTTATGACAGACAGTTTTTTTGTCTGACCTTTGCACATTGTTTGGCCTGCAACAGTTTGCGCCACAATGACTCAATGAACAAACACAGATGACTGGAAATGAGAAAGATTACAGCAGAGCCAAAATAATTTGTCAGAACGTATAGAAAATCTTGTTAAAATTCCTGCTTAGTAAATTATGTCTGACACTCATAGAACATAGATGTTACAAGATGACTGTTTGAGCGCTTACTGTTGTGCGATTGGTTAATCTTGGTCTCTCAAAGGAGGACAACAACAAACAAGATCTTCAATATATACAGCGGTAGCGTTTGTTTCTTTGATTTACTTTTGCTGTTACTCAATCTCCCCAAAGTAAACAATGCAGAATAGAATGTAAGAGTAACATTAGGGAGTGAGAAGTGAATTGAATACCGGCGACAACAGCAAGACAAATATCAGATAATATCAGTATCGTAGCAGACCGCTCCTACTAAATATCAGGTCATGTTGTGTTGTTTTGTGCCACTCAGATGTTGGGCACGTGGTACCTGCTGAACATCGCTTCTAAATGCTCTCACCTCATGACCCACGGAAACAACGTGGAGGCCACCACCGTGACACTGGAACTGACCACAGTGGAACAGGAGGAAAAGCTGTCGGTCAAAACTAAAACAAGACAGTGAGTTCTGCAACATTATACCGTTATTATTCTGAGTATTAAAACAAACAAGTTCATGTTGAAAATCAGTTTGACTTTTTACCGATGAGCAATGATCTAGTAACCGTATCAGATTAGATTACTAGGTACTAAATTTGTTTGTGCAGTAATCATCAGTGTTGGGAGATCCATCAGCTCTACGATTTTTCAAAAAACAGTGGCTACTTCATCATCAAAGGTGTTTTCACATTATATTCAGTTCAGTATAGTAAATAGTATTAATGTTAACTGTTTCGTGCATCAGCAAACGATCCCAAAAAGAACATCATGGTGAAAATAGTGGACACAGATTACACTTCGTATGCGATCTTTGCCTATGAGATGCTGAGTGGGAAAGCAAAGAAAACCACCATGAAGCTTTATAGTAAATATAACTCACAATTGTTGTTTTAATAATGCCTTTGGTTCTAAATTTGATTTTGTCTCTGTATTGCAGCCCGGAGCTTAGAGCTACATGAACCAACATTGCTTAAGTTTGAGGGCGCTGCGGCAAAAAAGAATTTTGGACTGCAATTTATGTTTCCCTTTCCAACGTATAGTACGTCGAGAATAGAAAATACACACTTTTAATATATTAATAAACTATATCATGTAATATTAATGTGTGTTTTTGCCTGTAGGTCATTGTGACACTGTGGATGAATCACATATTATAAGTAAGTTTGTTTTAATGGTGTTGAAAATGTTATCACTTATTTAATCACTCCTTGATCTTATGCAATGCAGTGGTGAGAAATGTAACTTCTTGATTTACAGATTGCATCCCGACATGTTAAGGCCACGATGAAATCAAGTTCAACAAGACTAAATTCTAAATATAATGAAAGTGTTATTGCCGTTTTGTGTATTGTGTTGTGTGGTTGTGAATAAAATGGAGCCAGATGTGGCGGGCCCAGCTGGGGTCGAGTGAGTTTGGTTACAAAACGAAAGGAGTTACCAAATGTTGTGTAGGCAACCCCCGCCTCTCCGCACACCTTCAGCATTATGTGAAGGAGCTGTTATATAAGCAGACGGAACAAGCTCGGCCAAGGCAGGCCCTGAACAAGGACAGAAAACAACTGACTCACTGCGAGTCATTTAAAACTCTGCAAACACAAGTCCGTAAACATATTCAGCTGTATTGTTAATTCTTAAATGCATAAACAAAAAGGTAGTACCGAAATAAAGATAGAAATTGAACACAGTGGTGGAAATTAAAGAAGGAAAAGAGTAAAAGTGCTACACTTTTTTAAAATACAATTTTAGGAATCTGCACTTTGGTAAATTTTACAGTGGTGACTTTTTACATTTACTTCACTACATCTGAGAGAAAGTAGCTGTACTTTCTATTCTTTCTACTCTCTACTTTCTTCACTACATTTATGACTGAAAAGTAAAAAGTATAAAAAATGAAGAATTCAATTGAGTTTATGTTTTGAACAAAAATGTGAACAATATTAAATCAAACTTGATTCACGCTTTAATAGTATTTAAAATCCTTTTGAAATACTTTTAGTACATTTTTAAAGGGGCACTTCAGCACTTTAATTTCGATTTTAAAGTCGATTTTTTCAGGTTATACTTTTACCTTTATTGGAGTCATTTTGCGCCTGTATCTTAAGTGATTGAAGTTTTTGCAAGGTTTGTTTTCTAAACTGCTGGTGCAATTATAGAGCAATCACTTTGAAATGTATGCATTGATTTGGCTCAAGTTTTTCTGCTAGATTATCTTTCTTAGCACATACTGTTATAAAAAAAATTGCAAATGGAATTCATTGTCATGAGGTGCAGCTAGATTGTATAGCTAATGTAACTAAAATCCACTTGGAGTTCCAGCAATTCATTCATCAATTGATTAAAGAAAGATTTAAGTTTTGTGCTTGGTAGAACTTCTGCAACACTTTTGCATTTGTTTTTGGCATGTGGCACCATGTGGTTAGGTAATTTGAAGAGTTACCAAACTGATGTTTTGATAGTCCAGGCATGTCTGAGCATTTGGGGTGGAGGAGGGAGCGCGCTATTATGTAGCTTCCACTTCACTTTCTTCTCTCGTGTGCATGCCTTCCCCCTGTTCTATTCCCCAATTCAAGCTTGTTGCGTAACAGTGGTCTTTTGCATGCTTGGTTCCTGGGCCAGTGTTTTTTGGGAGTTGTCGGTGGGTGGGACTGAAGAGGGGGACTGGGGAGGAGCAAAGAGAGCTGGGACAATATAAAGAACCTCAGTCTGCTTGCTTTTGTCCTACGTCCTTCTTTCACTCTGAATTTGTGAAACAAGACCAACGGGACACCATGGAGAACATGCTGCCAAGGATGCTGGGAGTTCTGCTGTGCTCACTGGCCGTCTGGGCAGACGTCGCCCCTGTGGCTGACTTCGACCTGGCAAAGGTAAATAAAACATATGGGTCATGCTTTATGCACTTTTGGACATTTTAAGTCAATTCGAACTGCAAAATGATAATAAGCTCATGCCATTTGGTTTGCTTGTCTTGTAGATGGCTGGAAAATGGTACAATGTTGGGTTTGGAACTAACTCGGCATGGTTTGTAAACCATAAAGATAGCATGAAGATGGGGACCGCTACCCTGACCCCAACTGATGTGGGCGACATGGACCTTTCCTACGCTAACCTCAAGTAAGTATCAGACTACAATTTTGGAAACAATGTAGATCTCCCCATAGAAAATTACACAATGTTTTGGTTATTTTAGTTCTGATGGATCCTGCTGGAGAATGACCCACTTGGCCAAGAAAACAGACACACCAGGACGCTTCACCTTCCACAGTCAAAGTAAGAAACAAACTCATACTGCAACTTTAGTCTTGTCAGTGTTTTTAACAGTGCTTTTCTATCTAACAGGATGGAACAATGACAACGACATGCGCATTATTGATGTTGTTTATGACGACTATGCCGTGGTCCACACCATTAAGACTAAGGATGGAGTATCTGAGGTCCTCAATAAGCTTTACAGTAAGTACATTTTGGCTGGGATTTTCTCTTTTGTGCATATGAATGGGAATGTTTTCAAGCAAACCTCATTGTTTCAAAGGTCGTACTCCTCAAGCCAGTGAAGAGTTACAGCAGAAATTCAAACAGTTCTCTCTGGACACTGGTGTACTGGCCGAAAATACTGTGATTCTGCCTGCAAACGGTAAACAAATTCAAATACATTCCCAATGCATCATACACGTTGATTTGATTTAACCAACCTTGTACCTTTGACCACAGCCGAGTGTCCATCAGTCTAAGAAGTTCATTCCACCGCATCACATTCAACCCATTTCAGCTGCAAAGAATGACACCTGCATAACTTCAGCCACAAACCAAAGACCAAACTGCAAATCTGTGACATATTTCGTGTTTAAAAATTGAAAGAGATTTTAAGGACTGTAGAAGCTGCTTTTATACCTTGCATGATGTGGATGTTTTCTCTCTAGGAGGGCTGGTTTCTTTTGTATGTTTTGTTAATTCTGGTCAATTCAATAAAATATAAAAACAAACACGAGTTGGTTTTTGCATCCCCACAAGGAAAGTAAAACATATTAAACAACATTAGTGTTCTTTTTCAATGTGCAACGGTCAGAGTTTCAGTGGAGTCTAGTTTGGTAATCTGCCATTCTCGATGATGACCACTAGATGTCACTTGTGTGCATAGTGACTGGGATTTGATTTAGGGTAAACAAAAATAAAAAAATAAAAAAAAGAGACTAGTTTAACCAGGATAAAACACTCTTTATTGAACTCAACAAAACTGAAAAAGAAACGTTATGGTTAGTGGGTTGTTTATCACACATTGAGGGTTTTGTGCTTAACACGCAGTAATAAATAAAGTAAATTAACATCTGTAGTTTGCCTTCATGGATAGTTTAAGTCTAGTTTGAGGCTCTGGTTGAAGGCAGGCTGGGCTCACCACTGTCCAGAGGTTGAAACTTACCCACGACGTAACAGAGATGCACAAATCAATGGACAGAAAAAGGAGCGAGCTCACGATTTGTTGGCAACTTGTATGAGGATAATGTCAAAGT
This sequence comes from Chaenogobius annularis, assembly GCA_015082035.1. NCBI lineage: Eukaryota > Metazoa > Chordata > Actinopteri > Gobiiformes > Gobiidae > Chaenogobius > Chaenogobius annularis. The sequence goes on along the minus strand of BJKM01000240.1, from coordinate 676,304 downwards.
TGAACACAAACAAATACGCGCTTCTTCTGTCCCTCAGTTCAGCCGCGGTGGACTCGAGTCATGCGGTTTAGCACGCATCTCACAGAACATTTCAAACTGCACCTTTTTGCACGTTTTTTGCAGGATGTTTTCACTTCGGAAGTTGAAACACAGAGCACCAGTGAAATCATAAGACGTTTTAAAAGCTCCATGCAGCAGGACATTTGTTCGGTAATCTGAGGGCAAAGCGAAAACGGCTCAACACCTTCAAGGCACAGTAAATTCATAATAAGCCAATTATCATCCTCACCTCGCCCATGTGTCAGACTTTGTTTTTCATGCTGCTCAAATCACGTAATGAATGGAGTTCAGTGCATGGTTCAGTACAATTTCTCGACATCTCTGCAGCCTGCTTGAGTACACTGTATTTCCAAATGAGAGCAGTCTGCAGATATAGCACGTAATCAAGCTGTTATCAACAACAGTATTGTTTATGGATTGGTCAAATGCACAGGACACATTTCCAAACAGGGTCAATAAAGCGTTAGACGTATTAGAAAGTCTTCATACAGTCCGTTTATTTTAGTAATTCAATTCAATGTCATCGCCTTTGTAGTACTGTTGTACACGTGAGAATTTCTGGATATGGTGATATGATCTATAAGTAAATAAAAGTATGTGAATTCAATAAAGCATGATTTGTATGTAATACGAAAAATGCTGGGAAATCTTCACTGTCCCATTGAGTGGTACTTCATATTGTACATATTCCTTACATTGAATTGAATTACAACATTAACCCTAGTATTTAACTTGTTTTGGTCATTGTACAGGTATATGCAGGTAAACTGAGTCAAGTATTTGGCAGAAACACGATCACTGAGTGAACAAAGGCTCTGTTCTCACTCAGTGCTAAAGTAAAGAAGCTGCCAACGCAATCACAGAGCAACACAGTTTCCCATCAACCCCTGGCACGCCCCCTGCTGTTCGTGTCCCGCCACAACATAAATATATTTCTACACGACAGACACATGATTTTATAGAAATCTTAATAGTGATTTGTAACTAAACCTCTGAATAAATGCTTTGAAAACAAACAAACAAAAAAACTAAAAATATATTTACAAAGTGACTTTTGGCATTCATATTAAACTATATTACCACAGTATAAAGTGGCACATCTGTTGCATTGCATGGACATGAATGAGTGACCCAAAAACGCAACCGGACAAACTAAATTCTGCTTTTAAATGTTCAATAACAGAACATTATTAGATAAAAGATTTCCGTTTAAAAAATCGAATCAAATTGCAACAGAGATTTGTGATAAAACCTGCGCTATCACACCCAGTTAAGACTAAGTATTTGTACAGTATTCAAAGTACTGAAAACTCCCAAGCACAATACAAAGAAGGACAAGCCAGTTTAGTATGTACAGACAGTCTCATAGCCGTGCTCCACTGGCCCCTCTTCTTCCTTGAATACTGGATATATTTATAAAAAAATCAAAACAAACCAAATGGTAAAGGAAATCATATACAGCACTGCCGTCTCTGGGAGAGTCTCAGAAAGTGGCCTTTTCCTTTATTATTGTTATTCAACCTCGTCCGCCTTTGGGACAGTCTGGCGGACCTCTTCTGGTACAAAGGTCTGGATAGTGAGCAAGTGTTATATGAACCATTCTTTCTTTGACTCGTCGATGGTCTCGGGGTTGTCCGTGCCGATGATGGCCGTGTCTGCCGATTCCGCCGCAGACTCCGTGCTGCCCTTGGCCTCGTTGGTGTGGTACGTGCCTTTGTGGCGGAACATGTAGCGGATCAGGAACACCAGCGTGCACAGGATGGTGAAGATCACGACTGCTATGATCCCTGCGGACAGACACAAGGTTAGCAAAGGTTGCGCTGGTGTGCAATATATTATAATATGCTCTGTGTTGTATGTTTAAAACGGAAAAGGATAGACCAATACAAATATGTGCCGATAAAAACAAATGGATCTAAAATCTCCTGGCTGGTGGTTTAAATGTGACTTGCAAATTAACCTTTCTGTTGCCCACAATTATTTAGATTTTACTGTGTTAAATATGTTTTAGTGAGTTAGTGAGTATGTTTTAATAGTTTTTTTTTTTTAACCGATATATCGAAATCTAGATAATACAGTGAATGTTGATTTGAAGATGGGCACAATTTGAATATCGAGTATACACTTTTACAGGAAACAAGTTACAAAAATAACTGATTCAAAAAAAGTTAAGAGTAGGAGAAGATATTTCTGCATTTTTGTAATTCATTTCACACACATTTTTCATGAAACTTAAACCTCAACCAATACATTTAAAGACATGTTTTAACACATTTCTGTTGGACTGACTTTATTGGAATACTCCAAAACAATATAGCCCTCCCCTACGTACTTGTAGCTTGTATGATTACTGTTACTATCTAAAATAAAAACAGACACATTATTGTCTGATTGTTGTGTGTGAATTCAAGCCCATAAACGTATTGTATTGTGTGTATGTATTGTATTCACGAAAATCTCTCCCACCTCCTATAATGGCAGAATCTCTGTTGACTCCATCGGGAATCACTCTCTCCTCATTGAAGGGGAACTCTGCCTCTAAAAAAGTAAAAAAATATATTATCATATGCACAACACAAAATCATATGCAAGCTTTTGTTTTGCACGTTTCGATTTAAATAAGCATATCAGTCTTGCAGAGAACAGGAAAACTTCCCAACAGAAAGAAAATCAATACAAGACAGACAGTATTTGATAGCTGTATGAAATATAGATTATGTCTCAGTGTACAAATGTAAAGGATGCAAAGGTAAATCTATTTATACATCAGCGTTGAAAGCCGAGTGAAAGTTGGACGCTGAAATTAAGATCAATGCACTCGATGAATGTTGAATAGCTCGTCTCTCCCAAAGGCCCAGTTGTAATGTAATAGAAGTGTAGATACAAAGAGGATTCTTGTCTGGGTGTGGTTCGCAAGATATTCGGCTAAAAGAAATATTGTCAAGAAAGGATTATTAAAAAACAAAACCAAATAAAACAGTAACCATCAAAAAAGATCATTGAAAACACTACACATTTCTTTAAATAAAGCGGGTGTGTGACCTGTCACAATCAAGTATTTGAATTGTTCAATTATTAACTCTGACAGCAAAACTGTTTGTTTGCGCTTCAGGGGCAAAAGAAGCTTGAATTCCGTAAGCAGGACAGAAGCGTTTAGAGCAGAAGTGGGTCATTTCAGCTATTAATAAATCAATATTAAGACAGATAAGACCTCCGTGCAAGCCACGGGGCTCCAGCAGGGCCACATCTCTGCTAAATCAGCCATCACTCTCCTTCCCTCTTTCCCACAGTATGAAAACTCTACAATATGCCAATATACCAAAGTGGCAAACAGGCGAAAAACGTGCCCACCCCTGATTATGAGTGAATGTTTCGTCACTCATCCAAGTAGCTTGGATAAGTGGACAAAAAACCTTGTCTAGATGACAGAATTCCACCTTCTTCTTCTATGGCTCCGTCCTGTGTAATCCACCCAACTCTAGGGCTGTAGTTACATGTGTGTTTACCTGTGTTGTCCAGATGCCAGGGGTCTGTTGCTGCAGACATTGGTGGGATGGTGAGAGGAGATGCCCCACAGTTGGACTCGAGAAGTTTTCCCTGGTGGGACACTGGTGAGGACAGCCGGTCGCTCTGTGTGTCTGTGGACCTGGATTTGGACTGTGCCGCGGCTCTCAGGGCAGCCTTGAGCGGAGCAATGCCGTTGAACTGAACTCGGGACAAGCAGCCAACAAAACCGGGAGTGTTGAAGTGCTCGATCACCTCAGGATCCACGTGGCCGGTTTCTAGAAAGAAACAAATGCGCGAGAGGGTAAGTTGGTGACTAATTTGTCCGACAATGTTTCATAATGGTGTAGAATTGATCTGAAGACTCCATCATAACATATGGGTAATGTCAAATATATGGTCAGAACTACCACGTTTGATGTGATGTGCATCTAAACAGCCATTTAGGCCTCACTGGTTTGGAGAATGTCCCACCGTTTCACTGGTACCATATGAATTGAATAAAAAGGTGATTTTCATATTTCCTTGCATAAAATCAAAACTTTCTGTCAATTCTAACTTCTGGGCTGTAATAAAACTGCTATTCCAATACACAATTTTAGGTTGTTATAGCAGTTATTATCTGAAAATGTGTCTGTCCCGCCATGTCCCACCACATCACTATTAAGTAGTCACTCTATGCGCGACCTTTCTAATACATCAAGTTCCGTATTCCGTAAGAATCGTAGTCCACCCACTGAATTAGAAAGTTTCCTCTAATACAACAAGGATACAAGGACCAGTGCCTCTGACCACTGTCAAAACATAAGAACGAAAGATGAATTACAGCAGCTTTTCTCACTACACCAGGTCCCCCCTTCTGCCTCTCCGTCCCTCCCTCCCTCCGTCCCTCCCTCCTTCCCTTCCTCCTTCCCTCTTGTGATCATTGCTGTGACTGTCTCTTCTCTTGTGTGAAAGTGAGATCTCAGTGGAGGTGACACAGAAAAGCAAGCTCATATCCAGCGTTTTCTCTGTCTGATTTCTGATATCCTGGTCTTATGGGTCTCTTTGAACACACGCTGCTGTTGGTAACATACTATTCCTTTGGCGGTTGCAGTCCACTATTCACACTCAAACTCCATTCGTCACTATCTAGAGAGGAGTCTTCACAATTTCGACTGCACTCCTTGTTATCTAAATGTGTTTCCGTTCCTATTCTTTACTTATGTGGACAAATGTGTGCAACCAAACTGTTACTTAACTCCGCAATATGGCATTAAACTTGTGACGGCACCATGCCAGGTTACACCTCTTTAGAGACGCTCACAGCAAGAATGCATGTTATTCAAGCTATTTTTAAACAGTAAAAACACTTCATAAATAAATCACCAATAGACATATGGAACATTCCAGGCAAGGCAACAAAATCCCTGTGGAGTCTCAACCAGAAAAGTTACACAGTGCACCTTTGAGCCACTTGGTTTGACTGTGGTGCATAAAAAAACAAAAAAGATCTTACTGTGTAAAAGTTATAACACTGCAACATGTAAAATACACAGTAACAGAAATGCATGTGCCCTTTTTCTTGAATAAATAACTTGGCCTTATTTCATATCTTATTTTCCCATTTGCTGCATATTGCCACAAATCTGGCAGATTTCAAAATGTCCCCATTACACCAAGGCTTTCAAGGTTCAAAATTCTGCTCTTTTCACGGGAACACTATGTGAAATTTTGCCTCCCAGCTGCTGCTTTTGGCCACACCCAAGAGGAACTGTTTGGACAACGCTGCAGCACAACACTGGCTGATTAGCAAGACGCTGCAATGTTTGCGTGTGCGTGTGTGCGCCCACTTAATAAATCATGTTATGAGTCTCTGGACAGAGTTTACAATGTAATTCTCGGACCTTATTTCATTTCGAGGGTTCAACATTAAGGGTGTCTGTCTGTCTGTGCTGCTCAGCTATTGATTGAAGTGCCAGGAATCGAGCGCAGTGATATGTGACTCTTTGGACCAGAACAACAAACACAATGATTGGATAGTGTTTACTGCACGTGTGTCATCATATACAAGCTGGGTTATATTTAATTTAATGCTTAAAAACTATCTAAACTTTGTTCTAAGGGAATAGATTTTCATTTCAAAGAGCGTAAATATAATTAAAGTATTCTCTTGTCTGTTTGGCTCTTCAATGTGACTCTCGAAAAGCTGAATTCTGGATTTTAGCACCATTAGTTTACTCATACAAGCAGCAATTTTATATATAAAAAAACTTTAGACTAAAATGGAAATTATGATCTTCTCATAAAAATACTTATTTTCAGTTAAAGTAATTAGCCAACTATTAAGAATTGTCATGTCATGTCCAAAAGATAGGTCTACCTAATGAATTAGAAAGTTTCCTGTAACATCCAGTGCCTCTCACCACTGTCTGTAATCAATCAAACAAACAAACAAACAAACAAACAAACAAACCAATAAACACATAAATAAATCCAAAATGTTTTCATTTTAAATATTGATCGCTATAGATGTGCAGCCTGGTAACAGATTTTGATATTGTTAGAACATACAGCGTGTAGGAGATGCCCAGCCCTCGTCATGTTTCCGACTGTGTGCACCTATATGAGCTTGTATTTGCATACGCGTGGGCTGTTGAATTAGGCAGCGGAGAGAGAGGAGCACCACTACAGTTTTCGCAGCAGCCAGAATACTAATATCTACAGACTCAACTGAATCTGAATAGGAACACGTCTTGATTACTGCAGAGGCCCAGTCTGCATACTAAATAGGCTTTCCACTGCGCGTACCACAGGGCTGGTTTGCATACAATGGCGGCGATCAGGAAACCACTGTTATAGGCGTCCCCTTGTTCTTGATTTTCCACAAAGCTGTTGATTTCAACCGGGAATAGTACTTAGAAAACAGCTTCTTGTCACTTAAAACATGCGGCTTCTCATAAATATACATGCTCTGTTATGAAGGGCTGTGATTTCTAAACCTACTCTTCAATTTCAATCAAAGCATTGCACTAGAAGCTTAATATACACAAATAAAAATAAGAAATCAGAGCAAATATGACATTTAATCTTACAGCCTAACATGCAGGAAAAGATTTGTCCTGCAGAAAGACCTAAATGATGTATTTTTGCTCATTTTCAACATAGCCTGACAAAGGCAGGTGGCTGTTATTTATAATGAAAACAAGTCAAAGCTGACTTTTAATTTATATCTTGTACTTCATGGTGTTCTTTCATATCAATGTATTAAGGACATATTCTCTGCACAACAAAGTATTTACAATGACCTGATAGTGAAATTAGATTGGATGAAATTTTAGATTAGGCATTAATGGAATCTGACACTATGCAAACCAAATGAGCCCAAGTCCCTTTTATAGAATGCATATTGTTTACTTTTCAGTGATAACAGCCTCCATCTGGAGCAAGGCTTTATAAGGTATATTACCAGACAAATCAATAAAGCCTGGGCAGACTTTCCAAAACAAAAGCACTTCACACGGTACTTCATTTGGACATGATGACAATATGATAATAAAGAATACAAACAAAACTTTTAGATAATACAATGTGCCGGACCTGAATTGTCATTGGAAAATGTTTGCAGCTTGTATGCTCAGAACTTCTTATTACTCCAAACTGTATTTAAACCAGAACAAGGTCGTGTAACTTTACACCTGCCACCGGCTTGTCTCCATGGAGTTGTTCCACAGTATGGCATTAAACCTATCTATCGCCACGGTGACAAGTGATGCAACTACGCTAAGTTACGGGTCAGATCTGCGGAGAGAAGTCCCACTCATTGCATGCTTATTTGTTTTTGCAGTAAAAAAGCACCTGCTATTGAATAAACGTAAGCGGTTTATTGCAATACTGTGAAACATTCTAGATGAAGCAATAACATCTCCATGGAGACAAGCAGGTAACAGATCCTCCACAGGAAATGTTACATAGAGTAGCTTTAAATTTCATCCTTGTGTGTTTCATTTACTGACCTACGCAGTGTAAGAGCCTCATGAGGTTGACACAAATAATGAAAAATAATGAAATGTGCAGATTATCAAGGCACCACTCCCCAGACTATTATATGTAAACCAAGATAAGAAGTGTTCATATATATTAGCATGCTTTATATGGTACATTGTGACCGTGCAGCCTCCGGTCTGCAAAAACAACTGTGACAATGTTGATTCACCAAAAACATGAATAATTCAAAAGGTGTGGCGACGCATAAAGCATATCACCAGCTATAATCTGTGGTACAAAAGAAGGTGGTTTTTTAGGGGGGGGGGTGCAGTTTGGTTTATAGGGATTGCAGGGCTAAAAGAGGTAAGGGTGTGGCAACGTTACAAAAAACAGAACAATTATATAATATAAAGCATAAAATAAATGGCCTGCTGAAGGTTAAAGGGGTTTGTGACGAGATAAAAGCCTGAGATGACAGACTCGGCGGTGGAGTGGGGGGTAGAAAGTACAAGAGGGGCGTTTGAATGGAGGGGCAGGGGGGCAGGAGATCAAAACCAGGTTGCCATGGTAACAAATGGATGCAGGATGGCTGGAAAAGAGTGTGTTAATACACATACTGCGGTACACCTGCAACATGAAACTGTTATTTTGAACCAAAATATGTATAATTGAAGAGAGTTTAGAAGACATTATTGAACATAAGATAGTATTAAGTATCCATGGGTTTCAGAATGATGAGGAATTGCAATCGTTGACATTGCGATTAACAAATTTAAATCAAATATTATATATTTTGAATGGGGAAAAGTCCTCGAAACAATGCACATAAATATGACCCGTAAAAGTTGAAGATGTTGAGAAACAATAAAAAATATGACCCTCAAAAGTTAAATTGACACAAAAATATACAAAATATAGTAGACATTAAAAGGTGGGTGGGGAATAATAAATGACAATGTGGAAAAATAGAGATATCGTCCATATAGTGGAAGAATTTTAGGTATGTACTATAGGTATATATGGTCGCTTAATATAACAAACTATCAAAAATAAACCTACACGTGTATGCATAGGATGTCCTCCCTTAACAGGACATCACGTTGAACTCAATCCAAAGCCTTATTACTTCATAGAGACACATAGCAACATGCAGACAAACCAGAAAATGTCATATGCTGGCTATTACGCCAATTATACCCATATTATCCTCATTAATAATCATAATTTAGCTCTATTATCTACAGAAATGCTAGTGATTTACAAACATATAAAATAGAAAGTAAAAATATGATAGTAGTTACCTGTTACTAAGCTGCTGTGTCAAATGTAACCTCTGTAAACTACAAGCTCAGCGCTCGTCTGCGTCTCTATCTCCTCTCCATCCCTGCCTCTGCACTGCGGTCCCACCCCCCGCTCCAACGCAAACGCAGCAGCTGGAGAAAACCCGGAGAGCGGATGACTCAACACCAGCCGCGGATCGGGACTGACCACGGCGCTAATCATGGGCAGCATATATAAAAAAAGCATGATGTCATTGTATGTCTGATCAGCGGTGACACAAACAGGTACGCCCTTCTGAAAGGCACGAGCAGATGGAGGAGATTATGAAAACAGTACAGAGGCAGAGGGGAGATAAAAGAGGAAATCTAGTTTGTGCTATCAGGGGCATCTACCAAAGGCTTTTAATCAGTGTCAGGAGGTCTGATTGCTTTGGCCCCAAAGGTCACAACACAAAAGACATGTATTGACCAAGGAAATTAAGCCCTTTTGTAGTAGACAGGTGTTGGCAGCAATTGCAGTTTAAAGTGAATGACAGACAATTAGCATGTATTTATCGAGTTTCACAACATGAGGAGAAGGAAGCCAGTAATGCAATGCAAAAATGGTTATAAAAATGTTGGGACACTGTAAAATGCTTGACAAAAAACAAACAATACTAACTGAGACTTCAAACAATGATATACTTGCATCGATCATAGGGTATAGCAACATAAAGCAAATTGCCCGGGCGGAAAATAGAAAATAGCTTCACAAAATATGTTGGTGCATTTAATATAGATGGTTCTTTTGTCAAATAAATAAGCGACAAAACAAAGTAACAACAAGGATTTACTGCATCCCTCACTCTGCTTTCAAAGTGACAGTAGACGATGCTGGAAATCACTCTGCAAACGAAGAATTCCTGAACTCGTGTGGGAAGATTTTATGCAACATCTTAAATTATGTCCCATATATTTGTAGGAATAAAAGTAATTCACTAGTGCAATGTAATGGAGGCTCCTCTTTTATATGTTTCATTAGTTTGGGTAGAAAGAACCGAAAAGCATCCAGGGCATTCTGGTCAAACAGTGTGCTGTGTTGCAGCTGTGCTCTGGGCCTCCCTCTGGTGGAACATAAACAACACCTCCCCAGGGAAAACGTCAGAGGCTCCACAAACTGAACCAGGCAAACTGTCATCGCCTGAAAAATGCCAGAACTAAAAAGTCCTAACGTCCTTCTCAAAAAGAACACAAAGGCAATTAGCAAAGTATTTCAGTCAGTGCAATAAAACTAGTGCAACCACAACCACAACCCCATCCATTTATGTATCACTATTTCAGACAAAGATTAGCAAGATTAAACGTTACAAAACTTTTAAAAACTAACTCCAATCCAAATAAATCAGGAATCAGGATATATTTATTGCCATTGTCAATGAACAGAATTCACAACATAGGAACTTGACTTGATGACAGATGCGACATGAGAGACATGCATAAAGAGCATCAGCCAGCGGGGCGGCCGTGATATACATGTTGCAACTGCAGTAGTAATACTATACTTACATCATGTAGTTCCTCGTTGCAACATGAGAATCACATGAACAGGGGCTTTGCGGATGTGTGCATATTTCTAGTGGTTAAAGCTCGATTCTTTGATCAGTTTGTTCACTGCAGTTACACTTGTGTTCATGTGTGTTCAAAGAGAGTGTAAGTGAGCTAAAACGGCAGATTTTCAAACGCCCATCCATTCATCTGGTTGAGGATTTCTAAGACAATTAAAACTAACTCTGGCTAAAGGGGAAGAGTGTTAGTTTTCTGGTGGAGGGTTTGTCACCTGGGAGGAGGCCCCGGGGAAGACCCAGGACACGCTGGAGGGACTATGTCTCTCGGCTGGCCTGGAAACGCCTCGGGATCCCCCCGGAGGAGTTGGAGGAAGTGTCTGGGGATAAGGAAGTCTGGGAGTCCCTGAACCCGGAGGAGTTGGAGGAAGTGTCTGGGGATAAGGAAGTCTGGGAGTCCCTGCTTAGACTGCTGCCCCCGCGACCCGGCCCCGGATAAAGCGGAAGAAGATGGATGGATGGATGGATGGGTTTGTCACCTGCTTGTCTTGTCACGGAGTTATAAATCTGTGGAGAACGCATGTTTTTCAGGATACTTTTAAACAATAAAAACACCACCACAAATAAATATTAACTGTCCATGGTTTGATAGACAATTCATAAAGCTCTTTTTGAAATGTGTTATAAAATGGTTCAGTTTAAAAAGGATTGAAAAGTGTTTCCGTACACTAGGAAGCTGCAGCAATTGTGCGATGTGTGAAAGAGGAGGACGAAAGTGAAATCATATGGGCCGAATGTGCAGCTCCTTTACAACAAGGACGTGAGGTTAGGATCATGTGTCCGTAATAGCAGCTTTACAGTGTCTCTATATCTCTTCCTGGGACACACACACGGGGCGTCCTGGCTTAGATTTGTGGTCCTGAGGTCTGGGTGGGAGCGAGCCTCTGCTGATGTACGACCTATCTGCCCCATCTATTATAACAGGATACAGTGATCTATAGGGAGCGCAGAGGCAATATATTAAACCACACATACAGGATACACAGTGTAACTAAAGCTAATGTTGACGTGCGCGCTACAAGATACAGAGCAGAGATATGGTTCGGACTGCACACACGCATTACTGTGCAGTGGGGATTTAATGTAATATATTAACCACACGAGGAATAAATGGGCCATTGGACATGAATTTAATCGTTGCATCTGCCACATGATCGTTTGCCATGACAATTTTTATCCAACGCGTCAATAAATTAACAAATAATTACATTTAGTACTGACTTTAACATTGTAATAAGTAACTGAAGATGTTATTGCTTTGCCTGGAATCTTCCACAGCATGGCTTTAATCTGGTTTTATCTTGCATTTTTTCAATTGTAGGTGTCGCTAACAAATACAGTGAAAAACCTGCATTCTCACTGCCTCTGACCTATAACTAAGCCTGCTTATCTCTATGGAGATGGATGAGTTTAATACCATACTGTCAAACATTCCAGACACAGTGATAATATTAAAATGTCAAACTACAGCATCACTTGACTTAAGAATTTACATTTGCTCTGGCCAACAAACCAAGGGTGAAAGTACAAGATTTCAAGAGTTGACAATTGAAAAATGTAGGTAACTTTGCCTTGTTTTAAAACTGACTTTACTGTAGTCACTTTACCCTATTATAACATTCTAAATTAATGCAAAATGTATTCATCTACATTTTATTTTCTGCCAACTTCTAAAATGTGGTTGACTTGCACAAAAGAAAAACTCCTGGGAAGAAAAATGCACGTTTTATTATTTGATGTTATGCCAAATTTAGTAGCAGTTAGTTTCTGTATTGCAATATACAAATGGAACTATTCCAGTTTTAGTAATAAGAATTTGGGGAGAATACGATGCAAGATATTTCTTACAACCCAAGAGGTTAGTAAAGTAACAACTTTTGGTGTATTCTTTAGCGTCGTGTGCCGGTCTCTGATAATTTACTCCATAAACTCTATGTCTATGCTAAAACATTTCCCTATAGCGAACACACAGTGTTCCATAGTTACAAGCAACAGCGATGTAACAACGGTGTAAATTTCACACACGTACACTGTATATTTGCCTATAGGCCTGCAGTGGTTTTAGTGTCAGAGCATGCTGAATCATCCACACGCTTCACAGATCAATACCACTTTGAGACGATTACGTCTTGGCAGCAAACGCACACTCAATCTTGTAACCCTGGCCATGGTAACTGCACCGACAGCTACAACAACCAGGCTAAATTATCGGCATTAGCCCGGCACAGTTCAGCACCCACAGATTTGTATCCCTAAACAAGGACTGCAACACAAAACATTAATATTGCAGTGTTTTAGCGCAGAACAATAGCAAAGCAGTACACTGTTGAGTAGATGTATGCTAATGAATGCAATGATATGCAGCCCAAGGTCTTCTCTATGCGTCACTGGATTTAAAAAGGGAGGTTGAGAGTTTAGAGCAATGTTTGGATTCAAAATGAGTTTTTAAAATTCATGCGCAAGGCTCCCATATATGTTTTTGAATGAGGAAAGTAATATAGGAGTGGCAGCGGGTTTAAATCAAATAATAGAAAGAAAAGTAGTACAAATATGCTTTCAAATCCCCTGAACTGTGACATCTTTGCATATTGTGTTATTGTTTTTATTTTATGTTCTCATTCCAGACAAGACTTCTATACCCCTATATATGCGTCTCCAAACTATTTCATCTAAGAAAAACTTCAACATCTACCGTCTTTTTCTACTTTATTCTGCATAAAACAGTGAAACAAAAACCTGAATAGAACAAGAGGCCCAAACCACACACTCACAGAATGTTGTTAATTACGACTAATTAAAGGTGCACGATGTAACTTTTCAGGTGGAGGGTCTGCCACCTGCTTGTCTCCATGGAAATGCCATAGAGACAAGCAGGAGGAGCCACCAGACAACTTATAAGTCAGGTCTGTGGAGAGGCGATCCCACTGACATAAGGTGTTTTTCCTCAGTAAAAACACCTGTAATGGAGAATAGATAAGTTAATGCCATACGGTGGAACATTCCAGTTAAACCAGGGAGACAAGCACGTGGCAGACCTTTCCCCAAATAAGTAACATAGTGCAACTCTAAGTCAGACATATTTGTTTATGCTGGATGCCCTGCCTAATGCCACAAGCCCCATGTGTGTGAGTGAAATGTGGGTGACGACAACAGTCTGCACTTTGAACTTGTTTCACTCTGACTGATGGGCAAACCACAATCCACTGTGCCACTGCCCTGAGATAAAGAACAAAACAGTTGAACTGTAAACAGCGTGCTTTTGCATCCACACTCAGCAAACCCCGAACACTAGCTCTCCTGTGTCTGTGCAAATGAAAGGACATCTTCAATGCGGTGCCAACAACCAGCTGGAACTGATCTGATGAGATTCAACTCTCTAAAATGGCAGCTATTGTTCTATTGCCTGATAGCAGTTTGCAGGCAATTTGTTTGTTTTTCTTCTTTGTTCTCTCTCCAGATGCGCTTAACAATTACCCAGTGTGACGCTGCAGGTGAGTCTGAAAATAGATGGATATAATGGATGGGTACTTAGCAATAGCAGCAGAGCTCGAAAGGCATACACGTTTGTGTACACGCAGTAACTCTTATGTACTGTTTTACAATTAGATGGCAGACCATTTAGTGCATTAGATACAAACATACAAAAACAAATTCACACACGGTAACACCAATCAAGTTTCACATTGCCTGGAAACACACTTATAAATATACTCGTTGCGTGCCGACAATCCAAAACTTGTGTCAGCACCAGCTGAAATTACAGCATGCGTTTTATCTGCAAGGCCATAGGAAATCCAATACTTTATATGGGCAATGTAATTTAATAATATCAAATGTGCTGGTTTGTCTGTCTGCAAGCAGAAACATGTTTAAGGCAAACACTGGATTTGAGTGATGATTGGAGGGGTTGTAATAAATGATTCATTTAGGAATAGGACTGAAGACACTGTCCGTAAAGAAACAAATCCTTTCTGTCCACATAGATATACATTTAAACATCTACTCTTGAACAACAGCTTTTATACCATGAATGAAAAAACAAAAAAACTCTAGTGCTCATCACAGTCTAATTTTTGCAATTGTAATGTATAAAACTGAAAACTGTCTTAACTGTCGATACTTTTTGACTTCTTTTACATCCTGAATGTGTTTTAGATTTGACCTCTTTTACTATGTTTTTATCGTTGCTCTGACGATCACTTTCTCAACCTCACATGGACTAGAAATCATCTTGACAATGACTTTGGCTTGTGCGTCCTCAGAGCATCTGTGCTGAGTTAGTCGGGCAGAGATGGATGGTCCTGTTCGACGCGTGTGTTCCTGAACCCACGTGTTGTGTGCGTGCTTTATTCCCGACGGAGTTTCAGTACGTAGTGAGCGAGCCGATACTTGTGGCATGTGAAGTGAAGGAGGCTATTACTCGAGTCTCACTGACTTTCTCTTGAATTAGAGGACAGACGCTACAAGGAGAGGAAGTGGGTAGAAAGAATTGAAGTGTGGATACATGGACCTAATGGGATGCAAACGTGCTTTAAGTTAAGAAACGCACAAAGGAGACCAGAATCGACCCACAAACACATTGCAAACTTTAAACTGTTGAGTACAGGAGCCAAATAGCTGTGTGGTAAAAACACATTAATGACACATAACAGTCACAGTAGAAGCTTGTTTCAAGAATATAGGTCACGTGGGAATCAGCTTTTTATGAAGACAGTGCGCTGACATCCTCTAGTGGACATGATGCACAATTACAAGTAGCATGTACGTCAAACAGCAGCAAATTATAATAGAAACGTTCTACAAAGACAATATGCCCACTTTGATTGGGACCCTTCAAAGGCAACAAAAAAACTAAATAAAATGTGCATTAAAACACAATATTGGACAACAACAGCTATTTCTCCGAACTGAGCAAGTTGTAAATCTTGCTTGGTTTGGTTGGTTAAGCCTAATAATTAACCAAACACAGTATCACCAACACACCCAGAATCAAAAATATAAAAAATATGATTAGTATAATTAGTGAAATGCTTGTAAAAACTACACTATTACTAGCCTTATTAAATAATCAACAAAGACTAATAATGAACAAATGTTTATCATCATTATTATTATTATTATTATTATTATTATTATTATTAATAATGTTTTAATATTATGATGATAAATAATAATAAAAGTAATAAAAATGATCAAGGCTTAGTAACTACTTCATTAATTGCCTAATCCTTGCTCTTAACCTCGTAATTAAGTAGTTACTAAGGCTGAATCATTCTTAATTAACTATTTGTTCATTATGAATTAAGTCTTTATTCATGCTTTAGTCATTATAAAGTGGTACCAAAAATATAGTTTGCTCTAGCCCATATAGCCCATATAGCCCATATAATCCAGCTTCTCTAAAGGTTACAGTAGTTTGCAGCATAGAATAGAATGTAAAATCATTTTGCATGACATCCGAGGTGAACTTGATTGATTTGCTGTGGGACTCACTCACCGTAGAGCTTGCCGAGGTAGAGCGTCTTGACCAGGTTGAGCTGCGTGTCGGAGGCGTCGGGGAGAGTGTAGCTCACCGCAGGGTAATGGTCCAGCTGAGACAGACACATGAGGGTCAGTGCATTTGAAACACTCAGGCAGCACTTTAGAAAGAGCCGCCTCAAGGTTCACATCAACACATTTAAATGCAGTGTCCAGGACAGGATGATAAACTGAAGAGAGCGTTTCTCCGGTTTGTGTAATATAGTGAAGTGCAATATCTCCCTCTTGTGGTATGAAATTGAACCGCAGTTTGATGTAGTAGGTAATTTCCGACTCTAAAATGTATTTTTTTTTCATAACTTTTGCTTTCCTATCCTCTTTCTGTCAGTTTAAAGTGATTCATCGCTACCACTACTTTGCTTAGTACTATGAGTCTGCGCCTTCAATATGTGATAGCTGAAGTGAAGGCACTCGCTTACATTTGTTTTGGGACTGTCCATTCATTCATCCATTCATTTGTTTTCCGTTAGATGTTTCCTCAAGGAAACTTCCTCCAGACAGAGTGGAGCATTGTCTGGAGCATCTGAACACTCATTGGACCTCTCTGCTGATATGCAATCAGCCGGGTTATTGGGTACCATCGTTGCAAGAAGACTGATTAAAAGACTGGAATCACCAACAGTGCCAATGTTCGAAAACAGGCTTAATGAAATGATAACTGTCATACACTTGTTAAAACTGTGCGTTGTCTGTAGACAGTGTGAATGTGGATGAAGGTTGCTTTTATTGTAAAGTATCTTACTCTCACTGGATGGACAGCATTAAAAATGGGTCTGTAAAAATACCAAAACAAAAAGTGTAAATGGTATAGCCTAGATTGCATATTTGTTTACTTACCTATTATAGCCAGCTCAGTGTACTAAATGGATTTATTTTCAGACTGTCGGTTTAATTGTTTTGCTATATTTGTGAGCCATACTCATCATCACACAAAAATATAATAATAACAACTGTGTTTTTACTTCAAATGAATCCATTGCCATTGCCCGATCAACAATATTCTTCTTCAGTGATTGAAAATGTTCACATCAAATACAGTCTATATTATATTCTAATACTTGGTCTCCGGTGAACCACCCAATCTGAAACAGGTCTAAAACAGGACAACATCATTCTTATACTAGTCCTAAACAATGACTAACCCAAAAAGGACAAAAATTTGGTTGAAATTTACTCTAAATTCAGAAATATCCTAACTGTAGACGATTTCGTGTACCTTCTGTAGGAGCTCACGTACCACCAGTGTTCTACTTCATTTACTTCGCCTCAATACGCCTGTAATCAACTCAAAGAGTTATAACGTTCCGTTGTCTCACCACTTACTTACACTTCGGCACGACATATGAAAAGAACAATTAAAAGTTAACACTTTGCTCAAATAATTAACACAAACCTCTATAGTCCTGCTGCTCAAAGCTAAAGACATCCTTAGTTATTACTTTATCCTGACTCATGAAAAATCAAACATAATTACACAATGTGCTTTCTGAAGGCACATAACTTAACTGTGACTGAGGCGAGCCAGTGTCTTTCTTTATGGAGGATGAGTGAGAGAGGAGAAGAGGGAATACACGGCGCTAATATCCCAGCTACATAATTAACTTGTTATTGCTGTAGATTCTAATTAGCTTGAAGGCTACAGCCGCTGACGAGAACGATTCCAAATGTCTGTGTGCGTGCCGGTAGAAAATAAAAGATCTTTTGTCCCTTTTTTCCGTGCAAAAACTCAATCCCACTGCGCTGCCTATAGTAGTGGCAAGGTTGATTGAAAACAACGGCTTGCATTTATTGGGAATTTGTTGCATTGATTGTCTGAATGGCCGTAGAGGCCTCGTGCTAAAAGGTTGCCCGAGCCATTTCAGATTTTAATGTTTTCGAGTGAGATTCCTCCCCCCCCCCCACCTCTCCTCTCACTGTTTCTATTTACACACGGCATATCCTAATTTGATTCACTCCAAAAGCCGTGTCTCGGAGGAGCAGAGAGCAGGGTTTTGTTTTGCAGTGTGACTGGAGGTTGGGATAATGGGGCACAATTAAATCACGCTCAGCTTATTTACTTTTATCTGAGAAAACAAATTGGCTGCACAGTCAGGGAGGGCTGTCGAGAAAACCACAGCTCACACAAAAAGGTCCACAGAGAAGGAAAGAAAGGCCCAGCCAAGACGCAAAACATTGTCACCAAACTCTGTCAATTACAACCTCAATTATTTGGATCCCTTTTTCAAGTTCACAGTTTACAAAAAACAATTTGGTCTTTATTTCAAGGGGAGTCTCAAAGGATGTATACAGTTTACAACAGAGACAACAGAAAGTGAAAATTAACAATGGGTGAAATCTAGTTTTCTGACAACGTGCAATCTCATCTAGTCTATGGTATAAACAGCCATTAGCAAAGTAACGCTTCAGGCTTTGCTTTTACAGGAGACAAGCAAAACTCCCAATAAACTGTTTTTATTCTACATTAAATGAGTCGAATCCTATTAAAAAGTTGACTAATAAAGTTCATTTCATTTGTCCAGTATCTATTAGACCAAATCCCTGCTTCATTTTGCCAATCAATAGACTTTGCACACTTTAATGTCATATTTTAAACCTATAAAATAAAGCCTTTCGCTGCAAAGTATTATAATTTTATATATTTTTTAAAAAGAAAATATTTGGTCTTTTGTGTACTACTAGATCTAAACAGGACTAGTCAAGGTCTAAACTGGAGCTGAACCAGGTTTATAATAGGACTATAATGACTACATAGGTCTGAAACAGGTTAATCAATTAAATGCAACTATTGCAATTATGGGGACAATAGTCAACTACTTCAGTAATCGTTATCTGGACAATGCACAACTCCAAAACATGCCATGTGCTGAAAGAAGAGGTTTTATGGCTCAGAGAAAGCAAGAATTACATCAAAATAACACAGAAAATGTGTACCGGTACGTGTTTTGTTTCTGATGAAAAACCTATTGTCTGCAACTCTACTCAGTCAAGATGTCTTCGAGTGGCCTCACTTCAGCTTCAGAGGTTAAAAAAAAATCTATTTCACATATACACTTTATGACAGTTTATGCTGTGAACTGTTTTGTCCGAACCCAGTCTGTTTTGTTCTCGGACGATAGTATTCTGCATTTTTGTTTTCTGTTTAAACAAAAAAAAAGAATCTAAATTATATTTACTCGATGAATTGAATAGCAACATAATCATTAGTTGTAGCTAATTCTAAATAATGACTAGAAAACTGCCCTCTGTCAAACACAAAACTCTTATGCAGTCTTATACTGAACATGTTGTGCGTGTACAGTGGTTGGAAAGTCAATTTTTTGAGACTATTTTATGCAAATGTCCCATTATGAAACAAAAAAAAGGTTTTCTTATGGTCTAATCATTTAAGGGCAAACATAATACAAGTCTGACAGCGCTACAAAGCCGCTTGAAGCACTTGACCATATGCAGCACGTAGCAATTTGCCTCCAATTTAATCAAGACGGCTAAAACCTGTAGCTATGGTTTTGAAAGACGTGACTCAGTATTCTGGGCGACACGTTTGCTGCTCATAATGGAGCCGTGTGCGGTGGAGAGGGAGAGGACAGTGCAGCAGCGATGAAACTGCCTGGTGCCTGGGGGGCCGGCTCACTTTCATCTCTAAACTTACACTGTTCAGGAGAATGGGGTATGCCACAGATGGAGAGATTGGAACATATTTTGATCTTGGCGTGCCTTTGATAGCGAACTAACCTGACAAGACCTCCCCAAAAAGTAGATGTACCTCTTCATGTGCTGATGGTGTACACAGATTTGGTTAACAGTTTGCATGTAAACCTAAGCCCTGAACTTGCCTTGAGGCCGTACCAAGCTGTCAGATAACTTTAAGTGTTTTCGTTACTCTGCAGCTTTCCCTTCTTTTATTTTCATCTCCCTTCTCGCTGAGTTGTCGCTCAGATTCCACTTACCACCCACCAACACTTCTGCAACTTGTTCAGGGGCCATGGCTTTCACCGTCACTCGTCTGAAAGCTTTTAAGATTTGTACCTGATAGTGGCAAAGTGAGACCTAAACAGGCCTCAGTAAACACTTGACTCTGCGCTTCGATCTCAAAATTGAATTTAATCCACAGACTGCAGCGCAGTGGTTTTATTCATTGAACTAAATCTATACCTCGCCTACACATCACTGATCTTAACATTATTACTATAATTAGTAACTCAGACCATTGATAAAACTGACCACTGCAGAAACTAGGAGCACCTGCGCTGTGAAAAAAGTAATGTTCCCACGGGGTTAGAGAAGACATGCTTCTTTCAGGTATTTAATCATTACAATATGCGTAGATCATCATTTTCCGCGTTGTAAATTTCAATATTGATCTAAAACGGCTTAATAATAGACACAGGTCCATTGGCTGCCTTTTCGTAGTGACATTTCACAGTGGCAAGCAGCAGGCTATTTATCTTGATTTTGGTCGTTTGGATTCATGGATGTTTTTTCAACATGATTTAATAGGAATTCCTCTTTATTTCAAGCTAAAATGTCTGCCAATGAAACCAGAAGGACCAAAAAATCTCATGCTTGGAAATAATTCTGATTGGAAAATGTATCACAGTAAGAACTTTCAAGGGGAATAATATCTAAATTGTACCAATGCATCACTAATCTGGAGAGTTGGAAGTCTGGAAAGTTTTTTCATAACACCATGTCAAAGTGCCCATTATTCACATGGAAAGGCAAACTGTTGGAGAAACTGTGGCAGCCAGGAGGCAAACCGCTTTCCCATGTTTTGGGACTGTCCTGTTAAAAAATATTAGACTGAAATTAACAATGCACTGCATACTGTTTTTGACATTGCCATCCCACAACATTTTAGAACTATGTATTTGGGCCTCAGAACCCCTGACATGGAGACAATAAATTGATACCTTTGGAATGTACTTTTTGTGGCAGGAAAAAAGGCCATCACTAAGAAGTGGATGACACGAACATCACCAACAATGAAGGACTGGACTGACATGATAACAGACATCAGACAAATTGGGACCTTTGTTTTGATTTAGATGTGATATGATTTAGTTTCTTTGGATGTTTGGTTGATTGTAGAAAAAGATTCCGTTGTAGTCATTTGGACTCTGTTTTAGAAAAAACAAAACGTTTCGACTTTCATCCAAGGGTCATTCTCAATCTGTGAAATAAATCTGAGAACTCAGGTTTATATCCTACTCTGTGAAAGCCCTGCCCACAGGGCGGGACCTCCTGATAATGGCCCATTGAAACTAAACTGAGATGGGCCATCTTCATCCTGACTTTGGTTCCCTCCTCCTTGAGTACCTGATGCTACCTCCTTGAGTACCTGGAGTGATGCTAATCAGGTACTCAATGAGGGATGACGTCAACATGTTTGGCTAATGTTTATCTGTATTTTTGTTCTGTTTTGTTCTGTATGTAAAATCTGGTTGTACATTTATCTGCAGTAAAAAGCGAGGAGATGCGTGACAGAGACAGAGCCAACTGTCAAGGACTGGAGTGAAATAACACCGGACAAGTATAAAATGGAAAGACTAACTTTTGCAATGAATTTGAAAATGGAAAAATTTGACACTGGAACAAATGGGACACGTACAAAAGGAGACATTATGCCTGATGACTTTTTACAGACTACTCTTTTTGTACCCCTCATGTTGTTCTCTGTGTCGTGTTGTGTTTATTTTTTATTTTGGTTGCGTTATATTAAAACAATAAAAAGAGTTTTTGCACTGACCCTCCCCCCTTTCCGACACCCCTGCATCATTTGTGGCTATCGCTCTCAGATATCACTGCAATTGCTAGTTTCAAAAGGGGATTTGAATGGAGTAAACAAAATAATAATGACTTGGTTAAATTTTAAATTCAGCTGGCCGGCTCAAACGGCTCTAGGCTTTAATGCATAATGCAACAATTTGGGAGGAATTAGCCAGGGTGCACTTCAGTCACTAATGATTCGCTTCAATGTCTAAAAGCAAATGGGCTTGGGCATTTGAGCAGAGATATGCACAATTCGATCAGACTAAAAGAGCTTTCCATAAATGACGCCAGAACAACATTATCAAAGCTAATAGAAGGTTACATTATGAAAACGAGTGTATTTTTCAAATGTGCGAACAGGAGTAAAAAAGGTTCAATTTGTTAATGGATAATTCTTTGCACCATTTCAGCAATGGCTAAAATTATGAAGTGGACCTTCTCTTAATGTATGGTTAATGCAACTGTAAACACTATGATTACAGAGCCTGAAAGCTTGCAGTTGTGAAGTGGCAAATCTGGGCGGGAATGGTAGATTCATTATGTTTTTGTCAATCGCTCAAAAGTCACCAGACACTTAATCAACATTTAATCGAGATCAGAGGACAGAACAATACATCTAGCTTTATTTCTCAAGTCTATGTTTTTGATAAATGTGTTGTTGTTTCGCATCGCTGGTCGCTGTTCACCTGCAGATACCTTCAAAGTTGCTCTCTAAAACTTGGTCTAACATCAATATTAAGGCTGTCAACATTAGCTGGTAGAAGGCTGTGTGCATCTACTATGTGCTGGTCTGTGGGGATTAAGGGATCCTCCATTGACTTCAATACGTTTCTGTGTCGGTAAAGTGGCCCCAGTGGAACGATCAGGGGCTGCCGGGCGTGATTTGTTCAGGAAATGAGGGAGACTTAGGCGAGATATTTCAGTTTAATTCTCCAGCTGTCTGGATTTTTCACTGCGGTTGCAAATGTGTGGAGGTGATGAGATTCTGCTATTGATGGTGCACCGCTGCGTGTAGATGCCACCGAAGTGAGGGACGGCGCATGGGACGCAAGGGGAGGAGTCATGGTCGTTGTGTGCTTCAATGTAGGAAAGCTGCTATATTTATGACTATAGATTAAGTCAAATAATTAATATACAGTGTTAGTTATTAATGTTCCATTTAAACATATTCAGTTACCTTACTCCTTTTAGATAATAATTCCAAAATGTCAAATACACATCCATTACTTGAACATGACCGCGATAGGCACCCTTTATGGAACAATTATTAAGACAATCTATTCACTCAATGTTTTAGTGAATTAAAATAATACTTATTTATGGCCACAAGGGGGAGATCTTTTTTAATATATGTTTTAAATTTAACATTTATTCAACCGGGAAAGTCCCATTGAGATGTCTAATCTCTTTTCTGAACATTTAGACAATCCCAAAAATGTGTTCAGACAAACTATAGAGCCCATTTCAAAACCTTTCCACAGAGAGTTAGACTGATTTATTGAAATCTGTTCTTTTAGGTTCCTGACCTTCTGTAAATTTGTCCAATTGGAATTAGTTATTCCTGGTTTGGGGAATATAGATTTCCCTTGCACTGTTCATCAGAATTTTTTTTAAGATTAAGTTATACTGTAACTAACACATAGAACATTGTGAGAAGCAAATGTAAGTATAACAGTAAATAGAATTATGTCATAAAAAGGTTTAATCTTTATACGTAGCCAATATCATATGTTTCAGGCCTTGACAATTCCTTAACTAAACAAGGATTTAAGAGAATAAAACTAAGAGGAACCATCCGTATTTTGGCAGAGACACACCCAAAACATATTAAACACAATTACTTTATCTCTTCAACACCAATTTGATAACAACAATTCTACAGCAGCCTGCCTCCCCATCTTGCATGCCTTTTTAACCAGCCACCCGCGGCCAGATCAGCGCATTTTTCGTTTTGTTTTGTTTTTTCCGGAAGAGTATTAAATTATAATAGATTAGCCATCTATTCTCTTTCCATCCCTGACAGCTCCAGAGCCTTGGTAGTATTGATCTGTGCTAAGCTGCATAGACAATATTACCATGCACCTGCTACACTCGCAATAAATATATGTACATACAAAAGCTATTTAATAAAAGGACTGCAATTGCAACATGCTAACACGCAAATCAATGCATGTTCAGCAATATTTGTTTTCTGCTGGAAACTATTCTCCCCTTTGACTTAATGCAAAAGTTCGCACTGACTGCCTTCTACAATATTGTGCACTACTTTGTGTGCCTGTGTGCAATCCCTTAAAGTTCTTAACTGCTTGTAAGGAGAATCTTAAATTTTTCATCCTCCTCCAGTGTCAGCTAAAGGAGGATGCATTCGGGGTATTCGAGAGTGCATTTTTAGGTTTGTGCGTGAGAGAGCTGTGCACCTGTATGGTAATGCTCCTGTTCACTCGGGACATGTTGATGTTGTGAGGTTGTCCGTTGGCCAGATTGCGCTGGTCCACGTCGATGGCAAAGGGCTCCCTCAGACCGCCCAGGTTGTAGCGCACCTGCAGCGAGCCTATGCACACAGAATATGAAAATCAACTCTTAAATCATGGATAGCACATAAAAGTTACCTTCACCAAACACGATTAATAAATGATGATGACCACCTGTCAAAGTGAAGTTATTACATCACTTTAGCTTTCTTTTTTGGCTTCTGAGATTGTCACAGAGAATCTGGCTCATAGTGTTAGCAGGGCATTGATTTGCCTGGTGCTCATTCCTCACACAAGCCAGTCAATATATGTTTACAGGTTTGGAACTGCAATGAAGGGCAGTGGACATTGGACTGTGGCTGGATCAAGCTAAAAAGCATAAAACAGAGTTATATTGGTAAAATATAGGAAAACTTAATTTTAAAACACTGTATTAACAAACACATTTTACGCATTGTATTATTTTACACTGAATTATAAAACATTATATTTAAATTAAATTACCATTTTGACTTAACTGGATGTAAACAAGATTAAGTTCATATAATTCAAATACAGAAAATTGCGTTAAATACAAAAAAAAAGCTTTGGTAGATAGACAACATAGAAAACAAAGCACACAAAGTTTATCATTTATACACTCAAAATGTTATCTTAATCATTTTAAAACACATTAGAGAATCTAGTTATGAACAAGTTATAATCTTCTAAATTGGTTAAAGTTGGGTGCGTTTGGTCTTGCACAGAGCATGATTTGAAGTAATGGCTATTGGATGTTTTCAACTTGAAAATATGGTAAATAAATTGCATCTCTGGGTCAGTTAAGATTATCAAAAACTTGCTTTCCAAAATAAAACTAAGACATAGACAACACAAATATTTGTCTACAGTTATAAATACATCTTAATACCAAAACATAAATGCCTGAGTTTATAGCCTGAGTGTGATTCTCTCACCGTTGTGGTGGAGCAGCAGTGCCAGGTAGTCGTGAGTCTTGGAGCTGACGTAGAGGAGCACCGCGGGGGAGCTGGAGGTGCTGAAGCTCAGGCTCAGCTCGTCCCTGGTCAGGTTCACATCCTGGGGCCAGAGCTGGTGAGACTGCAGCCTGGACTCTCTGCTGGTCGGGACCGGTTCAGGGGCCAAGCTGTACCTCACCAGAGTGCCTGCTTCGAAGAAACCACCAACGTCTGAAAAGGAAGGAAAAACACAACAAAATGAAATAAAACATTTCTAATCCAAATTGGACCAAAGTGCTTCAGTGAAAATGTAAACATGCTGAAAGACAATGTAAAAAGAAGCGAACTAATTGAATACTAAACTAAAGGACACAAATAGACCTTAGACAAACACACACAGCTCTGCAAATGTCAGCATATAAACCATCTGTAATTCAATTATTACTTGTTTCTTGTAAGGAGCAGCCACCGCAACAGCGTTTGAGAGTTATTCTTTAAAGAGTACATTATGATTTTGTCTACTTTAGACTTATTATTAATGAACACACAAAAACAACTCAGCTGACATCTGGTTGAAAACAGGCGTCTTGTTTTTCCACCTGTTCACTTGCAGGGCTATGAACGTCATCACAACAAAGTGCTGCACTGCTGGACAATGCAGATGGCCACGCCTATAGATAGCTACAGTTCATAGAGAGCAGTAAGGCATGCCCTGTGCATTGATTAACTGACTAAAAGGGGGCACAGCAGAGCACTGAAAAAAGCCCTCAGCATTATCAGCGTCTCACCATGTTTACAGCAAAGTACCAGTAAACAGCATCTTCATAAGTGAACTCCACTCAGTGCTTTCTCCTTTGTGGTGTGTTTACAGGTACCATGAGGATTTACATGGACCACACCACAAATGTACCACAGCATTTGGTTGAGTAGACACCATTGACTCATTAATCAACTCAAGGACTGCAGCCCTAAAGAGCAGTGGATTTTATTTTTCCATTTGTGCCAAAATGACAACTATGCCGACTCCAATGTGTTACCATTTAAGGGAAAAAAACAATTGTTGAAACAAAGCAGAGCGTGCGGATGCAGGATAATAAAGATTACTCAAACTCAAATAAAGTGGATACATGAAGAAAAACAATGATCAGGGTTAAAAGCTCTCAAAGTCGATTTTGCATAATATAACTCATTATAAAACCATACTCCAATCTTTTCTTTAAAAATTATTGTAAAGACTATTGTGCAAATGTTGCACCAGGTTTTACACGTTGTAAATAGCATTTTATAATATTACATTTCCAGCTGCTTGAGGCTACATGGAGGGACGGATCGAAAGAATAAGCACAAATATATTCAGTTTACTTGAAAACTGTGCACCCTAAACAGCACAAAAACAATGTAATGAGATGGCCCATTGACCAGAAGTTATTGCTTAAGGCCTTGGGCTTCAAAACCATATTATGTATACAGGCATGAGAAATAAATCAATACCAGTGCATATACTGTATATTTTTAAAGTTATAGGCAGGGGAAGCATCAACATAACCCATAGAAAACTTGCTGATAGCTGTGTAAAAGATGTGACAGTTTATCACATTAACACAACAAAGGATATTCCTGCCAGTCCTGGAGGCTTCTCCTCCTAATCAAGTGTTAAACGGCACAACCCCTATCTTCATTCCTCTCGTGTGCCCAACGCCAGTGTCCAAATGTGTGCTTGCCAGTTACTGGGAGACGAAACACAATGTCCAAGAAATGAAAATGCTGTAAATGCTTGAACCAAGAGTCCAAGGTTTATGTGTAAATGCAGTGCTATCAGATCTCACCTCGTATATTTCCATTATTAATACATGAGTAAAGAATACTAAGTCAACTCACATTTAGGATGAAGGTTCAAAGGTTCACTCCATCATTGCCTCCCATGAGAACAGTATAATAAATACTTCAAGCTGCATTACAAGCATTCAGACCCATTTGCAGAATTGATGGAAAACATATCTGTTTTCTGCTAAATATTACTATAACACTGCAGTGGATTGAGATTTGGTCATCAGGATCTTGCTAAATCAGCCATGTCTTTGTGATGCCTGATAACATCTAATACCAGGGCAAAGAATTGTTTTAGCGGAATCTCAAAAAACACTTTTAGAGAAGTATCAAAATATGCAATTATATGTAAAATAATGTATATGTTTTTCTTACAAGTATTGATCCATGGCTATGTTTACATTATCTGATATCTGGAGTTACCAGATTATTGAAATGACATGTAAACAGTTACAGCTGATGTGAGTGATCTGCAGGTTTTGACAAAGAAAAATAGAAAGAAGGGCAATTTAATGTGTCAAAATTAATTAAAAAAAAAGACAGAGAAAATGTTAGATTTATTTTGAAATGTATTGCACTCTATCTTCCAAATACAACTGTTACTCACCTGGTGTTTCTCTTTATCAGATGCCACTTGTGCATGCAAACTCACACCTAAAATACATATCTAGTTATTCGGATTATCTGATTATTCTAGTTATTTGATTTTTATTGGCCATGTGAACGCACCCACAGACACGGACAGGTTCACTTCCTTTATATCTATTGTCATTCCTGCTCATTCATTCCCCCAGTCAATAGAGGAACAGAGCAAGCAGATCAGACTACTACAGCTTCCACAGTGAACAATACAGAACCACATTCATACTCCATGTAATTGTACAACGACTTATTATATGTAACAGACGAGACGGCCTTATGCCATGTCAAAGCACTATTTTGATCTTATTCACCTTATTTCCGCTCCCTTCCTCATGTATTCCTGGATATATCTTATAGTCTTTTGCTATTTTTGCCATCTAGACTTATATTACCATTATTTGCTTGCTTTTTCCTTATTATATTGTCATGTGTGAGCTTCCTAAAAGCGAAGGTGCTGTTGTCCTCTTGCCAGATGTAGAAAAACAACATCAAATCTACACTGACCCTTCTAAAGTTTACGGGGAATATAAGTCAATTTACAACCACTTAACCTCGGACGATTGACGACACCAGTTCTGTTGCGCTCACAGCACATTTACAGATCCCATGTTGCTGGCCCCGCTGTAATCTCTCCATCTTTGTTCTTTACCGTACAGCTTTTGTTTTAGGCCTATTCAAACTGTGGACTGCACTCTAGCCCTTTGTCACTCCTGCTGAGGAAACAGGCCATGAGCTTCACAGCCCCACAGGCGCTCATGTCTGGAAGCCAAAAGCGTGAATGAGAAAATCCAGCTCCGGGGCTTGCACTAGCTTTCGTGTTTTTGATGTCGGCGCGTGCAAGATTTTTGAGCCCTGAATTCGTACGAACAGGTGTGAGCTTTGCACGTTAATAAATGTAGGAGTGGTTGTGTGTGACCCCAGAGGGCAGAAACGCAGAAGAATAAAAGTGTTTAATAATAACACAGAGGCGTCCCCTGAGCAGCGCGTAAATATGGATACAATGGAAATGCACGGTGCAATTACAGCGGCTTCATGCATTTTTCACTGGGAGGAGGAGAGGATGGTGGGGGATTAAAAGCCAAAAAGATTTGATTTTGAGGAGGGCAACAGGGACATACAGAAAAGAAACATGGCTAAAAATTGTAATGAAGGCATAATGTAACAGGGAGGCCGAGGTTATGCATCCAAATAAACCAATGCCCTCCTCGTGAACTGGTGCAGAAGAACGAGATATGCCTTCAGTACAGAACAAAGGTACGTTCAGAAGATGAATAAAGTTGTGTATGAATGTAGTCTGTGATGTCCACAAATGACAAAGGTGAAAAAAAAAAGAGTAGCAATTGCTTCTTCTGGGTAGTAGTAGTATGAGATTTTGTTGAATTCATGAAAACATTTATACGATTGTGTAAACAAAAAAATCCCAATCAAACAAAACTAAATTTGAACATTTCATACATATTCAGATGGAATAGGAGGTCACCACTTTCACCTTGTTCAAAATTGTTCAGATAATATGATCCAGCTAGAACATAAAACATAGCTGTCGTGGTAGTAATTGCAGTAAAAAGCTGCCTTAGTAGTGGTGAAGTGGTTTATCACTAAATAGTCATGTCTAAAATCCTTATATCACACGTGATATGATTTGACTAGCACGTTGATTCATAGGCTTTTGACCACATCTTCTACTTTGTGACTATGCTGCATTGACAGATACAAAACAATGTCACCGTGTGCCGCTAACCTCTGATTGTGAATCCTGAACTCCCTGATCAGCTCTGACAGCATTTAGACGAGCTATTTGCGTGTTGTAAACTTGCTCATTACCATCCGCCTCCTCCACACAAACCCACAGAGTAATGCAGAGTCCCACTCCTCCTGCTTTTCTGTCATCTTGTCACCCTCCTGCCAAGAATGCCCGGAAAAGCTATATTCAGCTTTAGGAAACAAATTAATTCACGTGTCGGAGATCAACCCACACACAGTGCTTTTACCCCAAACTAGTTTTTGGAAAGAAGAGGTTTAATTCGGCATAATGAATGCGGTTGAAACAAACAAATACAATGTGTGGTGCAGACTAAAGAGGTAGTTCCCTCAAGTTCAATTAATGTTACTTACCATATTGATTTTTCAAGGGAATTTCAAAGGTGGAAAGAAAGGTCATCTTCTATGTAATCCCTCATTCAACAGCTGTCTTCAGTAACATTTTCCAGAATCAGCTGGACTTCCACTCTTAAATCCAGTTGAATATTTTTTGTTTGTTATGAAACTAAAATAAAACTACTGCTACTAATGCTATTTTTGCTCCAAGCATAATTAGTTATTGTTTTTGCAAATGCTTATGAGGTGTATTTGCTGCCATTTATACAGGCTTGGGTCAGGCTTACAGCACACAAGGCATATTTTAAATTCTCTAAAGTAAAGTAAAGTAAAGTGGGAGTGTGACATCCAGCTGGAAATACATGTATTGAGAACTACTTGAGTATTATTCTTTAGAAGCACATTTTGTAGTCATTCTAATCTGTCCCCCTCAGCTTGAGAAGTCTAGTGTTCCTGTTATTGGTTCCAGTCGGCTCTCAGTTTGCAGAGTATCAGTTTTAGTATTCAGCGGGTGTCCTCTACAGTCAGGCAGTATCGGTGGGCAAGCACAAAATCAAACCCAATCGATGTCTTTTATCATAAGCGCAAACACTTTTAACTCGGCTTCAAACTGAATAGGAGGTGAGAACAATCAAAACGTGGGCAAAAATACCGTGTTTAAAATTTAAATTCAAACTCTTTTAGACTGTTATGGAATTTTGAAGTAGAGTACATTTTGTGTTTGTCCTCAAAGAGTTTATTGTAAAGACACAACATTGTAACAAAACGAGACAGCTGTGCTATCTGCATCTAATAATATAAGTATTTTATCTCTTGTAAACCTGCAAGTAAGTAAGCGTCAAAAGCTCTATGTGGGTCAGTACTTTGCTGTCTGAAAAAAGCGTCTCTAAAGCTGTGCGCTATAAAAGAATGCACATGAATATAAACATTTTGCCAAAGAGTTTGTGAGAACTAGGAACTATGTTAGATAGATTTACATACATACTTCCTTCTTTCTTGGCTTGAATATCAAGTAATCTGGATATAAGAGGGCCTGTGCAATAAAAAGCCTCAACTGGTCAAATCAAATGTAATTTCAAACCAATCTAGCGTCAGACTGTTGAATCGGAAAATCTATTCATATTTCTCATCAAAATACAGAGAAAAGCGCATAATACCTAAATTGCGGAAAATACAGCAAAGACTTGCAAATGAAGCTTTACAGAGCTTCCTGTTATGTAGAATGCAGATATTTATGGTAATTATGAAAGTAATATTTACACAATACATTATAGCAAACATGCTGAAATGCTCTTAAAATCAGCAGGAAGTTGAAACCTATGTTATCTAACCAACAGTTATCGATCAGTGCGCACGGTGGAAAATGAAGTATTTTCTCACTCACATATTCCCTCTCCTTAGTTTGATCCAAATCTCTGCAGTGTAAGTGGACTGTTCAAACCATGACCTTACCTTTCGTACAGAAGGGCCCGTCGTAGGCCGTCTTGGAGCAGTCACACAGATATCCGTTGTACTTCTCCACACACTTTCCTCCGTTGCGGCAGTACATCCCATAACTGGTGCAGTGTCCTTGGCAACCCGGTTTGACCCCTGGTGTGACCTTTGCTCTGGCCTCCAGGTCCAGTGTGATGCCGTTCATCCTCAGCCCACGTATGCAGCCCAGGAAGCCTCTCTGCCCGCCTGCGGCACCTGAGAGGGGAGAGGGAAGAGTATCGGCGTATCCGAATGTCACACAGACTATAAGATAAAGTCAGGGATGGCAAAGTCATTGTCACTTGTAATCTTTTTTGTTAATGCCTCGAGGAAGACACCGCAGTAATAGATCTACCAGCGTCTCTGTTCTTGAGTCAACCTTCAACTTGTTAGACTTTTCCCCGCTAATTACACCTCTTAATGAACCAACGTATGGCATGCAGAAACGCAAGCACACGTTTAAATGACATATAAGGAGATGGATGCCGCATATGGCCTATACTTGATTGTAATGAGTCAATATGGGCATTACGCTTTTAGCCTTGGGGTGTCAATAGCTGTTCCTCTAAAGTGCTTCCATCGTCATTCTGGCCTCGCACCATTACGGTCTAACTACCCATTAACTTGGACACACTAGGGGCGTAAAATAGATTAATGTCCTCCTAAATGACTAGTGCAATAAACATGCGCATAAACACCCACCCACAGGTATAGATTTTGATGCAAGAACACTGAGTAGAGATGCAAATACAGTGGACAATCTGATTAAGCATCTTAGTTACTCAAACCTTTTTATTGCATTCTGTAGAGTCCATTTAAGTTTATTTGTTAGCAAAATGTGACGCTAATGGCTTTCTTTAAAGAGCTACACAATCACCACCTTTTGTTGTTAGCTTAGCATTAAGGGCATGACCATGATGTAGCTGATAATATGCACTAGGCACTCTTGCCAGTGATTTAATTGTATATATGGAAACCCAGCTGAGATTTCTCGTGCTTTTCACCACTTTTCCGCCCCACAATGACTTTTTGTAGCGCTCCTAATTAATCTATTTTGTCGTGCTGATTGGATGGAGGTTTCTGCCACCTGTTTACTTAGGTCTAAATCAGTGTGTGATTACATGGACAGCAGGCCTGGAGGTCTGTGGAGACTGAGATGGAGAACGTGCACTAGAACATGCACAGATAGCACCAAGAAGTTTAGGAGAATTGCACTGCCATTTATAACCATAATAGAAATACAGTAAGAAAAAAAAAAAAAAAAAAAAAAAAAAAAAGGATACTTGGTTTAAACTATATACTGAAAATAGGTCTTCAGTCTGAACAGCAAAGAAGCCTGATTTGACAAAGGAAAAAGAGTCAAAAACAAACTAAACATGATATTTCAACTGAATAAACCAAATGTTTCCCAAGCTCAAGATTAGCATTTTATAGACATCATTTCACTGTGTAACATTTGTAGTTGGAGAGTCAGTTTGATTCCTGTTTCTTTGCCTGAACGTTTAATGACTTGATGTGGAACAATTAAGTCAAAGCAATAACATCTCCATGGAGACAAGCAGAAAAGTTACATTTTGTGGCATAGCCTTTACCATCCAAAATCCAAGTTTGAGGATTATATTGTTACCATAGCAAATATCTAACACATGCTATTCTATTTGTAAGCTCTATTGCCACATACATAGCCAGATCAAAACCTATTTACATGTGTGAAACGTATGGCAAACCAAGGGTAAGATACCAAATGAAATGAAGTGCTAATGAGCAACATTGTGCATTCATTCCATTACACACTCACACATTAGTGCACACACAGGACATCTGCAGTTTCCAATTAAAATGTCGAGTTAAGTGCTGAGCTTTCCAAAAGTCAATGACACTAAATTTGACCTTGAGACCTTTGGCTTGTGCATGGAACTAATGAAAATAATGAATATGCATAAAGTTACAAAAAATTTATAATAATACATAGTTTGCATGTAAAGCAGAGAGAAAAGTGGTTCTGAATTTTAGATAATGCCCAACAATGTATTATTTTAAGTTAAAGCAAACCTAATAGACATTGCCTCGAGCGGCCAGATTGTACTTGAACAAAATCTAAAGCGTGGCAAAGACTGTATTCCCTTCTATACTAAAGGAGCATCAGTCAAATGCTGCTTATTGCAAAGTCATCTTAAATATAGCATTTAATTAAGTAGTAGCTGCTATGATCATAATTATAATACTAATCCCTACAACAATATTATTTAACGTTGTTGGGCCTTTGCAATATTACTTATGGACTTATGGATTTATTGTAACTAATCTCGTGCCCACATTAGAGTAAACTTACAGGAGCCAACGCTGTGTGTGGAAATGTACATTAAACACAGTTAGAAGTCCAGCCTAATGCTAATTACTATATGTTTATGCGCCATGCGGTATTTATGTCTCTCCATCTATTTCGTTGTACTCATTAAGTGTTACCTACTGTCTTGGCAGGTGATGGAAGCCGGTTTTCCTGTTGAGAGCGACAAAGCATGCAGGGGTTTGGTGTAGATCCACATTGAAAACAGCATGCAGAAATAAAAAAGAAGAAGATAATGCAATGGTGAATAAACTAACAAACAAATAAAGTGAAGCCATGCAACGTGATAAAACAGTACTGCGTAATCAGAAAAAGAATAATTACGAATTTAGAGTGGGTTTTACAAGTGTACCGTATGGAATATTTATATCTGGATTCATGTATGCAGCAAAGTTAACAGAGTGAGGAGTGATACATTTACTCAGAAGGCCGTTAGAGTAAATGAGGCACTGTGCAGTAAACACTAAAGCAATCACCAGCTTGATAAGGGGCATATTGATTGAGACATAGACAAGTGGATGATGCAAAGACTCTTATGAGAACAAGGCAAGCCAAAACACCGCTCCCCGTTGCACACCCCTGCTGAGTATGTTATGTGAAATCTAAAAGCAACGCCGTTCAAAGAGGTAATTTCAACGGCTAGTTTATTTTCCCCTGCGCCTCCTCTGTCAAATATTACAAACAAAGATGAATTCAAAGTTGTATTCCCTGTAAGGCTTCTGGGCTGGCATTCCCTGTTCTTGCAGCAATACCTTCCAACAACTGCATCAATATCAATCAGGTGCAAGTTGCAAAAAAAGGCATAACGTGGCGCATTACAAGAAAACATTACATCAAACACAAAAAAGGATGCTTTGTCTGTCTATGAGGCTGATTTACACATTCAGCCCACATTGTGTCATTAGTTTGGTTTTGTGGATGACTGCTTGAAAAACAACTCTTCAAGAAACTCAAAGAAAAGTTAGGTAACAACAGAGGTGTAAATTTAGGGGGTAACTGATATTGGAGTATACATTGTGAACACACTGCACTGAAATGAACATGCCTTGCCTTAAACATACAGTTTAGTATCTTTAAAAAAATAAAATACGTAAAAAAACAACATAAGTGTCTAAAATGAATCAACATATAGAGCAGACAAATCGTAGTAGTAAACAACAACAACAAAAAGAGGGGGGAAAAGCCATGGGGAAATGTCATAGGTTTCAACAGCATTAGGATTTGTAGAATTGTTTCTTTTAATTTAGAATTTCGAAAAGGTACATTTGAAAAAGGGCTTACGGTTGAGGAATTTTCTTTTGTGTATGTGAAATTTTGACTAAGCAATTATAAGATTAATCATCCAATATTTTTTACTTTCTGCGTAAAGTGTTTAATGGAAACCAAACTGCAGGTCTTTAAACAAAAAAGGCGAAATGAGATATAAAATTACTAACATATTTAACAAAATCCTTCCAAAAAAGAGTTGGTATCATTGCAAGATCAGCCATATCAGTGACATCACTCTATAATCTAGTTTTGAAAATAGTGGCAAGTAATAATTTTAAGAGTTACAATTATTAGACAAGATCCTAGAAAGCATAAAAATACTAACTCCAGCCACATGAGGTCTTGTGTCTTCAACAACATAGAATACTGCATGTTCCTATATCATTTTGTATAACATTTAGCTCAAGTTAAATATTTAAAAAATAAAGACGTTATGAAATGTTTGTAATTGGATAGAAATGAACTTGTAACGCTCATGGTGCTACTAATTCTGCACACTTTGCTATTCCTATAAACTGTGCCCACCATTTTTTCCATTGGTGAGTTATGGTGTGTCACATTGTAATTTATTTTCAAGTACTTTTCGAGGCGTGGATTATTCAGGGATTATAGATCAGATATAAGTCGTCCTTGTCGCGGCTCTGACACTTGCACTGTTGTTGTATTTGAAAAGCACCCGCGCAGCCGAGCTAAGCCTTCACTTGACACAAAATACACACATGCAAATGAGCTGACAGCACTATCAGACAACCATTAAATCCGCCGCATCATCCAACAACACGGACACTCCATTGAGCCCTTGGACTAAATCAAGGTGCAAAATACAGAAATAAATGGAAAGGTAAAAAAACCAAATGACCAAAATTACAAAATTACAAAATTACAAAATTACCACTTGGTCATCACATTGATAGGCCTGACTGGAATTTAGAGCAATCTCCTCTTGGCTGAACCGTTTTCTTTTCTCATCCATGCGAAAGGAGGAAGACTGGGATCTGCTTCAGTGCTTTTTATCCTAAACCCCAAAAAGTATAAAGGTATTTCAGTTTAAAAGTTTGGTTCACCACAAAAGACAGAACGAGATAATGTAAAAGTCATGACATACAAAACGTTATGACCACTGGCCCATAAAAAAGCTCTAAATGCAACTGAGATGTCGGTGTAATCCCTCCTTCTTCCAGGAGTGTTCCATCGTAGAGAAAGATTCAGTTGTAGTCATCTGGACTCTGTTTTAGAAAAAACAATACGTTTCGACTCTCATCCAAGAGTCATTCTCAATCAGTGAAACAAGTCTGAGAACTCAGGTTTATATCCTCCTCAGGAGGTCCCGCCCTGTGGGCAGGGCTTTCACAGAGTAGGATATAAACAGAAGTTCTCAGACTTGTTTCTCTGATTGAGAATGACTCTTGGATGAGAGTCGAAACGTTTCGTTTTTTCTAAAACAGAGTCCAGATGACTACTACTGAATCTTTTTCTACAATACAACTGAGATGTTTATTCTTAGAAACCATTATTTTAGACCTATCATCCTGCTGTGACTTTGAGCTGCATTAGCTTTAAGTTTTGAAATAACTGTACAACGGTATTTTACTTGCTCAATTTGGAAGTATTAATATCTTTATGTCAATACAGTTTTGGTTCCTTTTGCCACTGTTAGTAAGTTTGTAAATGAAAAAAAGCGACTGCTGTCAATATGAAGTCTATTATTTAAAAAGTGCATGTATTTTTGTTGTCTGATTAAATCAACACAAACACATTAATCAAATGTAACGGCTCACTCTGTATTGAAAGTTTCATCAAATACTTTTAACTCTTCCTTTAATATCCGCCAATAGTACTTGAGAACAGATGTTGGCGTCTCTCACTTCTGCTTGCACATAACTTTAAGCTTGCTCACTTGTTCTCCTGTGTCTGTGCCTGGCGTTATAGAAATCACACAACCAAAAGATAATCTGTTTACTAATTTCATCAATCAGTGGTCATCATGTTTTGTCTTATTGGTGCATTTTCAAAACCAACACAAAAAAGCTGTCTGGTTAGTGAT
This sequence comes from Chaenogobius annularis, assembly GCA_015082035.1. Lineage (NCBI taxonomy): Eukaryota > Metazoa > Chordata > Actinopteri > Gobiiformes > Gobiidae > Chaenogobius > Chaenogobius annularis. Next base: position 639,460 of record BJKM01000240.1, on the reverse strand, counting down.
ATGAACTGGCAGCACAAATGACACAGAGATGTGCAGTTTAAAATTCCCTTTGCGTAATTATAGACTTAATATGTGGAAAATAATTGCTGAGTTCAAGGTATTTTAACGATTCAGAGAAAATGACCTCGCCAAGTGAGTTAACTTCAAATCGCACGCTCGTAGTCGGCATAGGTGCTCATTAAAACGCTTACACTGAAGCAAGCACCCGTGTCAGTGTAGATGCTGCTGTTGATAAACGCTGAGTTAAAGGGAGAGTATGGGGAGCGTGTGTAGCCTGCACTCTAACTGGTTCAAAAAAAAGGACTACAATCACAGGCAAAACTATTTGCCAGTGCCAGTATATACATATATATATATATATATATTTATATATAAATACACACACATGCACACACACACACACACACACACACACACACACACACACACACATACATACATACATCCATACATAGATACATACATTCCCTTCCTTTAATAGGCACTCATTGGGTCTAAGCCTTAAAGATTATAATTAAAACAATCTTTATTAGCCGTTCACCCTCATTACAAAGATATTGACTTCAGAGCTCTTTAATTATGCTCTGTTTGTCTCTCATTCAAAAGGCAGTTATGATGTTCCACTTGCAATCAAATTTGTTTACAGGTTAATCCTACCTCATAATTGTTCGGTTAATTGAATGCAGCGTGGTGTGTGGGAGGCTCCTCGGTCTTACCCACGTAGAGTTGACTGAACAGCTCCAGCCTGGTGTGCCCCTGCGTCGGAGCTGAGCGTGAAACCCTGTACGTCTGGTCCAGCTGAAGCACCGCCTCCTTGACGTTTCTCTCGGCGACCACACGGTGCCACTGGTCGTCGTTGAGGGGCGTGGCCGAGTGGACGTTCAGCTCGACTGGCCCGTTTCCGACATCGAAAGAGAAAGAGACCACTTTAGCGGCTGTGGATAGAAGAACAATTACATTGTTCAAGTCGTTTGATAATATTATGAGTTTGACCAGTGGATTATTATATACTCCTTTAGGTGATGTTGCCATGAACAACTAGATTGTATATTTGCTTATATTAGAGTAATAAAATTGAACTTGTATTGGACCAGGGAATCAAAGCCAAGTTACAACGCTACTTTCTTACTCTTTAACTTATCTTAAACCAAAAGTATAGCCTTAGCCTCTGATTTCACTCAACATAAACTTTATATCCAAATTTCTTATAATTTAAAATGGTTTCTTGTTATAAGAGTCCAAATACAAGAAAAGTTCTGAAAAGCCATAACTCTTTGCTCCATCATGGCCCACACTGCAGGTAAAATATGTTCAATTTCCAATCTAATGGCTCATTTGTTTCAAGGCAGCCTGTTTGAATTGTAAAGATTTCAGCTCTGAAATACATGACTTCTCAAAGCTCTGGATGGCACTAATCTCACACAGTCAATAGATGCCAGGAATTGTTGGCTTCGCAGGATATAAACTACCACTGCAGCTCTCACATGAGAGTTATCCTGCACTATGAGACTTGCTTGGTGGGGTGCTGGCTTCAGGGTTGTAAGTTTGAAGACCCTCTCAAACAAAATAGAAGTCTTCACTTCTATTTTGCACATCTTACAGTCCTGCCCATAAAGCCACTGTTGAACATTTAGATGTATTTGAAAGTATTTGATGGCGCTATATAATAGTTTTTTGTCACATGATAAATAAGCCATGTGATGTATTTGGTCGCTAATTTAAACAAATGAAAACTCTTAACGAAATAAGCATAAATTGTTCAAATATCAGAACTATCCCATTCTTTACAGTCTATAATGCCGGAATGTTGTACTTTTTTGTACAAAAGTACAAAAATGATAAAACATTCAAATTGATTCATTGCCGCAAAAAATGCTAATCAATGCTCAGCATTTCTGATTAACCTAAAGGTCAAATATGATGGACTCGTCTAGCAATTGAAACATGGCTGATAAATGTCTTAAATGTTCATAGGTATGGTAATATTGCTGCACAAATATTAATCAAATTTTTACGTGGTTTTGAGGTCCCAGTGCTCAGATTGAAATCCGTTCAATCGATCTAGTATGGCGCCTACAGCCCTGAATCAGCGCAGACAGTTGGCATAAACTGATGATAAGGAAAATCTTTTTCTTAAACAATTATTGACTTTTTGAAAAATGTTTCTACTCAAAACATTTTGATTGGGCATGCAACCTTCACCTTAAAAAGGGCATAATAAGTTTCCTAATATTATAAGTTTATGTTCTTGCTCCCTCTGTTCCCTATTTGTTACTTTTAAGTTAAGTAAAAGTACCTTGGATACAAAGGTTGCCGGCACCATTTGTGTGATGACCAAAAAAGAAAAAGTGCTGTAAATAATTCTAAATATGAACAATTGGTTTTATTATGATGAAATATTTAGCAATTAACATCCCCATGTGATAAATACACAGTGTGATAATGATTTTACAAGGTCAGTCTGACTGTAGATCATTGCTTATTTTTTTATTGGAGATATGCACTTTGAATGCTCGCCAGTTAAATGTCAAGGAAATGTTCGGGCTATAAACTGTGAGCGAGCATCAATGAGGAAACAATGAGGACATTTATAATTAGAAGCAGTGGAGGTCATTTACAACTGTCTATTTAAATCTTTTTGACACTTTGTTTAATGTGAAGCAATATCAAATGTACTTGTATTTTGCGATGAGCAGTGATTTCAGCCTCTGTGGCTGAATAAGCATGATTTATTACAGTTTAAAAGTTCAAATGTAGAACTTTTCTGACCACCAGCTAGCCTCTGTGGAGATGCCTTGCCTGGAATGTTTTTCATTGTTCAAGCAAAAACATGCATCCTGACTGTGAACGGGCTCGCCTCTCCACAGACTTGACTTGTAACTTGGCTTAGTGGCACCATCTTCATGGAGGTAGATGCGTTTGATGCCATACTGTGTTACACGATGCCCCTTTAATAGATCTACAAGTTATTGTTTAATTATAAACCTAACTGTATTAGATTTTATGTTTTGACAAGATGAACTGGTTTATGAATATTATCCTCCAAAACATACTTGGATATTTATTATGTTCTTTTGTTTCGCTATATTTTTTTGGGAGATAACCGTTGTTGCAATCCAGCCCAAATCAGTCACAAGCGAGTGCATGTATTGTGTGAAAACCAAGATCAAAGAAGTATAAAACAATATATTTGCATAACTCTGCATTTTCTACAGCTTCCTCAAAAGAGAACACGTGAAAGATTCAGGGAATTTCAAGGAGTTTTTTCTTTAACCACTTGACAAGTCCAATAGCTATAGCCCCATACTAAAAACACTTAAAAAGACAGACTGACAGTAGCCGGTGCAGACATATACACAATATAAGGCATTCTGACAAGCTCTAGCACCCTGAATTAATGATGTTCTCACCGGCTCGGCTCCTCTGGGCAGGGAGGAGTCAAATCACTTATTCTAAATGCTCGTCTGACTCCAAACATATTTCACTGTGGAGCGATAGAAACAAAGCAACAGCAATCGGAAGTGTGTGTTTGTGTGTCAGGTTAGCAGCTCAATAAAGCAAGATAGATGCCTGGCAACTTTGGTTTTTATACGCCGTCCACGGGCGCAAATGAAATCTAAAGTGCCCTCGGAGCATGCAGTGCACCTCAGCCATTTGCATAGGCATGATGGATGCCATAAGTGTAAATGTGAGTTCTAATGTGATGCAGTGTTTGTAATGGAGTATGTGTGAGTGAGAGAGTGAGCAGCTTTGTTATGGAAAGACAATGCCAGGGGATTTTCAGGACATTTAGTCTTTGTTTTTCAGAGTTAAATAGGCCGAGACTGAGGTGAAAGGAAAGGTTAAGTGTTTATTAGATGTGGTGTGCTGTATAATAGTGAAGAAAACCACACATAAATGGAGCTTATTGTTTCAGCGCCCAATGTTGACAGCCCAACATTAATTAGAGTTTGGTAGAAAAGTTAAAAACTAACAGTTCAAATTGCATTATTGTCCTGGGTTTTATGAAAAGTGTATGAGTTAAAAAATAAGTAAAAATATGTACTAAAGAATTAGTAAAAATCCACAGCCACTGCAAAAGCTTTTTGACCAAGAAAAGCACTACAGTTGTAGTTCAGTTGTAAAAGGAGTTTTTGCAAAACCAATCCATACACCCTCTTTGAACCGCCACCTTAAAGGGCCCATATCATGCAAAATCGACTTTTCAGAGCTTTTAACCTTCTTACAGTGCTATTGGTACCTTGTATATGTACCCAAAGTGATCTTTGGATTGATTCCTGCAGTCTTTAGCTAGAGAATAGTCTCTATCCTTCCCCTCGAATGAGGTCCGCAGCACACTTCCCTGTTTCAGCTCATCCTCCAGGAAGCACTCAGTACCTGTAACACGCCCCTCACCCCGCCCCTGCCCTCGAGAGGAACCGCGGCTATTTAGGCACTGTTAGCTTCAAACACTACTTCTTTTGTTCCAACCATGGATCTATTATAATAGGTGCCAACACTGCTGCCGCTGACATGTACCGCGGTGTACCGGCGCACGCCTCTGCCTTTGTTTACACCCCCACCATCTCCACGCTAGGCTACGTCACGGGGCGGACGGGGAACACACGCTCACGCTGAGACTACGTCACGGGTTTGGCGGGGGAGGCGGATCGCTCTTTGCGAGGGCGGGGGCGAATCTCAAACTAAGCCATTTACATTTCCGGTTAAGGGAGGGGTCCAAGATATGGGTGTTAGTTTATAACTATTATGTTATGGGTGTTGCACAGCACTTATTATTATTATTATTATTATTATTATTATTATTACTATTATTATTATTATTATTATTATTATTATTATTATTATTATTATTATTATTATTATTATTATTATTCATTATCATTATCATCTATTATTATTAATTATTATTATTATTATTATTATTATTTATTATTATTATTATTATTATTATTATTATTATTATTATTATTATTATATCAACTATGCCCTTAGGGTCAACTATGAACCGGGAAAAATATCAAAATATAGGATCTTTAATGGTGGTGGATATGGAACGTCACCTCGCCTCTGCAACATCACGTGGCAGTCAGGGACAGTGCCTCTAGAGTGGCAGACTAAGGTGGTGGTCCCTCTGTTCAAGAAGGGGGATTGGAAGGTGTGTTCCAACTACAGAGGGTCACACTCCTCAGCCTCCCTTTTAAGGTCTATTCCATGGAACTGGAGAGGAAAATCCGACTAATAGTCGAACCTCAGATTCAGGAGGAGCAGAGTGGCTTTCGTCCTGGTTGTGGAACACTGGACCAGCTCTATACTCTCCATCAGGTGCTCGAGTGTTCATGGGAGTTTGCTCAACCAGTCCACATGTGCTTTGTGTATCTGGAGAAGACTTTCGACCGTGTCCCTTGTGGTCTCCTTTGGGGGTATGGGGTCCGGGGCCCTTTGCTCAGGGCTGTCCGGTTCCTGTATGACCGGAGCAGGAGCTGTGTTCGCATTGCCGGCAGTAAGTCAGATCTGTTCCCAGTGCCGTGTTGGACTCCGCCAGGGCTGCCCTTTGTCACCGGTTCTGTTCATTGTTTTTATGGACAGAATTTCTAGGCGCAGTCAGGGGTCGGAGGGGGTCCGGTTTGGGGACCACAGCATCTTATCTCTGCTCTTTGTAGATGATGTTGTCCTGACGGCTCCATCAAACCTGGACTTGCAACATGCACTGGAACGGTTTTCAGCCATGTGAAGCAGTTGGGATGAAGATCAGAACTTCCAAATCATGGCCATGGTTCTCAAAAGGTGGCTTGCCCCCTCCAGGTGAGTGGGAACTCCTAGTCCAAAGTAGAGGAGTATCCAGGACATGCTGGAAGCAATATGTTGCTTGGCTGGCCTGGGAACGCCTCGGGATCCCCCCAGAGGAGCTGGAGGAACTGTCTGGGAAGAGGGGAGTCTGGGAGTCCGTGCTTGGACAGAAGACGATGGATGAACATATTTAAATGCATTATATCATCTTTTTACATGCAATTGTATGACATGATGAATTTAATGGCACAGTATGTAACTCAAAAAATACAGTAAAACGAAAACATGTTTTATTGGTTATATTGCATTAGAAATGTATAAAAAACTGTTCTTGCGGGGGCTTGCATCTCCACAAAATTGAGAACCTCCAGCTTGTTTCCACGGAAATTTTGTTCCTTTAGCTATAGTATAGCTAAAGGAACAAAATTTCCGCTATACTATTCCACAGTCTATTTTCATGTAGAATTTTTGGAAGTGTGGTTTTAATTTTCTATTTCCATGGAATTACGCGGGTGACTTTACACCTACAGAAAGTTACATATTGTGCCTTTAAACAGGGTCAACATTTCCTTTTTTCTTCGAGTGTACCTCTAGCCAGTTTCCCAGAGTAATATCTGGAATGAAGTCAAAAAAGATCTTGTCCTTGTTATTCTGCTCATTTTGCACCTTACATTTAGCACCTGGGCGAAAGTGGTTCCGTGAATAAAGCATTCGCTCATCAAGTATGGAGTGAATGAATAATGCATTAAATTAAGTGTCTGGAAAAACATTCATTGAAATGTTTATAAATTGCTTTAACAACCTTGAAACATTGAATTTTTTTATAGGCAGGGCAGCCTGGATGCAGTGACATTTGGAACTGAAAAAATCCCAGTATTTCTTTCACAGTTGTTTTCATTTTAATCTATTAAACTGGCGGTGGAAATAAGCAGGTCTTGAATTATGCGCCTGCACACAGGACCCTACAGTGATGAATAGTGGAGCAGATTGTGTATGTCTTTAGTGGGAGATCAGCATGGTGTGGGCGTGCATTTCTTATACAAACGTGTGCTCTGGTTTAATGTTTGTATCCAGAGCCCTCATGTTGTCAGTCAGAGCTACAATCCTCCTCCTCTTTACCACGCTACCTCTCTGTTGTTTGTTTCTTTGGCTTTCTTACACTTTTGTTCAGAACTTCCAGATCCTTGGGGAGGCAGGCATTTGTTAAAACAGCGAATGCCTTTTTAACTACAAGGCAAAGTTTATGCGCCAGCGGACTCCTGCTGCTGTGCCACAAACCGGATTTAAAACATCTTATGAAGACAAAGGACTCATGGTATGATATAAAGGCTGAATAAAATACATTTTCCAAAAGGCATACAAGAAATGCTTTCTGTGACTATATCTATTACAACAACAACAACAACAACAACAACAACAACAACAACAACAACAACAACAACAACAACAACAACAACAATATAAATGTTCTTACATCTTTGAAAGTGATTTCAATATACACAAGGACAATGCAGTTTTGTGTTGGTTTATGTAAAATTTCTACAGTTGCTAATGATGCAGAAGGCACAAAGTGAAGTTTTCTGAACGCGCAAACCCAAATAAACTTCATAATAAGTTTTGTGGTCCTCACTTTGGGATGACAGGGATACAATTTAATAGACGAGGGACTTTTAGATGGTTTGCCAGAGCGAAAAATATTTATAAGCTTTGGGGCGAGACTTTGAGTAAAAATGCAGCCAGCAAATGCTCCAAATGACATTCAGAGCAGCCCAGAAGTCAAGCTTATGGTCCACTTTATCTGTCGTCAATCCTGTTAGCGGGATAGCCACTTTTCAGGATGGCTCGCACTGCCTCTCAATCCAGCGCTAATTCATCCTATTAACATTCAAAGACAAACTTGACAGCTTTGAGTCACATAAGGTCAGACTACAAAGGTCACACTACAAAGGTGATAGTACATTTGTGCGTATTTTGAGCTTGTGCCGCTGCTCCTGTCTGCTATTCCGAGGCTAATGCTAGTCATTTCATGGGCTGACTGGATTGAAGCAGATACAGTTTCTGCTCCGGCAAGAGATTTATGTGTGTGTTTATGTGTGCGCTGAGAGGCAAAATGCAAGAAAATAGCAAGGGAGAGCACAGCGGAAATTGATGTGGGGGCATTGTGGAGGCCTAGGGACACTGACGGTCACTGGCACGGCGGCATATCTCCTCTGCCCTGCTGTGGCTGTGACCAAACAGAGTACACACTGTATCTAAAATGTATTTGGTCAGGAAGTTTGAAAGACAATCTTCCTTCGGTCCAGCATTACTTTTCAATTGTTCTTGCTATATACTGACGGGCCGTAACATTCTGTCTGCAACATATTCTCATTATCACTTCAAGATTGTCAATGTTTATGAGTGCTTAAAATTAGGCAGACAGTCAACAGTTATACTCAAAGTTGAAGCAGGAAAAACACGTTGTATTCACAGTTTGGTCAAAAAGTGATAAAACTGAAGCTTTCAGTGGAAAAAAGATTACGCAATTTAAGTGTAAGTAGAGATACAGGACAAAAAAAATTCTCCAGTAAAAGTATCACATCGACTTAAGTAAAAGTATTGAAGTAAATTTATTTTGAATTTAATTATTTTTTTAAATTTAAAGTTAAAAGGAAAAGGATTTTGAGTTCTAAGGAGTGAAATGTGTTGATCTTAAAAAAAAGTTAATCAATGTATGTATATTTTTGTGTGCCCAAAGCTGAAGCTTTAACTCTAAACCTTTAGGCCTTTAGGAGTGTCACCACGAACGTGCTAAAATATAACCCTTCAAACCATATTAAAAGAACTTTCTACTTGTCTGTCCTCTCCAACAATGGAATGAGGTAGAAAGTACATACCTGCTCTCAAATGTAGTGAAGTATAAGTAAAAAGTATATTTATATGCTAAAATATACTCCCAGCTGTGCTCAGTTTCTATAAAAAGGTAAAGGACAGAACAGGGGTGAATTGTAAATTATTGCAATCCAACAGTTTAATTACTGTTGCTCAAACTGCTGAAAAGTGTCTGAGGGTTTGTTCATACTTGCCATGATTTGGGTCCCCTTTTGAACCCAGTTTAGTCCTGATGTTAATTTACCTGTAGTTTTGGTTAGGTTTAGCCCTGGTCTTGTCTTGATTTAGTTTTAGGTTTAGATCTGGTTTAATCCCAGATTTGTTGTGGTCTATGTGCAAGTGTGAATGCACCCAGAATAATCAGAATAATAGTGTTGGCAATGTAGAGACCTACAGCATCAAGGCTGAAACTTTGCTGAATCTGAAACTTTTAAGCAGTTTGCAAGCCAGCTTGAGTTCCTCAGACCAATGCCTTCAGAAACCAATTTGGCAGAAAATCATCTGTTGATTTTGTGTCTATTTACTGGTTCTGTCGCAGCAGGAAATGGTCAGTGAGGGCCCTTTGACACTAAATGCTCAAATCCTTTTCAATCCAAATGAAATGCAATTACTTGTGACAGCCCCGACGCACCAGGGACCCTCTCCACAAAGACCCTCAGTCTTTAAATTGAGGCATGCGATTTTAACATTCTTCATCAGAGAGCGCCTGGCCCAGGCCGCTGGGACGTTCATTTGAGCCGCTGGAGCATGATCACACGGGGCCCGCTGAATGACATGTCAATCATACGGCTGTGAAGAGGGACAGAATGAGAAACTGAACTCTAAAATGGCAGCCAATATCTCTACTTGCACACCTCCTTCTAAATGTAGTTATTTTACTACTTTCAATTTCCAGTTCTATGTATTTTGGTAAACAGTTGTTATTTTGCACTTGTAAATGCACATGCTTGTGAATAAAACGTTGTCTAATAAATTGATGAATTACATTGTCAATCAACTAAATGGGCCATGACTATTTTGATTAACAGATGGTTCGTTTAGGCTTGTCAGGCGGCTCAAGTCGTTCATTTGACAGCTTATTGATTAGAACACTGTTAATGTCTCAAAAATGTGTTCTTTCTTTTCTTTGTTTCTTTAATATTTAGAATTTGACAGAGTATCAATGAAAAGGAGAGGTTCGCTCATTTGATTTTCCCTATATAAAGTCATGATTAGCACATAATTAAAGAAAATATAGTGGAATTTTTTTGACTGAATTGAATATTAACAAATCATTTTGAGATGGCTGAAAATGTTGAGGAGTGACAAGGAGCTATATGATTAAGAATGAGTAAATCCGAGACACAGTTTTGGCAATAGGAGGCAAGATTCTGATGGTTTGTACATTTACTGAAAAGGAGAAGTTTACATGGAAAGAACAATGTTAACGCTGAATAAAAGGAGATGGTTAGAGGCAGAAAAAGAGGACATGAAGAAAATTATTGCAGTGAAAATGCCATCAAGTGATAGATACAACTTCACTTATGATATAAAGTTTATTACCAATACATGTGTAGATTTTTTTTTTTTCACTTTTGTTTGTGCAGTGTCTGTTAATGTAGCCTATAGATTTCACCATCCCATTAAAATCACTTTAGTTATCTTTCCATGGCATAGATACATAATTAAAGTTTGTTTACGTTTCCTCGCAGTCTCATCTTGGGCCTGTCTTGCAATATCGCTGCCTCCCAAAGACCAATCACACTAAACCACATTATTGCACAATCTAAAGAGCCCAGTTTAGAAAAGCAACTAAAGTAGATTAGAAATTATCTGTCTCTAAAGAGATTAGGAGCAGGCACAATATCCCTGCAATGTAGATAAGTAGAGGCCGGCCTGTGCAGCAAATAAACTCACACAAGTGCAACAGTGAACAGGAATGAGGAGATCTGAACATCGAGTTTTTACAATAAATGAACTGTTGAACACCAGGTACCTTTGACTCAGAAAAGAGGAATGTTATTTTATTTAACTCAGATAATATAATAACATCTTTTTTTTGTTATTATTTGTTAAAAATGAGGTCATAATAAACATATAGGTAATCATTGAACCTACACCACTTACCTTAAAGGGGAACTACATGTTACTTTTCTGGTGGGGGGGTCTCCATGGAGATGTTAGATGCAATCATTTTCGTATACCATTAAACGTATGTCTCCATGGAAAGAATTACAGGTCAGATCGGAGAGCTTTTCTGAGCTATAAAAACACCCATAATGAAAAAAATTGAATAAATGCTACATGGATAAATGTAATGCCATTTATAGTGCACCACAACCAGTGCTTTTAATCATTTGTAATAGCTTATCTTATTTTACTTATATGTTGGAATATATGTTTACTTGTTAATATCCCAAAGCCGTATTTTTCTCACTATTGACTAGGATTGCTTGACTGATTTGATAAAGGTGGGGTCATAATGAACACAATTATTAAACATACACCAATTACCTTAAATAAATGATTGCTCTCTTTGCTGCAATCACCTGAAGTAGTGCGTCATGATCACCAAGGTAAACAGTTAGAGCTTTGTGTGTGTCCACAGTCATCCGAGTGCGTGTTTGAGCTGCAAATACTATTAGCATTTAGCAAACCTCATACAGGAGGGAATGAGAAATGGGCCTATGTTCTTATGCAAACAAGAATCTTAAAGGTATATTTGAGCTTTTATGCAATAAGAGGCACTGGCTCAGACGGATGTAATACTTGCATACAGCGCTATTAACATACAAAAAATGTGGATATTTACATTTATTGATAGGGTTTAAGTAATTACTAATTCATCTTAAATGTCTTGTAACAGAACATTTGTGAATCTACTCAAGCGACATCTACGTTTTTGATTTTGTTTCTACTCTTTTTAGTGTTGTTCCAGAAAATACGTTGCACAGTGTATGGGCAGGTGTTTAGACCAGACGCCCTTTCTGTCACAACTAAAGATGTCACAATATTAATGTTTCATGATTATTGTAGCAAGAAACCTCGAGATTTTACGATTACTCATGATTGTTGGAGCTTTGACCCACAGTGTAATACTTAAATTGCTTTCTTCCACAAGTCTAGCTTCGTGATTCATGATTCAAATTTTCGGAATAAAAAAGTTATGATATTGTCACATAAAAAGCATGACGCAATAGTACTTTTTGCAGTATAAATTAAACAGAAATGACTGTTACCGCCTACGGTTCTCACGACTATTATATTTTAGTTTTTATTACTATTAGCTTAATAATCTTGACGTTCATAGATCAGACACTGTGTATTTCTTTGACTGGAGTGGGCTGAAGCGTCTTGCCCAGATGGACGAGGTTTGAACTGGTTTATAGTCCTATCTCACAGTCTTAAGATAAGATTTTTGTATAGTCAACAAAAAACAACTTGGAATATTGTGTTTCTTGGCAAGGATGTGGCAGGATATTTCGGGCCCTGGACACAAACACGTTGGTGGACCCACACTACATGTTCTCTATGATAAATGCACATCGCAGACTTTTGGAAGGCCCATTTTCTGCGTTGGGCTCCTGGCTCTCTTTACACCAAAGCCCTACGCTCCAGTTTCTTGAAGTAGGCCAATTGCTTTTTATATAAATGAATTGTCTACTGTTTAAATTTAGTTGTACATACATAAAACGATTATGACGTGTCAATGAGACAAAAAAAATGGCTCTTACATTTAAGCTCCAGTCGGATGAAGTCTGTGTTGCCCAGGTTTTCCAGAAACACTCCATATGGCGCACTAGTCTTGAAATAGAAGGAGATGTCGGCGCTGGTCTCGCCTTGGAAAGTGGCGAAGTGCAGGTAGGATGACGGAGTCGTGAATGACGCTGCGTTCCAGTAGTCACCTGCAAAAACAATGACAAATAGATTCAGTTACAAAAAAGCAAACAACCAAACAGCCCAATCAATGATGAGAGAGATTACATTTGGGTTGAATATTGTTATAAATGACCATGCAGATGTATGATTTGATATGAAAGGCCCACTAACCCAGCTGGATAAAATATAACCTTCTGCAGTTCGATACGTGTGGCTTGATCAAAATGAATGAATCACATCAATCACACTTCAAAGTTAGCTAATAATTAACTTGCTTCACACAAATCATCAGTGAACAAAAAAGTAATGTGAATAAAATCTCAAAGGGTACATTTTAAAACTACTATGGATCATACAATTTCGTTTACATTGTACCCTGGCCTGTCACAATAATTACTACTTCCTTATTCAATGTAAACGCTTTTTTTTCTTTCAAACAAGTTGTGCACGCTTTTATTTATTTATCTTGTTTAGACTGCTGTAATGGCATTTTTTTCCAGGCACTTATTATTATTATCATTATTATTATTATCATTATTATTATTATTATTATTATTATTATTATTATAGAGTATTTATATAGCGTTTTTCCACCTTCAAGACACTCAAAGCGCTTTAGCTTACAATCAGTCCAAAATTCGACAACTAGACTTTTAACCGGAACAATAAAACAAGAGCACATAACTCTAGTGTCTTTGCACTGGCTTCCAGTTGGTTTCAGATTTGATTTTAAGATTCTATTGTTTGTTTTTGAATGGTCTGGCCCCCCGTGTACACTCTGTGCGCTTTGAGGTCCGAGAGCCAGCTCCAGCTCATGGTGCCTAAGGGCCTAAGACAAGATTTAAAACCAGGGGGGACCGGGCCTTCTTTGTGGTCGGCCTCAAACTCGGGAACGCTCCGACATTCCCGCCCTCCCAAATCCAAATGGACTCCACAGTGGAGTGTTTTAAGTCTTGTCTTAAGACTCTTTTTTTTCTTCTCTGGCTTTTACACTGTGAGTTGTGTGGTCCTTTATGTTTTTTATTAATTTTACTTATTTATTGCCATTTTATGGTTTTATGATGTGGCTTGGATTTGATTTGACTGGTTTTATTGTTATAGAAATAGTAAGATCAAATTAAGCAATTATTATACTTTTTTTTTACTTTTTGATGTTTTGTGTCTGTGTAGCACTTTGAAAACTGTTCTGTTTATAAAATGTGCTACATAAATAAAGTCAATTTAGATTAGTTGTCACTAAATTAGACAAACAATATTAGGCTCATTCCGACACAACTAGAGTACATTGTGCTATTTATTTATTGCTGCTCATGTTTTATAGATAGAAGTATATTTAGAAAAAGGTCTTACTTAGATCTTTGTGTGTTCGGGCTAAAATATCTACGGCATAAAGTGCTCTACACTATAATGTTCAATATTTCATATCGTTGGGACTGGTTTACTTGTACGTACCTTTCCACTTTGGGATAACGCATACAACAATATTTGAGACATGAAATTGTAGTACTTCTTCCTTCGTCCCAAATATGATATCTTGGAATCCATCTTTTTCCCTTTCTAAGAGGACAAGGGTAAAATGTAGTGTTTTTCTGCGGACAACTTTTCTAATGACTTTTGAATGAAGCGCGACCGGCGGGTCCTAATGAAGACAAAGTGACTGCATGCTAAACAGCTGCAGATGAATTATCAGACTATGGCTCCAGCGCTGTCTCCTCCGTCCCCTCCCTGCGCCTCTCCCATCACTCAAGAATGATCGAGAGCCTGGAGAGAAAGGAGGAGATGAGGAAGAAAAGGCCAAATCGTTGAACCGAATATTGAGAGTGCGGCGTAGAGAGAGAGAGAAGTGTAAAGTCTTGCAGAGGGCAGTTAGCGCCGGGGGAGGCAGAGGAGCTGAGGGCAAGTAAGGGGCATGAGGAGATCTGGAGGTGGAGAGTGATGTGATATCAATATGATTTCTCTCAAAGGTCAGAGCAACAACTATTCGGATAATACTTACTAAGTTCAAAATGGATACATACAGTATTGCTAAATTATTAAATAAAGCAATCAAAAGCCTGGTCTATATCAATACTTTCAAAGCACGTTTTAGAAGAGAAAAAAATATCAGAGAAAATATGGATTTCTCACATAAAAATTCAACATTACTGCACATCTTGTGAGAGTACATTTTAAATTGAATAACGTTTACAAAAGTAAACTAACGTCACAAGAGCAGTTTCTTTCCATCTGCCGTTGGACTCTAAACACTTTATAACATCTGTCACTTTAACGACTCACTTCATCTATTTGAAACGCTAATTTTTGGTTTGTGTTTAAGCCTATTTATTTATTTATTTTAACAGTCTATATTTTTACAATAAGTATTATTATTCCTATAGTTTTGTCAAAAATATACTATATCAGACACTCAATCTGCCAGGAGATATTCAAAGTTAATGTGCATTTCATGTTTAAATCAATGAATTTAGATTTAATTAAAATCTGTATTCATTTTTATTCATCAATAACTTTTATGCACTTTTCCCAGCAGAATCTACTATCACTACACAATCGTATCATGCAGACGGCAGTTAACACCGGAGGAGGAAGAACAGCTGGGGGCAAGAGCAGTGCATGTGGAGATGTAAAGGTGATATCAAAACGATTCCTCTAAAGGTCAGAGCAACAAACATCAACTATTCACTACAACTTCAAAATACACACACATGTACGTTTTAATAAGAACATAGCATATCAGAAAATTAGCAGTGCTCGATCAATATTAATAACTTCAAAGCTAGAAAGAAGCTTAAATACAAATACATTCTTTGACATAAAAGTCTGTTTTAAAGAGACTTTCAAGTGCAGTACAGCCTAGGCCCACATATGCAAATGTCTGTGGTCTTTTGCGCTTGTAATGGTGAGGTATATGCCGGGTCCAAGTCCATGTGAAGTGAACAAACACGCGGATAGTACATGTGTGTGGGTGTCCTGGTTGGTGGAGATAACAGCTCTCTAATGATAGCTCCCAGCCCCCCGTCTTTACTGTCAGTGCCTCGTCCTGTCGCTGAGGGAAAGGGCAGACACGGGCCACGAACACACAACCAGCATGGACAACACTGACTGATGCTGGCTTTGTGATTACTGTGCTTGAAGTTCATTTTCATTTCATTGAGTTAAAAGAAAGGAAAGTGAAATGGAATGAGGTCTGCTATTGCTGTTAAATTATTGTGGAGTAAGAGCAAATAGTCATATCCTCCCGCTAAAACCAATACCAGCAGCTATCCACCGCAAGTACAGGATGTGCAACCTTAGCAAATTGAAGAAAAGGGATCTTTTAGTTCAAATATAAATTATCTCTTTATTTTACCTTTTAAACCTCATAATTAAATGTACAAAATGTAACTTTTTTGGTAAATAACTAGTGGTGCATCCGATATAGAATCAGACGACTAAACATGTCTCACAATTACATTGATGCTCATGTTACTCCAACCATCAAAGGTGGGAGTAAGTAACACACAATACAGTAAGTAAGTAACACACAATATATCTCACAAATAGCACTCAAGCAGTTTCTGCTGATGGCTTTCAATCAGAATTTTCTTATCTTAACAAAGAAGTTCCTCAAGGGTCTGTCCTTAGGCCACTCCTATTTACAATCCATAGAAACTCAATTGGCCACAATCTAAAACATAGAAGCATCCGCTTGTATGCAGATGATGCGATTCTATATGCTAGGGGGCCTTCAGCTGCTCAAGTGATTCAACATTTTCACTCCATTCAATAAAACTGTTAATTTACAATTGTTAATGAATTCAAGAAAAACTAAATGTATGCTGTTTTACAAAAGGAACTCTAGTGAATTTTCTTTTTGGATACACTTTTCTTCAACAAACACGTGCAAGAGTTTAAAAGTAATCTTAAAGCCAGATTGTCATTCTTTAGAAATAAAAAGTGAATTCCTCTTAATTGTAAAAAAGTTAAGCCAGGCTACATTTCTTTTAGTAGCATTCTACAGCAACAGTCTTGAAACCTCTGAACTCAGTTTATCACTCAGCATTAAGGCTCATTACAGGAGAAGGATACAGAACTCACCACTGTGAATTTTTTTTTTTTTTTTAAATTATTTTATTCCACATTGTGTGTGTTTTTATAAATGTGTTTTATTTTGTTTTATTCATTGCTGTTTTATCTAGATATTCTGTTCCGTTTGTTCTATGTGTTTTATGTGTTTTGTATTCAACAGGGCACTCATGAAGATAAAGTTTCTCTCATTGAGTATACCCTGTTTAAATAGAAAAATAAATAAAGAGTCATGTGACTCGAGTCTTCCACTTCCGTCAACTATATCTTACAAATTTAAGTCATGTTGTCTAAAAATTACTTGACATTGTATGAAAAGTCTAAAATGTTGGAATAAAATATCATAATCTGCCAAATCTGTGGCTGAAGGAACTTTCTGGTAGAACTTTCTGGAATTTTCTGCTCGATGTGATTTTGACCATACCCCCATTTTAAACCGACCAAATCTTAGACATTAAAAAAGACATTACAAGACTCAAACTTCAGTCAGAAAATATGTATTACATCAACTGTGCCAAGTTTGAAACAAATTGCTAAAGGTTTAGTTGAATTACTTTCCTGAAAGCCTCTCCATGGAATGGTCCCATAGGCTTGCTATGGACAAATGAATGAGAATTCGATAAGTTGGTTTGGGAGTATTAAATACCAATTTAGCTATAGCAGGTGAACCATTTGAGATCTCGGGCTCATTTTGGGCTTAAATTGAAGCTAATAAATTGGGGACATTTTCTATTTACATATGGGTTTGTGGATTTGTCCATGAGAATGGCTAATGATTGGAATATCCGTAAAACCCTATAATGTTTTCTTGCAGTATTTATCATCATGTTAGCATTCTTTGGTCCAAATTCCATTGCTGTGTCACACTGTATGTGGCTGTAGCATCATTTTTACACAATTACAAAACGGTTTGGTCGTAAAAAGGAGTTTGAGGGTCCTGAAACCAAATGGGGCTGAGATGAAACAAAAGACTTGAACTCATATGGGCTCAAAGTTTTTCACTAATGAAAAATAACAGTAAGAAAAAGGTAGCAAAATAATTACGCAGGAGGGAGCTGGCTCGTGGACTATTATATGTTGAGAGAGCAAACTGGCAAAAAAAAAGAAAAGGATTTGCCTGTAGTGCCTGACTTTAATTCATTGTCTTATTTTTGAATAGATATTTTCATTTATTCTTCCACTTTTTATTGAGACATTGGTTGAATGACCAGCATGGAAATAAATGCTGCAATTAGACTCGGGTTTCTATACAGTGAAGAAATCTATCAAGGTTATCAAGCAATGCACATAAAGAATTGAATTAATTGTTTTGACACATTATCAGTATTTTCTATATTTTGTGGTGTCACTTAAAACATCAGTGTCAATCTTTTTTGACTTTGAAAATGAGAAACAGTTTCTAAGACATTTGGTCTGAATTGCTGGACCACAGAGCGATAAGAGAGGCAAGGGAGAGGGTCTAGTGGACAGCTCCAAAAATTAAGGCTTGAAAGAGAGCCGAGAGAGTTGGACGAGGAATCAGAGGAAGCCAATCGTAAACCCCAGACCTCTGCTGCTGCCAGTTTCACAGATGTAACTGGTTTGCCTTGGTTCTGGTCCACATTCATCACTCCAATATTGAAATGTTTATCAAGCAAATGTTTCTTTGGCCATAAATGCCATTTCCAAACTAAACTCCAAAAAACCCAGTGATGCCTTGACGCTTTGAAGCAATTCAAATTAGTTTTATCACTCAAATTTAATTATCCAAGTTCGACCAAATAACCATAATGTGATGCCACCTGCTCCATGGAGTAGGATGGCTATCTTCTGAGCCAGTTTGTTTATGTGTGATAATAAAGTTCTGTTTGTAATAAAGCAAAGGCTATTCTGGTATACTGGTTCATGTCTTGTACTTGTTCCAAGAGCCGAAGGGACCACAAAGGAATGTTTTGTGTATTGATATCCATTTTGTATTTCGTCATCATGTGTCTATGTGTCCTTGGTTGTGTAAGTCAGATGTTATTGTGGAACAAGTATTGTATGTTGCTTTTGAAACAGATACAAGAGCAACATTGAAATAATCACATAATATTTCTACTGGAGTGAAATTACATAGGTAAAATAACTAAAACCCCCCAGTGGCATTGCAGGGCAGGGAGATATACTGTACCTACAGAAATGACATCAACAGAAGGGAATCTGCTGCTAATGTTTCTGACTACTATTGATGAAAAACCAAATGGCTTTTATTATTGTGGTATCGAAATTGGTATTGAGCCCATTCCTCACATCGAAATTGAGTTTGAAATGTTAGTGTTGTGACAACACTGTCCAAGACACAGCTAAAGTTGTAATGGAGTGAAAGCTTCCCAATCTCTTCTTTTTCCTTTTTCTTTTGTTATTAGTCAAGATGGGGGATGGTTTTCATCCTGTTGCATATCTTTCACAATAACATATCCGGTATTTCAAAATAAAACATTACAGGAACTGAAATAATACATTACACTGTACCGTTAGTTTTCATTACTCACAAATAATAATGCATAGACACATGTTACAACAAAAGTAAAAAATTTTAAACCAAAACTGAAAATACATGTTACAGTACTTGATTTCAATGTTCAATTGAAATGTGTTCTTTGAATGTGGTAAAATATAGGCAACACTATCCAGATATGGGTAGAGTAGCCAAAAATTGGACTAAAAACAATTGTCAGAGACAGTCTGACTAAGCATATTTAGGACAAACCTCAAACATGGCTCAAGAGGAACCAGGCCTGTACTCATTGATTCTGAAGTGCTGTTTAACTCTTATGTTGTCAGTTTTAGTGACGTGTGTGCTGTGTATGTTTTATATGTTTTATATGTAGTTTCCTGTCCTGGCCTACCAGGGACTACAGATAGCCAATTGTATGTTCACCATTATTATCTAAAAAAATCTAATAAGAAACAATAATTTTAACAATATAAAGAAAATTAAGAGTCAAAATTATTTGAGTAAACTAAGACTCAAGTGTGCCAAATAACTGTCTGGACTGTCTGACTAATAATTCAAAACTGTAATTTGAAAGTAGGTTTATGTTGTTTTAAGACTACAGGCGTTCTTACATCATCCCTTGTAAATTATCAGTCGTATGAAATTGAGTACTTTACTTACTCTACTTAAAATTCTCTATCCTATTTTTTTAGCCGTGACTAACTAAACTGAAAACGCTAACGTGCTGTTCACTCACAATATAACATGATTACATCAAACAAAGGAATCACTGACACTGGCGGTGTAAAAGGCCCGCTGCTGTCTGAATAAAACATCCAAAATCATTTAACAGCATTTAATGACAAAACCCCTGCACTGATGAACATGATTCATAACAAATGCTTGCAACAAAAGCCTAAATTACTTTGTACAAGTTGGTGAGTGTTAGCAGTGTAGTGTATTTTGTGGAAACACTTTGATGGCAAAGACCTAGTAATGTAATATTCAACTATATGTACTATTCAAACATTATGTTTTACTGTTGTTATTTGACAAATCATTACAACAACAACAACAACAACAACAACAACAACAACAACAACAACAACAACAACAACAACAACAACAACAACAACAACAACAACAACAACAACAACAACAACAACAACTTTTGACTTGTTTATAAAGAAAAAAGCTACCAAAAATCATCATTTCATTTAGGGTTTGTTTTGAAAATGTGTTTTCAAAATCTGAATACTGAGTATATCGTTAATAGTAAAAAGAGAGGATTAAAAAAAAAAGTTATGTTGGAAACTTTCAAATAAGGGTATAAGGTGATATATCTGAACTTTAGTTTCAAACATTTCACCTTCGTCTGATTGACATAACATCCTCGACTATTGTTATCGGGACACTCCCAAAAAATAGTGAGATATTCATTTTTGTCATGTTTTGTTCCTGGTTTTAGCCCCCGTTTAGTCCTGATGCATAGACTTTTAGTTTTGTCTTCTAGTCCTGGTTTATTCCTGGACCTGGTATTGTCTAGATTGATTATTTACAGGTTTAGTCCCCTTTTAATTACAATTTTGATGTGGCTTGAAGCGTTAACAAACCCAACAGTAAAATGACAGACAGCAGGTTACAAGTTTTACCGAAAATGAAACCATAAGCTATTTTTATCATCTCATCTTCTCAATGACTGGTGTATAAGTGGCCTGCTCTTCCCTTTCATATGGACAACTATATGAACTGACGTGAGCAGATGTTGACCCCTGCGCGGCCCCTGGGGATTTGTATGAAAACTGAAATGATGAAGTCCACGGTGTAGCGACAGAGGCGAAAGGTCGAGTTTGGGTCCGGGATCAATGAGATGATTCATGTGTGCTTGCTCCAGCAGATGGGTCAAGAGCCAGCGCGGGCAGATGGTACGGATGACTGACTGTCTGCGGTCATTACCAGGACAAACAAGCACACTCCAATCAAATACATGGCCACATTAGCATACAGATTAGCATTCACGGTCATGGCCAGGAGACAGCGCCTGGCCACTCTTCAACCTTTTTAAACTGAACTAACCTGATTTTGTTGTTCGGATTTAATTATTGTCCAAACAACTTGGTCTCAAATTGGTGCGGGTGCAACAGGTGTTTTTGGGAGCGCAGCTTTTGAGTGAGTTGGTCATATTTCTTGCTGTGATCGGGACATACACTTGAATTTACTCTCATAGGGGCAATCTTTAGCAGCGTGGAGATAACTGATATGAACTTGGTTGTATTAATTTGATTAGAAATGTATGTTTTATGGCAAATAAATCGAGAGACAAGATTTGTGAACAACTATGTTATGTATTGTTGCTTCAATTTGAAAACTTCACTTTGAACTACTGCTGTTTCTCTTGGGAGCAGTGTTTCTCATTCAGGTAACGCAATTTCCTCTTCTAATCACACCACTACTATCTTTACCTTTATTCAAACATCCTCTGAGACCTGACTATAATTGTCATATGCCTGGTGTTATTTACAGCAAATATCACATTTGAAACTAATTAATGTGATATTTCAAATTCTCAAAGCTGCCGTCAGTTTGCTTTCCAATTAAGTCATTGCATATTCTTAGCATCAGGGAAAGTTGTCAAATAAAATATGTTCATCAAAGTAAGATAACTATAGTAACTACAGAAGATACTTCAATTTTCACTTTTGCTTTGAGAAATTAGCATCTAATCGAGACAAACATCTTCTCTATTTTGACAGGTTAGTGAACATTCAATAATTCATATTTCAAAAGTGCACTTTTAGTTTCTGTATTATTTGAAAAACATACAGTATATGTAGAAATTGTGATGAGTAGTTATGATAGAATAACCTTTATTTAGCTCTTCCTCAAAAAAGGAGTCAAGCAACTGCCTTATGTTTATTTGTCATACTCTTACATTGAACATAATACAAGTTATCATAAACCCCATTTGTTCAGACATGAAATGAAGGAAGTCTAGTAAATTAATAATTTTTCAGTTTTGACCTGGGTTTACCCCGCTACAGCCCTAAACCTAAAAAAAACAATATAATGAAGTCGTAAACAAAGGAACATATAGTATTGTATCTGAACAACCAAAGCTGTTGTTCACTTGCATAATGGTCAGCCATGAAGCTTTGAAAAGGTATTCTGATTTTAATAATACAATGTAATATATACGGCTTCATTTACCACCATCTATTTCCATTCCAATCTATTAAAATGTCCAAAGCCTTTTACCATCAATAAATGAGACTAATTCTTCTCTGTCTGCCTCCACTGTATATACTGCCATTACCAGCTTCATTAATGCCGGGGCACGCACACCGAAAGTTGGCCATGAGAGAGACCAAAAAAATAAAAAAATAACGGCGCAAATTCACCAGTGCTTACACAAGTAGCTAAAACTTTCTTATGACTGCCCAAGACATTATTCATTGCCTTATGAAAACCCATTATGTGGCAGCCAATCATCATTGCTCTTAGTAAGACAGTGCTCCATTTGCAGAACGAGAAGCATCAATCATTGACACGATACCTATTCACGTGTGAAATCTTTAATATATGTTTAATATGCCTTAATGGGCCAATGTATAATGTCTTCGCTCTTTTCCATTGTCTTGGTGGGAACAGCATAGCTCAATGTCATCTTCATTTGGAAGTCGGTTTGTTCATTGGTCACATCATTTCAGAAATGTTGGGTTAGATTTCCTTGTGTAACTTTAGTAGTAGTCATGGGACAATATAGAATTTTTGTATCACAGTTACCATGACCAAAATAATTACGATAACAATATCAACTTTGCTGAAAAGTTTATCCGGGTAATTGTGATTATTCAGGTCACAATATAATTGTAAGAACTAAAATATAATAATTTTTAAAAAAACTCTTTAGTCTAAATCAGGGCTATTCAACTAATTTTTTCCCAAGGGCCAGGACTTCTGGGCCGAGGGTGCACAAAATATAAAGTTGATTTTTGTGAGAAATAACAAAAAATGCTTTGCAAATTGCCCATAGAATTAAACTAGGACTAGGCTAGGACCAACCAAGTCTGAACCAGGACTAACCCTGAATCAAACAAGGACTAAACCCAAGACCAAACTAGGTCTAATCTTGTGCCAGGAAACAATATATATATTTTTTCGATATTTGGAAGATGGGTTGTGGGCCGGATTAAATTGCATGAGGGCCTGATTTGGCCCCCAGGCCTTATTTTGAGTAGCCCTGGTCTAAATAATGAATCTAAATGGAAAGTGCTTTAATCTTATCTGGCTGTTTTTGTCACATTTAACGCTTGATTTTGTAAAGTTGCTCACAAACTTGATAAATAGTAGCAGATTTAGACACTGAGAATGAAAGAAAATGTAAGATGTCACTGTTCACTGTGGACATGATCTCCGTAATTGTGAATTATTGATAAATTCTGTTGTTTTTTCTCACAATAATGGTAAGACTCTAAAATTGTATATTGTGACATTTCTACTGACAGTTTTAAAATTTTCTGAATATTATAATTGTAATATTATGAAGTTCCTTGTTTAAAAAACTTCCTTAACTTTGTTAAGCAAAAATAGCATTGATCTAAAAGAAAACATCATGCATAAGTATCTTTTTTCTGAACATTCTGGAGGTTTAATAGAAATGATCTTTGTTGGCGATTATCATGATTATAAAACAGGTACAGCAAATGATTATTTTCTACTCTTTTTTATAAATTATATTGTTTATTTTCCAATCCCTATTTAGTAGTAGTAACAGTAGAACTTCTATTAATGCAACTCAACTCTGGATAAATGGAAAAAGTATTGATTGATGGAAAACAGTTTTTAATAAAAATCGAGGTCAGGTGACTTGGTTGGATTACTTGAACTTTTCCTAGATAATATACAACAATTAACTTAATATGACACTAGTGTGCTCCACTACACACACACTGCTGGTTAATTTAAATGACTGCCTCTTTGTCTCAATCGCCTACACTGGAAAATAAAGAGACAACTGGGCTTCATCTTTAGTAAATGTCCCTGCTATAGTGCAACAGGACCAGATGTGAAGTCGCGGGTCATTAAATCATGGTTTGTTGGTATGTTGGCAGCTTTGTGATGGAGGGACATTAGAGGAAGCGGCACCAGATTGTTGATGGGGCCCGTAATGAGCGCAACACCAGTTTGAAAAGTAGAGGCAGGTGTTTCGTCATGTTTTGGACTCCTGACAGAACAAGGTCACTTCCCTTTTGCCAAATGGACGACAAATGTTGAAAGATGGATAAAAGTCTAATAAGGTAAATTATTCTAGCTTTACGCAAGTGTTTGGTGCATTTGGTGCACTATGTACATTTTCTGGTAGAGGGTTCGCCACCTCCTTAAAGTGACTGCTTTAACTAGAATGCTCCAAAGCATTAAACATCTCTAACGCCACTAGCCCTTGTGCTACAGTCAAAAATAGTGTGCGCGGGTTAAATACATTTACGATTGTACGAGGGCTAGGCAACGTCACACAATTCATGTTTTTGTTCACGCAATATATACCTGGTAAACACATAAAGTAAGACAAGCTAAATGCCATACGTTGTTATTTCCAAGCAACATCTTCAGGAAACTTGGAATTTCCTCCGGGATCAATAAAGTGTTATCAAGCTATCGCCTACTGTTTTTATTATGCAAAATTGTACATGAAAAAACAGCTACACTGCAAAATGGCTGCCACACTATTTCTCTGGGTGACAAATAAGCAGTCAGCAGACAATACATGAAACATTATTATTGTAATGATACTGCTCGGCTAAAGATCAAATCCACGTTTTCTTTTCCTCGCTACAGAATCTTATTTCCCCCCAAATCTCCCTGGTGTTCTTTACTACAACGAGAGCAAGTTCTCACAGCGGTATTACTAATCCATTCCGTTTCACTGCTAAACTGGATCAGGGAGAAAATTCTTTTGTAAGCAGTAAAATGGTGGATTTTACATTTGGGCACTGGTGCTTTGGACATTGTAGGATTCACCCATTGAAGACTTGAAGCAAAAGTGTTTTTTCTAGTATTTCTAGTAATCTATAGTCATATATACAATCACTCAAGCCTTTGCCACTAAGTCTAGAATGTTACTGACAAAAAAAAGCCAACATTATTCCATAGTTTTACTTTACCTTTTTACCTACATGCCAATATTGTTTTTTTTTTTTTGCTTCCATCCTCCATGTTCTAGGAAGGGCATCAATGTAAAAGTCTTCAAACCATCAGGCACTATATCTACGCTACTTCTGTTGGATTGATTACCTGCATCTGCGTGTCATTAGCACTGTGTTTCTATTATGCCGTTGACATTTATGCGTTTGTGTGAACAGCGCCGCATCAAGTTTCGCAATGAGAAACGCTTTGATTTGCCAACTTTAACAGATGCATGAATTGCCACAATTAATCCTCTTTGACCTGACAAGAAGACAACACGGCCGGTCTGTTGGTGCTCGGTGCAGACAGCAACAGACAGCTTTATGAATGAGACGGAAACAGGGACGAGACTGCGTGTGTCTTGCCGATGACCTGAAGACCCGCCGAGAGCAATGTGTCAGCACTGATTAGAAGAGCAGACAGATAAAGAAACACCAGTGGATTTAACCAGTGCTCTGTGTGCCAATGTGTGTGACTGTGGATATCTGGTGTTTACTCTGGAAGAAACCAAAACTACTGGGACTGTGAGGACAGCAATAAAAGGCCGACCGATCTGTGAATAGGGCTTTTATCTCGATATACACGTCCATTTGGGTGAATACAATTCTAGAGAAAACTCCCACATGAATATACTACTGTTTACAGAATTGTAGTTTTTAACTACAGATAACATTTATAGATTCCTATTTAGTGAATAGAAAGGAAGCAATTCAGGAGTTGAACTCTTTTAACATAACTAGCCATTATTCAAGATGCACTTATAGCTTAAATCAGGGTAAGATTTCAGTCACTCAACCCCTAAAAGGAAAATCATAATGTCCATCACTAATTTGTATTGTGATGGAGGAAAAAATAATAATGACACTTATTGCATAAAAGTTCACTAAAGAGTTCTCAAAGTAGATTTAAGTTTAAAGTATACACAAGGATATGTACTAATTGAAGTAAATGTCAGTGTGTGTGTGTGTGTTCCCTGCAAAGTTTGCTTACCTTGAAAGCAACCAAAGCTAAGGGACTTTATGTACAAATAAAAGACGGAGCGTGTAGGTCTGTGAATGGGGTTCTTATCTCAGCAAACGCACAAAGGAAAATATATACAGTTATTTTCAGTAGTCCAAGAAAAGTGGAGCTGAACAACTGTTCCTCTGAATCATCTGCACTACATGGAAATGTGGGCAATTAATTATTTTGGAAAGCAAGAGACACTGATGAGCCAGCGATTGTGCTCAACAATGCAATTTATATATTATTCTCTATAATATATTACTATACTATAATACTAATTTTAATAGTTTAGATTAAAGGAAATCTTATGAGCTTTTTTCTTCTTTATCACCTAATCTTAACCATAGGGCTGGTGCTCAAAGTAGGGCCATGAGCACCTCCCTGCACTGCACAATCACTAAAATACAATACATTCAATATGAGATTGAGCTTCAGGTTACTTTGTACAGAAAAATACGGGCCTTGGAAAAAAAAAGGTTAAACCCCTAATGCTATATAGTTCTAATCTATGACACTATGTGGATACTAATGTTATATTTTTTACATTTTAAATTGCAATATTGATCTAAAACGGCGTAATAAAAAAAACGACTGGACTTACTATTGAGTTGAAAACTGTGGTGCTGATTGCTGCTGGACCCTTTACGTTACGTCGCCCAAGAAAATTAAATTGCAGAACGGCGTAAATAAAGCGCAGTAGGACGTGAATCGGTGGTGAATCTGGGGAGCGGTGAAGTGAGGCGTGTCGGAGCAATGGCGTGATGTCAGCAGGAGAATAAAGAATAAAGACCCAAACATGCTTGGATCACTCCAAGTGCAACTTTGAGTGGTTTAATGAAAAGGGGGAACAATTATACTATGGTTAAAGGCTCCTACAAGTCAATTTTGCATAATAGGTTAAAGGTGCACTATGTAACATTTATTGTAGAAGGTCTGCAACCTGCTTATGTGACTGATTTGCCTGTAATGTTCTACAGTATGGCATTAACCTAATCCGAGTGTTTACATTCTACTGTGAGCAGGCTCAGACGTGCAACTTGGGCTGGTGACACCACTTGGCCGCCTCCATGGAGATATTTGCTTAATGCAATATCATGGAACATTCAAGGCAATAACATCTCCACGGAGACAAGCTGGCTGTGGACCTTTTCCACCAGAAAAGTTACTTTCTGCGTCTTTGAATGCATTGTACACTTTTAGAAGAGCGTTTAAAAACATCATACTATCTGTTTACTTACAATGTGTAACACATATATTTAATTCAAACATTACAAAGGGGAAATACTTCATCCTTGTAAGTTTTCCTCACAAAGAAAAGATAAAAGCACATTTTCAGTGTCAGTAGAGTAATTAAATGCGTTTCTACTTTTTTCCAAGTGTACAAAAGGGAATTGTCAATTAGAACGAACAAACAGCAGCAAGAAAAAGTAATTGTATCTCTTCTGATTTGTGATTTTTTTTTTGCATATGTGTCACACATAAATGTTTCATATCATCAAACCACAAGGACAATGAAAGTAAACATAAAATTAAACCTACCGCTCTGTTAACTCATATTGGAGGACTTTGTGCACCTAAGTGTGTTCAGTAAAATAAAAAAATGGTTAATGCAATTACTTTTTCACACAGGGTCAGATAGGTTTGGATTTTACTCTCCTTATATATAAATAATATAATAAAATAATATATACAATAGTAATTTAACAACAGCACTTCATGCTTACTTGTGTCCTTGTTAAAAATGGTCTGAAATGAAACCTTTAAGTGTAGTGAATATGCAATAACTAATCAGAAATCAGGAAGTGTGAAAATACGTTTTTCTTGAAGCTGTATAAATATGAAAAAATAAATAACAAATTCTGCCTATGCCAATCCGGGCAGAGCTGAAGTGATTTGTACTCTATGCACTTTGCTCTTAATACTACCATTCATGTGTCAAGAGGAGGCTTGTGCGTGTAGCCAGCAATCATTCCTGCAAGACTAATACTCTTTTTAAGTTCTCCACTTTATTCAAATCAGCTCTCTGACAAACAGAACATTTCTGCAGTGGAAAACCTGTGCTGACATTTTTGGTAATAACTTTTCTTTCACTGCAGAAAATGAGCCTAGAAACAATTCTAGGTGCTGAGTAGAGACGGAAGTAAAAGAGGATGCATCCTTTAGTGGCTATAGAGGACAGCAGTACAAAGTTAACAGCATTGCTCTGTCGATTATTCTTTAACATGGTTAGAGTTATAGTTTATAGAGAATCAAATGCTCTTAAAGCTAATTGAACCCATTTGAGAACGTTTCAGGCTTGTTTCTGTGTTGCATATATGGCCGTAGCTTTGAGGGATTTCAATGATGTTTCTGTAGACTGCTTATAAAAATAGCACTCTTGCAATGCTTTCAGACAATGGAGGCACTTTATGTGGAAAAAATCACTGCGATAACTATACTAACTTGTTTGTTCAGGCAACTTAAAGCTGCAACAGTTTTATACAAAATCATTGCTTTCACTGAACACTAATAAAAACGCAGTTACATTAATGGGTACAAAAATGTCACGTTCATTGATGTTAAAAAAGTGCCCCTTGCTCTTAACTGCAAGCGATACTCATTACCATTAACTTTTTAGTCTGAAGTATTCTTACAGCTTAACATCACAGTCAGACATGTCCTCTCGCTGCCCCTCACCAATGAAAGACTACCCCCGCTGTCAACAAGGGATTTTTGCTAAGCGCTCCATCACACAGACTGAAGCTGTTCTTTTGATACAGCCTTTGATGAACCATCCAAAAAAGGTTACAACCAGCTGAGAATTATTCTGGGCTCCTCACAGCTAGAAGGTCATTATTGGAAATATTTCCACTCAATTAGGCCAGTGCTCCCGCCTCTCTCAAAGCTCCTTTTTGCACCTGCAGCAAACCCACAGCACTTTCATTATTCCAACGCCCGCTGTCTGTATGCACACAGGTTCTTTTTAAGATCGGAGTGATAATTCAAAAGAACGCTGTGAATTTGCCCCTGGTTACATTACCGACCTTTTTATTCCCCCCCATTTGGTGCGCACCCGAACACCCGAAAGGCAAAGGGGCTGCGGCGTGACCTATCAGAGCTCATGGGAAGTCTACTCCACCTTCAATAATGAGGAGGATTAAACTGAATTATTGTGAGGCTATCTTTAGATAAGAGCTACTGCTAATTCACTGAAAATGTAGTGGATTATGAATCAGGACACTAGTAGTTTAGGACGGCTATTTGAATAATTATACAATGAAGAAAGAAAAAATCTAAAAAGTAAAATCTGCACAGCTAAAATACAGGTCAGATCTGTGCAGAGGCCGCTCAAATTAAGAAAATGCATAGTTTAAATGTAGTTTAGAGTAATAAAGAGACAATAAAGATATACAACTGACAAATGATGGACTATGCCATTCCACAGTTACAGAATAAGGTTAGATGTTATCTTTGCTATCCATATATTTTTAATAGCATCATAGCCGCTGCTAAAATAGGATCTATGTATTTTTACATTTTTATTATTATGCTTTCGTCCCTTATATATTTAATCGATGACTAATAGACAATATTCTCTGGCATTAAATCGTTTCTGAAGCCCTGGTTTTCATTTCATCCTGCGTTGTCAAATGTTCTCCCCCTCCTGGGCACATATGGATCCATACACCTCACTTACTGTCTCCTTGGCATCGCAGCGGACCCACGGTGAGCTTGGCCTCAGATCCAGGTCTGTTTGTGTCACCCACGGCAACCTGGCTGACTGGCAGGTGGTCTTTATAAACCAATAGGCCCGAGTCTTCTCTCCTGTGCAGAGAAAAGCAGGCAGTGAAAACATATCATTAAAGTGGGAGAAAGTGCTCATTACTTTTAAATAACAACAAAATGATATGACTTGAATACAAAAATATTCGTCTAACTTTTAACTAATACATTCATACTGCACTACTGTGAATACTACAAACAAAAGCGATACAACTCTTACTACTGACAGTAGTTCAATTGGTAAGACTTCAACCAGAACTACTACTTCAAATACAGCTTAGGGTACAAAAGGAACGAGTGTTATCTACTGCATCTACATCTATTCAATCTACTATTAAAGATACTACAACTACAACTCAAACTGTAACTACAACAACAGCTACAACTACTACTACTGCAAATATTACTACTGAAATGTATTGAAATCCACTTTCCCAATGATGATACAAAGTACATCTTTTAGTTTTGAAGTTTTGAAAATGGAGGACACAAAGCTAGCCTAGAACAAAGACGTAGAAGTAACCACAGTGAAGCAGACTGATGAAACTGCGCTTACATGATTGGTTATGTAGTTTGACTTTGCTTTTATCTACTGTGTGGTTAACAAATGAAAATAGATGTGTACTTCCAAAACAGATCCAACAAAAAAGAAAACAATCATTTCAGAGAGAAGAAGAATCGTTTGTAATCACATCATTTTCAGAGACTGGGGATAAAATCAGTCTTCTCTAATATGTGGTATCCCTCACACAACTACTGTTTACATGTATGCACACACAACACAACACAACACCAACACAACACAACAAACACAACAGCTTCTTTAATGACAATATCCATCAGAGGCTTAAAGGCTCTGAAGCGCAAACTGTTTGTTCCTTAGGCAAGCGGTGTCTTTAAATAAATGATGCAATTTATGGTGTAAGTCTGTTTCTTTTAAATGTAAAACATGGCAGTGTGACCATATGTACTTAAGGGCAGGACGTTTAAAAGCATTGAAATGCTCTTGGAGTTACAGGAGGCTTAAGTTTGTATAACAGAACAACAAAAACAACTGGATGTTGTGAAGAGAATGTGTACCGTGTAGATAATCAAAGTTGACTACTATTACCACACCAAACTGGTATATAATACAAATGTCGTAAAATAATTAAACAAGAGAGTCAAAAATATTAACAGAGTAACAGCCTAAAGTAAAGTTAATGCAGCAGTCAATGTGAGAAGGAACGATGGGCTTTCTTACAAACATGTGTGTTTCTTTTAATCTCTGATCAGGACCTGACAGAGAGCTTTATTGATATAGGATTAGGTTTTAAAAGCCACAGCAACATTAAGGCCAGACTGATGTATTGATCTTCAGTAAAAGCTGTGAGTTTTGAGTCTGACTCACCATTGTTTGTGATCGGCGTCGCAGTTGCAGTCATACTTGGGGTCGGTGCAGTTCCTGTCGATGCCACAGGCACATTTCTGGATCCCAGGTCCAGAACCTCCCCAGTAAAAGTGCTTCTCACTGCCCCGGCCCACCCACCAAGTGTAGGGCGTCCCATCTGCAGAGACAACACACAAACAACTGTTCAATACCACACCAACAGACCGTAGGAGACTTTGACAGACAGACAGATGTATGTAGATGTAAAATGTATTGTGGTAAAAAGGAACTTGTCAGAGAAGCTTGTTAAGAGATGCATGATATTGTGTCTTAAAGGTGTACTCTGTAACTTTTCTGGTGTGGAGTCTGTCACCTGTTATTACAAAGTTATTACTTTACTTGAAATGTATGTAAATATTGAATTAACCTGATCTATGTATCCAGTTTATTGCTAAAAAAGACATACATAACTAAATAAATAAATAACCTTGAAAAACATGTATTGTTACAGTTAGTTACTTGGCCTGTCTCCATGAAGATAGATACATTTAATGCCATACTGTGGATCATTAACATAACAGCAGGTGGTGGACCCTTCAGCCGAAATGTTACAGTGCACCTTTTATAAATGTAATGTTAAATGTAAATAAAGACCAATTTTCATCACACAAAAAATAAATGCAGTATTATAGGGGGCATGAGATTCAAAGACCATTTAAATTCATAAGTTTTAATACCACAATATACTTTTAATCTGGAAAGAACAGAGCAAAACAAAAGTAAAACTCAGGTGAAAACACAAGCTTTTATCACTGTGTTAAATTAAGCATTTGAGCCCATTAGGAGTGATTAATTGCTAAATCATTAACTGTTTGAAACACTGTGATTTATATTGACAAGCAGCAGATGCACGCTGAATTCGGTTTATGTGGTTAGCGTGCGGCAGTATGGTGAGGCACACTTTGTCACAGATCACACCTGCGATTTTAAGACATCTATAAAAATACCCGCGTCTATCTTTTACATTACGATATGTCAGCGTCTTTCTCTTCACACATCTGTTAACACACAAGCAAAGCCAATATCACGGGAATAATAGAAGGTGAAAGATTGCCGCTCACAATAACAGATACAAGCTTGTTTTTCCTTATGGATCACTTACCGACGTGGCACCAAAACAGAGAAAAGTGTGATTGTTTAGGAAATTAAATATAGCTACAATAGCGGATAAAGAAGACGGCACAATATTGCAATTATTGACGTTATTTTAGGAACTGAACTATGCCGTAAACAACACTTAAGTAAGTAAACGTCAACCTCAGACAATGGAGTTAGGTTATATAGAGGAGAACAGGACTGACTTGTGATGCAGTGATGACAAAGGGCAAATCAAATGTGAGCATGAAAGTGGTTAGCCAGGCTGACCGGGTGCTTTATTGTGCTCATAAAGAATATTAGCCTCATCTCCCCAAAGGCCTCCAGTCAGACACGTTATTTGTCAAGAGGATTTAGCAGTTTACTCCAGAGATTTCACAATGTTTTTGAGCATAGCTTTCTTTCTTTTATATGTGAACAAAAAAACAAACACAACTCTGCATGACTCGCTCAAAAAACAAATCATTTCAAACATAATGAGTGAAAACTTAACGTCAAATTGTCATAGGTCCACTTTTCAGGTAATGATATATCTTGCATTCTGTATCCTTAGTTTCTCTGTATCCAAGTTTTTCAAGAGAGCGAAATGGTGGGCGTGAAAGGGTAGAGACATTTGGCAAACGTTTAAGGTAGACACAGAGGTAGACACCATGACACCGAGGTAGTAACACCGAAAAACAACTACACCACTGGCAAGCACACAACCTTATGTTGTGGTCACTTGCCTTTTCAGTAACACTTTACAAAAACTAAAATTTTAAACGTATTAAACGCAGACAGCGAGAAGCGGTCTCATTTTGTCACGAAGTGCTGCTTTTACAAGATACTCTTTACAAAATGCATGATTTACAAAAAAAGAGTTGGGAATCCCAGTCTTTGTTCATGCTTTATTAAGGTTAATTAAGGTGTAGTTATTAAATTGTCAAAGCCGAAATATAAATGAAATAATTTAACATTCTCCATAAGTACAAAGAGCAGAGAAGAGGATGTAAGTGTTCTAGATGGCATCAGGAGGAAAAAGAGTGTCATGTCCAAGTCTCGCATGCACAGGCTTAAGCGCTGCCAAAACAAACAAATGTGTGTGAGAAGTGAGAAGAAGCAGGTGGAGAAGATGAGAGGGTGCAGGATGGATGGACATGTGACGGAGGAGAGATAGCATCGCACTGGCACTGAGTTCACAGGGAGAGAGAGGCCAGTGCCAGGAGCAGGCTCAGCGGCAGCCCGGCCACTGTGGAGTCTGTATGGGCTAAAACTGAGAGACCTCAGGCTGGAGAAACAGGTGCACTTATTATCACAAAGCTCACTGAGGTGCATTATCAGAAATATTCATGGTTAGCAAGAAGTATAAAAATACAAAGAGCTAACAAGTGATGGTTCTGGATTGAAATAATTTTATTCTTTGCTTGTAGACACTGATTGCTGCTGTGATGGAGAAATAAGGAGTATTTCAGCCGGATGAGAAGGAAGTTACAGACTGTCAGCAGGAAATTATGGAAGACAGCTTCAAGCAAAAGCTGGGTCTACAAACGTGGAGCTATAGTTGCAGTAGTATGGGCTGTAGTCGACTAAGGAAACTCTTGCTCTACTTATGATCAACTGAAAGTGGGCGTGACACTGGCAAAAGTTGTCTACACAGCCCTAAATATGTGCAACTTGTTTTACCGTATGGCCCATATTGCAGCTCATTAGAGGCAACAAAAACCTATTGTACCAGTGTTTTGGACTCGGCTGTCCAATTGATCGGTCTTACCTGGGCCAGAGCCAAAGGGCCTACGGAGAGAGAGGGCCTATCGCTGAGCAGCTGATTACACCGAAAGTGTCTCTCTCGCTCTACTATCTCTCTTTCACTCTAAAAGCACACACGTGATCACCCCTCCCCTCCTGTCCCCTGTGTCCAGCCCACAGCAGTACAGCAGCAGGCCCCAACTGGTATTGGGGTATTTCGGTAGTATTTCCATATATATATATATATATATGTGTGTGTGTATGTGTGTGTGTGTATATATGTGTATATATATGTGTGTGTATATATGTGTGTATATATATGTGTGTGTGTGTATATATATATACACATGGTGAAGGCAAAACAAAAGTGGTGCCCGTGGTCATCGTTCACACTACCCCTTTAATGGTGCGTACTGTCTCGAGAGAGAACTTTTCATTTCCTTGTTTCTGGCTAAAACAGTGTCGACATCACCGAGGCAAATGTCGGACACAACTTTATTTGCAGTGGGATTTGAGTTTTGTTCGCATTTCTCTTGAACATATTCCGAATTTACTGTATTGTGTAAACTAAAGTAAATTCAATTCAATTTAATTTATTTTTGTAACGCCTGAAATCACAACAGCGGTTGCCTGGAAGGGCGAAACACACTATTTCAGGACATGGCAGAATACAAAGAGCACAATATTCTATATGTTTTGCAGTGCCGGTAAGATCCATTTGATGAATATTCGGTCACCTAGTTGTAACTGATTCAGTCATGGGATATTTCAAAAAGCCAGAGCGAACCAGCTCTGAGATCGCACGGCTTCACTTAATTTCACCTCACAACGCAGCTGTGGATGCACTTGTTGAATATCGAGGGGAGAAAGCGGCTTCATAGATTTACAAAGAACAACAGCGAGGAGAGAGCAGAGGAGTGGAAGATGAGCAGAGGAAAAGGAGAGGAGTGGAGGAAAAGGAGATTGGAGGTTGAGCGGAAGAGAAATTGAGGATTGGAGGAGCGCACACACCCAGCCAGAGGTTCACATCTCACCACGGTATCATATTTTAAACTTTTCATTGAAACATGCTATTTTATACAATTACAATTGCCTAAACTTCAGATGCAAAACCTGCAATGTTCTGGGACTGAAGCATGTGTGAATGGAGGAGGGGCATAAACTTGTTTGTTTGGATCAATGCAAGTTTCCATAGTTACATACGTAAACTCAATTACTGCACTGATTGTACAAACAAACTAACATACGACTGATCCCTTCTCAAAGCTACTTATCGTGATAAACACTTGTGTCATGGGGGACACAAGCAGCCGCACTTTTCACAATGGATTTATCTGTCTTTATTTCAGACACACAGGCAGCACCTATCTTTCTTCTCTCATATAAAAGGAGGTTAATGCTTACATCTTCGTCATGTCACAGGCTTTTTCCCTACTCTGAAAGACAGATCAGCAGCAAAGAAAAAGGCTGTAGAGAGATACAGGGAGGCCGCGCAGATAAGAAAAAGAAAAAATGGAGGTATAGAGTGTGACAGTGTCTTTGTAGTGATAAGACTAGTGTCAGTTTTATCCTCTCAATGCTTTAAAAGATATTCAATCAAATGGCGCTGAACAAAAAAGCTCATATCAAAGCCATTCTTAAAGTTCAATCAGACAAGAGTATATCTGCTCTGTATTATAGCCTTTTTATTATGGCATAGAAAGCCACATTAACACATTGTGTTACATGAACAAAGCAGGATATTATGTGTACAATATTACTAAAATCAATACAAACAAAAACATCTAATAAATGAAATAAATGAGTATTGTAAGTATCTAAGAAAATGATAAAAAGGTAGTAACTTACTCCTTTTGCTTTGTTTTTGCTTTGTCTAAAGCTGTTGCAATAAGCCACTCATCAATAAACAGAAATCACTCATAGTCAGACCATAAAATAAAAGGTCATTAGATCCAAAATGGCAGCCGACATGCTCAGTTGCCTCTCTCCTCAGTGCTGCATGTGATGGGTTTGAGGAGCAGAAATGTCACAAATGCCTGTTCCACACCAACTATAGTTATGACACTGTAATGTCTATCCGTATCCACTCATTAGGGTTTATTAATTAACCTGATCATAAACATACCTATCACCATGACTAATGGACCCACACACAATGGAACTGACTTTGGAGCATAATGACAGGTGCAGATCAGTGAACCTGTGCACTGCCACACAACAAGCAGATCTCCAAAGTGTGAAAGTCAATCAATGTATTTCCCTTTTAACTGTATTTCCCCACTGTATTATAGAGAGAAGAGAAAAAGGGTGCTGCCCGGTGGTCGAGTGGTTATGGCACAGCACATTTGCACGTATGCCAGGCTCCAAGTGCCGCAGGGTCCTGAGTTCGTTTTCTGACTCCGACTTTTACTGCATGTCCTCCCTTCTCTCTCATCCCCCATTTCACACCACTTTCCTGTCAATAAAGCCTACGGGAACAAATTCTTAGAAAAAAAAAATCAAATATTTAAAAGGAAAGAGAAAAAGGCTATGTGCCACTTCTAGTCAAAAGTTTTACCTGGATAATGCCTTTAGCACACATGTACAGCAAGTTTTTTGTTTTTTTTCACAAGTTGAGGATCAATTG
This sequence comes from Chaenogobius annularis, assembly GCA_015082035.1. Lineage (NCBI taxonomy): Eukaryota > Metazoa > Chordata > Actinopteri > Gobiiformes > Gobiidae > Chaenogobius > Chaenogobius annularis. Next base: position 602,596 of record BJKM01000240.1, on the reverse strand, counting down.
GTGTTTGTCAGAGCACAATTGGCTTGGCCTGTGCTTGTTTGTTTGCAGTCTGAGGCAGGTACACTTTTTAGCCCCCTTTATCCTCTTAACATCTCTGTTTTTGAAAAGCGGTGCGGTGGGGAGAGAAGCATATTAGCCATGCAGTAAAATCTGCAATAATACAGCTATGGCTTTTTTTTTATCATAAAATGAAACACAGCAGGTGCTGCTCAGGCCACATCTAATTTGCACATTTGATAAAGATGTTTTTTCCTGGTAAAAAAAAAAGTCAAAAATAACTTTAAGAAAATGGTAAGAAATCTGACATTAACAAGTTGAGACTGGAAATCTAAGCAAAATATAATAAAATTCTTTCGCAAGCATGCAAGCAATCCTTCACCTAAATCATATTACAGCTGCAAATTAGACAAATTATACCTTCAGGAAATGTAATCAAGTTGACACCTCAATGTGATGTACGAGCTCATTTGAGCCTTGTTTCGAGCGAAAGCTAACATGTTGAGTTGAGAAAAAGCTTGCTTTAACCAGACATTGCCTTCGCTGTCTCGTCTCTCAGGTCACCAACCTGTCAATCAACACTTGACTTTAGTCTTGACCCAGCTGTCTTCTGTCTCGTACCCTTGCCCTTTTTCTCTCTTCATCTCGCTCTCTGATATCAGACGGTCTCAGTAGCATCTTTGTCTTCATCTCAAGTCCTATTATGTCGTCGTCTCCTTTCAGTCCTGGATCTCTTGTTCTCTCTCACTCACCTCTCGTAATGCTCTGATATGACCGGCCCCCGGTGTCCTTTTGCTTCCTCCTCTGAATCTGTCCATCTAGCCTGTCTTTCCGCTAATCTCTTTATGATCTTTATGAGTCTATATAATCTTGCCTTTAATCCGTGTTGAGTGTACGTTACTTAGATCCCCATCTCAAGAAAAAAACATCAAATTCTCCTGACCTTGCACAAGTTATGTAAAAAAAATATAGAATGCGAGAATTTTACGGAAAAGCAATAAGTGGAACATATTTATAAATGCTGAAATACCAAATCAAGGCAAAAAAGTATCTATATATCTGCAAAATATTACATTATATTATTTGTTTAGTTTATATATAAGGATACATAGTTGTAGCCTAGGGTCAGCTAATCTGAAGATAAAGAATAAATAATGAACTTTTTGTGATTTAAATTTTTAAGCAGTTTAGTTATTTATTATAACTTAACATGACTTGTATGCAAAATGCCATTTTTGTGCCGTCCAATGCAGTGGATACAGTTAAAGCTGCCGTTCTCCTTGCTAGACTTTGCATTAGGCCATTGTCAGTCCTCTGCTGCTCCGACTCCAAACACTTACCGTATTTTCCGGACTATACGGCGCACTTAAAAGTCTTCAATTTTCTCCAAAAAAGACAGTGCGCCCTAAAATCCAGTGCACCATATATATGGATTAATCCTGGTTGTGCTAACTGATCTCGAATTGATTTTGTGCGGTACACGGCGCTCAAGGCACTCTATAAAAATGTAATCAACATTACGGCTACCGTAGCCAGGTGCACTGCGGAGTGATACGTACCCCAAAATGGCACCTTTCAAGAGACACGGTTATGTCGCGGACTTCAAATTTAAAGCAATCAGTCACGCAGTAGAACATGGGAATAGAGCAGCTGCGGGAGAATTCAACATTAATGAATCAATGGTACGGAAGTGGAGGAAGCAAGAAGATGACTTGCGCCAATTAAAGTAGAGTTTCCGAGGGAACAAAGCGAGACGGCCACAGTTAGAGGACAACATTGAACAGTGAGTTGAACGCATTTAATAGAGTTCAACTGACTGATTTATCCGTCTGTTTTGTTTCGCTTACTGCGCCTTATAGTCCAGAGCTTCTCGTACATGAAAAATTATTGAAAATAGACCATAAAATTGATAGTGCGCCTTATAATCCAGTGCGCCCTATAGTGCGGAAAATACGGCCATTCTTTGTATTGCCCATTTCAATGTCATTAGCAGAGGTTAAAAGGACCACCGTGGTGAGTTTCTGGTGGCCCGTGGCTCGCCCAAAGTCATCCAAGACATTCCCACTGTCCAAATCCCGATAAAGAGTTATTTCTTTACACTTTCTACTTGAGAGGCTCCCTAACACGAGCTATCTCTCTACTTCTGCCCTCACCTGCTTTCTTACGCTCTAGTAAATTCACTCAGCGTTCTTTCCACGCATCTGCAACTCTTCACAGGTCATCACCGAGCCATTCAATAAAAGCACCTCAAAAGGGTAGAGCAAGAGAGGAGAAGAGAGGAGTGGGAGGAGAAAATTAATATCAATGCTTGTGGGCCTAATTGGCTTGTCTGCTTGATAAAGGACACAATAACCCAACTCTAAGGCAATTACCCCCTTCGTGCCGGCCTCTTTAAAATATGCACTTGACTTGGCAACGCATTAAATGTACAAATACCTCCACAGCCATTGTGACAGAAGAGTGGGCTGAAGACCATAAACAACTATAATCATCATCATTAGTGTGTCTTGTTTGTAGCCATAAGTCAGAGTGAGTGCCGTCTCCTCCGCTCAGGGCAGTGGACAGATGTGGGCAAAATGGTCTCTGCCAAAGAAACAAAATTGGTTTTCACTTTGGTTTGTGGCATGTTTGCGGTCTCTTACCCCACCATCAATCATAATGTTCACAAAGATATAGACACTTTAAATAAGACCGATACTCATTGATTCATCTGTGAGTGTATTTTATTTCCGGTCCTAGACCATGTATTAAATGTCTTTTTTTTTAGCATAATTTATTCCCACAATTTGCTGTGAGATTATTACCTTTGAAATCAAATCAAAATCTTCAAAAAGTCCATCAAAAAAGAACATGGAAATCTGCCAGGGCATTGGAAATCTTGCAATGTTGTACAAAATCTAAGGAAAGGAAAAATGCATCTAGATTTATTCTTTTTCGTATATGCCAGCCTCTATTATGTGTTCTGTTTCTTTACAATGTAGGAGAAACCTGAATTTTCTGTAACGTTGCAAACAAACCCCAAAAATAATACCAGCAAAAAGAGAAGCTAGTTCAGTGGAGAAGATAAATGAAACTTTTACAAACTGGTTCTTGTTTTGGTTCTTTTTAAAGACAATACATTGGGAGATGTAAACACCCACTTGATCATCTTCTGATTTAATGTTTTTAAAAAGAACCAAAGTTGGTGAATCTAAAAAGGAGGCCAAATGAATGAACTATTTTGGATGAGGAAGGAATCTTTGTGACAGCGGGACAGTGTGTAGTCAAAACACTACGATATGCCCTTACATAAACTCATTACCTGTGATAGTAATGAGCAAACGACACAAAACTTGACAGACGGAGTGAAAATCAGTATAAACACTGTTACACTTTACTGTACCCTACAAACTTGACTTCAGTAATTAGACTGAGAGCATGCTGACTTGGAAAACAAATTTGCCATGAAAAATAAAGTGTTGGTTTCACAATGTTCAAATTTGTTTCAATACAATGTAATTAAGTAACGTCATCACATAATCCCATCCGCCCGTTACATTTGTTTTGCTCGAAAAATATTATAATGAAACAAGATTAGTTTCTCAATTCTGTGTTATGCTGTTTGCTACTACAGTAATGACGACTACATTAAGAGGATTAGAATTTTGCAAGGCACAACGAATCAATTTATACTGTCGTCATGTTTCCAGACCTTGTAGATTCCCTTGATGTCATTTTCATTTTCAAACATTTGTGATTGCCATAAATAATAAATACAAGTTGTTATGATTCTCCACTTTTATGTGCGATGAACAATTTACTAGCTCATATTATTTATTTAAGAAGAAATGACACTGAAGTGGTTTAACCCAGTTCAAGATAGCAGTGAATGATCTGCTCCCACACACTGAACCAGGCTGCACACCCACACACAAATCTAAACGAGATTCATGTTGCAGTGACAAAAACACAAACTCACTCTCTTTCGTGTCAATCAATGTCACAAAGTCTCTGGCTTTTGTCTGACTGCTGAAAGGGAGGTGGCTCCACCCTGGTGTTCATCGCACATATTTGCTTTTTACGTAAAGACATTATATAAACCTATTCAATTCATTGTAACGCTATATCTTTAGTACAAAACCTCTTGTTACATCATCATACATACAGTATAATAAAGATATAGGAACATTCACAAAGTATTCAAAACTAGGAATGGGCCGATAGGGATTTTCTTGGGTCAATTCTGATATCCGATGTTTGGCTTGCTGCTGTGGCCGATAGCTAATATTTGTCGATACAAATATTCATTTTTTAAAATTCATAAAAATAATAACGGAGTGCCAATTTATCTGGCATATAAAATGATTTGTTGCATGATTGTGTAAACATATGGCGATATATATTTAGCCTAATTGCATTAGTCCAAATATCGGACAATTCGGACAATTTTTTCAGTATCATTTTATACCGATATCAGTGAAAATCGATACTGCTACTGATACCGATACTTGAACAGTTTAATATTGCCCATACCAACAAAAATTGCACTGAAGAAAATGGTGTCCTTCCAATCTTCGATCAAACGACATGTTGTGTAGACGAGTACAAAATGAGACAGTATCACTAACAAAGGCACTACTTATTGCTACTGCTTTGAGAATCTCTGTTTGCGTGTATTAGTATTTGTGCTTTTCTTTCTTGTCAATTGTCTCGTAAACCTTGAGTTAGTTGAATGCTTATCTGAATCCCTGACACAAACACACAAACTCACAAACCTTGTGTGTCTAATACAGTTCACCGTTCCTGCCTTTAATGGACGGCACAATAGGCAACAGGCCTTGTAAACGACTACAGTTCCCACTGCAAAGGCTGAATGACACAAGTTCTTTTTTTTCCTGGAAGAGACATTCAGGAGTATACAGTACTGTTTGAAAGCAGAACAAAACGTGACCTATGACTTTCCCTCTCATTCCGCCTGCTACGTTCTCCTCCTCAGCTCCACTTCTTTGTTCAGTGACGATCCACAGGTGAAGAGGTTGACCCCACAGGAGCAGATGTAAACCCATTGGACTTGTCCTCCTCGCAGACCAGAAAACCTTTTCTGTCTGATTCAGACACCAGAATCCACCTTCTAGTATTCCCATTCCCTTTGTCTCAGTGTTAGCTGGACTTATTGATTTTTCTGAAGTTTGACTGCTGTTGCTTTGCTTTCTCCTTTTCACATCTTTTAAGTTCAGCTTCTCTTTAATTCAGGCTCACCATTTCCTGCTTTATCTTTCCCATGCCTCCCTGGACCGCCGCAAAAAAAAAATTGAGCTGAAACTATCGTAATCCTCCTCAGTGTTTTAAGTAAAGAACAATATAGTCAGCAACTAATCAAAGTCATTCAACAATTAAGGATTCTCCCTCAGATATCTAACTAGAGAAAAATATCACGATATAATGAAACACGTTGGTACATATTTAGAATCTATATTTAGTCATGGAAGTAATTTATTCCACCCTCTACAGCTCAAAACTTGTAATATAATGTTTTTTTAGTCCCCATCTGTGCATTAAAAACACACAAAATATACACACAAATATATTGCTCCAGATATTATTTTAACTTTTTGTCAATTCAATTAACAATTAATTGTATTAACCATTTCAATACAATTAACAGTTAAATCTTTATTATGTCTTGTATTGTGTGAGAATTAATCTAGAAATGCTGTCTTTGACAAGTCTTTGATTTTACACAAACGCAAAACATAATGTAAAATATTGGAAGACCAATACTTGATTTAGGTGGAGGCATTGTTCAACTACACATTGCTCAAAGTAACACAATTCATTAAAAAAAATATTTTCTTTGAGATGTTTTGCAAAGCTATGCCTAAACGCCTTAAAAAAACGTCTTTCCTCAAAACAAAAATGTAATCCCATTCCTACAGCACAGCTGGGGATTTGAACAATGAGAATGAAAAGAAAAGAGAACACCCCGACTTCAGATGTGGGAGAATTAAATATGCTTAAAAAGCAGAGTCCCTTAAATTGCACTGGATTACCAAAAGGAGACCATAAAACATGTCTCACAATATGTTTTAATACAAGGAAAACAAAAAATTTACTATACTATATTTGAGTGAGTAAACACATGAACATGATACCAATTTGTTTTGTTTATGACACGCTGTGGAAAATCTAATCAACAGTCTACATGGAGTATTTTTAGTGAAACGTGTCCTTTTGTCCTAGACAGGTTGAATACATTTAAAGAATTCAACAACAAATTGCCAATTTCCCCGACGTTAGCGCTCTAGTTAGTGTAGCCCACCTGCCTATCATCTGTAATAGCCCGTCCATGAAGTGCGGGGGACACAGTGACCACAGGCGTAATGAGTTCATGTGTGACAGGTGAGCCGCTGTCTCCGCTCATTACACCACCTTAATGATGTGGCGCTCCATAATAAGGAAACTTTTTAGCTCATGGACTGGGCTCTGTGTTTGGATCCTGCATTGGCTGAGGGCAGTGAGAGGACTTGGGTTTGATTTGACAGCTCAATGCACTCAACGCTGCAGAGATCTGTGCGGCGCTCATTGAACCTGCCAGTGTGGGAATCTGAAGGAGTTTGCATGGAGACAGAGATGGGATGATAAAAGGATGTAAAGAAGACCAAGAGGGAAGTTCTGGCAATGAAAACCATTTTTGTTCTATATTTTATTTGACCTTGCACAAACTACAGTTACTGAGGCCGTGAGACAAGGCATTGGAGTGAAAGAAATGCACTATTTATGAACTCATGTCAGTTTCACCCCGAGCTGCTTGCATACAGGCATACATTGGATTTGCCTCATTTTAAGGTGGACTATGTGACTTTTCTGGTGGATGATGTTCTTGCTTTGCCTAGAATTTACAATAGTATAGCATTACACCTATATATCTCAACAAAGCCTAATAGAAAGAATGGGGTGAGAGAGAGCTAACCACTCTGCCACAGCAAATACTAAAACAAAATTCAAATACATACACAAGGGCTTGATTGTGACTTGTAGCTGTAATAAAATGTCTCCTTTATTGTGAAAAAAAACTGGAAATGTTCAACTTAAAGCACGCCAGTATGTGCCAAATAAAAGAGTTTACAGGTGCAGTTCAAACACTATTTTGACTTATTAGACATTCATTATCATTACCAAATATGGGACTTTAACGCTCTGTATTTACTACCTTATTGGCCAGCCTAAATAGACTATTAAAATGTCATTATGATATGGGTGCCTTTTCATTGTTATGTGCGCAGAAAGCAGAGCATATGTATTCCAATAAGTGCCTAAGTGTGCTTGTTTGTGTTGGATAATGAGAGCCAGTTTGCAGGTCCAGTCCTGGTGCAAATTATGACGAGACTTCAATCACAACAGGACAGGGCTTCATCATTTGTTGGACCTGTCAGGAGCACTGTAGGCCGCCTCCCTGTTGGCCTCGTCCAAAAAATGAAAAATGAGTTTGGAAATGTCACATGTATCTGTCCATCTGGATTTCAGTCCAAAGGAAATCCCCATTGGGCCGCGGCGTGCAGCGGACTGACAGTGTGTCTATCAATCCAAAAGTTCAACATTTTAGTCAATAAAGACCATCTGCAGTCAGGGATTTGTACATTTTTAATAAGAAGAATGTTGGACAAGTGTCGGCCGCAGGCATAGCTACTGTAAATCTACTCGCTGGGATAGTTTTAGTATCAAGCTTGTTCACTTCTAGCTCTTTGGCACAGTTATTTGTAAAGGCATGTGCGTTTCCATTGTAAACTTTTTATATATAAAAAAAAAGAGTAATTTCTGAGCAACAAAACGCTATAACCTAAATCATCTTTTCAGTATTCGCCGGAGGAAAAGGTGATCACTAGCAAAGAGTTAATGAGGGGCAAAACAAAATCAAATTAACCTGCTGGTTGCTGACTATTAGTCTGTGGCCCAAGAAACCTTTTCAAACAAACCTGAAATATTAATCAACAGTCAGTACTGTAGACAACAAGGTCTGAAAAATAAGCATCAAACTAAAGCCATAGCAAGGCCACAACTGACCAGTGTCACAGCATATACATTCACCTTTAAATCTCAATGTCCAAAGTCTTATGAGTCCATAGCGGTTTGGACGTGAGCAAGAGAGTGCTAATCTATGGGTGAAATCATGCTTTGACCCGGCTAATGGAGGCAGCGTACCCCAGGGCCACATGTAATCAGGAAGACTCTTAAAATGAACACGACTGCGGCTCTGATCGCGCTAATGCCCCTGACCGTCTCCTGGGACAGACAATCTCACATGTGGGTCGTTTAAACATGGTCTGTGTATACCAAGGAGCGCTCCCAGGCCTCACCTTACACGGCTGATTAATGAGAAGACAACCTCTGTATGTCACAAGCATCATTCATACTCGCATTGTATGATTTTGTAGCATGTTGAATAATTAGCTTGGAAAAAAGTATCTTGTAATTAATTGTCCGATTCAATATGTGTATTTTAGTTAGTGGGTGGCAGTTCCTCAGTTGTTTGCCCCCCAACCTGGAGGCAAAGGCGAGTGGTTCATTTCCAGCCCTGTATGTTGTCGTTGTGTCCTTGTTACCTTGTGTACGAGTGAGTGATTGTTGAGGTTTGAGGGTCTGATGGTGCAGATTGGCAGGCTTGCTTCTGCCAGTCTACGTCACGGCAGTCAAAGCCAAATGTGTAGTGAATGAATAAAGAGCACAGTGTAGCGCTTTTAGAGGCTTGTCAAGCAGCCAGAGCAACATAATATAAGAAATATTCAAATTGTTGTGTAAACGTCAAAATTATGCAACAACTTTATGGAAGTATGATCCAAAAGTGGACATATCTTCACACAAACTTTGAGTCTCGCTTGGACTTGGTGAAGAGAGTCTTCATGCTTTATCTATTTCTGTGGTGTTTCATTTTTAGCTGGAGGGCAACCATGCCGTACCGAGGTCACACTATCAGCTCCGGGGTGCGGCGTCCCAGAGTACTGAGGAACGCTTGTCAGTCAAATACGGTAATGAGTGACAGAATAAACCAACGTGTCACTTGGTATGGGGCTATATTTACATGACGAACCGCTGGAAAGGGAGGGTAGATTCAGGCAGAGCAACAATACAAGCACAGCAGAAATCTAGAGTTGTCAAGAAGCTGTCAGTTTGAGATGCCTCCTGGAAAGTAGAGGAGTATACACTTATTATAGTCTTGAGGCTGGCAACAGCTCTAACCTCGGTCAGTTATGTAGGAACTATCTTATATGTGGATAAGGATATAAAGGAAGATCGACTAAAATAAAACTAAATCAGTTCTACACCTGGACTAGAAGAAGGTTAAAGCAAGGACAAAACATTTGCTTAAAGAATATTTCGTTTGAATGGTTCAAACTTGATGGATCAATCTGCATTATATATTATAGGCCTACGTATATGTTGATGTCATATGAACCCCAGAGTTTTGCATGTTGCGTCTGTTCATATCACAAAAATAGTAAAGGTAGTAACAACATCTTAAGGCATGGAGTGGGTGCTTAAGAATTCACACAAACACATAAAAAACACACTTGTCAAGTAGCTGTCAGCTTGTGTTCCCTGCTGGAAGTTAGTTTGCCTGTCTCTCGGTGCACACTTATTAACGCCTTTAGGAGAACAGCTGTAACCTTGGTCAGTCATGTATGTTTCCAATTAACGAGACTGACTTGATGTTCTCCCGTTTTCTTCAGTACAGGGTATGTTTCCTTGTCTTCTCTCTGTGCTGTTCTTTTTCTTGTATTACAGCATTTCCACACATCTTAGCGAGCTGCAATGTACCTTTTTCCTTTTACAAGTAATCACTTTCTTCTGTTTGCTACCAAAATAGACAGCTTTCCCGGGCAAACTCAATTCTTTGTTTCAAGAAAATAATACACAGGTTTGACAAACTCTTCTTAGAGTCTTAGAGTTATTTGTACTGTTTTGTTTTGTAGTAAAAACCGGCATCTGGCCTTGAGTGGAGCTGTGACCATAATTTAACATGATGAACTGATAAAGATGCAATCATTTGTAAATAAGACTAATGAAATGACATGGCTTCACTGTGATCCATGCAAACATAATGCTTTTGTTTTTTTGGAATATTTTATTTTATAGCATAGATCATTTCTTACACCAGCACATCTTAAAACTTAATGATAAAATCTATTAATGAATGAATTCAAAATCGCACCATAACCCAAACCCTTTTTCCACAGCATACCATTAAATTTAGCAATCTTGCATTTATTAAATTAAAGGTTTTTTTTATGGCTAAAACAACCTTGAGCATGCGTGTGAGTGAGGCCCTCCACAGATCTGACCTTCTTGTCTTCATGGAGCAATATGCAATGGCAAAATGTTTAACATTCCAGGCAAAGCAATAACATCTCCATGGAAAGAAGCTGGTGGCGAACTCTCTACCAGAAAATTACATAGTGCACCTCTAAAGATATCCAATCCATGGGTGTCAGAATGATGAGCAATCAGGAACGTTGCTAGAGCAATACATAATTTAAAACAAAATATCCTATATTTTGAATGGTCCTCAAAATGTATAACAGGAAGCTGAAACCTACAGTATGAATAAGGCTATTTATTGAACCAGAGCAACAAAAGTAAGTTTCAAGTGATATTAAATTAGGATTGTCGTCATAAACCATTGAAAACATCGCTGTTCTATGTCTGTGTGTCTGTTTATCGATCTACTGTATCCATCCAACTATCTAACTATCTTGAATGGCCATTTACACCAAAAATTATACAGAAAAAAGGTCCTTTGACACAAATACTCAAATACTAGTAGTCTTAAAGCACTAGCACTATATTGGTGAGAACATAAACACCTTGGCTAGTAATTCAGAGCCACAATGACTAGGAGTAAACAAGATGCTTCCGACCTCTATATATGCAAGACAAGACATTATTGTCCCATACTGAGAAGCTTAGTGTGATGAAAGGGGGAGTTATGTGCTCTTATGTTTGGGTGTAGGCTCAGCTTTGCACTTGGCGTGGGTTGCAGTTCAGCCACTTGGCAGATTACGGCAATGCATCAGGCCGCTTGCTGTAAAATGAAAATGCAATTCTCTGGTGCTTGAGGGAAATAGTGCAAGGAGAAGGTAGGAATGATTGCTTATTGGGAGATGATCACCAACCAACCGCTAAAAGGAAGCTATCAGGAGGCTGCGACATTCCGAAACGGTAAAATATGTGTCATAATGCCCACAGGTAATTCTGCTTTTATCAAGAAAAATATGTGTGTTGAATTTATGGACATCCACCGCAAACGGATATTGGTTTTATGTGCATAATTCTATCAAGGTTCATTGAATGCAAGGTGAAACTGACATGGCCAAACACATTAACATCGTGTGGGAGATAAGACGACATAGTTCCTCCGTATTGGCTGATGTGTGTGAATGAATGTGATTGTGAGTGTTAGACAAGGTTAAGTCAGCGTATAGACAGCAAAGGACACAGAAGGACTCAAACTGATGGTAATTTAAAGTAAGCTTACATATGTTTAGTGAATAGGTTACCTTGACTTACAGTACACACTTGATCAATGTATTCAATTGAGTTTGCTCTTACTAAAACAACAATACCTCTAATTACATAATCAATATTTATATTCAACTCCAGTGACGTTGATTAAACTTCAGTTTTGTATTTTGTGCCGTTTGTCCTAAGCTACATTCATAAGAAAACATTAAATTGGATTAAATTAATTTGACTTAGAAACTTCTATGCATCGATGTTTTATTACAGAAAATGTGTTTCTTTTGCATTTGTTTGAGTGCGTCAGTAAATCTGAAAATGTCTTTAAATACATATTACTTATTACATTACATATTACTTCAGTGTAATGATTATGTCTCACGTTCGCTACTGTTTGACTAGTTGGTCTCAAACAACAAAATACTCTAAACTATCTTTATAGGTTCTGGACAAAAAGCATGCCTCTAATTACAACTGTCATATTCTTTCAAAACATCTTTCTTTATGTTGGTAAAATATTGTTAAATTTCAGTTCTTGTATTTCCTGTTTGTGCAGTCCTACTGTGCCATGTGCTTGCGCTAACTGCTTATGCTGCTGCTTTTAGTAATGTTTACTCATTTACTAAACTCTGTTTGGTTTTTAACAATATGTGCTTAGCTTGGTTTTGTGGCTGTTGTATGAACATCCCCCTGCCATGGGACTAGAACTGGAAATAAACACATAAATACATACAATGAAATATTTAGGAAAGATTCTGGGGGGAAAATAGAAATTACAAAAATGATGTAGCCAAGCTTTGTTTGCTGTTAATATCTTGATAACACAAAGCTGAAAAGGTTCACTTATATTTCAGATTCCGATTCCTTCCAAACATTGGGATTACCACCAGAGAACACAGTGTATCCACTCTAAATTTGCATTATTACACAAAGCATCTTGATGAGAAAAAAGCCTCTACCTGTAAAAGCTGAGTCCACTGCTGATGAGAAACAATGCAGTGCTGATGTGAAAATGAACGTAATAAGCCTCGGCTGATTACAATCACTTTGAGAAAGATGGAAGGGCGTAATGAGAGCAAGCAAAGCGTTTCAGACACTGATCACATTTCTTGCGACCCAATATTGTTTTTAATCGGATCATTTGCACCAAAGATTTAATGAATATTCCTTGTCGATATTGAAAAGGCAGATTTGTCTGAGGAACCCATCGAGGCTAACATGATTAATCAGTGCAGAATACCAGTCACTACTAAAGCAAGGTTTTTAATAATAATGTTTTTAATAATTATGAACATAACCAAACCCATTGTTTAAGGAAAATAGACCTTTACTTGTCTTTAGCAGTTTTGTTCATTAAATTACTGCATGGAGACAAGCAGATGACACCACCAAGCTAAGTTACAGGTCAGATCTGTGTAGAGGTGAGCCAATTCACAGTAAGAATGTATGTTTTTCCAAGGTGATAGATAACATGACTATATTTAAGATTTGACAAAAATGTAATCGAAACAAGGGCCAAAATCCATATACATTACAGAATAGGTATACAATATGACAAATATTAATTCCTGATCATTTTGTTACATGACTGTTTAAACTGTCCGTGCATTTATGATGGAATGTTGCCTATTGATCACATAGTAGAGGTATTTTGTTTTAGACTTAACTAATTGTAACTTTTATTTATTTATTTATTTATTTATTAATTTATTAAAAAATTGTTTCCTTCACAAGTTGTTGTAAAACTATCATTGATATTAAGGATAGTTTCATCACACCAGACAAAGTAATAAGAAAATCACGAGAAGCGGATTTCATCGCAAACCAAGCAAAACAGTAACTTTTCTGTGGAGACATTAGGGGAATGACTCCACCGCCCCTTTAAGTGCTACTATATTATTCAGGTAATAAGGACGCAGCATATTTACCTTACACACAGGTTGGTGGTTGGATCATCACTATGAGCGTTTCAAACCTTGTGTTCTTGGGCGAAAGAAGTGAAAAAAGAAATGCTGGAATAATGTTTGACTTAAAGATTATCAAGCGTTATTTAGTAGAACGGCCAGTTACATTCTATCTCTGCACTAGATGGTAGATTAAAACATGTAGCCAACTATTTTTTTGTTTTTTTTAAACAAAACTGTGGGAAGCAGCACTGCCAGTAATAGATCTGATGGCTCATATGAGGAAAAACTTCTATTAAACCACGTAGAGGGTCTAGAACCGTCAAATTACAGAGCCGTCTCACTAACAAGCCCAGACAACACAGCCGCTCCGCTTGTTGTTTTTGAGCTGAACGTGGCGCTGCGATTCTTATATAACCTCAACCACATTTTCTTTTCATTTGAGCAGAAGTGACCTCTAACATGTGAAAGGATCTGGGGAAACTGTGGGAGGAAAATGTACAAGTTTAAAGGCTTTAGTGGCATGACTTTGCTGTCACTGTCTTCTCCTTTGTGTCGTGCCCCTGTAATACTGCTCCTTTAGGCATCAACTACTTTCTTTAGCACAGTGTAGCCCTTTTCTTTACTTTGTGTTGCTTTCCTTTTTCTATAGGCTTTATAGAGCGAAAAAACAACTCCACTATTGTACATTGGTAACCTGAATAGCTCCTATAAGTATTTGCACTTCTGCTGCTTTTGAATATGATTTATTAATGATTTCTAATTCAGATGTTTTGACTTTTCTATGCAAACTGCCCCCCCCTCCCAAAAAAAACAAGGGGAGGAGGAAAAACAATGTCAATGTTTTTACGGAGACAAAGGGTAACTGTCAATTCAGTGTTACATAATTACAACAGATTAAATTGTTAGTTCAATATTCCAATTATTCTTTATATTTTGTTGCCAATTCTGATCAGCTTGAGTAATTTTCCTCACTAAATGTTAGATTATATATAAGACATTTGCAGGGAACTTAACGATTGAGCCCAAATGATCATTCATTGTGAATCCACACTTTAAGAATTCACCCAAAAATATGTTTTCTCAACTTATATGTCTGCTGTGATGCTATGTTGATACAGCTTATAAAGCGGTGGACTTACAAACAAGATCAGTGGGTGGCCAGATCTAAATGTAGTAAACTGTGCCGTACACCAGAGAAAGGGATTTTGTAGTTTTTCTCTCATCTCTCTCTTCTGGATCCATCCGATGATATTTTAGCCTTGCTCTTTATTTGTCTTTACACTGGTCTATTTTTCTTCCTATCCTCTATAGTCTCGCGGACAGTATGAAACATGACCTTTCACTGTGGCTCAAATCCCTGAAATCTTTGTTGTCTTGGTCCCCCACAGACCTCTGAATGTGGTGCAAATCCCAAACGCTCTTCCCTCTCCAGCTGGTGAAAGCGAGAGGCTTATGGAGGAGACGCTATGGGCCTTAGGGGGTGACAACGCGGGCATGATTGTCTGCTCCGCCAGCCACCTCAACAGCAGCTAAACCCCACTATAGCGACCGCGGCTAACCACCAGGGAGGGAGAGGGGAAGAGCAGGCGGTATTTCAATTCTCTGCCTTTTGCAATTCATCACCCGCCTCTGTACGGCAAGCCGGGCAGTTAAGCTATCGCTCCCCGGAAGGAAAAAACAGGGCTTCTTCAATCAAGCTGTCCAACAAAGTAAGTTGCTGGTTAACTCAACTTATGTTACTCCAGCAGAATGAGACATTACAGAGCCTCCAGACAGGAGACAGCTGGTATGGGTGAAGAGTTGGGACAAAACAAGTGTTTTAGTCCTGATTTATTTTACAGGAAAGTAAACACAAATCACTGCTTAGAATTTTCTTCTTGAAACTAAGAAATATGGCTTTTAAGGTGCACTGTGTAACTTTTATGATGGAGGGTCTGCCGGTCTCCATGAAGATGTTGTTACTGAATGTTTTATGGGTATGCCATAAAGCTTATCTATCTTTAGAGATGGCAAAAGTACTGAAGTTTACTACTCAAGTAAAAGTACTTGTCTATAAAAATGACTCTGGTAAAAGTCAAAGTACAGCTGAAACTCTTTTACTTGAGTAAAGGAACAAGAGTCCACCATCGTAAATGTACTTCAAGTAAAAAAGTAAAGTAAAGACAAAAAAGATTCAATTGAATTATGGGTTTAAAATGACTTAATTACAATTCATCAGGTTTTAATCAAGTGGTAAAAAGGTGTATGTTAGAAACAGGACACATGTTTTGATTTTGTCTCTACATTAAAGCTTGTTAACAATGATAAACGTTAAATAAAAGGAAAACCTGACAACTGCACTGAGTGGATGATGACTGATAAGATCCTTCCCAAAAGCTTTAATTTACCTGAGGAGCTAAAGCCCGGTCTAGTCATTCTCCTGTCTGTGTTTATGAGCACAGCTGTGCTCAGCAACACCGCGCTCAAACACCACTAAAATATGATTCAGTCAGTTTGTTTAAGCGCCCACCTGCACCGTGGCCATGTGAACGCGCTCCTCCTCTCTCACCTCCGTGCCTCGCTCACCCTCGCAGCTCTCGTTTCTCTCTCTCCCGGTTCTTCTTGTGTTCAAGCCACGCCCTTAGGTCCAATCGACTTATATTGCTTCTAACAGGTCATGAGTCTGTGAGTCCATGCAGCACCGCAGGAGCAAAAGTAGACATGAAAGGTAAAAAAGCAAAGCGTGATCATGATGCGGGCATGCTGGCTCCGTGAAAAAAATAAATAAAGGATTTAAACAAAAGCAACAAGTGCATTTTGATAATGTAAGGAGTAGAAAGTATACTTCCCTAAGTATACTTAGGGAATGGTGCGATATGGAAACAAAAATAATCCCAAATTTTTCTCATATTGATACATTTTGGTTCAAAGTTACTTAGAGGACTTCAAGGTCTACACCAAAAGCTTTTCTGAAATGTTCCACACCGTCCCAATGGCACACTTCTCCATAAATGACGGCAGCATTGGGAATCTAAGCACTTAACGCAGAGCAATCAGGCTTATCGACATTTCTAATCCCCATCTGTCACTAATGTGTGACTGTCGTTATGGATGGAACAAATGTGTCAGAAGTGTTAACTTCAGGCTGAATCAAAGCAAAACTAAACAAACAAGAGAAATATCATTACATTTTTAAAGTCTATTTGACAAATTCTCAGTTTTTCTTATTAAATTAATCTAATCTAATTATGAGTTTGGTAGGATAGTACCTTGAGGTAAATATTTATCAATAGTTTTACTTCTGTTAAGTTGCAGTTTATAAAGACATTTTGAAAAATAAAAGTTTAAAATGACTGGAAGTAGAGCTGAGTTCTGTAACGGAATCCCCCTGTGATCCAATATGCGACGTGCCACTGAAAACACAGCTTACACTTAACTGAGACACTTTTCAGACAGTTTAAATGATCATTCAACAAAATAAAGGTGTTATATGGTATTACTGTTTGTCAAATCAAAACTATTGTTTTTTTGTTGTACTATGGATTTTCGCTCTGCATATAATATGGTCGCTAGGTAACAGTTGTGGAATTACCTCTATGCTTCTTATGTCCAACTAGGAAGTACAATTATAAACTTTACAGAAATGGTCAAACTGGGGACAAATAGGCCAAATGTAAAATCTTCAATATAGTTGTGTTCAATATGTTTTTGGGGAAAAGTGTAGTCCAACTTTAAAAGTTTCATTTTAAAAACTTTTAAGTTTAACTTTAAATCAAATGCATTTTATTATTATTATTATTACTTTCTGACCAAAATAAGACTATATTTATTAACATATCGGAACTTTTTGAAAGGTTAAGCACCCTAACATATTGGCAGTGCTTGGAAAAGAAAAAGAAGAAGCATGATAAAGTTTGTGAACAGGAAGTGGCAAAAGCACAAGCTAATTCCACAGTTGGGCTTTAGGAATAGTCATGCTCTGATACAAACCCTTTATCTGGATAGTATTGAGGGATGTCGAGTGAAGAGGAGGTTTCGGAGAGGGGCAAGGCTAAATGACAGATGATATACAGATTTAATCACCACAGGATGGCCCAAGGCATGCTGGGAGCCCTATACAAGTACCCTTACATGAAAGTCAAGCCGTGCCAATAGATCCCAGCACGCAAACACTCCATTCCTGTTTAGAAGCTGTTTAGAAGTCTTCCTTTCAGGAACACAGCAGAGACATGAAGTGCAACCCTAGTGTGTAATGCATGTGGTCTTTACATGCTGATGGGCCAGCCCGCAGACAACATTAGCCATGATTCTTGCCATGCATTAGAATAGAGCTCAGAGCTGTGGTGCCAGTGTGAAGTCTTTTGTAGGATGCAGCTTCTGAAATGGGACAATGATGACATCCCATCTACATTTGCAGGCGCAGAGGTGTCTCGCTATCATGCTGTGAATCTAATCTCAGTTTACAGCCCACCGCATGGCTCCAGTCTTCAGTGCACCCTGAAAATGGATTATGATAATTCCATAACTGCGTCAGGGGAGAGTGAGGAGGAGTTTGGCGCAGGGATCAGTGGAGTCAGTGCAAGCTCCTGCCGAGGTGCTCAGCGGGCAGCATCATTGGAGACATTCAATAACACATACTTGTACTCAGCCTCACTCTCCCCAGCCTTTGTTTTGTGCTTGTGTTTTTCTATTCCTCCCTTGGCGCTGTCTTACTCTTTGATTTTAATCTTCGTTTGCAGCTTCTCTGTCAGTAGATACTTTAAAACACACAGCCATCGGTTCTTTTCAAAGCTTTGTGACAACACCAAGTCTTGTAGCGGCGTCTTTTGTATGAATGCAGTGTTCCTGACAACAAGGACAATAAAAAGCCCATGACTTCACATTGAGGCAGAACGAATGGAGAGCGACACGGCGTCTCTGATGGTGTGGCTGTAATATTTCTACAAGTGTTGTGATGACGCGCTATTTTCCACTCCACAAGGCACAAAACCCACCACACCATCACCACACTCCACTCCAGCGAAAAGAAGGCTCTCCTCAAATGACAATAAACTAAAAAGAAAAGACAGACGTCTTTACTGTATGCACTCCATCGTCAATAGCCAGACAATTACACATGGAGCCAATGGAGGGGTCGATTGAATGCAGAGAATAGGCCCATGCGACACAGTTTTTGTGAAAAGTGGTGTTTGCTATTGCTGGATATTGTCACATTTTATCATTCCAAGTTTACAGAAAGTCAAAGGAATTGTATTGTTGGAAATGTAGGTAGACGTACACTATATATGTAGGTAGACTTACACTATATATAAAGTTTCTACTAAAATCTGCATGTAAAGGAAACATTTTTACAAGGATTTAACATTTTTGCAAAAAAAATGATGGACTGTGTTGTGTGATTTGCGAGTTTCTCCTTGGGGCTGTCATTTGGACGTTGGACTCTGATACAGTGGTTAATCTGAGCTGCAGGCCTGGCTTCACGCACCTGGTAAAAACACACTCACAAATGATGCGGTCCCTTCTCCTTCGTAATTGGACTGGATTAGTGGGAGAAAAGGCACCCCTAAACACAGCCAGCCACCGTACAATTTACATAATTTAAAACCGCAGGGGTTTGTAACGAGACAGTACAAAGATGGAGCAGGGGGGATTTGGTTAAAGGTAAGGCAGGTAATCAAGGCAGCCATGGATGAGGGCTACATGTCACGGTCAAACAGATTTGACCGTGCTAATTTATACCCCTGAGGAAAAGGGTAAAAAAGGAAGTCAGTTTTTGGACACAAAACAGGCTACAAGGTGGAAAACAATTAGAGGCCACTGCTAAATCTATGAGGTTTAAAGGTACTTTTCTGGTAGAGGGTAAGCCTCCTGTTTGTCTATATGGAGATGCCATTCATCCACAATAGTACGGCATTAAACTTATCTTGCATTTATTCAATTACAGGTGCTATTTATTTCTCAAAAATACCTTCTTCAAAAACATGCCTTCTTATTGTGTGCAGGCTCGCCTCTCCACAGATCTGACCTGTAACTGAAACAAACCTGCTTCTCTCCATAATGTCAAAATCTAGACCCTAATATTGCCCAATGCAATTTATTACATTTATTAACCACTAGAAGACATAAAGTGAACTATTAACATTTGTTAGGCGTTACATTATTTAGTTTTAAGGTGAGATTAAATTAAAATTTGGTGGTTTAACTCTGATTTTTATTTCACCTGTATCAAGAAGTCATGTGATTTTATTATTCCAACATAATAATGGGTTAACAAATAAAATAATGTCAGTCATATCCATGCATTACCAGCGCTATAAAATAACATAAGTGTTGATTCAGCAAGCCAAAACGCGACTATCTATGAAATATGAAACGGTGAGCCCGAGTAAAATGAAAGAAAATCACTGGAGCAGACCCTGGAAAGCTTCGCGCAATGCCCAATCCATCATGTGTGCGCTCATAGGAACTTTTAACAGCTGCTTCCACGACTGCCCCGCTGTACAAGGCTTAATCATTCACTGTCTTAACCGTCCTTCACCTCAGCTCTATTACCCAGCTTTTGTTGCCAAGGCTGAGGTTGAGCGAAAGGTAGGCAAGGAGCACCCACTGCAATGCATCATTCCGGGACAAACCGAATGAAAAACTAAATTGAAAATGGCTCGCACCTTTTGTCGGGTCAACGATCTGTGTGTGCGCCAGATTTGAGGGAGACACGAGGCGGGAAACAGTGCCCTCTCGAGCGCTAGAAAGCATTAAAGGTAGGTTGAAATCTCTAAAATTGGTTTAGTGTTTTAGACATTGAAATTGCCTTTTTCACAGTGATACATAAATCAGACCATGCCACGTACCCTTCCTTTCTTCGTTGTTCGATATCTTACCACGCACAATTTAAAGAGGAATAATAAATCTAGTTCTTCTTCTTCATCTTCTTCTTCTTCTTCTTCTGTGTCCTCTGGTTGTGACAGCGTGCATGGCTGACAAAATCAGACCTTGACTTACCAAACCGCCCCTTCGTTACGCCCATCTTATCCACTAACATAGTAATCCATCACGCTGTGGCTCGGTGGAAGACCCTGATGCCATGTTCCCTCTCACCTCACCTTAAAGACTGACCCTTTCCATCGCCTCCTGCTGTAAGCGCTATCCACCCATACGCCTCCCGCTTCCAGCTCCTTCCCTCACAACTGTTTATCTCGCTGTCCGCGCTCCAGACTTCCAGGCACTCGGGGGGAGAGACGGACTCACTACCCCAGGTCAGTGACCCTTGACGCGGGGACAAACTGCCCACCGCTGGCTGCCTATACAGCTGGAAAATTAAGGACTCGTGCGGGCAGAGAGTTCAACATGACTGTGTGTGTGTGCATATGTGCGTGTCCACTATCGCTCACAGAGCTACTCATAAACTTCCATGAGGTATCGAGACAGTAGACAGAGGTGCCTTCTGAGTGGTACGAGGTTAAACAGTATTTTTCATAGCGGAACCTTGCTGCAGATGGAAGTGGTTGTCCAGCTGTTACCTCATATAACAGGTTAATGATTATCACAGCATCGATCCAAATACCTATCTCCTCTCCGTCTTTCTTCCCCATTAGTTACTTGGCACACAAACCGAAGCAATCTCCACTGAACATCTTAAAATGCAGGCTTAATGCATGTGCACAGCCAAACATCAACTGTTGTTTATTTGATTTTAAAGTATGCGCTTGGAAGCTGTTGTTCAAGTGCTGACATTTTTTTTTTATCATGATTCAAATCCCCAGCCCTCTGGAGACCGAGCGACTCCCTACTAAAGAGTATTGAACAAAATTCTGCACAAGATGTGTTTTAATCATAGTTTCAGTGTAGAAAAGAAGAAAAAGTCCACATACGCTTCAAACCAGCCTGATAAGACACCACCAAACCAAGCATTTTGGCAATAAACACAACTCTGATTGTACAAACAAAGATTGAAAGACATGTTTATACAGTACAATACTGTGGAAGATTCTGTACAAACCAATACTATTTTCATGAGACAAGCAACAACTCTCTACCAGAAAACTTGACTATATTTTCTACCTTTATGGCTGTCCATTTTCTAGAGCAGGTGTCCGAGGATATCTCTTTCAAGTTGACTTTTCCTCACTGGATAAAGAGCATTTCCAATGAGCTGCTAGATTCCAAACACGGTCAGTGACTGAATAGAATCTGTTATGTCCTCTTCAGTCACGGTGCACCTCTGCTGTAGCATTTTGCCAAGCCCTGGCTCTTGTCAGTTTCAACAGTACCTTAAGATTGGAAATGTGCTTAAACTGATCCAGTTTTTTCTATCATCCTGAGCTGGGAACAGCGCTGGGAGCCAACTCCTTTAGCCAAGGCCAAAAAAGAAGAAGAAAAAAAATAAAATGAAAAAATATAAAAATTTAAAAAATAAGCCTAATTGCAAGCCAACTGATGTTGGATTTGTGAAGCATGAGCCAGTTTACAAGGAAACTCTTTGGCAGAACTTGGAGACACTGTTAACTGTATTATGTGTTTGGCTAAGCTCATTTCATTTACACAAAGCAATCAGCAGTAAGTTATATTACTCTCTTTGCTAGCATTTTTCAACAGTCAAATGCACATGTGAAAAAAACATGGTTAGACTTGAGGAATTAATGCTTACATTGTGAATTAAATTAATTCGATGCAATATTAGTAGGGCTGCCTTTCGTTTTTTTGTCGACTAATTATTTGATTTGAATTATAAGGATTATATGGGACAACAGCAGAGGCTGGAATGCCTGCAGTGAGCTATAGAGAATTTGGGTGCGAGTTCAATCATCATTTTTACATATAAATGCATAACGTATAAAGTTGTTTTTTCCCCTGCATTAACACCGTGGTGAGTGCAATTTGCAAGTTTTCACGGCACTTTGTCGACTAATCGATCGCCGGAGCATGAGTGTTAGTCGACCAAGATTTCTTTCGTTGAATATAGTTGGTGCTGGATTTGTGTTCTGACAAAAGCTTCTAAACAAGGTTCCCATTGTTTAAAAAAATATATATATAAGTTTTAATAATTTAAAAACTAGATAAAACCCCATTTCATTTATCCATTTATCCAGACTTTCACTTATACATAGTTTCTAACTTTATGTGGCTAGAATAATTTAATGTTCAAGATGAAAACAGTATGACTTTCTTTCAAAATGTCAGTATAACATATTAAAGCGATAGTGAGACACACTTTATCTTGCACTTGTTCATATTTCCCAAGGCATATTAATTAAGAGCAGGTTCCAGAGTGACTTGGATATTAGGCCTATGTCAGCTGATCAAAGCTGTATTGTACCTTGCTCAGAATCAAAGGCTTAGTTGGAAACGCACACCACCCAAACAATCATGTGCAGTAATTACAAGCCAATGTACGCACGCTACATCACATTTGATAAGACGTGCTCCATGAATATTCAACAGTTTGTTTATGTCCCGTGTGACAGATGAGAGCAAATACAAGATGTGTCATCGCTTTGTGCAACACTGTCTTTGTCTTTCGGGTGATAATAACTGTGCACAATATCGGCAAAATTAAACACCGCACCTGCCAGTCACACGTCTGAAAACAACCTACTTGCATAAATTATCACTCTATAAGATCTTAGTAGAAAACAACTAACACCTCGCAGCCCGACCTTAACACATTTGAGAAAGGACATTTTGTTTAGTCAGCCACATTGGAGAAAAAAGTATTTTCTTATAGGGATTGTGATGTGTTTTGGAGAATTTAAACAATGACCAAGTCCCACACGGCTGTGTGAAGCGATGGAGAGCTTTATGGATTACAATGTTCAGATACCAGTGAGGGGCATTTGTTCTGAGCTTTGTTTTTTCCTGAATGTGCGTAAATGAACAAAGCCACAACGTTGGGTTATGATGAGAATATAACACTGTAACATAGCATTAAGCTATGTTTAACTTTTAACTTTTAACGTTTAACTAGCAAACAAATTGTATATTTTTTACCAAGACACTTTGTAATAACGCACTTTTATTAGCCTTCATAAAGCATGAACAAAGACTTAATTCACAATGAATAAATAGTTTATTAAAATGATTCAGACTAAGTAAATACACTCCCCAAAGAGTATATTGTAAAAGCAGGACTTTGTAATAAAAAGAGTCAGATGCACGCGGTTTGCATGTAATAATGAAGTATTTATTTCTCATCAAGTCTAAAGCAGCTTGTTTGGCCGCCCTGGGTTTCCGCCAGAGTTTCACTTCAATGTTAAACTGCGCACAAGCCTAAAATGAAAGCATGTCGATATTAACTATGTGCGGGTTTGTGAGAACTAAGGTTAAATACCTACTTACTCCTTTAGCGGAGTTAGTGTATTAATGAGTAGTTACTAACACCAAATCATTCTTTAAAACCTATTTGTTCACTATGAATTAAATCTTTGTTCATTCTTTATTAAGGCTAACAAAAGTGTCGTTATTATAAACTCGTGATTGTTAATGCAATTTTTTCGTTTTTGTAAGTTGATTGACAACCCCACTTTCCTCATTATGCTCTAGCACCATGAGCGTCGATAGCGCCTTTAACTTCTCCCCAACTTTCCGTGGTTTCTCTGAGCCCCTCAGGTCAAGTCGGATAATCAGCTCCCCTGCCTGTGTTGCTTCATTAGCGCCGCTGAGTGAAATTTCCTGCGTCTTTCTCCGTTGTTTTGCAATTGGCCTAATCTCTGTGTGCCCCAATATCCAGCTGTAATCCAATGCTGCTTTAGAAAATGCTCGAGTGATCTCTGCACCCCACACACACACACACCACATATACACACACACACACACACACACACACACATATACACACACACACACACACACACACACACACGCACACACTTTTATATTACATTGATATGGGCTGTATGCATAAACTAAAGCACAGATATATGAGTGGGGAGGTGACAGGTAGCGCCTCCCCTGCACCATCAGTATATATGCAAATCTGTGGATTGTATGTCTTCATAATGGCCTGGGATCTTCTATCACTGAAATGTTTGATGCTTTCTGTCTACTTATTGGTCTTGTGTCGCCGGCAACCTTGGCCAAGACAAATGAATCGCCAGCACGGAAATCTTTCTCAGCGTGATCAACCCTTTAGCTTTTTGCAAATGACACGACGATGTTATAATTACTCCTCAAGCGAGCGTATATTGCATATTTTCTCAATGGCCTTTTATCTTCTCCGCGGTGGCGGCAGTAGCCATATGGTGCGCTGCTTATGTGCTGTTTGTGTGTATACGGGGAAAAAGCAAAATCCCATTAAAAGGGATATGTATTGGTTTGCGGTGTTATTCAAGGCTTTCTGGGACATTAGTAGTGACATATCTTTCAATGTCAAAGCAAGCCGCGAGAAAACAAACTAATCTCTACTCCTTCTACTCCCTTTCTCTGTTTTATGCGTTTTCCTCCTCCTCTGTCACTCCGCATCAATCACTGTCCTACATATAGCCCGCTTTCAATTCTACCCTTCGTCTCATTGCTATGCTCTTGCCAGATTGAAGCGCTCGTCTTCTATTGTCCGATTTCACTCTTTGCTTCTTTCGTTTCTATCTCTAGGTGCAATTAAAGTAATTAGCTTTCTGTGCACTTAGACAAAGAGAAAACATGTGCTGTCAAACTGCAAGAAAAATGGGAAAAAATTCAAACAACTTCAGGATCAATTCTTTTTTTTCTCCAGCACTCAAATCCTCAACACGGCGCTCCCTTCTTGAATGTGTCTGGGTTTGACAGCAGTACACAAAGGATTTGGCCCAATTATGTGCTGTTTACACGGAGATTCAGGTGCTTGCTTTGTTCTCAGCGGATAAGTTCAAAACCAACAAACTCAAGCAGACTCACGCGCAACTGCTAAACATGTCGCACAATGCTTGACAATTGCTAAACTTACAAAGCAATGATTGTGAATGCTCCCAAGATATCCAGGTCAATAGATACCGCTGAGTACACAATGATATACTATGTTGAATTTGATTGCAGAACTGATTTAGCGTTATGTTCCTCTGGCTTTGTACATGCTTATTCCTGTTCCTGACACAAGGTTGGTACAACCTGATTATACTTAAAAAATAGCTACATACCATAAAAACTAGATTTAAAAAAAATATATTTATTCGGTCAATTTATCCAAAACCTACTAAGAATCTCAAGTTCTAAATCAAAAGCTACGAAAAAGCGATATTTTAATTAGTTTAGCACACAGCATTAAGTCTTCTCTTATTTTGACCACATGGCATGAAGACAGCATTAATGAACTTTTAAAAGGTCATATCTTTGTATGCACTGTCTGTGTGCTCAAAGTGTACGATAACGTTTTAAAATTGTACCCAGGGATCCATGCTTGACCTTTCAATTAACACCTCAGAGCTGCAACTGTCAGATATCTTAAACCCTGCATGTGTCTCCAGTGGTGGAGTCCCAACAAGCCTAAAAAGTGACAGAATTTTCCACCAGGGATCAATACATGCATCTGAAACTCTAAGCTTGCATCGCCTCTTCTCAGGAGGATTCCTTTAATACTAGTGCTGATGGCATCTCCACACAGTAATGTCAGGAGCCTGGACGTACACTGGGGACCCTCAAGCCCTCCCACTCTGAAACCCAGTCTCCTTAAACATATCAACCAGCACAATGAAGACATCAGAATCCAATATGTTCAACTTTAAGTTTGTTTATGGGACTGGTTCAATTACATGCAAAGAGAAACCTCACATATAAATGCACTTGAGTGTATGGTGGATTTAAATGCTTACAGCAGTTGTTTGCATGATAAAATACTGATGTAAAGTGCTTTGAGGGCCTAATAGAGCGTGTGATGATATATATATATAGCGGAGCGAAACGTGTGTCTTTGTAGCACAAATTAATACCAAAAACCGATGCAATGTTTGGTTCTATGTAATGTATAAAACAACATATTACAAAATCTGAAAAGAAAAAAAAAGAAAAAGAAAACAACAATTGATTCTAAATCATGTCTCTGATGTTACGAGTGTATTCCGGATACATACAGTAGCTGTTAAGAAGAAGACATATCATGCTATCTGCTATAACCAAAGACATCCATAATTCATTATTTCATATTTTGGCGATTACATCACTATATTGACCTAAAATAACTTAATAAAAGAAACAGGTCTGCTGCAGTTCATGGTAGGAACCAGTGAAAAAAAAAAAGAAAAAAAAAAAATGTTGCTGAAGAATAATAGTAAATTGGAGATATAGTTAGTACAGAGCAGTGGGCTTTTAAGCCTTAATTTCCCCCCAAAATTAAGACAGAGAAGTCTTAATTGCAAGAGAATAAAGAATAAAGATTACTCAAACATGCATGAATCACTCTAGTATATAATAATAATACAAATTCCAGAGGGTAAGAAAGCAAAACAATTGTAACATGGTCAAAAGCTCTTAAAAGTTAATTTAGCATAATATATCTCCTTTAACATATCTGGGGATAAGGTAATGTACAGAAACTGTGCAAACTTGCATAGAGAAATATGCTGTCATGTCCTTCACCCGGCAGCCTGTACTGCAGCCCCAGAAGACCATTAACAAGTTTGCTGTCCTGTGCTGAATTGAAATGCACACTGTGGCAGTAACAAAAGCATTAGCAGATTGTTCATGGGAGTGTGTGCTGAGTGCTGCTGTCTTTTTGTGCAGCGATAATGGACTTCCTTGTGGGCTCTTTCTATTGACTGATGTGTAATTTGGATGAAAAAAGCAAACTGGAAAAATTCTCAGTATGTGTCATTCGGATTTGTTATAAAACTAAAAAGTGCATGATGAAGGTGAGAGTTGGCTTCTTAACAAACAATGCTTTTAATGATTCCATTAAAAGTGTCAGTACAAATTGGAAGAGTTTTAAGTGAAACAAGATGTGCCCAAACATCTGAAAAGTGCAAAAAAGAAGTTCCAACATGACAACCACTTGTATGGTTTAAAAGGTTTATAATTAATTGCTACAGCACAGCTGTTGTTCTTTACAAACTATTAAATGGACAAAATAAGACTTCAAAAGACAAATTTACACCATTTATACAAAGAGCATTCCACTTTTTAGTAGGAATGATTAAACTATAAAATGCATTATTTCTTCAGATCTTTATGATAGGGTTTAAAAATGAATTTTAGAGATATTAATTGTGCAAAAAATATAAAAGCATGATTTATTCACAGCACAGTCGGCTTTATGAAGAAGTTGAACCAAGTTATTTGACATGCTGAGGGAGTGCTCCAGCAGGCCGTGGGCAGCCACTCTGTGCACTCTGAGGCAATGCTAATAAACATGAATTTACAAAGAGAAATAGAGTCTTTGTGAAGCATATGGACTGAAAAACAGCATCCACAACACAGACAGACCGAGCATTAGCAGCAGCTGGTCCGGACGCTGCTCCAGTGCACACAGACACACACAAACACACTCACACACACACATGCAAACACACACACACACACTCACACATGATGAAATACTCATTTAGAAACTTGAGAAAACTTCAACACTTTCACACTCTTTTCTCCAGTAATAAAACATTTTGGCAGAAGCACAACATCTCACTTCTACAAAAAATTGGTATCAAAACTCAAATTTTATTAGATTTCCTTGAAACTTCCAATTACACAACTTTCCAGATGTGTTATCACCACTTGTCATTATGACCAAAAAATACAAGGCTAGTCAAACGTCAAAGATGAAGATAGTATTGTAAATCCACTCGCCTATCATAGTATTGTTAAGGATTTAAATGTTCTATCTCTATTCTTTTCTCATGTTTTTGCAGCCTTTTAAAATTCACAAACTTCATCTTATTTGGCTCATGCTAATCGTTTCCTGGGGCATTGCAGGATACTGTCATGGAGGAGTGAGCCTTAGGTTTATCAACAGCAACAAGTACAGTTAATACAGACAACATGCAACGTCATTGCCAAAAACAACTATGCGCAATATAGCTTTTGTGGTAGAGGGTCCTGCTTGTTTCTACGTTAGATGTTGTTGCTTTGCCTGGGTTTTTCCACAGCACGGCATTAAACGTATCTCTCTTGTGTTTTTATTGCTCAAAAATGCCTAGAAAAACATGCATTCTTGCCTTTCAACAGATCTGAGCTGTAACATGGCCTGCTTGTCTTTCTGGAGATTGATACATTTAATGCCATACTGTGGAACATTACAGGCAAAGCACGAACAATTCCGTGGAGACAAGCAGGTGATGGATCCTCAAACTAGAAAAATTAAACCGTGCATCTTTAAATTAACCACAAGAAGGCTTTTCTTTCTCTTCATTAATAACAACTCCAAGAAAACACTCTCAAATCTAGGCTAAAACAGTTCAGTTTGGCAGTGGAAAGGGATTTTATCTCTTCTCTTTTAAAGTAAATCTCATTATTAGTTGTTTTTTATTTGTTTGTATTGTGATATTAACTGATTTTTGTTGTTTAAATGACTTTGTGTAAGATTTGTGAACTACAAATAAACTTGCCGTGCCTTACCCTCACCTTGTGTTAGAGCCATAATTGAATTGATTAAGAGAAGTAATTTTTCGTTTAAGCATAAATATAGTTTTAAATTAATGTAATCACAATTCTAACATCTATGTATAAATTCATAGTTTTATAATTATCAGTAAAGCTTAAGCCTTAAGTTATTTGTGTAATTTACGTTTAACCCATGCATCGGTATGGGGCGGAAGAGGGCGGGCCAAATTTAATGGGTAAAATGGGGACAGGTGAGGGGAGAACCAGATTGGAGTCAGAGGGTGACCAACACGGTCTTTGACCGCACAGCTCAACGCACATTGGCACACTTTTGATTGTTCCAAAAATTAAAAAAATTAAACGCACTACAGGCTACGTGAGTTATTGTTTTGAAGAATTTTGTGTGAGTCAAAAGGCGGACACCCAAAGGATGGCTATTCTGCTGTTTTTCAGCTAATATTGACTAGAAGCCAATACACCTTGCATGTGGTAAAACTTTGGATAAACTAAGACACTACACTTTGCCAGGTTTGGCCCATAAAAGACAGAGCGAGTCCAGGAAAAGAAACATTACAACTGTAGAAGTGTTGAAGGCAAAGCGTATTACTTCAGCCTAATGTAGCGTCAAGTCTTATGGTCTTTGTGGAAGGGCTCTGACACCGCTTTGATGTAAACTGTAGGTACACGGACAGGAGCGGAGAAGACACATGCCCCTGTCAGCGCAACATATGATGGCATTATCCAGTGCAACGACGCATCACTACGGCAACAGCGGCAAGCACGGCAACCATTACGGGATGTAAATGATTCGAGCTCCTCTGTGACGAATCGCGCGGCCGCCCAAATCTAGTCCATCTTGTTGAATGTCACTAAAAACATCTGACTTTGCGACTTTCGCAAAAAACGCTGCTGTTTCCCATTAGCCACAGTTATAACGGTTGCTAAAACAAATGTCTCTTGAATGCGGAGAAGTCTTTAGATAATTTCAATTGTAATTTGCAGCGCTATTTAAAGACAGAAAAATCGCCTGCAACCTTAAACGCTTGCCCGATCCGTGCATTTTAAACAGCTAAAGATGGAGAGGATAATTTAGCATTAATGAGCATCTTGTCTGAGGGGGGTAAGAGAATGGAAAAGGGGAGGACACGGGGGTGAGACACTTGCCCCGGGACGCTCCAGACAGTTCCTCTCCCCCTTGTCTTTTCGATATATTAGCTCTTGTTCTCTGACTTGCTCGTTGCCTTGAGTGTTTCAACAAATTAATGGCACTGGAGCCAGAGCATTAGTGGGGTAATGTAAGACAGAGAACAATTGAGCTCTGTGTGGGAGGCTATTAAAAAGACAATACATTACATATAAAGAGGAGAGAGAAATAAAGAAGAAAACATGGCAGTAGTCTCACTGGCCTTTTTAAGAAGAGCAGTTTTGCAGAGTCCTCTGGGTTATTATGTATTATGCAATGTCTTGGTTTAGGATTCTGATCTTCTGAAGATAAATTAAAGAGTCACAAGATCAGATCAGATAAGACGATCAATGCAGAAGTGTAAAAATAAAATATTGAGATAAATACAGTAAATATGAAAATAGACTCCAATATAATCCTTTAACTAGGTTATTAGAATGTACTTGGAATTGAGTAAAGATACAAACATACATACAAAATAATAACCTCCAACACAAGTAGAGTAAAAAAATATAAGAGTACCCCAGAATTGTCTATATGCTTGTATCAAGACACTACTTTCATATTTAATTATTACACATTCGGAAAACAACTCTTTGACTTTAACTCTATGATTATACAGGTAGATTTATAACTGGAGAATAATGAAGATACAGTATTATTTTTATACATTGGCATTATATTGTTTCTACAATGTCATGATGTCACGCTCCCAGAAGGACAAAAGACAAATTTGCCTATCAATGGGTTTTGGAGTGATGAAAAATTAGCACTGTTGCTGGTGCTTTTTTTCTTTTTTTAAAATAAAAATAATAACAATAAGAATTAGAATCAGAATCAGAAAAGGTTTATTGAACAAAATTCACAAACACAAGAACTTGCTTTGGGGATTCGGTGCAACATAAAACAATGAACAATAGTAAAGTAACATATATAAAAGGGCATGCATTAAAGAAACCATTTAAATCTACTATAGGATCAAATAAAAATGGGCTTACTATGTACACAAAATGTACAGTTAAATTTACAGTTGTAGTACAGAAAGTGAGTGCAGTGAATGATTGATTAAGTAATAAAAAAAAAAGTGGCATGAGGTTTTGGTCCGGATGGACCGTAGCCTCCTGCCTGATGGGAGTGGCTCAAATAGTCCATGTCCAGGGTGAGAAGGGTCAGCTGTGATCCGACCTGCTCGTCCCAGAGCCCTCTGTAGAGATGGAAGTCTGCAGCCGATCACTTCTCAGCAGTGTTCACAGATGCGCTGTAGTCTCTGTTTGTCCCTGGCTGTGGCTCCAGCGTACCACACGGTGATGGAGAGTGAGGATGTACTCAATGATGGCCGTGTAGAACTGCACCATCATCTGCACTGGCAGTTTGGCTTTCCTCAGCTGCGGCAGGAAGTACATCCTCTGCTGAGCCTTCTTGATGAGGGAGCTGATGGGGGCTCCCACTTGAGGTCCTGGTGATGGTGGTGGCGAGAAGCGGAAAGAGTCCACGGTGGTGTGGGGAGACTTGTCATGTTGAGGGTGGGCTGGGGGCTGTGACTTTCCTGAAGTCCACTGTCTTCTGGGCATTGAATCCAGATTGTTACGGTGCACAGGAACCAGCCGCTCCACGTCCTCCTGTAGACAGACTCGTCCGAGATGAGCCCGATGAGGGTGGTTCGTAAACTTGATCAGTTCTACGGAGTCGTGGCTGGAGGTGCAGCAGTTTGTTGTACAGGGAGAAGACAGAGGAGAAGTACACAGCCTTGTGGATATCCTGTGCTGGTAGTCTGAGTGTCTGAGACATTCTCCCCCAGCCGCACGCATGCACACATCTGTGGCAGCTCTGAAAACCTCCCAGTCCGTAATGTCTAAACCACAGGTCACTACAGGTTTGGAGAGCTTCAGCCTCTGTCTGTACGTGGGGATCAGGTGAACCATGACGTGATCTAAAAGCCCAGAGCCGCTCGGGCGTTGCTGACTGTTGTGTAACAGTGATCCAGCATGTTCTGCTCTCTGGTCGGGACTTTAATTAAACTGTCTGTACTTTGGTAGTTCATGGCTGAGATTCCCTCGTTTATAATCACCCAGATAATACACAAGGAGCCGGAAGGTCTGCTCAACAATCAAAATCTGGTCCGCTGTGCCTCCTCACGTTCGGTGGAATGTAACAGCGGCCGAATGATGAGCAAACTCAAGTGGAGAGTAGATGGTTTGCAGTTATGAAAAGATATTCCAGAGCAGGACAGAGCAGTGTTTGGCGTCGCCAGTCACATCTGAAGACCAGGTGTTGTTGAATTAAACACCTGGTAAAACACCCTGGCTCGTTGTTTTAAACCCGGGGAGATCCCTTTTGTCTGTCCACGCGGAGCAGATTGAAGCAGTCCATCTGAATACGCGCAGTCCGGGACCGGCCTCCTGAGCCACCTCTCCGTGAAGCACAAAACATATATTATATTTCCTGCCCAAATCATAGAATTCAGCCTATGAAAGTTGTAAGTTTCTGAAACGAATAACCTATACAAAAAACTAGTAAAAATGATATATGTAAGGAACACCAGTTGCTAATAATAATTGAAAAACTAGCAATAACCGCTGCTCTTTTATATTTCATTGCATTATCAGACAGTCTTGCTTACACCTGTGCTATCAGAGGTAGGACTTGTTAGAGCGATTCACAGAAAGAAAGGTGAAAGCGAGAGAGAGGAGATGAAAATATGAGGTTCTTTGTAAAGGTTAATGATGAATATTGAAAGCATGGGAAGCGCAGAGTAACAAGTAGTTAACCCAGTGCAGAATAATCCATTAGTGTTGATGGCATAAGCCGAGCGTATGCATTTGTTAGCTTCATATGTTTAGCGCTGTGCACAGAGAATTTATAGACAATAATTGAGACCAAGAGTGTTGAAGGAAGAACTGTACAGAGGCGAGACAGCACTCATTATCTACAGGCCAAAGCAGAGCAGCCACTTCTCTATCTCTTGTTTTGTCTCTCCTGTCTCTATCGCTTCTATGTTCTTCTCTAGCTCGGTCTGCTCATTCGAATTCACATTGGACTGTTTTATCTCTCTTCAACACCTCAACAAAGAACTAAACATTGCATTATTAATTAACTCAAACTCCGTGGTGGCTCGTGGTGGTAAGAAAAATCCTAGAACAGAATGACCCTCTTACAGGGGCACTTTTCAAACGTATATATCTATTGCTTTTTTCAATTTACAAGTTCCTTGACAAACATGCATTCATTAAGTGGTGGGCTTCTCTTTCTGCAGACCCAACCTGTAACATTGCTGGATAATAACATTTCATGGAGGCAGAGGGGAAAACTATTCAGCAAATAATTTACATTGTGCACCTTCAAAACAGTTCAAATTGATTTTCTAGAAAGTTTTGTGTGAACACATAATAATTTTTAAATCCATCCGAAAACATGCCTATATCACACAGCACCACCAAAGTGCAGAAATATTACTTTTTACCCTTTGTCAAATTATATTATCCACAATGTATTTAATGAAAAAAAAATATATATATATTGACTGTATTTTTTATAAGTCTATTTCTTCAGCTGGTTGGTTACAGGTCGGCACCAAAAAGAATTTCCCCTTGTGGATGAATAATTGTTGGCATTTCTGATAATATACTCAATATTCTAATTGTGCACATCTTCTAAACCAGGCATGTCCAAATGCGGCCCGGGGGCAAACGCGACCCTAGACCAATTTTTGTTGGCCCTCCGGCTTCTTGCTAAGTTGGTCCAAAAACAAACAGTAAGTAGTAATTTTTAATGTAAATTTTGAAAAAATCAAGCATTTTGATGTTATACCAACCTAATATTAATGTTCCAAGTCTTATTAAAGGTGTGGAGGCTCATCGAAACTATGTCAAATGCCAAATTTCAAATTATTAACTAAATTGTTGGGTTGTGTGTGGCCCTCTGCTCCGTATAAATTTCAAAACGTGGCCCTCGGTGAAAAAAGTTTGGACACCCCTGTTCTAAACTATTCCAATGTTATCTTGAGGGGTAGACAATAAAGGGCCAACTTCTACACTGTGTGCTAAAAATATCAGCGAAAAACAACCTTGTTCAGAACAATAATTTGATAGAATTTATTTGAACATTATACATTATACATACATTTTGATAAATTTATTTATTTAATTCCAACATTCAAGCAACCTCCATGTGAAACCCCAAACACATTTTCAAGTTCAATGTCCGTTCGCTGAGCATAAAATAGTGGCAAATGTTAGGATTTCTTGGAGTTGCGGCCCTCCCAGCAGTGGTGGATGACTGAGTGACCCACAGCTCTGAGCACTTACACTGTGATATTAGGGCTGCTGTCTAACGGCTGGATACAGGCCAGGCCTTTAACCCAGCGCTCAGCCTGGAGAGCCGCAGAGTGTGAAGGGAACATCACTCGCCTGCAAATTCCTCTCTCCCAAGCAGTCTGAACAAATCCTACATCATCTGCTCTTATTATTATCGTCTGTACTTCCTCACCGCAGCCTGTACACATTTAACAGTAAATCAATGTGATGAATATATATTACCATTACTGACGCAGGGCAAGTATCACTGCTGCTACATCTGCTACTTTTTTAATTTTTATCTTTAACCAGCTCTTTTTGTAGCATTTTTTCCATATAAACAATATTCTCCATATTCAAATGTTGCATATCTTCAAAACAACATTCACAATATCATCTAAAATTCGATATATTGCTCACAATTAATTACTACTACCCCTATGACAAGCCTACTACTACTACTACTACAACAACAAGATTATCTTTTTCTATTGCTACTACGACTACTACAACTTCGATTACTACTACTACTGCAACATAATTGTTGTCTTTGTTTTTCATATTGTAAAGTGAATTTAAAAAAGCACTTTTTTATGTATTACTACCACTAGTAACTACTAACTAGTACCTACTAGTTCCTACTACTACCTACTTCTACTACTACCTACTAGTAACTACTCCTACTACAAGTATTTACTACTAATAACTACAACCTACTACTAGTAACTACTATTGGTAGTTACTAGTTAGAGCCAGCCGAGGGGGATGAGGGCTACCAGGATGAACTGCTAGACCTTGAAATCAATAATAACTAACTAATAATAACTACAATCTACTACTAGTAAATACTATTATTAGCCACTACCTACTACTACCACCAGTACATACTAGTTCCTAGTAACTACTACCTAGTACCTACTAGATCCTACTACTTGTAATAACTACGATCTACTACCACCTACTACCTAACTATTACTACTACAACAACAACTACTACTACTGCTAATTGTACCTGCTAGTAACTAATACTACAACTACTACTACTACTACTACTACTACTACTACTACTACTACTACTGAAATCAGTGCTACGAATGACTAACAATAATTAAATAAGGCATTTTAAATAGTACATTATTAATTTGGGCTACAACAACAGCACCAGCCTCAGTACATCATTTCTTATTGAAACGCATTTCCATTCAAAATAATGTATTTGAATTATTCTGCATTTATTCATCTTTAGTAATGCTACCACCTCTATAGTTGCCACTTGAACTACTGTACTACTGTATTACGAGACACTACATGTAATGCCAATAATGATTATCTCTATTCTTATTTCAACAGAGCAGTCAGTGAGAATCTTAGTGCCAGAAAAAATGATGAATAACAAAGTATTTTTCTGCAATTTTCTATATCAATGCGGTTTTATGGGAACCTCCTGATGAATTAGTTGAAGCCCATGGTGTCTGAGCAGAAAAGTTCAGAAGCGTAATTATGTCATCTCTCTCCGTCTCTCAGACATCTGCAGTTAATAATTGATAAATTCATCACAGTGTTTTGCTACTTACTTGATTGCACTTTTATTAATTACATTACAGGCATTCATTAAGAGCACTAGGGCTGCACATTTAGATGAAACAAGACAAATCATTTTCTGTGGATGATTTCAGTTTAAGTGTTTTGGTGTTAAAGTCTGCCGGCACAATGCCCATATTAGGCTTCCAGACAACCTACAGCTCACTGGTTTAATGGGCTCATTTACAGTAGGCATTTCTCTCATCATTAGTCTGGATGTCATAAATGAGTTTATAATTGTCCTCCAGGCATGTCTGCAAAAACATAAACTCCATTTTGTTAAAGCAAGGATATTTTCAGCACACCTTAATCCACCAAAGTGCTGATTATTTTTAGTACTTTTCAAGACACTTATTACAGGCTACTTACATTAAAATGAACAGCAAGTTTAATAAACAAACCACAGAGGGAAGATAAAGGTACCAAAATTCACAGAGTCAAACAATTGGGAGCTTTCAAACTCACATCAGACTTGGCTTTGCAGCGAATGAATAAAGTGCATTTACATTAAGCTACGGCCTTCGGTAAAAAGCAGCACTTTTTTACAAAGGTCTTGAACCACTTTTGTTCAAAGACGAGGACACATTTGAAAAGTGGAAGGTATCTGTATGTAAAACAGAAGTACTGGGTAAGATTTCTCAGGGGCTCACCTCACACACCTTTAGGAAGAAGCACTGAGTGATGAATGGACATTCCACAGACTTTTGTTTCTGCTTCCATTTGTATTCTAGGTCAAGTTTATAAGACCTACGTTCACTATTCAGTGCAATGTGTAACAATGATTTAGTTCAATCTTTTCCTGTACTAAAAAATGTAAAAAGTAACACTTCATTTTCTCTTATAAACCTGCAATTTCTGCGCTAATGGAAACAGTGACAATTGTGCAGAGCAAACAGTCACGTTTAAAGGAGAGTTTACCTACACCTACACCTACACCTACTACTACTACTACTACTACTACTACTACTACTACTACTACTACTACTACTACTACTACTACTACTACTACTACTACTACTACTACTACTACTACTACTACAACAACTACATTCATTATTACTACTACATTAACTATTTGAGAGAGATTTTAAGGCGAAGGGGAAAATAATGCCCTGTGTTTTCTGAAGTTGAAGAATGGGTTTAGCCAAATTGATTCTAGGAAATGCTAAATTGGCTGAGAGCGAGAACTACAGCAGTGCAAAGGAGGTAACAGAGGAGTAAGCAGGCGGAGGAGATGGGCCTAAATTGATAAATGTAGATGCAGAGGAGGGTAAGGAGAGTAGGGGGGATGACACACTCGATGGGGAAGAGAAAGGGATGTATTAGCTCGTTTGGTGAGTGGAGCTGCATGGATCAACAGCAAACAGGCCCATTACGCTAACAGGATAGGCTGAAGAATATGTGGGTGCATTTAGAATGTACAAGTAGAAGATGATCCTCCAACACTACTAACAAAGATGAGCTGTCTTTTGACTATTTTAAAAAGTATTATTAACCACTAATTACCACAAGTTAGCTCATGTAAACTAGAGTTGTAACCGGGTTTTAAAAGTTTGGCCCAACAGGACCAAAACACGACAGAAGGAGACCCGAGCCCGAAAAGGCCCGAACCTATTGACAGCCCGACATTATTCTAATGCTTGCGCAGCGAAAGGTGCAGGATCTAACCCCTACATGTATTCACGGGATTAGACTTGTACATATCAAGCAGATGAAACACCAGAACAGTCATATTTGTGCTCACTCTAAGAATGTTTATTTTTCTTTATCAATTAAACACCAAGCAAATGTCAAGTGTCTTACCCAAGAACACCACATTAAATATGCATTTAACTTTAAAATCTAAAACATGCATTGTACATTGTAAACATGTGTCCCTCAAACATGAGTCTTATTCCCATCTCGCACTGCACTGTTCTGTCAAATAAAGCCTATCGTGACAAAATATAAAAATAACAAAATTAGGTCATTTTAAACTCTTTGCTGCTGTCCAAAGTTATTGCTCACTTATTTAGAGAATCTTACTTATTCACCATGATGAGTTTATAAGCGCTTTTCAGAAACCTTCAGAGGGCAAAGGTGTGGACCGCCACAGTAAAGCTTAAACAACATTAGCATAGCATTAGCTAACAGCACACTTTCTGTTTTGCAGATGGTATATCGGTTATTGTGATCGGAGGGTTTATATTTAGGGCTATTCGACATAAGGCCCGGGGGCCAAATCAGGCCCTCCAAGCAATTTATCTGGCCCACATCCCTTCGTCCAATCATACATTAAAAGAAAAAAAAAATCTTGTTTACTGGTTTAATTCTGGGTTGGCACTAGTTTAGACCTGGTTTGGTCTTGGTTTAATCCTTGATTAATTCTGCTTTCGACCTGTATAGATTCTGGGTGGGTTCAGACCCAGTCCTAGTCTAGTCCTAGTTTCTTGTTTAGCACTGGTCGTGCAATTTTGCAAAGCAATGTTGGTAAAGCAAAAAGTTATTTCTCACAAAAATCTATAAGTATTTTATTGTATTAACTCATAACACATGAACAGTGTTGGGGATATTTTGTATGACCCAACATGTAGCGTGTTGTGAACCTCCAGCCCGAAGGCCTTGGCCCTCCGAAAAATCTGGCCCTTGGGAAAATTAAGTTGAACAGACTTGGTTTATACTTTTTTACAAAAGTGAAAAAAGGTGAAAAGTTTATATAAAAAAATAATATCAGACCATCCCTAATTTAACAAAGTAATCAATTGTAGCCATCCGTTGTCCCACATTCACTCTCACAACCCGCCAGCATGGAATGGCTTTAGAATGTGCTCGTTTTTATTATTATTTAGTCAAAAATGTAGAGAAAAAGTTCAGAACAAATAGTGAAAATGAGCAGAAGGGGTGAGGATTGGGTCACGCAATTAGAACAATTACAGCCCAACTTCCAAATTCGGGATGTCACTTGTGGCAAAGTATAATTCTCATTTAACGCTTCATTTGGCTCAAAATGGCTGCCCTGGTGTAATAGATGAGATCAGGGAGAACAAAGGCAAGTGGGGAGCGTGTGCCTGGTAGTGAGTCTCTGCAGTGGAAATGCTGTTGTAATTGAGTAATTCTGATGAAAGCTGACAGCTAATTTATTGAGCATATTTTTGAGTAAATAATTTTTTCCTGCTTCGACTTTCTGAGCAATTTTTGATAATTGGATTTCTCCTAAGTTTCCGTGTAAGTAAACTAGTAAATGGAGGACTTGTGACAAAGTGTGATTATGTGTGAGTTTGCATGCTAACATTTTGAGCAAGCAAATAAATCATATGTATCAGATTCAACCTTCCCGTTGTTTATAATGGTCTGCTGAAACCCTGGAGACGCCCTGGGCATTCGGATGCTAAATAGGCACTCAAGGTGA
Source organism: Chaenogobius annularis (assembly GCA_015082035.1). Lineage (NCBI taxonomy): Eukaryota > Metazoa > Chordata > Actinopteri > Gobiiformes > Gobiidae > Chaenogobius > Chaenogobius annularis. Next base: position 563,284 of record BJKM01000240.1, on the reverse strand, counting down.
GGCAGGGAACAATAGAACAATAGGCCCATCCGTTTCAATGGGCCAATTAGCAGGAGGTCCGCCTGTGGGCAGGGCCCCAGAGTAGGATATAAACAAGAGTTCTCAGACTTGTTTCTCTGATTGAGAATGACTCTTGGATGAGAGTTGAAACGTTTTGTTTTTTCTAAAACAGAGTCCAGATGACTACAACTGAAACATACATGAAGACTGCATTGCTAGTTTTATGTGGCTTACAGCAAAAATATTTATACTATTTCCCCGCATTCAATTTTTAGGCATTTTATTTTCCTTAGTGAAAACACAAACCGAATTCCTGACAATAGCGAGTGAAATTGAAGGAGACAGGTAAAAGGTGACTTATTAACAATATCCGAGTTGTTTATTCCATTAGCATTCTAGGAGTAAATTTTTTTATTAACATTTTTCTTTTCTTTCATTTTGTGCTCAGGTGGCATCTTTTAAACCAACAGAAAAGTAATTGCAAAGCTGTGGTCGGCTGCTCTGATAACCAACTATTACTAACAACCTATTTCATACCTTTCAGTCAATCAAGAGCCCCAAACACACATGAACAGTAACACAACCGCACACTTCTTTCACAAGCTAACAAACCCAAGGCCCTCCTCCTCCTCTTCTGTCTCACAATCTCCCCTCACTGCGTCTAATTGCCTCGAGTGTTGTGTCTTTATGAAGCTATTCCCAAAGGTGGGCTCTTTCCTGCATGTTCACAACATTATGTGTGTGTGTTGCTTTGAGAAACTGAAGGGGGGAATGGCAGAAAGAAGCTCAGAAAGTGACAGCGAACTTGTTATTTTTGCAGGGAAAAGAACACAGAAGCATATGCCATGAATTGGAGCGTTTTCAAATAAGATACAAGCCCAAATAGAAAGCAGCCTCACAGTGCAAGTAGAGTAATGTTTTGTGTAGGGGATAAACAATAAGATGATATCACCATGTTACTGGGCAAAACACAAAGTTATTACGTAGTGAAAAGCAGGGTATCTGATATACACCAGCAAGTAAATGATTAGTTTGGCATTACTTTCTACAAGCAACAAATATACACAGAGTGCCAGTGGGAATTTGTCTTGTTCCAAAGTTTAGAACATCTTTTCTACAGTCCAGTTTCTTTTTAAGGGGTCTAGACTGTGGAACTCGCTTCCATCTGACCTAACTACAGACTGAAATCAACATGTTCAGCAGGACTCTGAAACTGTGGTTAAAGTCAGGCCCGAGCTGCTCACATAATGTTTAAAATGTGCCTTGTTTCTGTTTTATGTAACTTTTTGTATACTTTTGTGCAGAATTTTTAACCTATTTGGACTAAACCCTTTAAAAGCCCCCTATTGACAGGTGTTGAGAATTGGCTTGGGCTAATAACCTTATTCCGCCCCGCCCACCTTTTCCTTTTTTCCCCATGGCACTTCCGTTGTAATCGCACTTTCGGACCAGCGGGAACCCCATTGGTTAAAATGTAGAACAAGGGAAAAGTCTCGCCGCTAAAATGTGCTATAAAGTAGATTGATTTGTGTAAAATGTCCAGTGTTCATGTGACCAACAAGTCAACAATGCAGGATTCCCTGGGCGGCCGGAAAACGGCTTTTTAGTCTTTGTAGAACTTATTTTCTCTTGAGGTCGGCAGCTCTTCTAATACAACAAGAAGAAGGATTACGTCGTACGGCGGCGCCCAGACGTGCCCAAATGGTGATCAATACTTAAAACAATGCATCGGATGTCAACCAATGTCCATATCAAATTAATAAAAATATAAAAAAAATACTACTATAATACACACACACACACACACACACACATATATATATATTGGATTCTTGATGACAAGCTTTCCTACACAGACAAGATGTTTTTAATTAGTAACCTCGTTCTAAAATGTTTCAACATTTTCAGCAGGATTTTTCATATTTCACTCATTGCCATTTGTCCTCCATACCCCTCGTCCTTATGCATAAGTAAAATCCTTATTCAAACAGCTGTAATGTAAATCAAATTGACCTAATCCTTCTTCAACTCCACCATTTTCCAAACCAAACCGACACAAACCCCCTCCTAGCATTACATTACGGCGTACAAATCCAAACAAATGTAATGCAAATTAATTTAATCCAAGGTAATCTACTCAGAATGGACTGAGCCAGACCATGGTTCCAGTGGTCTGCCTCGATACTGCTTTCTGCAGATTAGTGTTGGCGAAAAGGGGGAGAGAAAGGCAGCAGTTCAACATGCAGATGGCGTGCTAATTAACACAGAACTGAAGCAAATAACTGGCCCAAAAGTCAATGCCAAAATCCAACCAGTTTTGGGTAACACTGTAGAATAACATGCTTTAAAGAGTAAAAAGCCAATTAAGCCTGGGAGGAGTTCAGATCTTAGTACAATTGTTTTTTTTTATTATTTTCTTATTATTATCTAATGATTTGCTGATTCAAAAACAACAACAACAAGAACAACAACAAGAACAACAACAACAACAACGACGCAGAGGGCTTGTGGACAAGGGAAATTAGATGTAAACGTCCACAAAAAAAGTTTGTTGTGGCAAGTTGTCGATGCATTCAAGTGTCAGCGACTCGCCGCTGTAGATGAGGATTAAAGCCCATAACGTCTGTCTGCTTGAAGTATCAACCCTTTTAATATTCAATTTGCCTGTTTTTCATGACTATCGGACAGCGGAGAGAGGCAACAGCATGTGTGACGTCTTCAAAATGGTGATGACAACAAATAAGTCATGTGACTGAAAGCCAGGGATAGGCCACAACTGGCTTCATATTTCTTGAAGTATTTCTTATGAGAGTTCAAACTTGACCCAGCATGGAACTTTTTGTGTGACCCCAGAGACCCAACTCATACTCTCCATAGCCAGTTTGAGTTGATGCCCTCAGAGAGAAGGTTTAGAGTCTCAAACTGTAAACTGAACCAATTTAAACCTTCATTTGTCCCAATAGCAATGACATTGTTGAACTCGAAAAATGCTGTCAAAAATACAAAATAAAAAATTGCACATAAACTTAGGGAATGTACTAATAAATAAACAGAGCTCTGGTGCAATCAAAATACTGCACACTTGTGGAATGTGCAATAAAAAAATACAATGCACATACAGTTGGTCAAGGGTAAGATGCACATAGTCTTTAGAAAATGCTCAAAGACTGAACTGTTTATGACGTCATAGTGACTGCCAGGCCCTTCTTTGGTCTTTGGTGTCTTCTTTGGTCTTTGATTTTGCGTTCGATGGTGATGTTGAGTGAATGTACTTGCATTGTTGGTGATGTCGTTTCTGTGTGTTCAAGCAATTTCTCAGATGGGTGGATGGATAACTAATTACTAAATATATTGCAATGACATCATCTGACAAAGAAGAACTGTTTAAATGCATTTTTTGTTTTTTGATTTTATTTCAGTCCGAAATTAGTCTTGGTTTAATCTCAGTTTTGTCGTGGTTTGTTGCTACTGTTTTGACAGATTATGACTAGCAAATAAGGCATACATATTTTAGTTGAAATTATTTCAAATATCAAAATAATATATATATATATATATATATTGCAATAATTAACAGCTATTATACATATCGCAATCCTTTTCCAATATTGTGCAGCCCTAATAAGAAACATTTTTATGTGTTTAAGCATAGAGCTGCTTTAAAGAACTAAATCAAGATATAACCACACTTTAACTAACTCTCCAGATTGTCAGAGCATCACAAGTCCCATTACCATTTGGTTTTAATGATTTAATGTTGCCATATCATAGCTCTAACATGCTGACAAATAAATATATATTTATATAAATCCAATGTTTTAATTAGTATTTCTCCACAGCTCATAACTAATACCATCCACTTCAAATTCAGGCATCAGTCCAAAAGTTTGTATGGCTTGCGACTCCGAAAAGCACCAAAACACACTGCTCTTCCTGTGAGCTTTCATTTAAGTGCCATAGTAAGTGTATTAGCCACTGTGGGCCTGTACCTGGAGTGTTGAGCAGTCTGGACATGCGGCAGCTGTAGGCGATGCTCTGTTCACAGAATTCTGCGCTGGTGGTGATGGCTGTCATCTGCAAAACACAAAGCACGCAACACCATTATGATTCCTCACTTTATCTTGTTCAGACGGACAGGTCAATTTCATGTAAGGGATACATTATTGAGCTGAACATTGAAACAGAGAGTGATAACGATGTTGTTAATTCTTTTTACAATGTGTGGACAATAAACTAAGCCAACCATGTTAATTATAAAAGGACATATACTTAATGATGCTCTATCTTGTCATTTGGTTGGCTGCTACACATCACAAGTAAATGCAAGTTTAAGTGCACTGAATATTGCAAAATTGACACAATAGGATTTTAATGAGAGATAACAACAAAAACATTCACTTTGAAAATTAAAAAAGATAACGATAATGTAAGATAAGATAAAGGAAGATGTATAGGATGTAGAAATTATTAAAATATATGCTATTAATTAATATACATATTAAATCATGTGACTGAAGAGGCCACATTTATTATAGCATGTGGCTGGAAAAGGTTCATGACACAGTATGTACAATAATTTTCAATAATTACCAAATTAAAAGTGTTTTATTAAAATAACAAAAATATAAAAGCGTATCATCCACTGCTGAAAAACCTCACTGACCGCATTCGAACTTTTAAACTCAAAGGAATACATAAAGATGAGTGGTTTGTGGTGTGTGAGCTCTTACCTGGTCTATAGTGGCGCTGTAGTTCACCTGTAAAACTGTGCGCTTCTCTCGACTGGAGCCTGTCACAGCAGTTCTGGGAGGCAGGTTGTTCATGACCGTCGTCCACACATTTTCTTCTGCAAAAAAGGGGAAAAAAAGAAGAAGAAAAGACATAAAGAGTTTTAATATTGGAATTATAAAAAATACTGCTAATGTCCTCTTAAGCATGCACAGAGGAGAACTGACCCTTGCATTATGTGATTGGTCAGTTCGTCTATTAAAATGATTGACGATAAAGTTAGACCCAATAATAATTACGATAATTAATTTAACCAGGGAAAACCGTGTATATAGTGTAGTGTATAAATTAAAGTTGGAGCATGTAAACTTCTGGTGGAGGGTCCGCCACCTGTTTGTCTCCAAGGACATGTAATTGCTTTTCCAGAAATGTTCCATAGCATGGCATGAAACATACGCCTCCATGGAGACACAAACGTGACATCACCAGGTCAAATTATGGTTCAGAGGTCAGAAGAGGTGGGCGCAGTCACAGTATGGATTCCTTTTTTCGTGGTATAATTTCTAAGCAATAAAATCACCTGTAATTTAATAAATGCAATATAGATACGTTTAATGCCATGCTGTTTTCAATGACTTGTTCAAACTGGATTTAGAACGGACTGAACTAAATAGAATCAGTGTTGTCAATGTACCTAACTTGCAAAATAAAATAAAAAGGAATAGTACAGGAACAAAAACAGTGTGTTTGCCTGTGTTTGCCTGTCACACCACTGGAGTTCTGTGTAATATGAATTTCAGCTTGCAGACACCGGGGCTGAATAGACACGTTGTGGTGTTATGACAAGCAGTAGTCATTCACACACTCAGACAGGGTGTGTGGTGGCCTCTGAGGTGCAGACAGGAGAGAAAAAGCTGCTCCTCTGCCTCAGGTGTGTGAGAGAGTGCTTTTCAGCGTGACTAAAGGGGACAGCCAGCGGAGTGCACTGACATTTCATTAAAGGTGTCACCTTTGCTATGCCTGCGTGCCCCCCTGTTCCAACCCACTTACTCCAGTCAGCGAGTGTCTGTGTGTCTGTGTGTGTGTGTCAATGCAGCTTCACACCAGCATGTGCCGACGAATGGGTGTGACAATATTCTTGAGTGATATTTGGATTTTTGAGTATTATCATCATCACGCAGCCTCCAGGTGTGCCTAGTTAAAATAAGACGTGTTCTGTTCAGTAATTTCATTAAGGAATTCTCTTGTGATCCAATTTAATTCAATTTAATCAACCAGGATAAAAAATTACTTGATTCCTAAATTACTTCTATCATGTCTGAAACAGTAACAATACAGTTGTAGCTGTATGCAGTACTTTTTCTAACTCTGCATATTGCAGTAGAGTGTACTTTAATTCTTAGTTCAAAGGCATCACAGACATACAATTCTGTATATACTTTTATCGTCGATTTACTGGAAAGGCCATGACTTGAACTCTCTTCACCTACCTGAAGCAGAAAAATTCTCCATATTGTACTCCGAATTGTCAGTGAAAAATCCTTTAAGAGAAAATTCGACCCTGTGTCCACGTTGTCATAGAAACAACAGTTATATCCTGTCAAAAGTGCTGGTGTCTGAGGTTAAGAGAGAGGAGGACAGCTGCGTTTTCCTTCCTCAAGTGGTCAATAAGCCGTTCACTCCCCCACACACATACAGAGACTGGTACCCACCTGTCATGTTACAGTTGACTTTGAAGGGGCTGAGGGGGCCGCTGCCATCAGGGTCAATCCAGTACGTATCAGAAGAACTGCCCAGGTGCTTATAGGCTTCACAGGATGGCTCGTAGATTGCTGCAAGCGGACAGGCAATAAGCAGAGGAAAACATGTCGAGTGTACAGTATATCATGGGTTTCAAGCTATAGCAATTAAGCAGTTCATATCAAAATATTGTTAATGTAAAATGGAGAAAAGTTCTCAAAAATCTGTCAAATAAGTAATCATTTGCCTGAAATCCATGAATAGGACAACATTTACACAGACACAATGGTGGAAGATTCTACCTATTTCTCATCTTTCAACAGTTGTCAACAGTAGACATGAATGGTCATTACAATTATAACATAGGGATGTGATAAGATATGAAAAAACAGTGACTTGATATAACACCTATATCCCAGTGGCTCAGATGAATTGTGGAATGAATAAAACAGGCTTATTACTATGCTAAAACCCATTTGTGACACATAGTATGTTGTTTTCTTTCACCATGTTTTTAATAAACTAATCAAACACGTTCCAAAATGTGTGTTAAAGTACTGCTGCTTTGAACTAACTAACTAAGTAAATTTAATGTGATTATTCTTTATTAATCTGCAGTTTATCTATACAGAGCACCTACAGGTTGCATTTGCTTTGGGGCCAAAAGGACAGAAGACCTACTTTGAAATATAGTGAAAATACATATGTAACAGAACTCCCAGAGCAACGTTTTTATTTATTTATTTAAAATGCTCTCTTTATTTAACCAGGAAGAAAGAATCTCTTTTGCAAGCGTGTCATGGCCGAAAGGCAGGAGCACCATAGCCCAACAATAACTCACAACATTTTAGGTACACAGGCAATCAGCAAAATTGATAGATTGAAAGCGTTGTTTCATGTTCATTTAGAAGTATGTAATGTAAAGCCAATGCTATATGAAATGCAATGCTTTTTATATTGGACGGCTGAGTCCGTCCAGCACAAAATGGAATGGACTGCACACGGCTGATGTAAACCCCTGACCTTAAGTGCTCACAGACAGAAAGAAGAGGTACTTGAAAAGAGAAATGTGTGTGACTGTTTTGATCAAGCAGAAATCAATGAAGCTTTAAACTGGTCTAAAAAAAATCTCCTCCACTCCCCCGGTAGCCATCTTCCTTTCTTTTCATCCAAGCCTTTGATTTTGCTCTTTTTATTGTCTTCCCTTAAACTTTACTATTCTTTTTCATTGTATCCAGGGACGGCTTGATTACAGGGCTTTTTCAGTCTTGTGTTGCCTGGCTCATTCGATTTTTGTGATGGAGTTACTAGCTGTGAAAGCACGTTCTTCAAGGAAACTGTGTTTGGTGAGACTGACCCTGCACAGCTACTTTCAGAGGAGCAGCACTAAACTCCAGGAAATTGGGAGATTTGTCTGGGTTCAAATGTATGGGGCAAGATTTTGCTGAGACACCAGGTCAGAAAATGTGTGTAAATACAAAATAGGTTGATTCATGTCCTATAAAAAACTTATATTTTCCAAGCAATAACACAGCTGTTTCTTGTCTTGCTTAACAAAACAAAGAATTGGATAAATCAAAAACAATGTGGATCATTAAAAATGGTTAACAGATTAAACCGAGTATCAAATATGACTAAACTAATGAAGATAAATTAGTTATAGGTTTGAGAGGAGAAGCACACCTCATGTCTTTCTTCTTTCTTTCTAACCTTTATACCATCTGCGCCTTTCCTCTTTGGCTTCTCGTTTATCCTTCCCGCCCTCCCATCACTTCTACTTCTCATTCCTTCTACATTTCATACATAATACATTCATATTCACACTGAATTATAAGGTCGTATTCCTTGCTAGGGAAAAACAGTTCAATAAGGACTAACGCAACAGAAGCCAAAATGTAAGAAGGCTAAAATTGTGTTTTGTTGGCATAATGTTGTCTTTACCATTCCTCAGAAAATGAAACAAAGCTGGACCGCATACCACCAGATTAATGCCATGAACCATTGTTTCCATAGTTTGAGAACCACTAACAAATGGTTGGAAAAATACTTTTGCTATGTTAACTTCAGAGGGAAAAGAAGTTTTACAAAGTTATATTTTTGACAGATAAACTTCACAGCAAAATCCAAACAAAAGATACAGACACAGATACAAGTCTAAAGTCTAAACGTTTATTCTAGTCATTGGCCATGAATAGTGTTTTCCTTCCACACAAGTAGTGGAGCTTCTTTATTGTACCATTGGGAGGTTATAATGTTAAGTTTTGTGCTCACTTTCAGAGACTTTTTGAAGAGAAATGTTTGTATTAATTCTAAAATGAATGACTACAAGCTTGCATTTTACTTCATTCTATTCATATTTTTCTTAATATTATGTGCATATGATTTAAGAACCTAGTTCTGTGACATTTGGGACTGGCGGCTATCTGAAGTAAAAAATCTGCTTCCCCCTTGCTTCTTGACACTGTGCACTGGAGCTTTTGCCAGTTTTTCAAACTAAAAACACACAAAGCAGATGGACGGGTCCCGGGTTTCCGAGCAATTCAAAAGTTCATCTGTCCCTCCAGAGAGAATTGTGACAGAGGCAGAAACAGTGTAATAACTCAAACGTGAAGGGAAGGAGCCAAAAACTGAAATGTGTATGTAGAGAGAGCAGCGTTTTTTGGACATGATACTCACAAGTGTGGCAGGTGGCTCCGGTGTACCCCGTCCCGTCGCAGGTACAACTGAAACTGTCCCACGTTTGTCTGCACCCGCCACCATGCTCACAGTGATTCGGCATACACCTACAAAGGGAGGAAATTACGATTTATTGACATTATATTCACATAACAAATATGGCTGAAAAATTAGGACTGACTTTCTCACAATGCCAAAATCCTATGCAGTACAAAATGCAAGAAACCTTTGTTGTTTTCTTTCCCTCCAAATGAATCTTAAGGCTCTACTTCTAACACAGCCTTGTACGTCTCAAAAATGTGTTAGTCATAATAGTAATAGGCAGAAATAGACTTGGTTATGTAGAACTGTTTGAAAACCAAATATGTATGAGTCTAGAGGGGCTGCGGAGTTGTCAGGTTTACAGTGACAGTTAAGAAAATTTAAAGCATGCATGGTTATTTTTTATGTATGCTTTATTTAACCAGGAAAAAGACCTCTACATCAATTGAAGCACTCAAATCCTCACTGTGGAGCAACATAGGAAATCCAATACATGGACTGTCTTACTGCTAATTGCCACAACCTTTTAAATTTGAACTTTTACATTTATGATAAGCTAATGTCGAAGCCTTTACAGGTCACATTTAAATGAAGATATATACATAAAAAAAGTTTGAATACTAAAATGAGTACCAAAAGTACAAACTAATCTGGACTATAAGTACTATCGATACTGACGAATAGGACTAAGTTGGACCTTTTCAGAATAGTTTTAGAATGGTCTTGATCTATAACAGAACTTGTATAATACCACGTGGAAAAATAAACATGTTGTATAAATAATGTATGTATAAAAAACAATGTATTTTATTATCATGGTGTATTGAGCTTTTGTCTCACTATCGAAATTGTGTTTAAATTTGAGTATCGTACAATACGAATGGTTAGTTTATCCACATACTCCAGACACAAGATTTCACAAGCTGTTGTGTTTTTTGTAACACTCCCAAGCGGTTGTGTCAGGAAAGATTCCAATTCCTGCTAAATCAATGGGCAAATTAATGCAACAGTAGATTTTTAATGATGGCAAAGTTGGAAGAAAAACATTTAAATTTGGTCTTGTTAGACTGGTCTTCACAACAACAACAACAAAACAGCGACATACTGAAGATAATAAGTAGCAACATTTAGAAAATAGGAAATCAATTCAATTACAGAACTGTATTGTATTCAAATGTCAAAATGTCCTATAGCTTCAGAAGGGTAACAAGGGCCAGATAAAAGGTATTGTGTTTTTACAATAGGAAGCAATTGATGAGCACCCGCAATCACACCAGATCACACAGAGAGCGCTAAAGGACACAGACTTCTTGCACTTGCTTTTGTGCATGAAGAAAGAAAAATCAATTACCAGACTGGTGCGCTTTTAAATTTGGTGTCATGTATCATTGCGATCAGCTGGATACCCTTAAGAAGTGAAAGTCCTAATGTTATTTGCATGCAAGTGGTAAGTTTGAGATGGTGTGTGCTTAGCCTCCTCCACCTTCGACCACTGCAACACCCCACTGTGCAGCGGCATTGATCAAAAGCGGGTCAGACAGGTATATTGAACGGCCTTCAAAGACATTCTGATTAGTTGGACGGTAACAGTGTGCACATTCATCTTCCCATGGCAGTCCAGGCCACGTCCCAACCTTAGCCACTGCACCGCGGATACACAACATTTAAAAGTAATTGAGATTGGCAATACGGCAAACATGAACAATGGGGAAGCGCTATAGGCAGCGGCGGACCTTGACAAAAGCTTCCAACAGGAGTCATTAGCGTGCAAAGCTAATGCATGGCAATCTACAATAATAATAATTTCATAGTACATTACCTCACACTAGCAAAGCAACACAAATGATAACAGAAGGCTGCAGGCAATTCCAATAATTACAAAAAGCCATGAAAACTAATGTAGCTTTGAAAAATTCGGGTATAGCTTCTGAAACCGACCACTTTCAAAAACTCTCCAGAAATTATACATTCATTATTCACAGCTGCACTGAATAGATAACATACAGTTTGAATCTACACTTAAAATGTATATCTAGATTTATATAGAAACGCCACCACCCTGTTCTATTTATTTACACCTTTGTCCTGTCAGATTTGTATAAGGTTAAATATAACTGACCAGAAAACCAATTGTTCGCTTCGAGGAAGAGGAAGCTGTAATGAGTGCAAGGTCAGGTCTTAATTATGGCCACAAGATGTTTACATATAACCATTAATACTTGTCTGGGATATATTGATCAGGCAAAGGAAGACATATCTTCGTCATGGCACCTGAAAGTTATCTGAATGATGACAACAAGCGCTGGCGTTACTTTTCAAAGTCAGAAGCAAAGGGGAAAAAAGTTCAATGTACTTGAGCATATGCCATTCAAGAAGTCATCAAATGTTAAGTTTTTATGTTTATGAATTTCCAACAAACAGGCCGAGACTGGATGCGGTCAAGTTGTATCACAAAAGGTTCATGACCCAGATATGAGTTTTGATTTAAGTGCAATATTTTTCTGGATAAACCGCAGATAACGAATGCAGTTTTACACAATCTCTGACACTGAATTCCCCTAGAATTCGAACACTATTGCGAATATAAAGCCATTGATTTACGATGTTCATTTATTCACAAGAGCAAATGCATTCTGGTTTGTGGTTGTTGAAGATGAGGAAGATCCATGCTTGTTAACTTGAAAGTGCAGGTTTGTATTGATTTTACCTGTCAATGATTGCGCACATATCCAGACTGACGTTCTCAAAAGCCCCCACGGTTCCCCTTTCCACTGCGTGCAAATCGGCCGGCTGGTCGTCCACTAAGATGGCCTGCATACATCCCTGAAAGGACCTCTGAGTGGGCGGGAACAGAGTTTGAAGAAAATACCCTGAAAGAAGAAGAAAAGAACACTGACAATGAGGTGGAGTAAACATGTAGACCAGGAAGTTTGTAAAGATGCAAAAACGGCAGAGGTAAAAAAGGAAGGTGCACTATGTGACTGTTGAGGCTCCGCCACCTTATTATGTCCATGGAGAAGTTATTGCTTTGCCTGTATGTCCCCCAGTATGGCATTAAATGTATCTTTTTCCATGGAAACAAGCAGGAGACACCACCAGGCCAAATTACAGTTCAGATCAGTGGACTTAAGCTCACACGCAGAGTAAGAATGCTTTTCAAGGAGATTTTGAGCAATAAAAGCAAATTGAATAAATGTGAGGTATACAAGTTTAATGATGGTCTATGAAACATTCCAGGACATCCCCACAAGCAGGTGGCAGAACCTCCACTGGAAAAGTTATATCGTTGACTTGTAAGTAAAAGTTCCTGTTAAAAAAAAAAAGTCATCCGTTCAAAGCCTTCTCCAGCACGATCAAAATCATCTTAAATCTGTAGTTGAAAAATGTAGGTTTCTCTTCAGATGTTTTTCCTGCTTGATGTCAGTGATTTGACCCTTCTCAAACATACTGACATCGTTTGGTTTCCATGACCATGGGATTTGTCTTTCCACTTGGTTGTTTTAGAAATGAGAAGCCGCTCACTGCATCAGTTAGGTTTAAATACCGTGTTGCAGCTGAAAGATCACCTCTGCAGCGGTTATCCAGTAGAATTTTGTTTAGTTGAATCCAGGTGGGGACATTTAAGTTTTGTTAAGAAAAAGTACCCAGAAAGTACACTTGAAATTGTTAGTTAAAAGAAAAATACATTTTTCACTCTTGGAAAATATGCAGCAGTTTGATCGTCCAGCTTGAAAAGAGCATTATCAGCAGAAGCAGAAATCAAAGTTAACAACGACATCAGCCTTGATAAGGGACAACAGAGCAGAGCGATGCTGCATCAGTGTAGCTCTTTACAGCCGTGTGTTTTAGAGCCGATCCATGAGGTCCATTAGCCTTCAGCAAAGACTTAAGGCCACAACAATGCACAGAGGACATACGGTTTACTATATGCACCTTTATGAGCTACAAGAGGCAATGGGCCATCCACAGGCAGCACCAGGCCTTGACTAACAGGGTCAAGACAAGGACAAAACAGGCCTTAAGAAGGTAGTTCATCTCTACTATATGAAAATGTACTGGCACTCTCTAACAATCAATGGTACAATCACCCATTTTTTGCCTCAAATGTTTATTAAAAAAAAAATTATGGATTTTGCCTTCTTACAAAAAAAAAAAAATCTGATTCTTTGCATATTATTGTTGTTGATTTACTATAATTACAAGATGTGGTAAAAAATACCATAGTCAATATTTACTCATAAATAAATGCTCAGTTGACTTAGCATTTACCCCTGAACTAAAATAATGGTTGTCAGAATTCAAACCAGCGTCAAGTATATTTCTACCATTGTATTATACTATGAGGCCCCGGGGGAGTTCTGAACTTCCAAAGCACTTTTGCATAATACTAGTTATGAATGCAGGTCTGGTACACTTTTAAAAGGTCACAGTGGATTGCTTTTTATGCTGCATACATTGCACAATAGTAAACAAAGAGGGAATAGTGATGAGATAAATTGCTGCTAATATCCTCAAAGGAATTTGAATTGGTCTACACTAGACCGTTAACACTGCAAGCACAAGTACAGTACAGTAAAGCAATATACAAAATATGGTCAAATACTGTATATAACACACACACATACACTATAGGATGTAGAGCACAGGCATTTGGAATTCAATCTTTGCCTCAAGCGAGCAAGTCTGCCATAAAACACTACTGCTCAATGACATCTCCATCATGTGGATGTTATAAGCTGTCACAAGCTGCCGCGTGGCGATCAACCCCAAGGCTAAACTATCAAAGAGGCTTATTACAGAGGGCATATGCGGCGCCCGTGTGTGTGTATGTGTATGGAGGACATAATTGTAGTTTATATATCTGGGTGACACACCAGCCAAAGAGAGGGGAATGGATAACTAAAATGTGCCTGTGCTTTAGCTGCTCTGATTTCCATTTCCTCCCGAGAAGTTGCTCCTGTCATCTGTGCCATCTGCCTGTCCTGCCGTACACCTGTCTGCTGTCTGCACATGGGAACCAGCTGCAGAGGAGAGGGATGGGACATGGCGCTGTAGCTCCCTGGCACACGTCTCTGTCCAGTGGAAACTACAGAGGATGATTCACAGAAAATGCAGCTGCTTTCTCAGTGTATCTAATGAGCAGGGGAAATGGAGAGGCCAGAAGTGATGGAAGCTGTACATGTTTGGAGGTACAAATTCCCGGCAAAATGTGTGCAGCATCGAGCACTATATTTGCTGTTTGTGGTGTTTCAAACGCTGATGACATTATTATTATTATTATTATCTTCAGATAGCAGGTGAATTCTGACAATATAATGAAGGCAGATTTCTTGTACTTAATTTACAATTTTCTCATTAAGTTTCTAATTAAGTCTAAGACATTGAGACAATTTTATTGTCATTGTTATTATAGTCATGAAATATGTTAACCTTTTGTAATTTATTTGTTCTTGTATTATAATTGATTTTTCTTTCTTGATTGTTTTGTTGGAATGTGACAACATGCAGCAGTTTTTAAAGTTAAGAAATGTCAAAACAAACAAAATTTGAGCAGCTTCAGTGCCTTATTTACAGCTTTTCTGCATACATTTGACAACATTATTCCATGTCCAATACTGGAAAATCAATGGCCCAATGCAAAGGTTGAATTTGTGGTGAATCTCCTGCAGCGGTCCTGGCTCACCATCACAGCTCTCCTCACAAATGCAGGGAAGTGCAGTGTGCTCCTTCACCGTTTCACACACACACACACACACACACACACACACAGCAGGGTTAGCGGCACATAGCAACAGTTGGGACGCCAAGGGTATTTTAAACCAATATAAAAGGAATAACATATGTAAAGTGGAGAATGGCCCTTGCATTTTATCAAGGAGCACACAATATAATTATCCTTTGCAGAACTAGAATATCCAATAAAATGTTCCATATTGATTACATTGATTTAATTTAAATCTAAGGATGCAATGAAAGTCTTATTGCCTATTTTTGCTACCAACTTTCCAGCATAACATAAGAAGCCAAACCTATGGATCATCTTCTTCCAAAACCATCTTAATATTTTTCAGGATTTGAATTCTAATGCTAATTCCTAGAAATGTATTCCTGCAGTACCATTCTGTTGAACTCTGAAAGGGTCTGATGTAATAGAAAACATCTCCTGTCTTTGTCTTCTTTCCTCCCTGTGCCATAACCATGAAAAGGAAGTCCTGTCAAAAAGGAAAGAAAGGCTCTTCAAAAAGGCGCATGACGACATGAGGGGCATTGTGGTGCATACAGTCACGGACACCTTGTACCACCGACGGCTGAAGTACATGCATCAAATCCACATAAAAACACTCTCTTTTCAAGGGAACCCACACTGTTGTGTGATAAATGTGCCTCTCAACGTCTCATGTCTAATTCATCACAACCTTTAAGAGCAAGAGGGACTCGCATATGTAGCGCCAAGGCTGAATGCTGTCTGTAGATTGTAAAGGTACGTGGGATTTAATCTTGAACTATATAATCCAGATGTATTTTTATTCCATTATTGCGTAAAGGATAAAAGGAACACTGCGCCATTTGAAAAAGTTACATCATTTTTGGTGAATTATTTGCCTTCACACCAACCGACGTAATGCCCTCCTTCCCTCCATCCATAAATCGTCTTCCTGAAACAAATGTATATCTCTCAAGTTCACTCAATGTATTCACAAATAATGTAGCTGCTCTGTCTGTAAAACTTTCCTACAACCAAAGCTTACTCCTAATATCCTGAACACATTCCTATAATATAAAACAGATTGTAAAATTAATCAAATGTACGAGAAAAACAAAAACAAGAAATGGTTAAAACAATATCCTATTAAAATGTGACTCTTGAATCATCAAATCAAGTTAAAATAGCTAATGAAGCACGGAGAGCCAAAATAAACTATTACATTTTAACATGCTTTATTGTGCAAAGTCTAATTAATCCCTGCTGCTCGTTAGGAGAACTTTTGTTTATTTGTACTAGCGCAGTGTGACTGCATGCCCCGTTTGTGAGAATGAAAAATCCAATCTGCGGGTGTCTCGTGCCAGTCACTTATTAATTTCTTTAAGCTCAGGGTTAAATTTTTGGAAGCGCTCTCCGTTAAATGGGTTTTGGGTTCTGGAGGTTGCTCCTAAAACCAAACACAGGGGAGTAGAGACGAAGAGAAAATAAGACCACGGCTGGGAAGTAATAAAATCAATTGGAAGCATAAAGATAAGGTCACACAGGGCAGGGGAAATTGTATACAAGATTACAAATTTTAATACAAATGTAAGTATGTTTTTATTTAGAAATGGAGCATCATCAAAGGAGTCCATATAAACAGAAGCTTTTGGTCGGACTTTAAAAGTTAGTTAGCAGGTCATCTGGCACAATATCTAAGTCGTAATATTTGAAGCTGATTGCATTCTACAGGCTATAGATGAATTGCTTGGCCAACCTGGTGGTAAACTCTTGACTTTACCAGTATCAGAAGGCACTAGATGTAAATTGTCCCACTGGTTATATTACATCTACTTTTAAAGGGCAACCGAGCCTCCCACTGCCCCTTAACACACGCAGACCATTCACTCGAATCAATCGTATTACACATAATGGGTATTTTCTCTCACGCCGACTGATTCTAATTCATCATTATACACAGGCCAGTAGAAGCTGTGACTTAGACCTTCACAGCATGTACAGTATGTTAAAACCATATGAAACTGTGCTGGCTGAATAATTCCATTTTCTACAAAACAGACAAAGCCTTAAAAGACAATAAATGAGAAAGACACCCTAGATTGCTTATGAAGCCATAGTAACACAAACACAGTTCTATTCCCTTAAGTTTAGTGGTATTACTCATCATTTCTGTATACATATTACAACTGCTTGTTATTGTCTTTTCTGGAATGTTCCACACTAATTCATTTAACTTGCAGTTATTCAATTGCAGGTGTTTTTACTATCACAAAAACACTCTTACTGTAGGCTGGCTCACCTCGCCACAGATCTAACTCGTAACTTGGCCTGTTGGTGGTGCCATCTTTTTGTGTCCATGGAGATAGATATGTTTAATACCATGCATGTAGAACATTTTTGGCAAAGTAATAACATCTTCAAAAATAAAGGATAAAAAACAAATTAGTAGTCTCTAATGTTGATTAAATGAAATGTTTGTATGTTCTACAACAATAGACACATGACTTATAAAGTACAAGACTCATTCAGCTTATCCAATACAAAAAAAATCTATTTCATTTTGAAAAGGAAAGCTTCACCATCAATTTATTCATACCCCTTTTAGCAAAAAGTGGTCATTAGTCTGGTTGGTTTTCTGTTGTTTGATGCCCTGGGGCAGTGAGAAACGAGGCAGAATGACTCACATCTCTAAGCAACAATCTGTATGATAAAACATGTAAATCATTTGAATATTCACTAATTGGGCGCAGTGGATAGTTCTACTTACATACATAAAGCTGCTGATGGAGCAGAGTGGAGCTTAATGTGCTTGGCCTCTCTGACTTATCGGACTGAGCCATCACATAGAGTAATTGAGGGCACGCTATAGGCTAAACTATCTTTTGTACACTCTCTATATTATTCTGTCACCCCTGCACACGCATGGAATTAGCTCCTCAATTGACAAGGCTGAATAGGAAAACATTTTTTGGATGTTATGAGGACTTATGGACGGTACATATGAACATATTGTAAAATGCCACTTCGACATTTAGATTAAATAGATAATAATTCAAGGTTGAAAAATAAACTGTTGCGCTTTGTGTAAATTGTACAGTCTGTGAATTACAGAAAAGTCTCCACTGCAGGGATGGTACATGTTTTTTACATAATCTTGCACCAAATGCGACTGTCTAATTATACTGTAGGCCTATATTTTTGTTTTATATTTTAGAATGTCCCTTTTATATTATTTTAGACATAAACCAATTAAAGAAATAAATACATACCAGCTTTTCTATTCAAAAGTATAAAAGTGAAGAAAATTCTAGTTCAAAATGACTTTATTCTGAATACTTTTTCAGACGTCTTGTATTGCCTTCAAAATGTTGTTCAGTGTAAATACATTCTTCGGTGTTTCTTGGCAATTGTTAAGACTAGCTAAATTTCCAAGAACAGCAGCAGCAGTCAATCTAGCTGCCAGTTCAGCTGGCAGTTTGAGCCATAAAGTAAACTCATACACTTTTGTAATCCAACTAAGGTCTGCGGGTGTTTGAACACATTTATCATAATTCTTACTCCTACAGTCACTTCATACAATATTACTACTGAAAATGGACCTTTCTTTAAATCCTAGTCATCTTTAATTGATGAGTGTTTGCCTGGGCCTCTTTCTGTCCACATGTCTAAGAGCTAAACACTTTGCCAAGATCATTTCCTACCTACCACTTTCGATTCTCCACTCCGCTTACACAGATCAATAAATCATCAATCGGATCAAAATGGAGACGAGAAAGAAGAGGAGGAAAGTGTAGAAAACCGATATGGGAGATTGGAAAGTTGAAGAAAGTTTCTAAAAGAGGCAATACTTTAAGATGGCTCCGGTAGTGTGCGTTTACTTATTGACAGCTTGTGGAACACACTTTTTCACAGTAATGATAGCGATCCTAAAATACCCAAAACAGAAATGTTGTAGATTTTCTGTCATTCTCTAAAAGCGCTCTTGTATAATCGTGATATTTCACAACAAGCTTTGTATTCATCTTGTTAGAAATGCATTTGGCACATCAAGACCAGGCAAATTTGATTCATAAATAAAAAAGTCGTGGAAGAGGCATAAGGGATTTTCACTTGGCACTAAGGAGTAAATTAAGATGGACAACAGAATGAAGTAGTCTGGAAGTGTCTGCGCTGCTCTGATCCTTATTGACTGGCCCAGGGAAATGGTTTTAGTTGATGGAGGGGATTCAGTTTAGACAGAGAGAGACAGTGCGAGCTAGAGAGCGATGTTATAGGGATGGGGGGTGAATGAGGAGGACCCGCTGCAGTGATCTGTCTCCCTCAGTTACTGTAATTTCACACAGGTGCCAGCTCAGGTTCACGCAGTCTTTCCACGGACAGCGGACAGCGGAGTCGGGCATCATTAACCCGGCGTCGCACTGATTCAGACGGATCAAGCGTCAAACTGTTTGAACGTGGGATCTCCTTTTGCGATATGTCTTTGTTCTTCCATACATCTAAAACATAAAGCTCGGCAGGTAGCATCATCGAACAATATTTATTTCAAATTCAAACTTTTATTTATGTACTTCAAAACAACTTCCCTCCCCGTTTGTTGGATTGTAGAAGGAAATTGTAATGCAATTTATTCAGAAAGCAATAACCATAGACGCTGACTCAATCTTAGCCTGGAAACATCTGTTAAATGGCTGAATTTATTTAACAGTTTTCCACCATCGCTGGCTCACAAACTACTTTGCATCAAGCATGCATTTACCCATCTGCTTTCTGATACTATCATTCACAGAACAGAGTTAGCGTCCTAGATGCAAGATAGGGCTCTGAGTCTTGCCCAAGGGCACTTTGGTAGTGAGAGTTTAACCACTGGAAATTCCTTTTAGCCATGATAGACCTCTCCCAACATTCCTTTAACAAACTGAAAGCCAATACATACCAGCTTATTCAACCAGATTGTCCTTATAGCTCGCATGTGCTAATTCCAAGCTAGCTAAAGTGAGACAGTACACTTGGGCCACGGGATACAACAACTGACATAAAAGCTTTCATGGCTTATTCACAGCAGCAGCAAAGTTAAACTAAAACACAGCAGTTTAGGACACACGTTTGGGAATTAATAGTACGGTGCTTTTGTGTTTGTCCTAGTACTGCTTTGAGAGGCCCTTACCTCCCAGGTGATAAGTCCCTCCCGTGGTGATGCTGAGGGGTGAGGTAGAGCGCACCGCCGAAGCCTCCTCTCCGTTTATGGTCAGCATGGCGAAGTTCTCCTTGGCAACCAGACGGATGCTGTGCCACTGGCCATCGTTGAGCCCTGAACCTGCACAGAACCAAAACAACATTGCACAAAAGCATGTTAGTCAGCAACACTGTCAGGAATTAAAAATGCAAGGAAAAATATTATGCATTGTTTGTATTGTTATTGGCTTTTAAAAAATACTCTTGACTTCCTTTAGTTTGGCATCTCATGTTTAAGAAAAAAAAAAGCCAAAAAAAACCCCAAACAAATGCTAGCTTGCGTCAGACAAGCTAATGCAGGCATGCAGTTGTAATGATGGTGATTTGACGACAGAAAAGCTCAGAACGAGTCTGGGGATCATTTTTGGATGTAAAAACAGCACAGGAGATCTAGTAGTGTTTAGAACAATGTTTCTTAAGTAACAGCAAATCCTGTTTAGTAAGTCCTCTTACTCTTACTTATTCATCAAACTAGCTGGATGCCTGCTTGTCTCCATGGAGATGTTATTGTAGTGTGGAATGTTCTACAGTATGCCATTAAATGTATCTACTGGTACCTCCATGGAGACAAACCGGGTTAGACACCACCAGGGAATGTTACAGGTCAGATCTGTGGGGAGATGCCGTCGCTCACATTTCCTTTTTTTTCATTTTTTCCCCCATCAAGGTATTTTAAGCTGTCAACAAGAAAGTAGTATGAATTAATTTATTGTATTATTGTTTCTTGCATATATTACATATGCCCAGCTCTTCATGGGTTTATAAGACAACAAATAACACAATTCCAATGGTCAGTATGCAGACACACATTTACAAACATGTGTACAAACACAAATGTACTCATTTAAATAAACGAGTCATGCGCTTCTTCCAGGCTTTCCAAACAATACAATTAAACAACCACATTTCATCAAACAAAGGATTTCTAAATTCAGTGTAAAAAGGACAATATAACAGAACATTCCAAACAAAGCAATAATATCTCCATAAGACAAGCAGGTTATAAAACCCCTCACTCAGAATCCTCCCCTTTAACAGGACTAATGCATTTTCAATCAGAGAAGAGCAGGAAGTGGGCGTTGATAAGGGTAAACAAGCTCTCTCTATCGACTGTACATTATGCTCTGACATATTGCTGCTGAATTGACTGCTGCATAGCTGTGCTTCATGTCTGTATTTATGCTCCAATTTTGCCTTTGGGAAACAAGCAATACAGAATATACCGTAAATGTGTTTAATGTTCCTTTGCATGTATTTTTACGTGTACGCCTCCAGCCTCGCTTTCTTTTTTCCAGTGTTTTGGTCTTGATGTCCCAACTTCATTACCTCTGAGAGCACTAAGACACTCACAGTTGCTGGAGTGTATCTGAAAGTGGTGACCTTGCAACTGGCATTAGACCTGGTTTGATTTAAGATCTGGTTTAGTTCTTTTTAGACTCATCTTTGGTTCGGTTTGTTGCTGTTTTATTTATATTTTTATGTATGTCTCCCAGTTGCTCTGTCTCTCCGTCTGAGAGTGCGTTCAGCTGTCTCCAAGCCCCTATGTCTCAACTCTATTAACTCCAAGAGAACCCTGTTTGCATCTCAGTAGCGGAGTGCGCGGCTCTACGTACCATTTCCAAGTGTCTGGGTACGTCTATGGCATGTCTTGTGCTTGTCATTGCTCATGCACTCCTCGAGCTCCCCTGCTTTTTCCCCTGCTCTCCTCTCTCTTTTCTCTTCTCCATTAAATATGACTGATGTTTTGGAGAGGGACATTACTACTGGAGCCGAGAGAGAAGCCCGCTCAGTCTCATCACCCGCAACGCCATACATCACCTCCACACTGACACCAATCTCTGCTCACTGCACCTTCCCTTGCTTCCTTAGTTGTCCCTGATTCGTCTCTCATAAAACTTGTACTCTTCTATCCTCCTCCTGCAATGGCCATTTTTTCAATTCTGCGCATTCCTTCTCTGACTTACACCACATCAATAGGGAGGACAGTGGCAAAGTTCAAGGTACGGGCAAATCCGTCTCAGTGGTCTATAGCCGATGGATATACTCAATCGATACATGTGTACTTTAATAGGCTGTGTTATAGCGAACAAAAGTCCTAGAGTGTACAGAGTGAAGTGGCACTTTCCATTCCAATTTATGAGTCGTTATTTATTGTGTATTTTGTCCCCAAATACACTCGGAGGCGGTGATTTGGGTCTCAGTGGGAAGTTGACACTAATTAAACTCTATCAGCAGGGCGGCTGTGTTTGTGGAATGGGATGGCCACCTGCTGAAGCAGCAGTGGCTATTACAGTGTCCAGGGGCTTGTCCAGGCGAGAGCTGGACGGAAAACCCAATGGCATATTAGTCTTTAATAATCAAGTCATCTTTAATTTAGGCTTTTCTTGCCTGCGGTAGCCAAAAAAAAATAGCACAACATACAAGCTTCTGTTATGCAGTGGTTCACATACTTCCTGGACAGGTTTCTTTCATTTGTCCAGGGTTTGAGTAGGAGTTGGTGATAGGCCAAGAAATTCATTTTTCCATTAATTCATGCATACCTAACAGCTTTAAATCAACTATTTTCATCTGTGCACTGTATCTGCTTACTCCAACCCTTGTATATAGCTTAGATTTACTTGATTTTATACTTCTACATATACATATCTGTATTTTGCACCTTATTTGACATGTCTTTTGCTGTTTTTTTTTTTTATCTTTTATTTTGTAATGTGTGAGCTACTCTCTTGAGTAATTGCCCTTGAGGAAATAACGTTTGTCTAAATCTTAAAGCTGGGTACTTGACTTTTAAAATGTTTTTTTTTTTTAACAAAAATGAGACAACTGTGTTTTATCTGCATGTAAGAGTCAAATGCAGTGCTCTGACTCGCTGCGCTTGGGTGGTTCATCCAAGTTACAATTGCCTTAAAAAGCTCTACTAAAACTAAAATGAATGCATGTGGTTATTAACGTTGTACCAAAGGATTTGCGAGGACTCGGAAATGAAACAGATTTAAATACCTAATTCCTCCTTTCACTGTGTGAAAATCTGGTTTCCCAGCTTAAGTTTAAGCTTTATGTTGCCTAAACAGAGAAGAATTGAATCATAATATGTAAAAAAAAAAAAAAAAGCATATTGTCACAGAATTGAAGATTTAAAAAATTGAAGTATACAAGAGACACTTCAGTTGTTAAGCATTTTGAAAGATGTATTACATTAAGTAATATTTTTCTTTTCACACTTCTCATACTGTTTGCACATCTTGGACACATCAATCATTATCCATTAGCTGACCACTTCTCTTTTTAACACTGCATTTCGTGGTCCAGTCCAGTGGCGTGACACCAGGTCTCTGTGCACATGCCGGTATAAGCAGTAGTCGTCTCTAGTAAGTGACCTTGATGTGCTCCTTAACTGACTGCATATTGGCTTGATGTAATCGCTGCTCCAGCCCTCCTCTGTTCCCCCTCTATAACCTCTTCAATGTAATGGAAAATAGATACGGCATAAGCTGGTGTCCTCTCATCTGTTTTACATCGCCCGCAATAGCTCTGAATGATGAGCTTATCTGGGATGCTGCTGTCACTGAAGCCTCACTCCAGCACAAGCAAGCACAAAAACCTCAACTGCAAAACCAAGAAAAAAAGCCTCTCAAGTTTTCTGCCCAAACGACCCACACGCCGGGCTACAGATAAAAAAAGAGAACAGATAATGAAGAAGTAGGATAGTGCAGATTGAAAAAGACAAGGCCATTTCATCTCCTGCTGAGTTGTCATTTGTATTCACGCGTTTTGGAACAAGCCTGGCCACTTCTGTCCACTGTCAGGGCAGAGTGAAATTATAACTAGGACTGGTGATGTATCGTTGCACGGTTCATGTAATGTAGTTTTAGAAAACATTCAATATAAACATGATCATTTAAAAGCACATTCAAAACACAACTCAAATACAACTAAATCACCAGTGCAATTTAGTCCAAATATCTGACTAAAGCTGTTGTTGACTCATATTTTGTCTGTGCCTGAATCTATTTTGCATGAATTGAAAAAGAAAAAAGTCCTACATTACATTCAGCGCTTAGATAATAGTCTATGAAGAAGGCAAGGCCAGGTTCTGCCAGCACGTTTCTGCTAAATTGTATTTTACAAACTTTTATTTATAATGCATGACCTGATGAAACTTCTAGTTCTAGCTATATTTTTTGTGTGTCATTTTTAAGCTGCTATAAAGTCTCACAAAATATTACTGAACATATGATAATTTCATAAATGTATGTATGTCACTTCAGTTAGTTAAGTTTGCATGTTTTTTGTCCCCAATTGGCTATGATCAGATAATATGTGTTTCAGACTTTTTCTTCTAATATAAAAGGCATTATTAAAATAGACTAAACAGAGCTACATCTCAAAGTCCTCTCGCATTTGTACTCATTGTGTGGTCTTATCCCAACAATCCCTGCGGCCGCTCAAACCGACTTTTTCACAAAGACTTACATGTAAGCCTATCTGATATTGTGGAGAGCTGGAAAGAGTGAGCTTGAGAATGAGGGCTGGTGGGCTAACACTGCTGTGATTTGGGACATGTACTCGAGGAGAAAGTGAGAAAGAGGAGCGGATGAGGGTTTGCGGGCGAACGAGGAGATCTGGACTGAGCCGACATCTCCCAGAGACAAAGTAGTGAGTACAGCGGGTGAGGGAGGGAAGGCGGAAGAGCGAGTCCATAGAGGAGAGGACAAGGAGACGGATGGGGAAAAGTTACACTGCAATGACATGAGCATGGTGTCCTTTTATATAGTTGGGCTCAAGTATTGCTGTGTCAACATTTCATCATTTCATCATTTTCAAGAGTACACATTCAATCCCTCACTGCTACCACTACCACCATATTGGTATCCCGTTCAACTAAATGGGTTGTTGCGTTCAAGTTCTATGGGAAATTCACTGTTTTTGAAAGAAATATCCAAAATAGAAATCCACAAATGTTGAATCATGAATCATTATTTGTTTGAGATTGACTTCACGAACTTGCTTTATTATGGTTTAAAGTCCTTTCAACTGACAGCAATCACATTTTTGGGGTTGAATAATGCCAGCACTTTTTGAGGCTACAGTGAAAACATGATTTCACTTTTGTTTATTTATGCTGACAGAGAAGACGTTGAACTTTGTGCCAGTTTTTGTTACGTGTTGATAGGTCCAGTAATTACAGAGATATCAATCATAAACCTAGGAAGACGCTTTGGTTATTTGGGGCAACATAAAACAATTTGAAGAACTGGTAAAATAATAATAAATGATCAAATAAAAGGCTTGCATGAAATAAGGAATTCAAAATAAACTATAAAAATATAACTATGAAATATACATTATAGACAAAACAACTGCAGATAAATTAAGTATTGTTAATGTAAGTAATTTAAAAGGTACACATATTTATATACAGATTCTGTTTCTACTTTAGGAAGCCTGATTTAAAAGAGCGCCTTCCTCCAGATATTCCAGTGATAAACCCCGGAGTGACAGGCCCTGAAAACAAAGTGACAGCAATTACACACAATACACTGCAACTCGGACAGTGCGGTGAATTTTTATGGACAAGTGGCAGATGTGGAAGAACCCGTGCTCCTCTGTGTAATTATCCAAAATCAAAATTGCGGTGAATTGAGAAAGTGCTGAAAAAAGAAGAGAGGACGAAATGAGTGGCTTTCATGTTTTTGGAGAACAAGTGGAGCCACTCTCAGCTCTTGGTTCCTGGAGTGACAACTAGGGAGAAGGAGCGCAAGAGGGAGATGACAGCTCTTACCCAGACTTTCCGAGACAAAACTGCAGCAAACCCGCCACAAATTGGACGAGATGGGGTGGAAGAAGTTCTTGAATGTACAGCTATACTTTGGCTGTTGTTGGTGGAATTGATAGGTAAACCCTTAAGAAAATGTCTCCTCAAACAATCTTAGAAAAAAAAAAAAAAGCACAAGAGGACGACGTAGGCTAAAGTAATTGTTTCAAGCAGAAGCCAGTGTCAGCAAAAGCAATAAAATAAAACATTTTTTTTTTTTTTTTTTTTACATACAAATAAAATTAATGTACAGTATATCACTTTTAACATTCTTCAGTGGAGGAATACTCAAAGGAGATTAGCATAAATCTTGGATCTAGTTTAATTGTCATGGATTACTGACAATGATTAAATGCTGCACAGTTTCATATTATGGAGGATAACTGTGGGACACTTATCACTTTTGCAAGGATAAAATTATCCGTAGGGCTTTTTCAGTTTTTTGAGTTGTATTTTGTTACGTTCATGCAGATTTTAGTCAAATGTTTCTACATGTCACATCACCAGCCAGCAGCTACTGTTTTAAGCCTCACTTAAATTGCCAGAAGAGGGAACATGACATATTTTGTTTTGGACTGTATTCAATACCCACTACTCAATACTGTAGATACACATAGGTTTCAGGGTGATCACATTTTTTTATTTTTTTTAAGTGCGTCTATAAACAAGAAGTTGAAACCCATGTTAGTTCTAATGCTAACGTGCCAAAATATTAGAGAAGAACTATGATGTCATTCTAGGCCCCAAATTTGGGGCTGGTGCAAAGACAAGTAACCATGGTAACACTCAAGTGACACTCCAGGCCCTTGAATCTCGCACCATATGCCACCACCATGTATAACAGGCTCTTTCCTGCCTGAAAAACACATAGAGACATTTCTGCAGTGCCAGTCAGCGACAATAGTGGGGCATGGGAATAGAGAGCGTGTCAGAGAAAGTCTCCTAAGACAAAGACTTAAGCTTTAGCAGGAGAAGAGACAGGCAGAAGCTCGAGTGTCGACATCTGGGCCTGTCCCGAGGAGAGGAGGGTGGAGCTCTGTGTCAAGACCACTCAGTGTCATTGGCAGATATCCAGAGAACAAATGCTACATGTGATGACAGAGCGCTTTAGGCTTTCATCTTCACCTCAGCTCATGCATACTGTGTAAGCCTGTATTGAAGTGCTAACAGGTTTAAACATACACATACAGCCTATCCAATACAGCAAGTCTATGCCACAATGTCAAGCCCCTTACTGTCAAAAAGGAAGTGTCGCTCACTGGTAGAGTGGTCTAAGCAGAATAGCTAGGATCTGTGCGGCCGGCCTCAGCATTGAAACATTGATTACCAACTGACAACTTGCTGAATTTCTTCCCAGCTCTACATCCCCCTTTCACCTTATACTGTCCTGGCAAATAAAACCTATGGTCACTATCATGCACATCATCTAATAATGTAGATCACCATTCCTCTATGTGACTTTCTGAATGAAAAAGTAAAGTCAATATGACACAAACGACAAAACCAAAAAGACATGTAGATTGGATAGAAATTCATTTAGAATACATGAATTTTTTGCATCTAAAATCGTCACAACCATTGTGTTTTAGTTCTTATAATTATCGTTATAATTATACCGGCAATCATAATCAGAATTATCGACTGACCAATAAAAAACAGCATTCCTCCATTGACCTTATTCTGGAAGCCATCCGAAGTAACCCTTCTCCCGGTTGTATTAGTTAACATATAACATATATAAGAATATATAAATATGTATTTTACGATTGATTAAAAACTTGAAAAAAGATAAATACATATTTATTTGTATATTTGAAGATTTACATATGTTCTGTGTTCTTTAACTTTTTCTTTATTAGTCATGTGCACACAGAGTGGGTGGTGCTTCAGCAGAACTGGTCGCTGCAGCTGAGGGAAACTGGGACAGAAACACACATGCAAGATCTATTTTTTGTTTCCGTTTATATTTCTAACATTTTACTAGATGCTTTGAAGACTAAAAAGAGCTACGTCCAAGGCTCCGGTAATATAGAAGAGATGTGCATTCAGGCATGTTGCTGTGCTTCATGTCACACCTTTAAAGGCTGCTGGCTTATAAAGGGGATATTTTGTAGTCTAGACTGGGATAGACTTTTGAAGGTTTCAAAACGTGTTGATTTACTTCTCAGGAGATATTATTGATTTTGGCCATTTGCCACAGAGACCAAAAATAAACAACAGATAATGGCATTGAAGACTACAGAGAAAGCAGAGGTGAGACATTTCCCCTTTTATACTGATTTTAGTAAGCCACTTTTTTTCAGAAAGTTAGCATTATTCATCCAATATTTCACATTTGTACAGTATCATTTTGAACACTGTGAATCCCAACACAATCACAGATTATCCAAAAAAAATACATATATATATTTTCCCATGTGTGTTAGTGACTTCTCAGGATGAAGAATAGAGTTATTAGTTCATTGGAGTTTAATAATTTAGTATATTAAACTACATTCTGAAGTTTTGCAGAATGTGGTTTAGAATGTGTTTGTCGAAAATCAGTTAGAATTTATATGAATTTTTTGTTCCTGAACACCTTTACAGTACATATTTTGTAGGGTTTGGTGCATTTTTTAGGTTCATATGAGCAAAACCCATTTGGCTATCCAACGGCGCTCAATGAGGTCAAAACTTTAAGCCTAAAACTCTTTGCTGTGATTTCAAGCCTCCTCTACTGCTGGGCTCTGCACAAGCATTTCCTATTGCAGTAACTTTTTTCACATAATAATGTTCTTTCCCCATAGTCCTAACAAAGCGTGATTGTTAAGAGGTTGTGTGTGCTGCAGACAACTCTAAGGGCTGCGAGGCCAATCACTGATCACTGGAGTGTGGTGATGGGAGAAATAGCCTCCTGACAGTACACAGGCACTACTTCATCAACAGCAGTTAAATACTTTTACTGGCTAAATACTTTGCTTGTGTATGTGAAACAGGGGGAGACATGGCTGTTTGGATAGAATGCTAATACAATGCATAAAGAAAAGGTTAAAACATCAATATTGGAGCAAATAATTTATTAAATGTTTATGATGATTATATATCAATAAATGATAATGGCGCATAAATGATAGAACGTGTTTAGCAGATTCCTGTATGAAAGAGGATTCCTAACTTTATGCAAGTACATTTACCCATGAAGTAAATCTACCTTCAAAAAATGTTGACTCTAAATAAATATAGCCCTATTATGTCACCTTTAACCCCTTTAGATATTGTGTCTCAATACATACAATAGCATAAGTATGATGGTGGTTTCAATATTCTCCACAGTCTCCAGGTGGACTTCTTTGATTCAACCTGTATGAATAGCACATCATATTAATTATGATAAAAAGTGTTGGCCAGAAAAGCCTTAAGAGTGAGCTCGGAGACAGATGCTTCATAATAGATGGCAGGATGGTAACTTACTCGATGTTTGGCTCTTCAGGGATGCAGAGCTGAGTGAATAGACAGTGGGTGGGAGCAGCTGGTCAGGTGCAAAACCAATTACACCCATATGAGGAAAATAAAGAAAAGCCACAAATACATATTTCAAGCAATTTTAGACAACATTTGTTTTTATTAGTTTTGTCTACGAGGATAATATGAGAAACATCCTTTATTGCCGCAGCAATGAGAATCCAACTACTGTATTTGCATAACACATTTCAAACCTTGAGGTAAATATTCATTAGCATCATAAAAGCTGATAAATTATTTACGAATATAAATTCTATTGACATTTATTTCCTTTATGTTGTTATGCATGTTGTGTGTGTGTGTGATCCTGTTGCTCATTCGTGTGTAGATTTCTCACCATAGTTTTTCCCATTCTATCATTTTCCTCCACAACTTTCTACGTACCTATGAATGCATTTTAACTGCCATTTCAAATTCATGAGATCTTTTGGCATTCCGGAAATCCTCTCTCAGCCCGGCTCTGACCAATTCAGTTCCATGGCGTTTAGCAGCCTCTCACGTCATCATAAACGGCAATGTGCCCGCCACACAGAGCCAACCATATGACACATTAAGCCCGGGCAGAACACACACAACAACAGTGTGTGCATACATTACAGGCGCACGCACTGCACAGATTGGAAACAATATAACATTACAATTGGGCAAGCCAGTGTGTTTTCAGACACAAATCAGTGCCTCAGGCTTTTCTATTATTATAATGCCATATAGTTCTCATTTGGACTGTAATTTGACTGTATGTGTGGATATGTTTGCATGTGAGGGGTTTCCAGGGTTGGAATTGAAAACATTATGTTTATGTTAAAGAGATATGAGGAGCTGTTTGAAGATAATATGTTTTTTGAATAATGTTTCATACTGTTTTGTAATTTACACAATATGAGAAATGTATAGGGCTGCATGGTTTTGTAAGAACATGCAATATGCAATGTGCTGTTTGAATGTTAGGATTAGTCAAATGGATTGGCAATTAGACAGCCTTGTTCCCTTGGACACATGTTGCAAAATACTTTAATTCAAACAAATATCTTAGACTAAATGTATTTGAATGGTTGATCTGGTTTGCTTGTCTCATCATGTCCTATCCTGCCACATTCATGAATTCATTTAAAAAATCATCTTGTTTGCGACAGTTGCGACTCTGGCAACAGTTGTAATTTGTAGTCAACAAGCGGCACATCACAGGTGTAGATTATCTGACCTGATCACTTCAAGATGAATTGATACAGAGGGAATAGTAAAAGTGTGAGTCAAATCATCAACATATACAGAGGATTCATACTGTATAAAGGTAAAATGGGTAGCCTTTTTGCTTAAAAACTTAAACTTAATTTTACTTTATCAATTAAACATTTGTATTCCCATTTACTTTGCTTGATATGTGGCCAAAAATGTACACATTTCTAACATCCTTCTTTTTTTTTTTTTTACACCAGTGGCACAGATTATAACACTCTTCTTTGTGTTTTTACATAACTTATACTCTTTCCTCTTGATGAGAGTCAAAACCACAAACCGATCTGCCATCACTGACTCCAGAAGATAATGCAATAAATACAGCATTTGGAATTGAATGAAAAATATATTACTTAACACATTTCAGGTATCATATGTCTGCGCAGACATGGAGCACTTCAACAGTATATAAACCTTCCCAAATAATATTCTGGGTGTTTTCTTTATATCTTTATATTCTTCAAATGAATAGATGAATGAATGTAAATCTATCTCTAACTCTTTTTAGATCAAATCTCACTGGGACAAAACATCCATTCCCACCAAACAATGTAATCATTAGAAAAAACAACATGAAAACCTGTCGTTTGCTCTTTAAATCGTTCTGTAGCTTTAAATAGCTTTGCACTTCCTTACCTGAAGACAAGTCCAGTCTGTAGTTTTTGGTCGCTGTCGTCACGTTGATATGTACTACGACTTTTCCCTCTTCAAGTGAAATCTCCAGTATCCCGTCGTCTAGGTTGCTAAAGAGTAGAAGTCCATCAAGGTTCCATGTCCGAAAATGAAAACCCACTGATAACACGTTGTGATTGGCTCGTCCCGGTAGCTGCAGAAAACTGCTTGCGTTGAAGAAGACTGGGAAGGTATGGGTCTCCACACAGGAGAAGGACAGGTTACGCTGTTAGGACACAAAGAAATGGAAAAACGTAGTTCAAGCAAAGCGTTCCAAAACTACTGGCTAAACACACAAACAATATTTGTTCTGACTGTTTAGTTCGCAGGGAAAGAAAGTATATTCAAGGAACATGAATATGAGCATTAGGGCATTTGTAACAGAAATATAGATCGGTGAGTAACAAATTAAGCTCTTGTTGAACCTCAAAGTTTGGTGTTGTCAGCATCTTTTGAAAGAAAATGTTAAAAAATGAGAGACTTCTGTCTGATTGCAAAGTGACCAAACGACAACAATCAGACAAGAATCGGTCAGTGACAAATATTAGGGCAATGCCTGAAAATAAAGGTGTGTTAAGAAGCCCATTTTACAACAGAGTATGACTAAAATGGAATTCACATCTTGACATCTGAATTGATTAATGACTTTGAATGTTAACTGCTCAAGCACTCAATATTTTATTTAAAAAGAGCTTTAATGACTTAGAGTGGCTTTAAATGATAATGTCGGAGTTACAGCCTGATATTGCCTATACAAATAAGCGTTGATAAAAAAACAAACATTTAGTGGCCTTTGAGCCACTAAATATCGTTGAGCTCCTTCAGCCTGCTCTTAATCAAATCAAATCAAACGTACAATATTGAACTATAGATGATTCCTAATTGGGTCTGCTTGGCTGTGTGAAAATTGTGCAGGGTCCGCTTTGATTACAAATGAAATGAGTGAGTCATCACTGAGGCTTTAATGCTCTTGATTAGAGCCCCCATTTGTCTAATCAGTTGAAAAGAGATCGAAGACGCGCTGGCTATCCACTTCACAGGAACGAACATGGCAAAGGTTACATCCACCGGTCTGTCTTGAGGGCGGCCCATTTGATGAGCAAGGAAACGCGTTGCTTGAGATGCTTCAAAAACAAACTGTTCGCCATTGTAGCAATTAAATGGTGTCTTTGGAGGCTGAGGGAAAATGCCAGTGTGGATATCAAGGGAGCGGGTTGGTACGGGAGGTAAACATGCACAGGGCCGGTGATAGGGCAGCTGTATCTGATTAATTATGAATCCGTTTGGCTTTTTTGGTGCAGTGAATATTGTGCCCCCTCAGTCAGGTCAGGCACAGAGTTAGTGTGACAATAATGAGGCTACTCAATACACGGAGGCAGCAGAGGCTACTACCAGTAATAATGAAACTTCTAGTTCAGCACCTACTGGCAGTACTACTATGTCCAATAATTGGCCTTCAATGTATTATATTATCACTACTGCTTTACAACTTATATTATCTCCACACCTGAAGATAGCACAAAGGCTACAGCCACAATTTAGAACTTTGCAGGCAAAGCATAAACATCTCAATTTTATCTACCCATGTGTTAATCTTTATTTAACCATTTAAACCCATTGAAATGTACAGTAGACCTCTGACCAGGCCAAATGTTTTGCAGCGCATGTCACAAAATGCATATCCATCCAATCCATTTGACAAGCAGACCGTCCACCCAAAAAATTACATAGTGCCCCTTTAAGTCCAAGAGAAAATACGTTTTCTAACAATGTTCTTACAAAACTTGACTATCATGAGTTTTGCCATGGCTTAACTTTACCTGGTGTTTTATTTGAATCTGTCACAATAATGAGCTGCTTGGCACACAAAAATTGACACCGTAACTCATAAGTTTGGCCTCATTACTTGCATTGGTTAAAATAGGGAAAGGTAAAGGTATAACGGCAGACTTATCACATTGGTTTTAGTTAACAATGTACAGTGCCTTACAAAGCTGGAGGTGTCGAGCTTCTTCCTGCGGGCCAGGTCGGTGATGTTGTCCCCGTTGTAGTTGATGCTCTCCATGCAGCCTTTAAAGTTCTTCCTGCCTCCACCCACAGGCTTTCCACTGTACGGCATCCCACCAAAACTCAACTACAGAAAAACAACAGACAAGGAGCATTCAGATTTGATCACAACTGGACTTATATAATGTTAAAGATTTCTGAATGTACCAAATTGGGACTATACTTTTTAAATACTTTTTACATGTAAATGTGTAAGTGTTGTCAGTGACCGCTGAAGATAAGGATCAAAGCCCATAACTTCTGTCTTCTTCAAGTATAAACCCATTTCATATTAAATGTTATATGCTGTTTTTCATGACTATCTAACAGCGGAGGGGCAACAGCATGTGGGACATCTTCAAAATGGTGATGACAACAAATAAGTCATGTGACTCATGGATATAGATTCTTGATTCGTTGTATATATTATGTAAAACCTGTAAGAAAATAATGAAAATGTGAAACGTGTTGCACATTCTTGTGCAGTCTCTTCTTGTGCTTACTTTCACAGAGTAGCTGGGGCACGAGGAAGGCCTGGCTGATGGAAAGAGCTGTGCAATTACCAGTAGATCCGTGTCTGCCTATCTGTGTGTGCGAACGCTGCCACGCTTCAGTAGTTTTAGTAATTACTGCTTGTGGGGAAACACAAATGCTCCGGATATTCAGTCTATAGACCTAAATGGGAAATTGGGAAGGAACCAAAATGCCCACAAGACAGAGAGGCCAGTGTACTGGGTAACTCTTCATAAAGAATTTAGTATTTGGAAGAAGCAAATTGGCATAGATTTGTATTTGTTAGTAAAATGGATCGGTACCTACACAACTGTAACAAGAGAAAAAGACTGTTGAGTCATAATTCCAATCATGACTATATATATATATATATATATTTGTTTTTATATGTTTATTAATTAATTAATGTTTTTTGTGTACTAGCATGTGAGATAGCATTAGAAGTAGTATTTCCTCTTCAAGGCATAACCTTCTGGTCAGCCTTGTGATGTGAATCTGCCTTGAGAATCCTTAAATCTGAAGCCTCATTTTAATTGGCCTTATTTTGTTATGCACCACTTCTCCCTATTCGACCAGTATATATACCAGCTATAGCAGCCATACAGTGGTAACACATGAACACATTCACAAATATCAATGCATATGGCTCTAATTACACAGAACATTTTACACACTAAAACACTGCAAACAAAATCTATTTCCTGTTTAAATTATTATTAGCTGATCATGCTGCCGCCCATTACTCAAACACACTAATTATGTCTCGTGGATTAGCATTATAGTAGAGTGTAAAGCCAATATCTTATTTCCTGGGGGAATCAATGTATCCCAAAGAGGAAAGTTATGTGAGAGTGCAACTAAGAATAGCAACAAACTAGTTGCAAATATGAAAACAGGAACAAGATATGATGATAGTTCTTTTCATTTGCCATTTTCACATAAGGTTCACAAATAGTTGGAGCATAACACAGCAACTATAGGTCTTAGGCCTGTATATAGACAGACACATATTCACATAATATCAGTCCATAGAGGACATTTGGAGTCAATAATTCACCTAAAGGAGGCCTGTCTTTGAACGAAAGGAAGAATCCAATGTACCCAATGAGGCTTATTCCAGTGGAAAAACACTCGAGAAATCACTGGCAAAGCATATGTAAGGTGTCTTGGCAACAAGTGCAGTTTATTGACAATTAACTGTATTTTCCCCTTTTCCATTTCCACTCAGTCTGTTTTATGTTGCTTGTCTTTTGAATGTCTGAAAGGAGGACGCCAAGATGTGATCCGATTGGTATGGCTAATTGATGCATCTGCAGTGGTCGAGTTTCTCCTGGGATTTTCAGATTTATTTCACAAATGTTTAATTCCTTGCCAAATTTACAACAGATATTTTAAAAACAGAACCTGTATTAGTAACTAAATTTGAATCCCCACTGCAGTTGTTCACATATTACACTCTTATGAACACAATAACCGAATGACAACAAACAGTTAGTCGACTATTAGGAATTGACAAAAGACAGAGTTCGTCAAAATAAATGACAATATAATACTTTTAAACCAGTTTTAATCCAGTAGTTCTTGTACCAGTACTAAACATTGATTAATCTCAAACTGTTTAACTCAAATAGCCTACCTCATAATCCAAGTCGAGGTGGTCAAACTCCCCGTTAGTTCGAAAGTGCTGCGTGTGTCTGTCCAGAGTAAAGTTGACATTTCTTCGATAGCGTTCGATCACCACCGAGTGCCAGTGGTTGTCATCCAGAAGACTGCCTGTGGTAACGGAGGTGTGTCCCAGGATGGAGCCATACTGGTTACTGCCTGTAATTACCAAAGAGAAAATATATAAAAAACATTCAAGTGAATCCACGGCAGATGGTTTGGTTGTTGGTCTAAGTTATGACAGGATGACACCTGTTTAAGGAGGCAAACGTGTTTTAGCTGTAAGTAAACACACAAATTGAGAAAGTCATTTGGGAGAAAAAAAGAAACGCTACCACAAGCAAACAAGGAAAAGAAGGTTATAAAGAAAGTACATTTGTACATGTGGGACAGTGACAATATTGCACGGCAAACACTCAAGAGAATAGCTTGAAGTTTGGACAGGATAAAAATGTACTGAATTATAATAATTTTGAGTATTTGCTAAACTATTCTGCATGTCTTTGGGCAGAAGGAGAAAATCACACATACAAATAAGCCCAAAGACTGAATTCACCATCTTCTAATTGTAAAGTAGTACAAACCACTCTGCCACCAAGCACTGCTTTTGTCATTACAATATATAATCTTTTAATTATTTACGTTTTTTGTAGTTTAGTCAATTGCCATAGTAAGCATTAGCATTACTCAACTAAGATTTGTATGTGGCATTGTGTTCCAACAGCAGAATGGTACACTTAGTACCAGTATTTAGTGAGTGAATGTTCTCTAGACTTTTGCATGACTGTGGCTGCTCTGGTGTGGACAGTAAAGAAGCTGCTTCCTCTGCTATCGCTATTAAGATTCTGTGACCAGCGCCGGCGTAAAATTCGGCTTCCAACTAAGTATCTGTCAGAGCCACAGTGCAGACAGGCTGTGCTGTTTTATACTGTCTAAAAGATGGCATGTACTTTTGCCTACCCAAATTTATCTGCAAAAGAAGTTTGGCTTTGCGCAGCTCCAGAGTGATGTAGTCTCCCTGCTGGCCCTCTCCGTGGAGAATTACGCCCTCGTTCTCTGAAGTCTTGAATCTCAGAGCAATTACATCTTTAATGATCTTCATCTTCTTCACCTGCACACAGACACAGCATAGTATCACAGCTGCTCTTCTTCAGCACAACAACCAGCTTCGACCTTCATCAGGGAAAATAACTTGACAAATTTGGGAATATATTATGTTAAGCTTAGTTCATTTCTGCTACTTAGAAAATTAGAATTGTTTTCTAAATTAATGACAAAATTGGGAAAGCCTGATTTTGTTCACACCTAGGTAATTGTCACTTAGTATATATTAACATCACAGTTCGACTATGGGGGGACAAGTCAGTGTAATCCCTCATTCGTACATTATTTAGCAACAGGGGGAAATTCATAAGAACTGACACAGAATACAGAATACAGATTTCTGTAGACCCAGGACAGTTTTGACAACTTACAACCACTCACATGACTAACACCAGAGCCGTGATAGAAAACATTGATGAAGAAATTAGCATGTATGTAACTTCCTGCGCTAGCGACCAATTTAATAAACACATTCTTAAGTTCAACTGTATGTGGGTACCAAAGTGGGCCACAATAGTTTGACAATGACATCTTTATTTTACTTTAATGCAGCAAAACATATCCTACTTATGTTTGTGAACTTTAAAAAACTTCACTACTACTATATAATAAAACCATTTGTGTAATAACAAAATGGTTGTTATTATTTACTGCCTCATTAAAATAAATATGATAGTAGAACATTTATATCAGTACCAGGTTGTGTTCGCAACCATTCTAACTATTCTAACGTCAGTCCTGGAAAAGGTTTATTGACCTATAGACTCTCTTCAATAGGATACTATACAGAATATCCAATCAGAACACAAAGATACTAACTATTTTAGATCATTGATCATGATTGGAGAAAGAGGTTTTATGAGAAAATGTCATTTTTTTATTAAAGTTACTGGGTCTGCTCTGGAATAGTAAATATAGTTTAGTTAGTAATACTAGTGTACAGTTATTAAACTACAACAAAACGACATACCTTAAAACGATAGGAGATGACACCTTGTCCATCGAAATTGATCACGTCCGACCCTGAGGATAAACACACACACACACACACACACACACACACACAGGAAACAGTTAAAACCAAAAGATACAAAATATTAATTGATAGATTTACTCACGGTTTGAGATTACATTATACATTATTCATTTCGAAGCATAAGTGGCATTAACAAAAAAAACAAAAAAGTGGCTGTCAAAACAAGACTACTTTTGTGATTAGATCTATTTTTCACAGTAGTGTGCAGAAGTTGCTGAGATGTAACTCTCACTCGAGCAGTTGTGTTTCATTATTCCTGCTGACGACATGTTGAGTGCAGCTGTGAGGAGCTTCAGATTGTGGTGCCGGATGTTCAACCAGCAAGCGCCAGACACCTGTGTTTTCTATCACCATAAAACATGCTACGGTATTTTGAAGTCATACGACGTCAAACAAAAAGACAGTTTTTCATCGCAGCTGTTTCCAAAATCCTCATTAATTCAAACTTATGGAATGGCATCCTTTTCTGTGAACACCAAATACAAAAACACTGAAGAATGTCATTTGTCAGGATCCTAATCTACACCTTTTAATCTTGTAGCAGCATTAACATTTGACAGTGCCCGTTAATATTAATAACTCCTAAAACTTACAATGCTCTCATGCATTTCAGAGTGTCTTTGAAAAGATAAGTAACTGGTTATTGAATTATTAATTCATTGCATCCTTTGTGATTTGCTTTCCCTAAACTCCGTAAACTACTACTATTTCTTCATTTTGGCGCTCCTACAGATCTCCTATGTAGCATTTGTAATCATATCTTTAGTACTATTTCATTTTCCATCATCTAAACTACCTACATGCAACTTTGTGTACTGTTTCATTGACTACATTTACAGTATATCAGCAGACGTTAATACTAATCTGTTAGACACTTTTACATTGTTTAATACTTCCAAAGTAGGGCAGAGGGCTGGGAAGACTGTAGAAAAGAGCATTGTGTTTGTGAAAGAGATTTGTAAAGTGCTGTACGCATGAGATGCTCTCCGTCTCGCCAATCCATCACATTGTGGGAGTGAAGTGGGCACATATGGGTCCCTCTGTTGTGATTGGATAACAGAGCTGAGGGAGAAGCAGATCAACTCATCGTATATGGACTATAACTTATGCATTGTCACGCAACACACCCGTATGGCTCTCATTTTAGTTCAATGCGGCTAGCCAGGATAGAGGAAGTTACATGACAGTTTCTTAGTTGTAAGTCTTGTCTCCATTTTGTTTCCCAGTCTCTCCATTTAACTCATCCTCTCATTCTACCGCACTTATGCCCAGAAAGCATATTGGTATTCTGAAAGATTTCCAATTGTTACATAACATAATCCAGTTACTTTAAGGGCAAAGTATAGTCGTGAGGAAAGGCAGGCCAGCTTTGCATGTTCAGGGGTGGACTTTTGGACCCTCTACATCCTTCAGCTGAGTGAAAGCAGATGTGACAATCACTCACTGCACTGTCACTTTCTGCTCTCATAACTGTAAATTTAACTGTAACCCTTGTGTACATAATAATCCCTGTTTTTATTTTATACTATAGTAATTCTAAATTGTTTCTTAATGCATGCCCTTTGGATTGAACATATGTTGTTTTTATTATTGATCAGTGTTTTATGTTGCACCTTAATGCCGAGACAAGTTCCTTTGTCTGTGAATTTTGTTCATTGACAATGGCAATAAACTCTTTCTGATTCTGTTTCTGATTCTGATAAATATCTGCATGAATCCTTGAATAAATGTATGCGCTACTGAATGTGATAAAAATTAATTAATTTGCACTCTTACTTAGAAATATAGAGCAACTGAAGCGGTTAACATATTTTTTAATGTACCTTTATCATAATTTATATTTGACTACTGTATATTAATTTATATTTCACTAATGTTATTTTTACAATTACAGTAATTATTCATTATTTTATTTTGCACCACATCGCCAAAGAATATATACACACTAGCAATGGCAATAAAACTTTCAATGAACAATGCTCCTTCTCAGGTATTCAATAAAAAAACACCATTAAGAATCAGTATTTAATGTATAGGTCATTCCATTTTAGAAAGCTCCTAACACAGATGAAGACAAAGGGTTAAGTGGTATAATTCACATGCAGACTGCGTAATAAGAAAACCCTTAGGCAGCAATTTTGTTCTGGAATATATATTAGAGGAATACTTAACCTCATTATAGAATGTGCAGGTTCCTGTGCCCTGACACATAATAAAAAGGCTGTTGTTGCCACCACCATCACCTTCTCTTGGCCCCTGCTGCTCAGCTAATCAGCCAGTATGAACCTGTAAGTACCTAGCTAGCTGTGCCATAGGGCAGAGGAATGATCCTCTTAACACATGTACAATGCAAGGGTTGAGGTGTTTAATGTAGCTATGTAACTACGGCAACAAGCATTATGAGTTAAGATTAAGGTACACTTTATTGTCCTCGTAGTGAAATTTGTCCTCTGCATTTGACCAATCCAATATATAATAGTCAGGATACAAGAACAAGAACCTACAAAGGTCCTCTCTTATATCCTGCTTTGGCACACGTGCACAGAATATCCATGTAAAGCCACGTCGGCGCTAATGAGTCATATCTACTGGGACATTTAATTAGCATACATTCAAATACCTTGGATAACATTTGCAATCAATATGAGCTGATTATGCATTGAGCATTGATTATGCATTGAACATATATATATATAATATATTATATATATATATGCAGTGCTCCATGAATAATCTATGCAAAAAACATAATGCATAATCTATGCAAAACACAAAAAATACAAATTATATTATATATATATTATATTATTAAATTATATATATATATATAATATATAATATGTGTATATATGTTTTTTTTTTTTTTTTTAGCTAAATTATTTTTTTTAGCTAAGATGAATTGTTTGATGAGATATCTTGTGTTGTCTAGTGTGGAAGAGTCCAATCAGACTGGTTTTTGGCACCAATTTGGATGCTTTTTCTAAATAACAGCCCAGACATTGCTCCTTGCCTCCCACAGAATTGTGAACAAATAAATTGCTTTGAAAATACATAATTTTGACCAAAACAGGCAATTCCAAATAAAAGACTGATATTACAAAATTGAGAAACATTTTTTGTTATCTTTAAACATTTCCAAAATTACGACACTATTTATTGGTTTCCAATTCCCCTTTCAAGTCCTTTTTTTTTCAAATTGAAAAGTAGTGAAGTTGATTGATAGGGAGGGTCAAATGAACCAATTTAGGCCATGATGTCTTATTTTGCAACACTGAAAGTAGAGCCAGTGACAGCGCAATCATGGGAGAGGACCGTGTATTTCAAAACACAACTGCCAGACACTTCAAAAACATGGCACACACATATACTTCAAATGGAGAAGTGCGTCAGTTTGTCTGTTATTGCCACTATCTCAGCTGTAACTGCTCTCCTATGATTGCATATTTCCCATTCAAAAGATGCCAAGATGTGGTAAATTATATTCATATAATATTTGTCTCACATACTGTCGACCAAATTACCTGTCATCTTTCACTTAATGGAAATGGAATGGAAATTAAAAATAACATTTGCATAATAGCTTTGGTTATTTTTATGTCTGTTAATGAAAGAAAAACATGTTCAACTCATTCATAACTGAAAATGTGTTCGCATAAATTGTCCAATTATTGATATGTTTATCTTAAAGGTGCACGGTAACTTTTCTGCTTTTTGGCTCGTCTCCAACTTTGTTGCATTCCACAGTATGGCATTACATCTGTCTTGCATTTATTTAAGCTGAAGAAATTCCGTGTAACTTGATCTGGTGACGTTACCTGCTTGTCTACATGACGACATGAAGACAAGCAGTCGTCGGTCCATCCACCAGAAAAGTTACAGAGCACCTTTAAACTAGACGATGATGTGTATGTATACCACACTGACAGTATCGATGTCTATTATAACAAAATTACACATATCCTTTTTTCCCTCCCCTTTTCAAATAGAGCGAATGAAGACTCATTTACATTCACAGTGGTGGGGATAGGGCTAGGGTACAGTGAAATTGACACATGCTTCCTTTCATTCAGATGTGGGTCCAGAGGAATATAAAAGCCTATGTGATTGCATGCTGCCTTCCTTCAGATACGTCACCCCTGCTGACACCTCATTCTTTGACCACCGCTAAGAAATGAAACAAGGAAAATACAATCAAAGTGCTGAGAGCTGACTGGAATACTGCCTATGCCCTTGTATCCGCACACACACACACACACACATACACTAGTGAACCTACCTAATCGCATCTGCTAAATGAAATATGTACGTGTGTCACTTATAACTGTAATTTATGCAGAACCTTAATTGAAAATTGTTATCAAAATCAATTTGGCAGTATTTAATAGGATGAGAGCCAAAGGGTTGCAGCAGAGTTAGTTCCTTACTTGATACATTTGTCTAAAGCAGTCGACAGTCAGGGTGCTCAAATGCCACTATATTATGTCAATCTTTTACTAATGCGTGTGACCTGGATTTTTCCATATTTATTTCCTACATAGCATTAGCGCATAATAAAGACGGGAGAGGAGATTTTGCAGCTCAAAGTCCTCTCAAGGTATAAATATGCATGAGTTATCACAAGTGTGTTTTAAGATTTTTAATTTTCTACAGAGGCTAATAGAAAGAAGCAAGGCTAAGGAAGGTTAGGATTTCAGCTTTAACAACTGGAGTTTATACAGTACTAGGAGTTACAATGAAATATAAATAATTTTGGAAAAACTGCTGTAATTAATAATAGACTAATGTTGTACATGGAAACAGAGTTTAGACACACTAAACCTAACCCATCCCAAATTCATACCAGTGAAATTTTTTTGCCCAAGGACACAAATACAGTTCAAGTGTGCAGCTGGTTGTTGAATGAACCTTCGTACCCCTGGAACTTTAAAAAAAAAATTCACATCACAACCACAAACTTTGGCATTTTTTTGTTAAAGAGCAAAATAAAGTGGAACACAATTGTGAAAAAGAAGAGCAATTATACATGATTTCCAGGTAAAGAAAATAAAACTGAAAAACTGAAAAGTTCAGCATGCAAAAATATTCAGCCCTTTCTCCCTGAGGGCGACTAGTGGCTTTCAGAAGTTTCCTGATCATTGCTGAAAGACTGAATGTTGACTTAATGATTCAGTGGAGTCCACTTGTGTGTGATCTAATGTAATAAATGCAGCTGTTCTGTGAAGGCCACAGAAATTTGTTGAGAGAATGTTGAGGAGCAAACAGCATCATGAAGGTAAACGAACACACCAGACAGGTCAACGATGAAGTTGTTTAGAAGTTTAAAGCAGGGTAAGGTTATGAAAATATCGGAACATCTCATTGAGCTCTGTTCAAGATCTGAAAACTGCTGTTCACAAACGCTCCCCATCATCTGACTGAGCATAAGATATTTTGCAAAAAAGAATGGGCAAAAATGTGAGCAAAGCTGGTAAAGAAAAACCCTAAAACACGTTCTGCGATAATTGCAGCAAAAGGTGGTTTCACAAAGCATGATGCAGGGAGACTGAATTTGCACGCTGAACTTTTAAAACATTGTTATTAAAATATATAATAATAATAATAATAATAATAATAATAATAATAATAATAATAATAATAATAATAATAATAATAATAATAATAATAATAATAATAATCCTCCTTGAACCGACATTGCTTACGTGGTGGAGGGGTTTGAGCGCCACGAATGATTCCCAGGAGCATGTTGTCCCGGGGCTTAAGCCCTGAGGGTCTCCAAGGCAACAGGTCTGTGGCGGTCAGGCAAAGAGCGGTTCACAGCTTTTATGACCAGAAGAAAACAAGAATTACGTCGCCCGGATTGGCGTTACCGGGCTCCCCACTGGAGCCGGCCTGGGGTTGGGTGCTCGACGGCGAGCGCCTGGTGGCTTTTGCACCACGGCGGCCCGACCGGTCAGCCCGAACTGAGTGACGTGGGCCGTCCTCGCGTGACCACCACCTGCAGGAGGATCCTGTAAGGGGCTGGTGCAATGAGGGATCTGGGCAGCAGTCGACGGCAGGGGCTCGACGAACGGATCTTCCGGAACAGAGACAATCTGGGGACATGGAAAGTACCTCACTGGGGAAAAGAAGCCTGAGCTTGTGGCGGAGGTTGAACGTACTGATAGATATAGTCGCGCCTCATCTTCATGCAACACTGTTGGGCACTGAACCCTCTCTCGAGAGGGGCTGGACCTCCACTTCTCTGGTGTTCCTAGCCGGGCGAGGGGCGGCGGGCTGGCGTGGTTTCTTGCTCATTTCCCACAGCTCAGCCGCCATGTGTTTTGGAGTTAAATCCCCATGAACGAGAGGTCGGTGTCCCCACGCTTCGGGTTGGGGAACAGGTCCATCTCACTGTGGTGTCGCCTAGT
This sequence comes from Chaenogobius annularis, assembly GCA_015082035.1. Lineage (NCBI taxonomy): Eukaryota > Metazoa > Chordata > Actinopteri > Gobiiformes > Gobiidae > Chaenogobius > Chaenogobius annularis. The sequence goes on along the minus strand of BJKM01000240.1, from coordinate 519,170 downwards.
CGGGCCGAACAACAGTGCTGGAACTGTACTTCTCTTGGGAGTCCCTTGGAGGGGTACTGAACAGTGCACCGATCGTTGTTCTACTGGGGAGCTTCAACACACGTGGGCAACGACAGTGACACTGGGGGGGGGTGATTGGGAAAGACGGCCTCCATCTAAACCCAACGGTGTTTAAGTTATTAGGACTTTGTGCTAGTCACGGACTGCCATAAGAACACCATGCTTCAAGCACAAGGTGTCCACAGTGCACGTGCACACGAACACCCCACGCCAGCCGGGATCAAATGATCGACATTTGTTGTCGGTGCTCTTGGACACTTGGGTAATAGAGAGGGGTGGAGCTTGTCAACCGATCACCACCTGGTTTTGGGGGTGAGATGTGGATTCCGCTGCGGCGGTGGAAGCCGGACAGACTTGGCAGGCCCCCAAGCGTATTGTGAGGTTGTCTGGGACAGTGGTGGAACGCCAGGTAAGGGATGCCGTCAGGCGGAAGAGGAGCTTGTGGACTCCTGAGGCGCCTTGACGGGGTATGGGATGCCAGGCGTGCCGCAGCTCGTGCTGTCACGAGGCAAAACCCGGGCTGGAGGAGTTCGAGAGGCCCATGGCAGGAGGTACTATCGGTCGGCCCAAAGAAATTCTTGGCAAACGGTCCGGCGCCGAGGGGAAGCAGTGTCCACCAACACCGTTTACGTGTGGGTGGGGACCTGCTGACTCCGACTGGGGATGTCGTCGGACGGTGGAGGGCTATTTGGAGGACTCCTGATCTCACGTGTCACGTCTTCCGAAAGGAAGTAGAGACTGAGGACTCGGAGGCTGAATCATCCATCACCCAAGGCCGAATTCACTGTGGTTGTTGACAAACTCCTTGTGCGGCTCGGGGTGGATGAGATACGCCCTGAGTAGCTAAAGTCTCCTGGATGTTGCAGGACGTCTTTGTGACACGTCTCTGCAACATCGGCGTGGCGGTCGGGAACGTGCTCTGGACTGGCAGACGGGGTGGTGGTCCCTCTGTTCAAGGAGGGGGACCGGAGGTGTTTTTCAACTACAGAGGGATCACACTCCCGCCTCCCTGGTAAGGTCTATCAGGGTATGGTAGAGGAGAATTGACCGACTAGTCGAACTCGGGATTCAGGAGAAGACAGAGTGGTTTCTTGTCCTGGTCGTGGTGAACACTGACGCGCACTCTATACTCTCCATCGGATGCTCCCGAGGTCACGTCATGGAGTTTGCCACCAGCCAGTTCCACAATGTGCTTTGTCCGATCTGGAGAAGGCTTTCGACGTGTCCCAGGGGTGCCTTTGGGGGTGCTGCGGGAGTATTCGGGGCGTGGGCCCCTTTTGCTCAGGGCCTTCGGGTCCTGTATATGACCTGGAGCGGAACTTGTCGTCTCGCATTGCTCCGCGCAGTAAAGTTCAGACTGTTTTCACCAGTGCTGTGTTGGACTTCCGCAGGGCTGCCCTTTGTCAACGTTGGTTGTGGTTCATTGTTTTGTATGACATAATTTCCCTAGGCGGGCAGTCAGGGTCGTAAGGGTGTCCGGTTGTTTGGGGGAACACAGGGATAGTCATCTCTACGTCTTGCAGATGATGTATGGTCCTGAGCTTCCACCCAACCTCGGACCTGCTAACATCCCTAGGACGTGTTTTCAGCCGAGTGTGAAGCAGCTGGGATGAGAACAGCACCTCAATTGATGATGCGGTAATGACCGAACGGTCAAGATTGCGGATACAAGCGGCGAAATAATTTCCTATACAGCAGGGTGGAGCTGACGCACCTTAAGAGATGAGGGTGAAGGAGCTCAGTCTCAAGATCGGGAGAGCTACGGAGTAGAGCCGCTGCTCCTCCACGTCGAGAGAGACCAGCGAGAGTGGTCGGGCATCTGTTTCCGGTATGCTCCTGAGGCGCCCTCACCTAGCGGAGGTGTTTCGGGCGGTCTCCCACCGGGAGGAGGCCCTGGGGAGACTAGGACACTGCCTGGAGGGATCTGAGTCCTCTCGGGCTGAGCCTGGTGAACCCTGGAGTCTCCCGAGCACGGAGTTGGATGCAAGTCTGGGATGAAGGGAGTGGAGTCCTCTGCTTAACTGTGCCCCTGAGCTTGCCCTGGCCCGATAAGCGGAAGAAGATGGATCAGATGATGACATGATAATAATGAAAAATGTGATAATCCTGTTCATTTCATAATTGGATGTGCGCACTTATGCATTGCTCTTTCACAAAAAATGCCAATACATGGTTTGACACGACAATATGATTGGTGTGTGTGTGTGTCGTGTAGTGTGTATTTATTTTTAACTGCACATTCATGCAGTGACATCCGGGTCAGGGAATCAAGGAAAGGCAGTGATTTGACATTAACATCTTCCACTCGTACTTCCATGTGCTTTTTGTACAAGCTGAGCGGACCCGTAGCAAGCTTTTCTTTTAGGAGGTATGTGCTGGTACTCGTTTGATTGACACAAGCCTCAAACACACTGAATAAACCAGTTGTGAGAATCTTGCATGTCTTTGCATGTTTTACAATATTTACTTACTATCCTATATATATATCTATATCTCTAGTCATATACTATATTCCTTATGGTCTACTATCTAATATATATATTATATATATATATATATATATATATATATATATACATACACTTTGCCGCTGGTAAAGAGTCAGTGGGCTGTAAAGGCTGAGAAGAATGGCTGCTAACATCACAGAGGAGCGATGTAAAGAGAATGATAGAACAATTTGTAACACTCAGCATTATTATTACTTGGGTAGTGACCTGCAGATGACCTCTGAATGTTGTCATGGTGACAAGGAATGCGGGGGTAACGTTGTACCATGGTACTGGAGATGACGTTTCTGCTGGAGCAGAGACTGAACTCGCGTGCCTTCTGTGCTGATAAAGCCTCTTGTGCAGTGGCTGTAACGCTCTTTACAACATCTTGTCCTTAGGGTAAACCAGCTTTTGTCTTAACAAAAACTGGTTCACCCTAAGGGCAAGATTTCTACACAAAAACAGAGCAATGTAGTGTATTCTATCCAATGCAGTGAAGAAAGTTGTAAAGAGCGTTACATAGGGGAGACTAAACACCAACTTCACAAGAGGCTTTATCAGCACAGAAGACACACGAGTTCAGGACCCCAGAGCGCTGTGCATCTTCATCTCAAAGCCATAAACCACTCCATTGAACACATTGAGGTGGAGATTCTGAGCAGGGAAAAAAGATGGTTTGAAAGAGGAGTTAAGGAGGCAATCTTTGTTAAATCGTAATGGAGGTTTAAGATTCAACCTTCCGGTTGTTTATAATGGTTTGCTGAAACCCTGGAGACGCTCGAGGCATTCGGATACTAATAAAGGGACTCAGGGAGGAGGGAGCCAAAGTCAGTGAACAATAGGCCCATCCCAGTTGGTTTCGATGTCCCATTATCAGGGGTCCCGCCCTGTGGGCAGGACTTTCACAGAGAAGGACATAAACCTCAGACTTGTTTCACAGATTGAGAATGACTCTTGGATGAGAGTCGAAACGTTTTGTTTTTCTAAAACAGAGTCCAGATGACTACAACTGAATCTTTTTCTAAAATGGAACACTCCTGCACAAATGAGGGATTACACCGACATGTTTCTACAACAAAACTTTGATCCAGGACAGTCTCTTCAGACCAGCTTCATCGGTGAATCAGGGCAACAGCCCTTTTTACGTCAGGAACGCCTCAGAGCCAAAGAAAACGCAGATCACTGAACCTGATCCAGTGCTTCTTCAGTCTGACACTGTCTGAGCCACAGCTGCCCTTCCCTACCCAGCGTGTGGACCGAGCTGCCTCTGTCTCTCCCATTGACCCCTGAGTAATCTCCAGAGGCGTCACATGAGCATAGCTCCCTGAACATGGACACACAGACCCATCAGGATCAGGCAGCTTCTTCTGGTTCTGGTTGTATGAATGCATTTCACAATATGGCTGATGAGATCACCTTATATTCAACATTCACTAACTAACTATATAGATCTAGAACAATCATGTCTAGCATCTCCATCTGTTATCGTCTCATTTGCATATTCCAAATTCGTATTTATCTGTTTAATTATTGGATCAATAAATCTTCATAAACCACATTTGGTAAAGTGTTCATTCAATTCCAGAAAAGCAGTCAATGTCACAGTTATGTTCTCACAAACCTTTAGATTAACAAGCAAATACATTTTGAATAAATTAATTAATTTAGATATTTGATTATATATAGCATTCTTAAATGCAGGATGGTGCCCCATATAACTCTAATAAACATACCCACACTTATGCAGTGTGTCATGTTTTAAATTTTGATACAATTCTTTAATCGATATCAACTTTGGATGTCACCCTCTTTCATAAGTGGGATGACATGAATAACATTACAGTACTTGTACTAGTAAAATATCCCCTACACTTGTGACTGTAAATGTTGGCAGTATGGAGAGTGCACTCACAGTAGGAGCAGCCGTAGACTTCGATGCGTAGTCCAATCCTGCCCTCTTCGCTCCAGTCCAAGGGGATGAGCCTCAGGAAGCGAGCCACTATTCCCAGTTGCAACTCGTGCCGGACGGAGCTCTCGGAGTTGGAATTCCCGGAGAAGGCCTGTGAAATGAATACAATTGAATACATCAAAGCATTGTTCTTGCAGTGGGGCTTTCAACACTATTTGTTTCTCTTGTAACATATTGCCCTTAAGGTGTACACTCACAACGCATACATAATAATTAACAGCTTTCGTAAAACAATTGCTGCAGGGAGCTTGTAGAGGAAAAAACATTGTGACTAACTTGAGGAAAAGAAATGCCATGTTTGTCTGTTGTAAATTAGGATTCACCGGGTTTCAAGAGCAGTCATTTTTTACACTTTGCCATCTTAAAGCCTCCAGCTGGTGCAGCATTTCTAATCTTAGCCTGTAGAAATAACTTTTTTTCCCCTTTTATCTGTACACAATACTCAAGACAAAACGTCACGCTTCAGATGATTTATGTTGCATATTAGTATACATATTACATGCACAGAATCCTTTAGTCACTATTAAACAGATATTAATGGATTTTCTTGCACATGTTTGTCTCCATGAAGATGTTATTGCTTTGACTCGAATATTCTACTGTAGTAGTAGTACAGGCATTAAACTTATCCATCTTGCATTAATTAATGTACAACTATTTTTCCACTCAAAAAGTTTTTTACCAAGTGGAACATATTTTTTTACTTTCACACATTTATACACCAGAGAAAAGCTGCTATACATTTTATTTGTTGGTTGTTTGGGAAAATAAACATGAGCAATTGGAGACTGTTCACAAGATTGAATGTGAATGTGACCCATCGAAGCAGCGGTAGGCAAGCGTTTAGAGTTTCCTGACATTTCATTGGTTGTCATCAGAATCAGAAAATGTTTATTGCCATTGTCAATGAACAGAATTCACAAACATAGGAACTAGTTTCGGCATTAAGGTGCAACATAAAACACTGATCAATAATAAAAACAACATATATGAAATCAAAAGGGTGTGCATTAGGAAACAATTAAAATGTACTACAGGATAAGATAAAAATAGGCTTACTATGGACACTATGGAATTTACAGTTAAATTTACAGATGTAGTGCAGAAAGTGACAGTGCAGTGAGTGATTGGTTAAATTGCAGTTAAAGTGAAGAAGTGTTCATGAGCCCATCGGCAGAGGGAAAGAAACTATTTTTGTGCCGGGAGGTTTTGGTCCGGATGGACCGTAGCCTCCTGCCTGAGGGGAGTGGCTCAAATAGTCCATGCCCAGGGTGAGAAGGGTCAGCTGTGATCCGACCTGCTCGTCCCAGAGCCCTGGAGACGTACAGGTCCTGCATGGAAGTCTGCAGCCGATCACCTTCACAGCAGAATGCACAATGCTCTGTAGTCTCTGTTTGTCCCTGGCTGCAGCGTACCACACGGTGATGGAGGAGGTGAGGATGGACTCAATGATGGCCGTGTAAAACTGCACCATCATCTGCACTGGCAGCTTGGCTTTCTTCAGCTGCCACAGGAAGTATATCTTCAGCTGGGTTATCACATGTGGCTTTGTACGATCCAAAACACGGAAACAAGGAAATCTGCAGCATAAGCTCGGCTTTATGGATATATAATTATTTTGTAAATCTTTTCTTTTGTTTAATCTTTATTTGAAGGGTTTTGAATGTAAAGAGACATTAATCTAGTAAAAAACAAAGATGTTCCGCACCAGTTTGTAGCTAAATAGCTCATTTCCATCTGCAGTCCTTGATTGACAAGAATAAATGATACAGTGCAAATAAAACGCATTCAACAATAAGATCATTTCACAAAGTCCCAATTCCCAATTCTGACCAAAATACACTCACACACAGCCACACATCTCATTCAACAAGTATTTATTGTATTGTATTATGATGGAAGTAAAAACAGACGACAGCTATGTGCATATGCTAAAAAGACATGAGCCAGGCAAGTGTAGGGACAGCTGTCTATTTTCATAACTCAGCAGTTCACCTCTGGTTTTACAAGCGTAAAAGCGCTGTCACGTAGCTTACATATGTTTGTTATGTTCCGACACCAGCGTGTGTTTGGTAAATGCGCTGTTTGGACGGTGTCTGCTTCTTAAATGCGACCTTGTTTGTCCTGGGTTGTGACTGTACAGATTGTGTTTGGAGGAGAATCGCTAACGCTGGTTGTGGTGCATTTGGTGATTTTCAGGCAACATAAGGCAGAACAAAGAAAATGTTTTACTTGAGTAAGCAGTGGTGGGTGTATTTTTCAGTAACTGACTTTATCTGGTAACAGGTTAGAGTACTTTCACCGCTCAATAATGTAGTTTCTCAATTACTTTTTCGGAGAAGTAACAGTAGTCACTATAACTAAACACTTTTTTGAAGGAACTTGCCCAACACTAAAAGGCACAATGAGCAAGTTTAAGAGGATTGAACCACAACTTTGATGTTAATTGCCAGACATTTTTAACCAGAAGCATTGCAGTGCTGAGAGGAGACCAATAGATAGGGTCAAACTTTGGAAACAAGAAATTCAAGTTATTTTTATTTGGGTTTTTTCAGTTATTTTTTCTGTTTCTGTTTCACTGTTTTTCTCAAGGTTCAGTCCCACTTCACTTGACCCAGCACATTCTGCACATCACCTCTAACCAGTCAATAATCGGCTTTTTGCACAGTGCAGCGGAAAACAGCGGAAAACAAAACACATTTTTACATGCGCTCCTGCTCCTTATGCACAAGCACTTGGCTCAACCCATTAGGGGAAAGTATTGTTAATAGCTCAGCAGGTAAATAGACCAGAGCAAGAGCGTGACTGTAGACCTCACCATGTGCTGTTCGAGATAAGACAGGATGTGGACTGGGTAGCATGACTGTGGAGCCAAGAAAAGAACAAAAACATCTTTTCTCAAAACAGTGTGCTTTGAGTTGACTCCTTGCTGACCCAAGTATGTAACCCTGAAGATACGCTATCTGCAAAGAGGAAGATGGTCAAGAGTTCACAGCGAGCTCTAAGCTACTAAACTTCAGCTGAAGAGGACACAAGGTGAGCAGTGCTTCATCTCCTGTCTCCACTTTCATTTTTAATCTTTATTTGTCCAGAAAAGGTAAACCGGACGCACAAACACACACTGTTGTCTGTATTAGCTCGCTGCTTCAAACGCTAATCGCTGCATGGCTCACCAGGGAGTCGGCTGGTGGACTTTAAACGCGGGCTCTGGACCCAGCAGGTGCTCCGGGCCTGAAGAACTGGGTTAAGTGACTTGCCCGTGGGTGAGTTTAAGAATGCATGTGCATAACTGTCTTTATATAAGAGAACTCAACAGCAAAAGATCAAATTGGTTGTCACATTTCACACACACTTTTCCCCCAGTGTAAAAGTAAAAGAACTTATACCAGTCAGACATACCTTAAATGTGCACATGTAAATTTGACTTGTCTCCATGGAGATGTTATTGCTTTGTCCTTTGTTAGTGCTCCACAGTATAGCATTAACTGTATCTTGTATCTATTCACAAAATACCTATTTTTACTGTGAGCGGGATCATCTCTCCACAGATCTCCACAGACAGAGCTTCACTTGACCGTCTCCTTGGATATGGATAACTTTAATACCATACTGTGGAACATTCTAGACAGAAATCTCAATGGATAAAAGCAAGTGTTGAACTTACACAGTGCACCTTTAAGATTAATGACCAGCTTTAAAGTTATTACCAAACTTTTAGAGATGTTAGCAAACCAGCCTTTGTCTCCTCTGGTCAAACTGTATCCAATTACACTTAATTCCAGAGTTTGTTTGCAACGTCGGTAACATTTCTATAACCGCTTTTCTTTCCAGAATGTTCTTCAAAATTAGGTTGGAGATTTAAAGATTCCGCCTTCATCTTGGTGTTTTGCAAATGTCATTAGTCCAACTTTGCACAAGACGGCACCAAAATTACAAGACTCTCCTTGCCTACAATAGCATTACGCACCTGCCACGGAGCCTATTTGCACCACAAAAAGCTGTTATCCCCCTTAAGCCGATTTCACACTGTAATTTAATAGATTCAAATAAAATAATAATAAACTCCTGCCCTTCCTTGCCCTTGCCGAGATGTAAAAGAACAAAATAATTATTGGTCCTAAAAGTCTGCCCTCACCTCTCAGTATGCTGCACTTTTTTTATTTCTCTATTGTGCTCTCTCCACTCTTCTGCCCTTATCTAGGTTTGGCTGAATGAACAACTCAATTCAAAGACATTACTATGCAGAGTGAAGGGCAGCAGGTATAAGGTGGGAGAGAGAGCGAGGAGAGTGTGGAATGAAGTTGTGGATGCTGAACACAGAAAAGTCAGCCTAGTCAAGCATTTAATTCCCTCTCCAGCAAAGTCAAATTATTAACCAGCAAACCAATAAGTAATTGCAATCTTGTGTTAAGGGCATGTGCGTGTGAACGGTGGGCAACTTAAGAGCTTAGACGCGTTGACGTTTTGTTTAATCAAGAAGTGAGGTAATTTACGGCAGAAAAGGCCACAAAGTGCTCCAGGCGACTTGGGCTATTTTGTAATGTATATGTGAACATGTCTGCAAATATGTTTTCCCAAAGATTGATGCTTTATGCAACAGAATGCCATATGTCAGTAGGTTATGATCCAGGGCCTCACCCAGGGCGAAAACAAAAGTAAAAATATACAGTGCTATTGTTCAAAACATGGAAGATTACCAAGAAAGAAGAGAACCTAAATAATTTCAGAGCAACTGCCTATGAAGAATGTTTAAAAAATCAGCTGGCAGCAACATGTACCAAAAAAGCAAGACGCAACTAATAATTAAAATGCAGAGAAGGATGAAATGACCGCATCAGAATTGGCACCCAGAACAACATGTAGAAGAAAAGTGTAGAAAGAGAGAACCAGTGAAGGATGGCATATCCGGGCGGCAGTAAAAGCAGCAGCAGCACACGGAGAGGACTGGAACGCAAGCCTCATAAATCAATCAATATCAGTTAATTTTTTTCCGGAGGGGCAACTCAAGCACATTGAGCAGTTAAATACAATAATAATAGAAAATCTCAAATAAAAGTCTCAGTGCGGCTCAACAGAAGGACTGGTCAGGTAGGGAAAGCATTGTGAGGAGAGAAATAGCTCTCCGGACATGATGTGGCATGCTGGCATCACAGCCAGCATCCAGGGAGGGCCAGGTGAACTGGGGGGACACAACAGGAATGCATGCAACTTCTGACAGAGAACTTTAAGGCAAATATAAAGGCTATAGATGAGTTACTATAAACAGATACAATATGCTGCCATTATGATGATTAGAAATAAAAAAAAATACACACTAGATTGAACATTGTTGTTAACTTCATAATCAAAACAAACTATTTTCTCATTAACATGCTCATCTGAACATCAACAGACTCTCTGCCCTCTGCTCAGAGGACCAGCCCCACTTGAAAAATAAGAAATAACTTGTGAGTGTTGTTGTATGCCTGTTGAGTGTTTAGATCACCAAGTTGTGTCATTCAGGAAACAACAAGCCTGTGTGAAGCTGGGACTGCTAATGCTCTGCCCAGCCTCCTCACATCCACGCTGCACTCATGCATGTTCCACTACTCTCCAACCCCCTGGTCCCATGTTTTCATTTCCTGTCATTTAGTGTGTAAGCGAGCTTTTGTGCCTCTGCTTTGAAGGACAGAGACACGCACTTCCCCGGGAACAGATCTCTAGATACTCAAACAACAACATCCATTTTCTGGCGTTAGCTCACTGCTGCTGTAGCCGGACTCTTTGTTGGACCAGCGGTAGAGTTGGTTGGGGCCGTTGTGGAGGTCTGTGTAGTGCTGGGCCGGAGGCAGGGGAAATCAGTCCAGCCTGGTCTGCTCTTTTGTTTATATCGACAAGTGCGTGGGGCAAAACAGACGGGCCAGGAGGGAGGTGTGTTTCTGTGCAGCTCTGTGTGTGGTGGGACATGCCAGGAAAACAACACACTTTGTAAAAGCTAATCTAATATAGGTTTTCACTGATATGACAGAGGCCTACAGGGGTAGTATGCTCCTTCACATTCCTAGTTTGTGAATTTTGTTCACTGACAATGACAATAAAGCTATTTTTCAATCAGAATATGAGAATATATGTCACCAGTGTTGTCCATCAGGCACTACAATATAATTACTTTCATAATATGCAGCTCCCCACAGCCTGAAATACAATTAGTACTCTTGAAACCTTTCGTATAAACAATCATTAACAATCTTTTGATGCATCCACATATTCCACAAACACACACAAAAAAATATCTTCAAATGATCACATTGTTTTGCCTGACTGAAGACTTAAGTGTAACTTTTGTACCACCAACAACTAAGACAGAATAAATCAATTCAAGGACAAAACACAAACATTCTCTGCTTGACAAGTTCACCTTCCTCTAAACATTGCTGTCCAATTCAGGACTTAATTTGACACGCTTGCAAGTTTACATTATTGACAGAAAAAGTGGCACAAATAGGGAGTGATTCACTATCTCCTCTGACTAACCACTTCTTGACACTGGCTCATAAAATTAAAATTGCAGGCCTCCCAATCAATCACACTCCCAGCGGGGGAGCAGGCTGCGGCCCAGTCCTGCTGCAGGCTCCAGTCAAATGGATTTTGGTCCTGGTCTACAGCTTCAGACGGCCGTGCAGGAAGAGCATCGTGTTGTGTCCTGAAACAGTTACTGCGGCAAACAGCACAGCGTGACACTAACAGAGTTTCATTACACAGTTAAAGCCCCTCAAACCTTCATTATTTTTGTCACGAGCAAAATCATCCCTACCTCTGTACAACATCTGCTCTCGATCCTAATTCACACACATCTGCACACACAGTTTGAGCCTGGATCCAAGTGAGGAGGAGACATGTTACCTTTTCTAAAAAATATTGATTAAAAAGCCACCACTTATATATAAGTTATAAGATGTATTTAACTCATTTTAGGATGAGTAACATTTTCTCAGAAATGTTTTTTCACTGCTGTTAAACCTGACTGCTCCCTTTTTCCCCAGACAATGTGCACCCAGTGCACTCCCAGTCTTGTAAATGTGTCATGTCATTAGTAATTCAGACAACCTGCACTACTACACCTGTTGTTCTCTCCATTTATCCAGGCCTGGGACCAGTACAAAGAGCAGACAGACTAAATATATGAGGCTTGCAACATTTTAGTTTCACCTTGTTTGGAAATGCTAGTTACATAACTATCATTTTTCATATGCAATTTGGAAAACAAAGTAGCAGCATATATTAGTTCTATCAAAGAGTCTTTTTGTCACGCGCTGCCATAAGCTATTTCTCCTGGTGCCATTTTTCTTTGAACCATGTTATACACACATACACACGGCACGTACACACAGGGAAAGAATAGAGTTTTAAAAGCCCATTACTCAGGCTGTGAACATTTGGCACCTCCTCTAGCCTCCGCTCACTAGGGACCAGTGCTGATGGAGAGAGGAGAGACTGCCCAGGCTCTGCTATGAAACCTCCAACTCCACATGAAGCGCCTGAAATTCTGCGTGTGTTTGTCACGATAACTGTGGATCAAGACCATGCAGCGAAATACAGTTTTTTGGCTTGTTGAGTTGAACCTTATAATATTTCAGTGTCATGTCTAATTGATTAGAATTAATTGTAAATGATTAATTACAAGTGAGAAGTAGTTCACTTTTTGGTTTAATTTGGGAAGAAATTCACATTCAGTGAGATTTAGTTCAAAAAAATCTTATCAGGGGAACAGTTTTATGGGAGACAGTTAAAAAGTGTGAAGTAGAAACAGCAAGTGTAGGAGTTTTTTTATCAATACTGATCCTATTACAGAACTAAAATATATGTAAGACAAGGCAGGATCTCCAAAAAAGTGGCTGTAAAAAAGCTTATTTCTGATTATGTAAAGACTGCATTTTAATTAAGGTGTTTTTAAAAGTTTTGGCATCAAACTCATCCATCTTCATGGAGACAAGGATGCCATCAGGCCAAGTTGCAGGGTAGGGTGTGTGGAAAAGCAAGTACTAGCAGTAATTATGTACGTTTTTCAATGTCTTTTTGAGCAATATAACCACCAGTAATTGAATAATGTAAGATAGCCACTGTCAGTTTAATGCCATACTGTGGAACATTCCAGGCAAGGCAATAACATCTCCATGGAGGCAAACAGGTGGTGTAAATTTAATAAAACAGATAATTAAGAAAATAGTGCAAGGAGGACAATATGAATACTAAGCTTTTATTTATCAGCCTTTTAAATTTTTTATAGTACATCCATTGGGATGAATCGTCGTGCCGTATTGTAGGCACTGACGATAGCATACTTTGGTTTTTAAAACATCAGGTCTTATTTGTCCTCTGAAGAAACATTCCAGTGTGGAACAATCCCAAAGCTCTGGAACCTGATTGAAAAGCGTGGTGGTTAAAAAAAGGAAGGGTGAGCTAATGTTCTGCTGGTCCTGCATTATGATTTTATTTCTCACTAATACTAAATGTCAGTTTAATTGTAAATAAAACTTCAAAACGAATTCTATGTAAATCCTCATTTTCACCTCAATGACAATATTTTGCAGACTGAAAGGCTATTATCAGACTCGACAGTCATGTTGACGCTGGTGACATTGACTTCTAAACTTACACAGTGACTGGTTAAATATATCTGTTTCCATAAGAACGCCTATGCTGCTTGTTCATATCATTGCAGCGAGCCAACAGTCTCCCACTCACTGATTTGTATTCACAGGCTGCCCTAGGACAAGATTTTAGCATCAGCTGACATATAAAAATACATTAACAAATATATAAACACAGCCTTTTCCAGATAATTGTATTTGTAAGCTGCATGAACATGGGGAAAAATGAAATAATCTCTAGTTTGGCCATACTTAATACAGTTGAAATTACAGCTATTTATATCACAGTTGTAGATAGAATACATTATTTTCACAAGACTAAAAAGAGGGCAATTATAAAGCCTTCCTGCTGTTTGCTTTTCAACCGATTTTTGGAGACAATATTTAATCCTTGATCTAATACTGTCCCTGCTGCGTCTGTGCATGGATGTAAAGGCTGCAGCATCATATTTGCTCAAACTATCCCCCAGGAAAAAAAACGTGTTGAGGTTTAAAAGCCACATTGCACAAGACGTTGGTACAAGCTTGTTTACTTATTTTAAATGTGTTATGAGCATCGATTTCGGTACACTCTAAATAACCTAAGAGGAACCGTGAGAGCAAAGACCATTATGTTGCACGGTCAAGAATAGATGGCCGGACTTTCCCTAAAGGATCTTTTTATTTTTTTTACCATACCTTCATGGTTCAATCAATATTCACAGTAGACCACAGGCAAATAGACAAATGAATAAACAAACGTATCCAATCACCCAAAAATGCACCACCAATTTGTTCATGGACCAGAGGGAAAGTGTACTTCAAGCTCCCCAGACGCCTCCACCAATTCATCCACAATAACACAGTCCCGAGCTTGTCTTGCCTCTATCACTTAAAATTCAGCTCCATTGAAGCTTGACACGTAATTTTTTAGGTTATCAATTCTACTTGTTACTAAAAACGATGCTCAAATGTTGCTGCTGAGTGAGTTGGTCTTCCCTTTTCAAATGTGTAATGTGTAATCCTTAGTTCGCTGACAGGGACCACTTTGACACATTGAGTATCAGAACCACAATGACAAAAGCTTGTTTAAGAACTATCTGAGTGTAACTTTGAGAGCGGCATGTTGGGACGGAAACGCCACTGGTGCATAAATCCAGGTGCATGATTTATCAGTGCACGCTCGGCAGCCTCTTAAACTGAATTAGTCGTCACCGCGGAGACACAAGGGCTTCACCATTCATTTAGATGACGAAGCGCGGTGTAGGAGCTGAGACCTCCGGAGACGCACACCTGGACAAACAGGGCCTTGCGCACGCTCACACACACAACCTGCAACAAGCGCGCGTGCACACTTCAGCACCATTAACTTCAGCTGAATATAGTCTGTATCACTGGGACTGAAGCAAATCCCAGAGGTTAGCCCAAGAGATTAGGCAAGAGTATTAGCACAATGTATTTCCACTGCTCTTTTCGCTCCCTTTGCAATGCTGATGTATTAGTAATTGCTTTGTGGGCCGCCAGGTATGAAATGTTAATATGATTAAGTAATTTAACATTGTAATTTATGGGTTTCAAGTGATTTAACACGACGCTGTTCTATCTTGAAACGTTCTCAAAATGGCGTCAACAGCAGAAAAAAAGTCATGTGATCATAACCCATGAATACATGGATTTGGACTGGACTCTGTGGTCGCCCGTCCATGTGTGAAAATGATGTCTCTGGCTCCCTGAAGAACTTTTTCACAATGTGAGCCCAGTGATTCCTGGCAGCGTCATCTTGGAATCATCCCGTGCCATGTTGGAAAGAGAGAAATCTATTGATGAAATAATTCTGTCATTCAGTTTATTGAAGTAATCAGCTAACCTCTTTCTTTGGGCACATAAATTCAATGGGAGACTCATACTTATTTGCTAAGTTGAAGGTGAACTATGTAACTTTAGGTATTGCTTTCGACCACAACTTGCATTTATTCAATTACAGGTGTTTTTATTGCTTAAAAATATCTTTATCATGCAATCTTACTGCGAAAAGGCTTGCTTCTCCACAAATATGACCTGTAACATGGCCGGCATGTCATGTTACAGCGTTAGTAAAGTCTGTGAGTGGGCCCGTACGTTAGCCCCATAAGAGTGCTTTTTCAGTCAGTTACACTACAGTGCTCAGTTCAGGCAATGTTCCGCTTCCCCTCCAAAAATAATCTCTGTCATGATTAGCTGTTGCATTTAGCTGTACTCTTCCTCTAACTTGTGCAACGTATCTCACTCTAATTACAATCCAGATCACCGACCACAATTACACTGGTATTTCGATATGCAATGAGCCCTTCTTCCAGGAAAAGCAGTATATGGCAGGTGGCGGACCCTGCGCCAGAACAGTTACATAGTGTCCTTTTAAATCCAGGTGGTGCTTAATCTAGTGTGTGTGTCCAGGCAGTCCAAACAGTTTGCATATATCTGAAGTCCCAATGGTGGACGTCCAAAAATGCTTTACTCGTCCTACAAAAAAACATGAAACAAGAAAAACGACATTTTAAAAAAGTAACATGCGCTTTTACAGTTGAAATATGAGCCCAAAACTTGTATAGACTTTTCCAGCTTTTGACAGCACTTTTTCATGACACTACAAGCCGAGATAAATGGCTAAATAGCCAGGGCTGCATGATAGATTAAGAGGGCTGCTGGAGAGTTAGTGCTAACTATTTTTCACTCGCGTCATGGCCTGTTTTCTTCAAGTGTGGCCACAGTCTCACAAGCCAGCGGACAAGATAACAAGGCCAGGGATGTGTTTTTCTCCGGCTCTTGTGCTAAAGTGCTAATAGGCCCAGATTTGCACAGATTTTACATTAACTCCAAAATTGTAGTTAGGCTTCTCAGAAATAATTCAATCTTACAGTCATATGTATATCAATTAACTGTGCGATTGTAACTAATATTAGATGTGTACTAAGGCATACGGATTTCAAATTGTATATGACAATACTTGGAGGAATAATGGTTTCAATGTATTTTCTGAAAAAAAGAAAGAAATCTTTCAAGAGCAGAAAATCATCTATCAACAGTGTGCAGCAATTTGCATATTATTTTGGAATGCATTTTATATCAGATGGCAGAAGTAGTAAAACCTTGCAAAACAGGACAGTTGCAAATGGAGCAACAATTTATCATAGACTGGACACTCAATTTAATGTTATATTTAGATGGATTAATAAATAATGAATAAACCCTAAAATCATTACATTACCAAGATATAACAAGAACAGAGGAAGAAAAACAGGACCACATAGAAACAAAACAACTTGAGTGTGGGATTTATTGGCTCTGGGTCAGCAGTAGCTTATCCCAGGTTATATGTAGGCCCATTTGTGGACTATAAAAGGTTTGCTTGCGGTGTGCTCATGTTTCAGTGGAGGATTTTCAGCCCTGACACTGCTTGTATATTGGATACATACATTACTGTCAGATGATCCGCACTCCTCGTTCACATGAATTATAACTGTGACCCCAGGGCCATTACGGCAGAATTATATGAAAAACCATAGAGTGGGGGGAAATGTTGCTGTTTGTAAACATAATTGAGTTTAAATGTGATGATACTGTAAACCTGTGTAATACTACTTCAATGGAGATAGGACAGTTCACCCTTGCACAGAGAAGTCAACACGTTTTCAACATTCTACATACACACATGACAGAGATAGTAATGAATGAAGTTAGACACCTTTTACTAAACTAACTAAACAAAGAAACAAGTTTACTGTATAAATACTGTGTTTCTGTAAAATATGTGTAACAATTAAAAAAAAAAGTGTGAAATGTGATCTCTGTTAAAAAGATCTTTTTGAATTACTATACATATTTTGTTTGCAGAACTTACAACTTAGTTTATTAACTAACTCCATCATATTTGACTTGAGTAAAGTTCTGAGGCAAAAGAACATCCCTGTGAACAAGGCAGCACTGCATGTATTCACTCCAACATGAGAAGACAAGCCCACCGTTGTCCATAGAGACTCCCAGTATGAGCATTCAAGACACAAACCCTCACTTCAGCCTGTTCAAAGAGCCTCAGCTGCAGCAGCTTTAAGTTGAACACTGGCAGCTCCTTAAGTATTATCTTCTGGCATAGCATCTGCGTTTTAATTATCACAGTCGTTTGTCAATGCCAGTGCGCCTCCTCCGGAGTACATGCTCTAAATGAGACATTAAAAACATTATTTTTCACCAACCAAACGCAGCATTGTCAGGTCTCTTCCAATTATCTGGCATCGTAAATCACCCAACCATAGTATTAATGGACTAAAATCATGAGATGTTCAGAGGTGACTCGATGCTCGTTTACAGGAACGCTACAAAATGTACAATGATGAAAAACTTATAAATCCCATGAAATAATAATCTTCATAAAACTAGGGGAAAATCTGAAGCAAACAAAAGAATGCAAGAGGGTGGTAATTTCAATTAGTGACCCTTAAAGTCACTAGAAATTGAGAATTTTGAAAAACACATAGATAATATTAAATTCAATTAAATTAAATTCAATTGCCAGAATGTTCAATTGATGCCTTCACATTATCTGCTGAAGCCGCTCCTCCTTTGGGGGTCACATCTCCGAGTGCTCCCAGTCGGCCTAGTATCGGTATTGGCTGATATTCATTACATCGTTGAGTAATATCAGTTTCAGCCAAAAGCGCCGATATCAGTCAGCCGAAATTATTCCTCGGTAATGAAAGAGTAAACTCTGCCCTTCACAGAAACGGGAAGAAAAACAGAGAAATAACAGCTATATTCTAACAGAACAGGCTGGAATCTTTAATTACAAAGTTACAGACTTTTAAAAGCGCTAGAAAAGTTTTAGACAAAACTTATATATGCACGACCCGCGATCAAAACGATGTTTACATGATTTGACTATTTTTCCTTCTAAACGATCAGTTTAGACATATTTACTCTAAATAACTTTTGTGTGAGTGGTTTACAGAAGGAAAGGAGGTGGCAAAAAAAATAAGAAGGAAAGGAGTATAGACAGATGGATGTATTTTGTCCCTGGAGGTAGCGTTAACTTGAGCCTCTTCCAGGGGGCGGGGCCAGGGCTCTATTTTGCTACGTTGCCGACCTTAGCGCTGGCTTGATGAGGCCGCTGGAGGCTGGAGTGGGATGGTGTCAGTCCATATATGGTGATAGTCTTTGAACCAATGACTGATAACTGTGGCATGCAAAATGCCATGGCCTCATACACAGGCAAAGAAAGAAGTGAGCATTAACATTGTTTGAGTTCCCATTTTTTAATGTGGTCCCAAAATGTTTTAAATAAAATAAATCATTGAAATGCAGCCTCGGAGCGTTGTTTATTTATTTATGTGTTTCAGCTGGTTCTTGACACATCAGCTGAGCAGAAGTTTGTTCAGCAGGGCTGTCCTGCAATAAGTTCTGATTGGCTAAACCAATCCAAATTACAATTACACATAAAACAATTTCTTATTCTCAAAACTGTTAATGCTGAAAGCCTTTTTGAGTGATGAGACAAGCGACATGCACACTATGCACTATGCTATACACACGTTCGTTCTTTTTGCTCTACGCATTTTGAGTGTCTAAATTCAGTTCCTTGTTTGGCTCGTTTGTTTGTGTGACTGATAAAACATGAAGCATTTTAAAGGTTAAAATACAGAGAACACTGTATCCTTTCTCCACAATCTGTGTGTGAGCTGGTTTATCTGCTTCCTGCACATAAGAGCAATTAGAAAAAGTGGACCAGCTTTACGTAGATTGGGACAAGGATTTTGGTTGAATGTGATGTGACTGTGTTTCTAAACTAAAAACTGTTTTGTTTGGCTGTGCATATGACTGAAATGCTTTTCTTTGCACTCTTCTCTTTTATGTCTTGAACTAAGATTGTGATTTCTGCCATGTCTTTGTGATTTTAATTATTTTAATGCATTTTTTCCTGCTGTGTGAAGCACTTTGAATTGCCTTGTGTACGAATTGTGCTCTACAAATAAACTTGCCTTGCCTTGCCTTGTTTCGCAAATAGACGTTCCTCTCTGAGCACATGAGTTTGTACGGTCCAGTCAGGTCCAGACCGTGCAGTAACAGGTGTCCAACTCGGGAGGTGGAGGTGTCCAGCAAAGAGCTTTAAGACTTTAAGAGCCGTAACGGAGCTGCGCTGTTTACGTGAGTGGGGAAAAAAATAACCACATTAAATTTGATTGTATTCATTATTCTATAATTTATAATTTGTCTTAATTATGCCCATGAAGGTTGTCAAATTATGACCATCTCGTCCATATGGGGATAGTAACACGACTTCAGTGCACTAGTTTTGAAGTTTATTAGTTACGCCCTCAAGTTGCTTAACTCCACCTCATATTTTGGCATAATCACACCTCTTTTTAAGAATTCCACGCCCTGCGCTGTCATCAATTGCGTCGACTGCAAGGTGTGACGCAATAAGCTCTGCTGCACCAACGTTAATGCTACCTCCGGGGGCAAAATATGGCCCAGAGTGTGTGATCAGACACTCAGTCTAAGGAGGAGAGACTGTCGCTGCTGCTGTTACAGGAGGAGGCAGAGCAACATGATGACACACGGACAAGAGGTTCAGAAAGACACTTTAGTCTGAGAAATAATCTAAATAAAACAGGGAATTCACATAATGGAAAAGTGTGAAGGCTAATCTTACTCTGATGAAGAATAATCATATTATAGCCTATAGTTTAACTAAATCTATCTATAAGTCGACCAAACTTTCCTTTTTTTCCCCAAACGAAGGGTATTATGTGTTCTAACTGGCGCCTGAAAAATCATTCCTTGTTCTGCTGCTGGAGGAGACATAATTCCTTTACTTTCATCTTTTCACAAATCACGCAGCACTTTAAATTGATTGAAAATTTAAAAATGTGGACCACATCAATGTCTTCTGTCTCACTTAACTCCAACCGCTAAAGGACAGCCTACGTTACACAGGGTTAGGTTATAGAAAGCTTTGAACATTTCCCAGATTCCTGTTCAATCCATAATCTGGAAACTGAAAGGGCATGGCACAACTACAAACCTACCAAGACATGGCCGTCCACCAAAATGTACAGGCCAAACAAGGAGAGCACTGATCAGAGATGCATTCAAAAGGCCCATGGGAACTCTGGAGGAGCTCAGGTGGTCAGGGAATCTGCAGATATGACAACTAGACTTCACCTTCAGCAAAACAACGACCCTAAACATAAATCCTGCGCTACAATAGCATGGCTTAAAACAAAACATATGTGTTAAAAAAGGCCCAATCAAAGCCCAGACCAAAATCTAATTGAGAATCTGTGGCAAGATCTGAAAACTGCAGTTCACAAACGCTCTCCATTAGATTGACTGAGCAAGAGCTGTTTTGCAAAGAATGGGCAAAACTGTAGGTGAGCAAAGCTGGTAGAGACAAACCCCAAAAGACTTTCAGCTGTAATTGCTGCGAAAAGTGGTTCCATAAAGTATTGATGCAGGGCGACTGAATACTTTTGCACACTGCGCTTTTCAGTTTTTTATTAAAAAAAACCCAAAAAACCACTGGAAATCATGTATAATTTTCCTTTCACTTCAAAATGATGATCCCTTTGTGTTGCTCTTTCAAAAAAAAAGCCAATACGGTTTAGTTATGTTTGTGACCGTGACGTGACAAAATGTGGAAAAGTTCCAGAGGTACAAATACTATTGCAAGCCACTGTATAGATAGATTTATGTAGGCACAAAAAACAGCCGGCCACAGTTACAGAAAGACCCTTGAGATGAATGGGTTTTGGAGAATTTGCAGAAATCTAAGAGGCAATGAATCAAAGTTAATGGCAGGGGGAAAAGACCACTGAATAAATAATAATTGCAGAGTAATTAGGATGCAGCGCCCCAACACAAACGCTTAATTCTACTGTAAAAGATCCATATTTGTCATCACCACCATTCTCCACAGTCCTAAAGAGGAAAAACATATACTATTTGAAACATTCATTTGTCAACACCAACACAGTCTATACCGCCTTTAAGCCTTAAAAGCTGAATAAAATCTAGGTTCCCTGTTTTTGCTGCGAGTGTGCGGGAGGACAGTTGGCTGTGAAACATTTGTGAAGCCTTTGTAAACTTTTTAATGTTACATAATTGTGTTGCAGAATTAAGATTTTTGGATATTTGGTAATTGTAGAACTGACAAAAATGACTCAATAGTTCTCCATTTGAGTTTAAGGTCAATTGCACTATACCATGATTTCTTTTGTGCTTTAAATATGGAATATGCATGCGTTTTCTTCAATAAAATCAAATAAACATCTGACAACTCAGCATAACGCTAAAATATTTAAATGTTCATATAAGTAGAGACATAAATATGCAGAGACATGTCGAAACCATGACATATTAATGGTGATAAAATGTCTCAAATTACCCTTAATGGCCATCTTAAATCTGAAGTGTATTTGATGATGACACTGGTTGATTGCTGACATTTTTAACAGTTATGGCTCTATTTTAAGAGAACTCATAACAGCCCATGTGTTATCATCTGCAACCCGAACTGTAAACGGTGTGTTAACAAAAGCAAACTTACTCAGGAGTGTGTCATAATTTAGTGCTCCTGTTCCTGCAACAGTACAAATTAACGTACAAACGCAATACTTTTGTTGTTCAAGAGCCTTAATTCATCCACAATTCTTTGGAATCTAACAATATTAAAGACATTATTTTGGAATTTGAATCTAAACTCTTATCTTACTATTTTACTTGCAACAATTACTTTAGTTGTTTGGTTATTAATCTGTCGATGGTTTCTTGGTCGACCAACATTGTTATTAGTTGACTAATCATTTTCGGGATAATTTTAAAGTATAATATACAGCAGAAACGAGAAGGAATCTAGTGAGTTATTTTGAGATTTGGGAGTGAACTGGGAGTGAATTTGGGAGTTTGATTTGCTTTTTTACAGATACATACACTGTTTACTAGTAGTTTTCGGCATACATTTTAGCAATTGCGTGATCTCCTGTAATCTTGTGGTCAGTTCACGTTGGGTATGGATACATGGTCAAACACTTAGTAGATTTGAGACCTTTTGCCAGCGCATGAGCATAACCCTAATCCGCCTAATCCTACCACACACATTCCTGAAACATCACATTAGCTCAAATGTTTTTAATATTTTCTGACTTACCCATATGTTTCCGTCTTGGTGATAGGGTTTCCAGTTCCTCCCCGTGTCGCTGTAGAGGAGTCGGTACCGCGTCGTCCAGTCAGAGCTGCTGTACCTGCCCTGCGTTGCTATGGTGCTCACCTGCTTTCTCGAACCCAAGTCCACCTGTAGCCACTGGTAATGGTCACTGTCGAGAGGTGACCATCCGCCCGCCCCTAGACAGAAAAACACATCTTAAATAATAAAGGTATATACAGTGTGATAGCTTATAAATGATACAACACAAGGCTGGCCAATGAGGACTCCACTTTATGGTCTTATTAGTGAGAAATGCACAGCCGGAGTTGTTGCACATAGCCTTTAAGTCCAAGGCAGAGGAGGCAGGGAGCAGCGTGGTACCGCCATAATGACATTTTACAAAGGGAATATGTGGTTACAAGGTTAAGGTCCATTCTATTACTAATGGTGAGTGTCCAGCAGAGAGGGACCCGGATATTTGCCCCAAGACACGAGCTAAAATAGTTCTGCAGGAGCGATATTTTATTAAGAACTGCACAGAGCGATAGAGCCTGTAGCTATAAACTCCACTTCACAATCATCTAATTAAAATGTCACTGCAGACACCAGAAGCATAAGGAATGATGCCATTAGATAGTGGGTGAGTTTAAAATTCTTATGCACCACATCAGAGCAGGAGATTTGGAATATTGAGAAGTCTATTTATGTGTTTAATGAGTTTGAACAATTGAACCATAAGGGGAGTACAACTAAAAGCACACTTTGACAGGGGAAACTGCCAGAAACTAACAGAAGGAAAAGCTGACAAGAATATTGTTGCAGCCACAATTTGGTTGTGGGGTGAAGTTGTTAGTTAAATCAAATTCAAAGTTATTGCGTGGAATATATATATATATTCCACGCAATAATGTTAAATACATCTGCTATATATATATATTTTAGCAGATGTGTGAATGAAGTTATAGTCCAAATATTCCCAGCACAAACAAGACTGCTCTTGCGTGTGAGGGAGAGTACATGTTATCTCTCTAAGCCCTGACTCAGAACATCCTTGAGCAAAGATCGCAAAGATCACTGTCTGACGATGAAAGCTTCTATTTCAGCATGCCGGCCTCATTTGGGTTTATGTTTTTAGTTTTAAAACTGAAAGATTATCAAATTTGAACCGCACCATCACTCAAACAGTAAATTCTTTTGAAACAAAGTTCATAAACAAGAATGATGGATAAATTATGCTATGGTTATTTCTTTGCATTATTGAATTCTGTCATATGAATTCATTTTGCTACTCATCCAAACAGCTTGTTCAGTTCTGACAGGGTTGTCTAAGTCAAATATCTGTCTGAAAGGAGGAAATAACTACACTGAAACTAACACACCCTAGTTGTTTACAGTAAGGAGAATATGTTGTCAATTCAGTTTACTTGGGTTCAAGTGAGCGTACTCTGTTATTTCAAACACTAACATTAGAGTAGGATGAATAAAATAAATGTGCAAGAAACATATAGCATGTACGGTGTTAAGAGATATTTATACTTTGTCATTATATTTCATGATTTGATCAAAACACAGTGATTTGGCAAAAAACTGACAAACTGTAACGCTGAATTTGTCAATCTTACAATAATACATGCTGTACACGTATAACAATATAACTCCCACACAAAATGTACAGTGTACAGTGTGCCCTACCAGTGATAACCGTCTGTGCTAATCATTCTGTATATCCACCATGGTGTATTTGACCAGGCTGAGCTGGCCACTGATACTCAGGTTAAATCAGCCGCAGGTTAAGTGGCTGTGGTGCCATACAGGAGGCCAACTGCTGCAGGGGAAGAGCAGAGAAAACTGCCCAGGGCCTGTTGACCACAACTCACCCCCCAATTAAGAGTTAGATGAATAATACAAAGCCATGGCTGTGGGGTGCAATGAGAGCTAACTGTGGGAAACAAGAATCTACACAGCACACAGATCTGTTAAGCAGCTGTAAGCCTCCTCTAAGCTCACTTTGGTTGGGGGTATCAACGTGTTTTGAACATCTTACCCTTAATGGTCGATTCAAGGGAGTAAAGTGGGCTAGTTATATACAGCAGGAAGTAGATGTGTAGTAGTATGGTAACTGGATCAACATTGAGCAACTACAATGTGCATTATGCGCGTGGTTTGGGTAAAAAGAATGATAAACAGTGTTAAAGGTGGACAATGGAGCTTTCTGGGGGAGGCTTCACCACCTGTTTGTCTCCATGGAAATGAGTTTAAAACATTGCACATGTGGACTGTCCCAGACCGTCTCTACCCACTCACTTCCGATGTCACGCTACAGCTGTCCTGTCAAATAAAGTCTTAGGGCTAGAAAAAAAACATATATACTGTATCTTCATGTTGCCAAGAAGGCACAACAAGACACATGTCATATCATCCGCAAGGACTTCGCTCACAGTGAGAATGCATATTTTTCAAGATGTTTGAAATAAAATAACTGCAAGATGGATACATTTAATACCACAGTGTGGATCATTCCAAGCAAAGGTATACCATCTCCACAAAGATGAGTACATTTATTATTACTAGTGATAATGATACTAGAGTCTAGATATCATGTGTGGGTTTTTCTGTACTAAGTTTGACTAATCAGGACATAGGATGTATCAAGCCATTGTAATTTTGTACAGGATAAAGTGTACTTTTGTAGTGGATAAATCGAAAATTGAAATCTATTAATACTTTGGATTAAATAACTACTTTTACTTGAATAAAGACACTGATAGCACAGTGTCAAATTGGATCAGAAGCAGCCATGTTATAAATTAAAGGCGCTACATAGAAATGTACTGAAACATAGCATGAAATGGCACATTAGTATACCATGTACAGCTGAGATCAGATCCAAAAGACTGGTGACAGGACCAGAGGAGTCATTATCAGGCAGAGCGGGTGGTGGATGGACTCATGTAACAGCCGCTCTTTGATTCTGTGTAATGGGTTTTTTCTTAAAGGACACAAATACAGATAAGAAAAGTGATGGCTGAAGGAGAGCGACTGATCCAAAAATGACAGGGAGACCAAAACAGGAACACAGTGTAGGACTGGTAGATAGGCTCTAGATATTGTAAGACAGTACAACTAGACCGTCAAGCGCTGAGAAATGATACTTGATAAAACTGAGAATGTTCAAGATGGATGGGTTTTTTTAAGCCCCGCCTCCTCCGGCTGCCATGACAAAAATCCTATATCTTATCCAATTACAGAGCCATTACACTCTAGCCCTGGCCTTGACAGATAACCAGCGCCGTATCAGTGGAAACGTCAATACCTCAAAAAGCAGCAAAGCCTTTCCCTCGGGGGATAAAACACTATCAAACAGAAAAGGGGAGAAAAGAAGGGGAAGGGACTCTAGCGTTATGGAGGGGGCAGTGATGAGTAAACCAGAAGGAAACTGAATACAAAGATTAGTGTATAATGGACACTGGCAGTTGGTGCTGTGGTTGATACTGTACATCAGGAAAGATGTAATGA
The DNA here is from genome assembly GCA_015082035.1 of Chaenogobius annularis. Taxonomy (NCBI): domain Eukaryota; kingdom Metazoa; phylum Chordata; class Actinopteri; order Gobiiformes; family Gobiidae; genus Chaenogobius; species Chaenogobius annularis. The sequence goes on along the minus strand of BJKM01000240.1, from coordinate 493,352 downwards.
GGCTGACAAAATCATGGCACAGATGGGAGGTCTGCTACCTGCTGGTCTTCATGGAGATGTTGTTTAATATGCCATTCATTATGGTATTAACCAAATCTACTTAACATTTATTCAATTAGATAGTTTTATTGCTAAAAATACCTTGAAATCTTGCATTCTTAGTGTAAACGGGATCGCCTTGCCACAGATGAAAGGTCTCATTTATAAAGCGTGTGTATGTACAAGAATGTTACGTACGTAGCAATCCATGTTAGAATGTAATCTATAAAAAGACAACTTTATGTAGAAATGAGCAGCCCGGTCCGTCTGGGATTTCAGTGATGAGGAAGTGGGAGATCTCTGCTGAGAGCTGAGAAGTAGAGAGTAGGGAAAGAATCCCAAGTAAAGTTTTATAAATAAGACCCATAGCCTGTAGCTTGGCTTGGTGTTGTCAATTGCTTGTCTCCGTGGAGATAGTAATGTTTTTATGCCATACTGTGGAACATTTCAGGGAAAGTGACCAATAAAGTCCATATAAGTCAAAGTCACAAAATGAAAACTAAATGAATCTTAGAAATCAAATCAAAATCAAGTCAAATCAAATCAAATCAAATCAATCAAATCAAATCAAATCACCAAAGAGTCTATGCACTCTCCAGTTGAAGACAGAACTTGTACCACGTTTAAATTACAGTACTCTACCCAGTTCAAATCAAGTCAGATTTGAAGTCAAGTTGAAAGGTCAGCTGTGAGCCGACCTGCTCGTCCCAGAGCCCTGGAGATGTACAGGTCCTGCAGAGATGGAAGTCTGCAGCCGATCACCTTCTCAGCAGAACGCACAATGCGCTGTAGTCTTTGTTTGTCCCTGGCTGTGGCTCCAGCGTACCACACAGTGAATGGAGGAGGTGAGGATGGACTCAATGATGGCCGTTAAAAACTGCACCATCATCTGCGCTGGGAGCTTAGCCTGCCTTTGGGCGTTGAACTCCAGGTTGTTACCGCTGCCCAGGACACAAGCCGGTCCACCTCCCTCCTGTGAGGTAGACCCTACCTCCACTAGATGGGTAGTGTCATCCCTAAACTTGATCAGTTTACGGAGTTCGTGGCTGGACTGCAGGGGGTCCAGCAGGGAGGAGGTGAAGGACTTGAGGTGGGGCAAGTCCAGGCGCTCAAATGACTTCATGACTACAGACGTCAGCGCCACTGGCTTGTAGTCATTAAGTCCAGTGATCCGGGGCTTCTTGGGGACAGGGACAATGATGGACGACTTGAAGCAGGCTGAGATGTGGCATGACTCCAGGGAGGTGTTAAAAATGTCTGTGAAGATGGTGGGACACCACTCCTTCACAGTGTCTTAAGGTGGTGGGAGAAACACCATCTAGTCCAGCAGCTTTTCGGGGGTTGGATTTCCGAAATAGTCTTTTTACATCCTGTTTCCTGAACTGGAGAGAGTGGTGGGGGAGTGTGGGGGGACCGGGGTTGGGTTGGCAGAGGTGGCCACTGTGGGGAGAGGGGTGGTCACATCAAACCTGGGGAGAGCGTTACCTGGAGGAGAAGGCGTTAAGTTGCTCAGCCAGTTTTCGGTCATCTGCCGCATGGGGGGCTCGGGGCTTGTAGTCGGTGAGAAGCCGGAGCCCTCTCCACACAGAGGCGGAGCTGTTGTCAGAGAACTGATGCTTCAGACGTATTGTACTGTGATCTAGCTCTCGACATATCTTTGCTAAATCCATACTTCGCATCTTTGTAGCGCCCTCTGTCACCAGCCCAGTGCACTGCCTCCTTTTGCTACCTTAACTGCCTCAGTTAAAGTATACGTTTTAGTCTATGCAAATGTTTCAGACCAATACCACATTTTAAAAGAATGACAAGCAGGTGACATGGCAGGATGCTTGAAGGCATTACCATCAGATGTGCATACTGAAAAATGCAGCAGTGATAGAAGAGGAGAGAAGAAAAAGTTTTTTTAATGAGTGTATTGTGGAGGAGATGGTATGCTGATGTGAGAGTGGGACAGGAGAGGAGTAGAGATGGAGTTATGGTAAAAGTGAGATCGATGATCACACAGATTCAGAGCTGGAGAGGAAAGTGGAGAAGGAGGGGCAGAGCGAATTCGTTCACCAAGGCAGCCAGGGTCCATCAAGTGAGGGGAGGCTGCAGGTGGGCCCAAATGATACACAGCAGAAAGTGAAGATTGGAAAAGTTATGGGGGATACTCAAGTCTATAATAAAGACCAAAAAACCAAGAAAGAGCAATTTGACCTTTTCTCAAACAGTGTGGCAGACAATTATTGTAGAGTTCGTAATGTCTACAGAGACAACTTGCAGCAGCGTGCATTTGCCAAATTATAGTAATGGTAAAATGACAAAAAATGAACATTAATAAGGAAGGAATAGTGCAATGTTGAAATGGCCTGGCCTTTAGTAATGTTGGTTAGTGCAAGAAGCCAATAGTAGCTCAAGTGACATTATAGTGATTATTTTAACTGAAAGGTCGTGGTTTGACTATTACATGACACTACATTGTTTCAGCCAATTAAATATGCTCTATGTCACTTTTGTGGTGGAGTCTTTAGAGACTGACTTGTCACTAAAGAAGATGTTATTGCTTTGCCTGGCATTAAGACAATGTTATTGGTCAAAAATAGCTTGGGGGGAAAAAAACAAAACCTGTATCTTGACCTGATAGACCTGATTCATGCCATACTGTGAAACAATGGTGGACACGGCACCAGAGAAATTGAATGGTACACTTTTAAACAAGTAATCATTTTCAACTATTTTGATGATCTTTTAAATATTTACAATATTATCTGACTTTACATTATCCTCGAAACTGGTCCACTTTTACACACAAGATAAACCTTCTACCTTGGTTTTACTGGTCAGTTCAACTTATTACGTATAACAAGTGATATGTGTTACATGTAAAGGAATATACAGCAAAAGAAGGCTATGTGAACTGGACAAAGTGAAGTGAGTGAACCTGTTTCACCAATCATTTAAGTAGCTTCTTCAGTTCTTTCTTGAACCTGCCTGGACAACTAAGGAATTACACAGACAAGGAAAGGAATATCTACACTGCCTTGTATTGCTCAATATCTGGCATTAAAAGCCAGATATTGAGCCAAAGTATCGGTATCGTTATTACAACTGAGAAGCTGGATCAGTGCATCTCCGAGACTTTTAACACAAATGGATAATGCCTAGTCTTAATGATGAGTGTTAGCATATGGCAGAAGCAGTGTAATGAATGTAATGTAATGTATTGGAAAACAGAACATTCATCTGTATGAGGATAATGACATCCTTTTTATGAAACCAAGTGCATCTTTGACCTTTGTCTGTGCGGGCTTACATACTCTAATTGGCTGACAAACAGAAATTGCAGATTGTACAGCACTATAAGGGCCCATTCAAAGCACTAACAGATGGCACGGCTTTGCTTTCTTTACAATTTCTGCCAATTTCAAATGAGCCAGGCTTGTTGCAATAAAGAATTAAAGTATCCGTTAAAGTTTTATGCCATTTAAAGCGAGCTGATGTGTGATGTCAGAAGCGTTAAAAGAAAGAAGAGTGAAAAGGCGGCATGTTCAGGTTATGGGGTCAGAACACAGGACAGATGGGAATAAAGATAGACTCATAGATTAAAGAGCACATAGACGACTATAGTTCAAAAGATCAGGGAAGTGATGGCAGGCAGAAGCGCTGGAAAAAAATCAAGACGAAACAGAGCTATTAGCCAAAGAGTGGCTAGTGTTAGGGGTCATAGAACAAGGGACCTTCAAACCCAAGTAAAAGCAGCCAATGTGAGATGAGCATACGCTGTCATGGACCAAAGACAGAACAGATGAGAGGTGAAGGGGAGGATGAGGGCTTAGTCAAGGGTCAAACCGAGATATCAGGAATAGTAGGGGAAATCTGGAGAGATGGAATGCAGGTTAAAGAATGCATAGGTTAAAGAAGACAATTGTTTCCAGGTAGGCTAAATCTTACAAATGCTAATTTCAAAATTTCAGAAAGTTAATGTTGTGAAAACAGAGATGTCAAAATCCGGCTTTCATGAACGTCAATACGCTTTATGGGAGAAAAGCTGAAGTACTGCAGAGTGACCACTATCCAGGGCTTATCCAGGTCATGTTACTGACTTCCTGTTCAAAACTGCAGAACTGATGGGGGCATTTCACCATAACAAGCAGCGGATTTCACTAATTGTGTTTTTTATTTTTGAAAAGTGGCTATGTGTCTTTTTAGAACTCTACATATGTTACTCGTAGTCCTTTTTAACAAAAATCACAACTTAGTACACTGATGTGAGCTGGGATAGGGGGTAGGGGAAAACAGGAATTTTCTGAGCACTAAAGCCTTGAAATCAGGACAATACCAGATTCCTCAAACATGTATGAATCAATCAAAACCCAACTTTGAGCATGCTGATTAGATAAGGCTAAAGGCTCATTCAAGTTGATTTTGCATAATACGCCCCGTTTAAGGTGGCAGTACAAAGTGTAGAGAGAACACAAAAGCTGACATGGAGAGAGGGAAGGTGTCGGCTGCTGAATAGATAGAGGGGGGGTGAGAGAGGAGAAGAGGAGGAGAGAGAGCCGGGGGGGACTGCCACTGGTCTCAGTGGCTCTCCGGGCTGTCACACACGCAGATGTTCAGGGAGAAGAGCAGAAGCGGCGGGAGGACAGGGCACGAGTGGAGAGCAGGGAAGGTCAAAAGAAATACCTCGAGGAAAACGAGAGATGCAAGAAATAGAAAGAGAAAAAGAGAGACGTGTAAAAGGAACAGGTGAAAATGAGTGTGTGCTCAACCTCTCATGCATACAGCATTGAAAGAAATAATTTAAATGGACACTTTGTCACTTTTCTGGTTGAGGGTTTGTCACCTGCGTCTCTTCATGGAAATGTGATTACTTTACCTAAAATGTTTGGCAATAAAAACACCAGCAAACTCCAGATAAATGCAAGCTACAAAAGTTCAATTCCATACTGAGCACATCACAGGCAAAGCAATGAGACAGAGTGCACCTTTAAAATCGAATCCGCCATTTCTGTTTTCATTCCAAATATATGTAGCTAGGTTACATGCAATTGGGGACAAGAAAGTGTTTTGGTGCAAAGAAAGGAAATGTCTAAAATATTACATAGTTATATTTTTGCATTTTAAATAGCCCATACAAGTAAACGCATATGAATAATGTATTTGACTAAATCCTTGTAAATAATGCAATAGATTAAGTTCCCGTTTTTATTCTAATTACCAGTGTTTGACTAATAAATCAAAAATAGGTATGCCAGGGCATTTAGCCATTAATTTAGGTTTGTCATTTTTCATATTAGTTTGAACAGTGAAGTCATATTTTAAAAAATCACATCACACATGCTTTATAAACAGCTCAGTCAAAGTAAGTGCATAAAGAAGCCTTGAACTGAAAAAGTATCCACGAGCAGCAGTAACTCACAATTTGTCAACGAATGAATATATAATTATATGCTAAAGCCCCATTAGACAGATCTACTGGACCTTATGAGGAGGAAACAGAGGAGAATCCAATCAGTACAACACAAGGGAAATTATGTGTTATTGACCATCAGGCTGCGCTGTTACATCTGTTACAATGCTGCTGTACATTCTAATGGTGTTTACAGTTGCAGTTGCAGTCCTCAGCTTTAAAGTTTAATCTTAAATCTTGTCCAAGTCTAACTAACTACAAAGTACAGACAAGTAGAAGCCAAGGTTCAAGTCAAATACAGTAGTTCTTTTAAGGGGGTTGTCAGGGACGTCACCAGATGTTCAGCCATACTGAGGCACAGGCCCGTTCAATTAATTCAATTAATTTTGTTGAAAAAGTCTGAAGTAATGCTCCTCTTTAATGTCCTCCCCCAGGAAAATTTGCACAAATCAGACCTTTCCTGTAATCTGGTAGTTTTTAGATAAATTAATCCAAATGCCCTAATATAACCTACAGTAATAGGATTTGACTTTTACGTTGACTAGTTATTATAACAGCTACTCTTATTAAATAGCTGTCATGCAGTTGATCACTAGTGTCCATTTCCGGTGTCAGTGGTTCCCAGTGGAGCCTCCGCCCTACGCTGCCTACATTAGCTCCATCAAAGAAGGTGCATCTGAGTGCGGCTCAGTGCGGTTCAGAAGAGTGCAGCCTCCAGGTCTGGGATTAGGTATTTGGGAGCTTGAGTGTAGACAGCCATCTCCTCACATGTAAGGTTGCTTTTAACTTGAAATATTGAAAGAAACGTGTTGCCGCGATATCCTCGCGCCATTGGATTTATGTACATATTTGCATCGTACAATGCAAACACAGAAGACTGAAACAGCCAGGACCAGGTGAGGAACATTTGCGGACAAAGCACACACAATCTATGATCAGTGACTTGCTTTGTTCAGGCTGGTACATTTGTGAAATTACAATGTGTAAAACATTTCTCTCCTTTGTGTATATTACTGTTATTATTCTTTCATAAACTTGTGTGTGTTTGTGTTGTGCTGATGCTGTGAAGAGGAGTGACTAAGTGCAGGAGGAGGGGGAGAGAATCTGAGCGTCAGAACCGGAACCAAACATTTTAATACTTTGTTTTGGCGAATATAGCATTTTCAAACCAACATAAGGTGGTGATCTACTGTATATACAGTATGTGTTAACAATGAATACCACATAGAAGTGCAATACCCCCTCTTTAACCAAAATTTAGGTTGGTGAAATCTGGAGTCTTTTTTCAATACTCAAATATATAAATATACTGATGATAAAATGTATGGTAAAGCCCACAAATTGAAGTAAAGTTGAAAAATGAATTTTTCCTTTTGTAAAACTATAATGAAATGATTTTTTTCTGATATTGTAAAATGTGTGGTACTTTTAATGATGGCCGTGTATATTTTTAGTTTACATGACCACTCCTCTATTTTCCTTTGAAATCAGTAGAAAAAAAATATTGGCATAATATATTGAAAAATACTGATACACAGTATAAAACTCTTCCCCCTTATCATGATACTGATATCCCTACCAAAAGTTAAGATAAACAGATTTAATTTTGAGATATAAATATTAATTTGAGATAATGCACCCTAAGTCAATAAATAAAGATGTGGAGTACAAATTGAGAGTGAGTTTTTAAACTAGCTGAATAACTTTAGCCACAGAAAAGATTCACAGTAGAGTTACAAACATCTAACCAGAAAAGGCTGTCAGAAAGCACAATAATGAGCTACACAAATGCTACTTTGGTGAAATTGCCCCAATGCCCTTTAAAGGTCTGCACTGCAAACACACAGCAGGACAGCTTCAAAGAAAAAGGAGCAAGGCGCCAAAGAAAACAACAATGTTTGGGATTCGCTGAGGCCGATGAGCGCTACAGAAGATGACCCAGATAACCCAGCACAGTGGCACTGCCGCTACAATGAGGAGCTCCACTGCACAGGCAATGACAAAAACAAATGCACTCTACTGATAACTACGTCCTCCTACAGGTTTAGAGTTAAAGAAGAAAGTGTTTTAGAAGGAAAGGGTATAAAAATACAATAATCAGGATAATTAGGAAGAGAGTGGTGCACTGTAACTTATCTGGTGGACACCACCTGCTTATTTCAATGGAAATGCTATTGAACATACATTAATAATACATTCATCTGTAATTTAATAGATGCAGGATGGAGACATTTGCCATCCAGTGCCAAGCAAAACAAATCCAGGCAAAGCAATGACATCTCTATGAGACAAACCAGAAAAGTTACTTTGTGTACCTGTAAAGATCCAGGAAGGATGTTTTTAAGTGGTAAGATATTAGAGTAAGTAGAATATCATGTCCTGAATTCATTTAAGTCCGTTTATTTGGCTTAGGACCAAATTGGGAAAATTTGGTGAGCATATCTTCAATACTGCAGCTCGTGGTTTATTTATGGTCCGAAAATATCGACTGTATTGAGGAAGTAATAGTGATGAACTAGCAACAGATGACACAGGTGGGATATGAAGACTTACTTCAGTGGACCCATCGATAAAACAAGTCACTGTATGGAATATTGCAAGGACTAAAACTATACATACATACAACATATTCTTTATAAGTTTTAAGTTAAAAGTTTAAAATGTCCTCATATTTACTGGTTTGCTTTTCAGTACAATTTTTGGCTGCACAACATATTATGGACTTCTTTATCCAGCCTACAGGTCCACTCTCTGGCTTGCACCTCTTTCATTCCCCCCCTCCCCCCCCAAAAAAGAATGTTTTGGAAGGATGTTGTTTGGTAGTGTGGACACGCAGCTTTGGAGAAAAATGACTTTCTCAACACACATTGTACATGAAATACTACGACTGTAACTTGGAAGTTCGGATTGTGCAAAATAAGTAAAAGATAAAGTGTTATGAAGAAGATATAATGGAAACAAAACAGCAAATGCATGTCTGGGAATTATATCTAAAAACGCTGTCAGCTAATACACTCTGTACAACTATATGCATCCACAGTATATCACACAACAGGCATCTTTATTTTAATCCTTCAAATAGAGAAATACATAACCTTAGACAAGGGTAAAATATCACTTGAAAGCTCCATGTGAAGAAAATAAAGCTGTTTGTTCTGCTGTCTCTAATTGTTTCGAGCATCCCTCAGTCACGTTGTCAAGGCTTTGACTCCTGCTTTTGAAAGCTGCTACCATGGAAGTAAAAAGGCACGAAACAAGTAGAAAGATACGCTCAAGTGGATTTTGTGTGAGCTTATTAAGACCCTAGATCTAATAGATGAGACTGAAGGAATGTGTGAAGTGACGACTAGCTATTATGAATTTGCCAAATATATTCCGCATATGTTAGTTGTTTCTCATCCAAACACAACATTAAGACAAAGCATTTTAATAAATGAAGACGTAAATATGCCGGAAAAGAGATCCGGCTCAAAAACAGCTGGTTAGCCCTCTGCCAGCGCTTCATCTTTCTGTCATGAAGCAACAAGAGCCGATGGAGACAGAGTAATTTAATTAGCAGCGGTCCGCCGTTATCGATGGATGACTGCGATGGCAATGAACACAACAACAACTTTCCATGAAGACTTAGAAGAGAAGGGAGAAACCTGGCAAGGCTCCGAGTGCTGTGGACTTGAATGAAAGCGCATTTTCAAAAACTTTGGGAAAAACTCAGGAGAGTATGCATCATGGATACGAGAGTGAAGAAAAATACATAATGAGGTCTGCGGTGAAAGAAAAGAGAGGACGGACTGAGAAAACGGAGTACTGGTTTGCGAATGTTACTGTAGAAAATAGAAGTACAAAACGAGACAGAGAAAGGAAGAAGCCAGAAGAAAAGAATGTGATGGAAGGTGCGCAGAGAGCAGACAGGAGCGGATAGAAAAGGCGAGGGAGGAGACAAGAAAATGGAATATAAGGATCAGTGGCCACGTGTTTGTGATTAGCTGCCCAATCTCATGCTTGGCCACATTGGCGTGGTACAGAAGCGCATGCAAGTCTGCCCGCTGGGGATTCACACACTCACACACACACACACGCACTTTCACTACAAAAGATATTCATTGTTCTCTCCAGGTGGAACGCTTTGTTCGACGCCAACATTACTCTCTGACACATTTTTGGTGAAAGAATTTGGAATCGATCTAAGGCATTTATGTGTTCATTTTCTATGCATAAAACACAACTGCAGCTGCTTTTCATGATTTAAAAATCAAACTTGTTGTTGAGGATGTTCAAAAATTGTTTGTTTTAAGGATTTTTGGGCCTGTAGGCGTCAGTGGACAGGACAGTTCAGCGCGAAAGGGGGATGAGAGAGAAGGGAGGACATGCAGTCAATTGTCGGAGCCACGATTCGAACTCACAACACTGCGGCAGGCTGCACATAGAGCCTGGCATGTGTGCTGCCGCCCTAACCACTCGACCACCAGACAGCACTCAAAAGACTATTTCTTATGATTAAAAGTTTTTCTTTAAGTCTGTTTTTCTGCCATTTGAGGTGCCAGCAAAGTAATGAATGCTTGAATTGATACTAGTTAGACTGCTGACTTCACAACTGCAGTGCTTTCAAGTGAGAAATGGATACAAGGTCCTAATTCATGAGTTACCACCCAGTTTAAAAGATTAGAAATCAAATCTCTGCCAAAACGGGATCATAAGAACACCAAGGTGAGGTTCGAGGTTTATTTTTCTCAAAGCTGACATTTGTGCAATACGGAATGTTTCTGGTGGTGGGGCCGCCATTAAATTTTTTATTGATCAACAATACTTTGAAAAACTCCAAAAATGAATTCTTACTGTGAGTCGGGTCACCTCTCCAAAGATTTGCCCAGCAATGTGGCTAAGTGGTGTCACCAGTCACAAGCAGGTAGCCCCCAGAAAAACAGGGCATCTATAGAAATATAATTTTTATGTTTGCCTTTAGTAGTACAACTTGTATCATCCATCTTTCACAATAGTGGACTCTGCTCTTTTACGGACAGTTTTTGACTTTTTTTGGTATTGCTTCCATTTATTTGTTTCCATCCATCTCTCGTTGTTCTGAGCTCCACATCGATCACTCCTGCACAAACTTCAAACTGGGCTGTGCACTTCAAGATCAGGTGCAAGTTACCCCACTGCCTTTGATTAAAAATTAAAGCAGTGGCCATAGCCTTTGGACATGGAGATACGCGTTAAAGTGACCTTGGATTGAACTGGTGGAAAAAGGGTTTTATAGCGGTTGCACGGCTGTTGACAGATTCTCTACATAAACTCTAACTTGAGTTTTGTCAAAGAGAAATCAATATACAAAACCTGAGCAGTCTTACTGGAATGGGCGCTCTGAGAGAAATGAGCAAATAGCGAACATTTCTAGTCTAGTTATAGCTTCATAAATTAGCAAATAGATTACACACTATCAAAGGCCCATAGTATTGCATAGTATGTTACATGGACTGAAACCAACCAATAGAAATCTGTGGAACAACATGAATTCATGAATATTTCTAAAAGCATTTCTAAAATTAAGGACTGATTGACAAATGACAATAGACTTTAAGCAACACCCACAACAACATACTGTAATATGAATAAATTGCCTCTAAGACACATGGATACACACATAAGCCAAAACCAAACCTGTAATAGCTGTCAGTGTCCACAATAACAGCGAGTGTCCCATTGATTTTATGCCTTCCCTGTTCCATTGCACAGGGCGATTGGAGTAGATTAGCTCGTCAGTACACACTCATGTCTGGGAGCAGCTTGTACGCTGGTATGTTTCAGTGAAATTAAGGCTGCCAACTCCAGGAAGAATAGTGGTAGTTTGCTGCAGCTAATGGGGCTTCTAATAATAAATAAAAAAAACAACTGACATTTGTTTTTATTTGTCTATGCGTGCAGTATGTGCTCAAGGACATTGAAGCAAATACTCAGACAATACAAGTGTTTACAAGTGAAGATGTGTCTGCTTTACGCTCAAACAGTGCGGGGGCAGTGACTTTAAAGCAAATGTTACTACTGTTGCTACTACAAAAACCAGGTAACTTTACTGGTGGCGGGTACACCACCTGCTGGTCTCCATGGAGATGTTAATGCTTTGTCCGGAATGTGTCACAGCATGGCATTAAAGTTGTCCATTTTACATGTATTAAATTACGGATGTTTAGAAAATATGTGTCTGTCTCTGGGAGGTATACGTTTAATGCTATATTGCGCAACATTCCAGGTAACATGATAACTTTAACATCAGCATGCAGATAGGTGGCTAAACCCTTAACCAGGAAAGCACCTTTAATCTTAGCAGTACAAACTGAGACAGGACATACAAGAGGTTTTCCATTATCAGATTGCTGGCATTGCAATTCCTACGGCGTCCATCCACGTGTACAATTTCATTGCACGGTAGTTTGTGCTTATCTTGTCAACTAGATTAATCTCTTACAAGATACCAGACATAAGTGGCGCAAAATGAGCCTCTTCCACAGGGCGCTCCTTTTGAAGAAAGCTCAGTCACCCGGGAGAAGCTTGGAGTATAACCGCTGCTCCTTCATATTGCAAAGAACAGTTGAGGTGGCTCTGAATTCTGTTCTAAACTGTTAAACTTCGACAGGCTACTCTTATACTTTTCATAATAAATGATTCTTAGTTAAAAATACTGAGAGTAAGAATTACTAACGAAAGCATAGATTTCTCTGTGAATACTCCACGCTTCCCTTGTTACATCCAATTTTAGCCTGCTCCTGTCATGTGCTGTGGCTCACCAGGTGATAACCCTAGAACACAGTCATTAAGGCATTAAGAAGAGTCTTATCATAACCCTTTCTGCATCTGCTTTGACATGTATTTCTATGGGTATGATTCATGCGTAACTATTTTTGTGACATTTAAAACACTCGTCACCATGTTGTTCCTCTAACCATTGCGCTGTCACTCCGGTCTATGTGGTGTCAAGTGTATCACAGAATCCAGATACCAGACACAAAACCTGGTCTCACTAGAATATGTTGGCTCCTAATTACAAGTCAAGAGTGACAAGTGGTGCATGGAGGAAGGAGAGCAGAGCATTTGGGTTTTGACAAAAATATTCAGAGCTAAATTCAGAAACAGTGAAATGTTGAAGTTTGCATTTACAACTGCTGTGGCTGAAATCACAGCTGAGACAAGGGCTGTCATAAGTAGACGTTTGAATGTGAAGAAATATTGGATGCTATTTGATCATCCATATACATTTTCTTCCAGATAATTTGCTTTATTAGTCATTTGTCAGTGGAGCCATTCAGAACGCCGAAAGAAACCAAAAGATTCCGCACAGAAATACACACAAATGAGAAAATAAACTTAATTACAGTCGCAAATTAATTAACACGTATTTCCAAAAGCCACAGGGCAGCGGTATATCCTGTAGCTCTGCTTTGAGCTTGGTGCAGTTTACCATTTAATTATATAAGAGCATACAGTAACTGACAACCTTTCAATTATATTAACTTACTCAATTTCATTTAAGACACCAAATGAATAGGTCCTATATTGCACATGTGAGCATTTGAGTAGACTTTAGGAAAGAAAGAAAGAAACCACATTAACACGATCATTGCGACAGCTGTGGAGTGATAAATACATTCTTTAACTATCATTTCCCAGATAAAAATAGATGATATCATCAAATTAATTACTTTATCTCAGTCTGACAAAATGAATTGCGATCTTTGTGTGTGTGTGTGCAGAGACCCTTTATTTTCCATCATTGTCAACGCAGCTGTAGCGTCTCTATACGGCTGCAATGTACGCGTGATTGACTGTATAAGCATAAATTGGTGAAATTGTCTGGCTTTGCCTCCGAGTCATGCAGATAATGACTTCGTAGAAAGAAAACGAGGAGAACTGAAGAACTGAAGAAAAAAACAAAACCAAAAAAAACGTTTTGAGTGCAGCTGTGTGGCTCTATGAAGCGTGTCAAGCTACGAGAGCTGGGGCATTTACCTTCCACTGTGTCATTGGTAAAAATTGCCGATAAAATATGTGCACTCATGTACTTTTACTTGTCTTTTATTCATGGTTGAGGTGTATGAGTGAATATACCTCCTCTCCTGTTGAGCTTGGCGTATCCCGGGGCATATCCATTGGAGAACACAGATGAGCTGGTGAAGGCTGTGTGCGACAGTGAGGAGGCCAGGGGCTCGTCACACTTATCTGTGAGAGGGAGAGAGACGGAGACGGAGAGGAGAGGGAGCAAGGGTGAACAGGAGGAGAGGAGGAAAGAGGAGAAGGAAGAGAGACAAGAACAATTGGTTAATGTGCTGCCCGGTGGTCGAGTGGTTTAAGCAGCAGCACATACGCCATTACCTGCTAAAATGTCATATGTAAGTGCATATAACTGTAGTGCAGTTATTAACGTGGTCCCTTTTGCCTTTTGGTCACAATGTTTATTTTTGTTGTATACTGTAAATAGAAAAGGCCTGCACAAAGTATAAAAGCAGAAGGCCGATCAAGCAGACTGTGTAATGTTAATACTGCACTGAGGCGTGTCAATACATGTTGTAAATCATGGCCATCTCCATTTACAGTATGAATGAGAAAAAACAGAGCAAGTGTTGATTTAGGCAAGATTTGATTTTGGCTCAAACATACTGTATTAGTCTTGCTAAGTACAATACGATTCAAATGCAATGATTAATTGAAAGAGCCATGTTTGTTTTAACATAGTATTCTAACATGAGAGTAAATGTGCCAGTGTATAATTGTCAGTGTGTGCAATTGTTGAATAAATATTACTATAAATATCATATTACAAGTCAATATTGCATGACACACAGTTATTGTGAAGCTGTTTGTATAGATCAGCGCAGTAAATGATAGGGCAGCGATGAAAGCAAATCATCATTCAGCACATTTCCAGGGCAAATACATTGAGCTAGTCATCAGAGAAAAAACATTAGAGCAGCAGTTTTGGGTCACAGAGGATAGCCCCTTGGCACAAATTCACAGAGGGCCCGCGGGAGGCGGAGATCAGCTCCTATCACACTAAAAATCAATCCGAGAGGGCTTACTTTTCACACTCTTACACTTGATCCAAATGTTTCCCCTGGACGCTAACCAATTCTAAAAATGGCAATTCAATATGGTGAAGTCATCGAGTAAAAAGTTGAATAGAGTGCATTTTTTTACAACCCTGAGTTTGTATTCTAAATCATAAAAAAACATTGATTTTGTATTTCCGCTTGTCAGAATGGATGAAGTGTAAAACCATTGAGTAGCCAAGAGGAAAATGGAAAGCGGATCAGCAGTGTTGCATCACTCAATCGGTGCTGACCTTGCCACCAAACACCCAGGAAAGGAACACTGAGCAGACCTCAGGCTCGAAAACTGTAGCACCCTGTACTAGATACTATATAATACATAAATAAATACGCAACTAGAAGCAGTCAGAGAAGAGACCTCCGCTGAGGCATTAACTCTGCTTTGCAATGGTAAACAGATTTTGATATGTCCAAATTCATGGACACAAAAAGCAAACATTCTCAGATTTTGAATGACAGACAGGACAGATGAAATGTCACACTGTAAATACACACAGATAAATCTTGACATCCCAACAATTAATTCACTCACAATATCCATTTTAATGTGCAATCAAAATGATCAGAAGAAATACAAAAAATTAGAATATTTAAATTTCCATTGTGTTACTAAGTATTGATTTCTACATCTCTTTATGCTTTCTTTTGATTGACCTTCTTGAGATCTTAATCAAAATCCCAACCGGCACTAGTTCAGATTCCTTCTCGCCACTTCACAACACGACATGCATATCTCTCCTTGACACATGCAAGAATACAAATCCACACCACATTCAATTCTTGACTTTTACTCCGCAAACACATCAAAGTCTTCCACTACATTAGGTTCCACACAGGGAGCTATTGTGAGTGGTCTGTCAGAGCAGAGCTGAGACAGTCAGTATCTCCTGACAGGCGGCACTATCGAAGCCTATGTTCCAGGTATGTGACTGTTTTTGTCTGTTCCACTGTATGTGAACAGTGGGGCTGGTGTTTCCACTGCTCTGGAGAACAGTCACAGTGCTCAAAGAATCAATCTTAATTGAAAGTAAATTCAGAGGTGGAATGAGTAATAAAGAAAATGTTTGAGGTGCACTATGTATGTGTATATAAAATGATTTTTTCACTAAATCACAGTGTATGCCCATCTTAATAGAGAAGATAATAAGACAACTCAGTAATAAGAAAAAGACTCAATTATATTTCAATCAACCACAATAAATTCTTTAATTTGATTCATTTGATTAATTTGATCGACTCACTTGTGGTTGCGTATGAAACCAGGAGGAGTGTAGCCCCACTACTGGCATTTGAGGTACTTATTTTGTGTTTTGACAGCGGATACACTCTAGTTCCCCTGTATAAACATCCCAAAGTAATGAGCGCCCTGGCCACTGACCCAGGGCTGGCACAGTAGCACATCCGCTAGTAGTCATTAGCTAACTGGCACATGGTTACTGGGCTGACTCAAATTCACTGGAAGGCACTGTCAAAATAAATTGCCCAGTACAGGATTGCTTTATCGAAAAATACATTTAGACCTTGTCAGAGATTAAATGTGTCATGTTATCCTCGTTTTTCAGTTATATTTGTATACGTGGACAGATCACAAATATTATCCTCAATACGTGTTTAATGAAAACATAGGCTTGCATAGACTCTTAACCAATATCTATTGAGCATTCAAAAAGTTAAACAATGCATTTTCACGGCAATTTTAAACACAATAAAGAAATTGTAACTTGTGCATTTCATTCGTAGTGATTTAGAACAAGGGTCAAAATAATCGAAAAGCCAAAACACCAAAATAAATGCCATTTCCTTCCCGAAGAGGTCAGTAATGGAACAACAACTTAATAATTTAGGCATGTACTATATGTGGAATATGGCTTTGAGATGCAATGAATACGGTATTTACCGCTGAACTAAAATATCCCTTGTTCAAGGCCAGATCTGCTTAAATGTAAAGTATACAGTATGCAACAGAGTGGTGGCCTTGATGTTTATATGTGCTGTTTGAATCCTTCCAGTTACACATATCATATTTTATTTACTGGACCATGCTTTTTGATGTGTCCCTAAAGATTTCAGTTCAGAATTACTGACTCCAGGCATGGAATAACATAAGAAAAAAGGGAAGTTAATGTAGAGAAAGTGTTTTGTCGAGGAATGGGAGAGAGAGAGCGTGAAGGAAAATACTAGTTGTGATCTCTAGAGGGTCAGGGTATTGCCAGTGGGTCCTCTTAGGTCTTGTGATGTGAGGAAAAGTAATTTTACTGATGGAACGATCATATACGATACCTATAATCAGCGAGTTAATGTCCCCTGTCCAATACTTAAAACATATAAAGCATAACTGTGGGTGCGTTGCACAAAACGACTTACTTTAGAGAGGAGGTCTGGCCAATCAAAATGTAAATTAAAAAAGCACAGGTGGACATATAGGGTCATGTAAAAGTGTCCATGTGTGACTTTTTACAGTGAGGTCACTGCTATCCCATGATTCACTGCACATATTCCCTCTGATGCATACTGTTGGTAATGGGGTCATTACTCTCAGGTGGCGTTTCGTAAATCAGATACATTATGTCACAGCTTGCTCCAATTATATATGATAAATATTCTTTTAATCTTTACACAGAATTCCTACATGATTCTGTGAATAAAATGCAACTCTTGTCTTCACCACGACTCCTCGTGGGCATTAGCGGCCAATATATACAATATATACTTCACTGCTTTAATGCAGTTTGTCTTTTTATAACTTCTGACATAACCAATAACATAACATAAGAATAATCTGCTGGCTTCTATGGGAGCAAGGACAGTAATATTGACCATGGTTTTAAACAACACTTGGCAATTTGGGCTCTTGACCAAGATGGTACACATTTATATTATTTCATTATTTTTTTTCTTTTTCTTCAAAATAATATTGAAAATTGTATTATATTATGTGAAATAGCATAAATGTCAATGTGCATTTTTCATTAAGGCAGACAGTTTAGATATTTTTCTAACTTTTCTGGCAGATGGTCTGCCCCCTCCTTGTTTCCATGGAGATGTTTTGCTTTGCCTGGAATCTTTCATGGTTAAAATCAGGTGACGCCACCGGGCCAAGTAACAAGTAAGATCTGTGAAGAAGTGACAATAATAACTCCTGTAATGATTAAATGCAATATCGATACGTTTAATACAAAAAATGTAGGCAATGTAATAACGGAGACAAGCAGGTAGCAGATCTCTCTTTACAAAAGTTACATTGGGCCTCTAAGGTGAAAGGGCAAACTTTGTAAACAAACGTACTTATGCTTATAGACATCAACAACAAATCATTTGCACACATCTTACTTATCTTTGGTCGTTATCACCTTGAGCCCTGTGTTGACAGCTGAAACTGCTGAGGAAAACTGAAGGGCCCAACTGTAACAGCCTCCATCAAACTAGTTTAAGTGTTGTCGTAAAAGAGAATGCATCTTGGCCTATAAATCTGACGTGGACATATATCAAGAATGTCAGCCTACAAGAAATCTTAATGAAAAGACCAGAGTCAGTTGTACGATATATCAGGTGAACCGGCACTAAATGCTGGACTTTTAAAAGTAGACTTGCAATCTGTGTTTGGCTTCAGCTTTGAAATTACAAGCAATAAATCTGAACAATGTCCGTTTTCCTTGGTTATTTTGGCCCTTAAGGAATTCTGCTTTAGCAACAATAGTAATAGACTTGGATGATGAATGGCTCAGAGATGATGAGAAGGGAGTTTTCCTGCAGTAAGTTCTTAATGGTGTGGGGAAATGGTCTTATAAGAAAAACATATTAGTGTGTCTAAGAAGTAGGCTATCAATATAATATCACCAGACAATTTCCACCCAAGCTTGCAGCACTTCGGATTTTGGGTAGTAGCCCTTCTGCTAGAAGCTTCAATTTATCCAGGCTTGAGAGCAGCAAAGCAGAAAGCGTAAATTATGTATTAGACAACATTTACACAAAATACAAGATCTCAGCATTAATAGCTTACAGCTTAAGGACTTTTTACCATTCAAAAGATATAATATTGTCTTTTGCATTGTGGTTGCAATGGCGATAGTGGTCATATTTCATCACAAACTGGATCAATCTACGCCAGGGGTGTCCAAACGTTCTTTTTTACCAAGGGCCGCATTTTGAAACTTATACAGAGCAGAGAGCCTCCACACCTTTAATAAGACTTGGAACATTAATATTAGTTGGTATAACAT
Organism: Chaenogobius annularis; assembly: GCA_015082035.1. Taxonomy (NCBI): domain Eukaryota; kingdom Metazoa; phylum Chordata; class Actinopteri; order Gobiiformes; family Gobiidae; genus Chaenogobius; species Chaenogobius annularis. The sequence continues at coordinate 474,603 of BJKM01000240.1, read as the reverse complement.
CAAAATGCTGGAATTTCCCCAATTTTACAGGGAAAAGTACTGCTTTTTGTTGTTTCGACCAACTTAGCAGGAAGCCTGAGGGCCCAAAAAAATTGGTCTGAGGGCCGCATTTGGCCCCCGGGCCGTAGATTGGACATGCCTAATCTACGCCAACAGCCTCGCCGACCTTCATGAGTTTCTCACACACAACATTCATACAAGGTGGATATCTTTGCCCAAGAAGGATTTGTACCTTTCTTTAATGTACATCTGTGTGTGTTATTTGTAGTCAGTGGTCATAACTGTTCGAATCTATTCTGATCAAAGAGCTAACCGTGTTACATGCATGGTTAGATGTGCCAACACGACACACATGCGTAATGTCTCATGTAAACTGAATCTTCCACGTGAATGGATGCAAACATGCTGCCGAAGAGTGACAGAGGGGCGCCTGCAGTTTGCCCATGTCTGCTTGTATGTTCAGGTACTTTAGGGCAAGAAGTGACTACAATATCCAGAAGCAAATGTCATTCTATTCACCGGGGAGCAGGGACAGATGTTTTTACACAGGCTGATAATAGAAACAGTCAGGCTAAAAAGAACGAGAGGAGGATGAAGAGGATGAAGAGAGAGAAGGGAATACGAAGCAAACAAAAATGATTTTCTTAGTGGCCTTTATGGGTTTAAAAGTAAATAAGCAAAGAAAATACCAGTCCAGGTTCAGTATACAATGTCTGGGAACCACTGAGACATCCTTGTAATTAGGTATAACATTATGTCCACCTTCCTTCAGTTTGTCCCATATTTTTTCCTCTTATTTTTGATTATTACCTTTTGGAATCTGCAATCGTGTTCTAATCACACCACATTGATCTGTGTCTCGCTCTGAATTGAGTTCTTCGCATGAATCAATCTGGGAAGGCTCTCGCCGAAAGCCAGCGGGACGTTAAAAGAATACCGTCTAAAAGAATACTTCATGCTGATTGGTCGAAGCGTCACAACAGCGGAAGAAGAAGAAAAATCTAAATCGTGTTAAATCCAGTGTTCAGAAAGGTGCAGTCCTCAAATAGCCATTATGTGCACGTTATTAAAAAAGAAAAGTCTGTATTTCTCCTAAAATAGGCCGAAGTCCTACTGACAGGTATAAATTGGTTTGCAGCTGGCGTTGGCTTCCATATACCTCACACACAATAAATAAAACAATTTACATAAGGTCATAGATTACAAACAATTAGAAAATACCCCACAGCTTATTTAGCAAACAAACTGTTTTTAAAGCACTTTGTTTAACATCTCGGCCCAGGACCTTTGCTCAGAGGGAAGAGGCTGAAAACATTTGCACGAGGGCTGCAACCTATCATTTACAATGGCCGTGGCCACGCATTGGTCTGTCTCGAGTACAGAGACTCAGGATGCAGCGATCACTCCGATCACTTTACTGGACCAGATCACAATTTCAGAAAGCAGATTTTTGTTTTGATAAACACTGCATACCATTAAACCAAACAAAATGACAAAATGGATTTAATAAAAGCTTGATAAAAAAGAGTCATCATGGTCTTTATCAATGTCAACAGTCAAATCTCTGGTGGCCCCTCTTACCACAGTGGCACAGTTCTCATCGATGTTCAGTTTTAGTCTAGGATTTGGACGATGTAACTGGAAACAAAACTAATATATTTTTATGTTTTGGTGCAAATGTCCAGAATCATGTTAGATTTCTGAAAATTTGAAACAAGTTTGTAAGCGTGTTTGATATTTTCTGCACCGACCCTAACGTTAACAATCTAGAACGAACAGTGCTACACGTTGTACTGTTTTCAAATGAGACTCTGGTGTTACTAATGTGTGGTCGAGTGGTTGTCAATCGCTAAAACGTTTTTCACAGTTTGTGCACAACTAACTTTCCATTGAAAATGAATTAGCTTCGCGAACTGGTGCACCCAAAATAAAGATATGCCTGATCCGTGGCGTTAAAAAGTTTTAGATTCACCACATCACAGAGACAGAAATGGTACTTCAGACCATAGTGCCAATAATTACACTCCACTCACCACTCTACCACTCATAATACAGCAAACAATAGTGATAGTGACAAGCGTTGTTTCGGTAATGTTACAAGAAAACCAATAGGTTTGGTTGGAGGCCCTGTCAGTGCTGCATGTTGAGAAGTTTCATGTTGTCAATGCTGTCCACTCAATACCACTGAAGGCTGAAGTTTGGGGACTTGGGGGCTTTTTGTAGACTCCAGTCATGAACGCAGCACATTGGCTGTCAAAGTGCCACAGCCACACAGACGACTAGTGCACCTCTCCACTCCAGCACGAGTCAAGATCCCTGAAACTGGCTTTGACGGGAGAGAATGGGCCTATCCACAGAACAATGAAACAAAAAAACAAACACAAAGTTCAACGTCTCTCTGTCAACATAAATTAACAAAAGTGATTTTTTTTTTCTTTACAAAAGCTTAAGAAAGTGGTGTTATTATTCAAGACGGTATTGTTGTCAGCTGAAAGAACTTAAGCCAGAAGAATAATATGGCAAGTTTGTGGAGTCAATCACTAATAAAAATAATGATTCAACATTGTGGATCATAGGTTTGGATATTTCTTTCAAAAACTGTCTCTCCCTTAGAGTTATATCGGCCAATGCCCTGAAAATGAACACAAGGCTATTATTGTACACCAGCAATCAAATAAAGTCAATATACAAATGAAGAAAAAAAATGTGGATAAATGTCTGTCTCACAAGAAGAATACCGTATTTGCGGGCTATAAGCCGCTACTTTTGTCAGATGTTTTGAGCCATGCGGCTTATTTAGAGGCTGCGGCTTTCTGTGTTTTTTTCTTTCACCGCTAGGGGCGAACTAACCGGAATTAGAATCAAAACTACAGAAAAGTTAAGCAAAGAAGCAGATGTTGCTTTTTTATTTCAGCTAGCAAATAGAACACGGACGACAAATTACCAACTATAAATTATTTTCAAATTCTGCCGCATCATTATGGAACCAAAACGAAGAAGTTCTACGAAGCAAGTTTTAAGCTGAAGGCCATCGATCTTGTAGGGAGCCGCGCTGACCGCAAGCTATACATCAATGAATGTACGTGAGAACGCTGGAGGGGACGGAGGGGACAGCGGGACGAGCTCATGCGATGCCAAAAAGTCAAGGAAAGAGTTCTGCGGCCTATGTTATTGTTTTATTATCGTTTTTTTAAAATAGAGCAAATGGGGTTATATAGGGGAGCGGCTAAAAGTCCGGAAAAAAGAAAAAACGGCGAGGTAATTACAATTTGTAATTATACCATAACGTCTTCATTTGCCCCATCATTTAAGCAAGTACACAAACAGCAGGTATACTACAGTTTGCGTTTATAGAATTAATTAGTACAAACGTGAACCGATACTATTGTTTTTACCTTAGAACGAGCTCAGCACATGGAGAAACAGAGCAAAACGTAACCGTGTTTTGCTGCAGCAGCTCGTCTCTCGAGTGACCCCCAGCACAATGTAATATTCATAAACTTCATTTGCTCTATCTCCATCCAGATTTTGGTTAGAGTACCTGTCCTAGAGAGAATTTCAGGGGGATTTGGAGAATAGTGGTACATGTCATCTGTATTCATTATGTACTCTGTATATATGAAAGGGGGAGTTGCAAAGGAAGCCAAATACTGCATATTTAATATACAGTACAACTTTGCTCTTTGTTGCCAAGGCGCTGTGAGCCCTGGGTGTGGAGCCAGCCATGTCCAATAATAGCAAGACTGGTGTAATGCCTTAAAGCCCAAAGCATGTTATAATGAAATGTGTAATATGGTTATGACACAACCAGGGGCCGAGAAGGCAAAACCCTGTATTCATGTATTACCTATAGAGGCAAAACTGTAACGTGTAACACTTGGGAGCTTATCAGGCAAAGATTGCATAGAAAGGATTATTCTGCTATGTCCAAAAACAACCAATATCCAATGATAAATATGTTACAATTATAAGATTTATGGGTATTGAATAGTATGGTATTTATTTCTACAAGGACAGTGTATAATAAAACGTTACCAAAAGGACCAGGTTGTAGCAAGATATGCAAATGTCCACCTGTAGTCCCAGAGTTACATCTAATGTATTTAACTATACAGTCAATTCATACATAGGCCACAGTGTGAACTAATCTGGGTCAACTAAGCCACATTGGGTCACCATAGAGATATTTGCTTGGGATGTTGCACAGTATGGCATTAAACTGCTTTATCTTACATTTATTCAAGGAGCTTTTATTGCTAAATAAATACCTTGAATGTGAGAGGGGCCATACTGTGGAACATTCTAGGGAAAGCAATAACATCCACCCAAAAAATTATATAGTGAACCTTTAAATAACAAAGGCACAAGAAAACTTTCCCAACGTTTTTGAAACTATGGTAACTTAAAGACAGAACAAGTAGGTGAAATGCAACGCGCATTATCGCTTCAAAATAATAAAGTAAAAGCACAAAATACGGCCTCTACTTCCCAACTTGGCGCACAACCTCCGTCTCTGTGCTGCAATATTACGACCAGCACCTGCCTTAAAACACCCGCGCTTCACCCTTGGCAATAAAACATCAGGCCTGTGGAGAGAAATTTAAATTCCACACAGCGATCCCATTCCACTGAAGAGTTCTGCACCAAACAACTGCCACAACAAAGTCACAGCTGTGCGCCTGGCCCGCTAATGCATCTCTAATACCAGGATAAAAATGTTTCTGAAATCATCTGAAGCCGCGCGCTGTTCGTGTGGTCACTCGGAGGAAGTTTTAATCAGGGTTCAAATGGCCGCAGCCTAATTGGATGCATGTTGCTGAATGCACCTGGAGTAGCATGACAGTCGCTCCCTGGTGGGCTGTGCAAAGAAGTATAGGACACAAATTAACAGATGTTGCACAGAATAGTAAAATTGCCTCTAATTGGCATTGCAGATGGTAGGGTGTAAACATTTTCCAGTGTCTTAGCTTTGAAATGAGAGAAGAATTGCAAGAAAAAGTAACATGACATGACATACGGATGTGGAAAAACTACTATAAGCCACTACAATGTATGAATATAAAATGAGCTGTGAATGTATACAGTTTGTTTATTAACCAGTGATTTTTCTCAGCAATCCACGATGTAAATCCATTATTCACATCGGACAGGAAAAGACAGCATACAGACACATTGTAATAAATGGTTTGAGCCCGGTTGATAAAACAGCAGTCACTCTGGTTGTTCTGATAAGAGAGATTCACAGCCACATACTGTAGATCACAAAGCGCTGAATACAGAAGACTATTGCGGCAGACTCTATCAGGTAGGTGCATGTTTTGTCGCTAAAGCACTTGTTTACAACTCTTTGCCCTTCTCACAGGCTTGTTTTAGATGTGAAAGAACCACCTGGAATGGTAAACATTCATATTCAGAAGGCATCCCCGGTGTGTAGCTATCACTGCACTCACAGTTGTGCTTCTACTGTAACTTCACTAAAACTCTCATTATGCACCTTTGTACACATGGCTTCCACTGCCTGGTGCCATGAAATAGAGGACGGTGTGTGGAGCATAACAATATCCAGGACCTCAGGGTGGGAGCCTGTTCAATTTCCATTTGCACAATACCCCAGTGGGAATTAAGAATAGTCATTACTCTTAGTGGGAATGGAGCCAATTTGTTTAAATGTAAAAAGTGCTCAAAATAAGCAAGTAAAGTAGTAAACTAAGTAAACTATGTAAAATGACTACTCCATTATGTCAAAAAGATGAAGTACAAATATATTATGAAAGTTGCAATGTAAAAAGAAACAAATTGTGTGATTTTCTAGAAGCCATGTTATAGTTCATTTAGTTTAGTTTTAATGTTGTGGCTAAAACACTTTCCGCATTTTGCTAGTTTTAAGTAAATGTACTAACATCCCTCTGGCCCCTGTCCCCCTGCCTCCTGATTCCCCAGGCAAGGCAAATTTACACAATTCGTACACAAGGCAATTCAAAGTGCTTCACACAACATGAAAAAAGTGCATTAAAATCACAAAGACATGACAGAAATCACAAAACCTTAATTTAAGGACATTTAAAGGTGCCATTTTCAGGCTCTCTGCGCTCTTCTCTTTTATGTTTTGAACAATTTGACAAAGAAAATCATTTCAGTCTCTGGATGTCTTGTAGGCTTATTGTCTATCAAGATCTGCAGCCCTGTGTAAACTAATGCAAGTGGAAAGAGGAATGCGATTCATGGCAACACCTACTTCCGGAATAAGGTGCAACTGCATAAGCAATTTGGGTTTGGCTAAAAGAGGACGCTATTTTATATGAATAGAAATTAATAAGGATGTCACATATCAAATGTTAGTATAATGTTTATTATGTGAAAAAACACCACAATTATTCACATCTACTGACACCATCGTACAACAACAGTGAAATCCCTAATTGTCTTTCATAACTGATGTCATTTCGTTTGAATTCCTCTAATTTACAATTTTAATGTGACTTAACAGATATTTAGGTTTAGTTTTTAGGATAATATATTGAATTTATATGTATTATATTATGACCTGAATTATTGATTAACCAATTAATTTTTACATCCCTGATAGCAATAAAAGTCGTTGTTCTAGATTCAATTTGTTCCGAATATTTCTTTCTTCAAATACCAGATGCCACTTTTCTGAACTCTGACAGGGTGACTACTTTTACAAAACAGAAATAAATTAAAGAAAGAAGTCATTTGTTTTATCTATTTTTCTGAGATGTGTGCCTGTGCTAGCACCGTGTGAGCCAAACTTTGGCACTGTAGTTCAGAGTCAGTCCGGCTAGCTCAATAAATCCTTCTGTTTCTGTGTAGCCTCCTCTATTATTTATACAGTAATTAAAGGTCTGCTCGGGATAACTGATTCACTCTGTCCACTGCGAAAGGATGGCCCACAGAACAGACCCACAGGTGATGCCTCTGCCACATAACTGCTTTTAAATGCAAAAAGTTGAAATGAACCAAAGCAACACAATCAGTCTGCGGATTTTCAATGGGCTTTTCAATTTATAAACATTAGGCTTGGATGATAAACCTTGACTGCTTCGATTAAGACAGGTCTTGGTGACGTGTCTGCTTTAAGCGCTTATTGTAGGTGTTTTGGTTGGAAAATACACATTAAAATCAGACGAGACTTTCACAAAATCACAATACCACAATGCATTTTTAATTTCTAAGCCATACACAACAGCTTAACATTACTATAACAGTCCTCTACTTGTTTTGTGGGTGTTTTTGCTGTTTCTTTCCATGTTGACATTATTATTATTTACTTCAAATTGGCATATTAAATGCCTTATGCACAAAAGCTACATTGTGATTTGACGGGAACGTTTTCAGATACATTATGCAACCATTCTGACAAAAAATGTAAATGTTAACATTACAAATAGACCTAGATTTTTAAAGTTCATTGCAACACAGTGCCATAACGTCTCTAATCCAGAATTATTGTAAACATAAACCTGCCCATTCACCTTTGGCAAGCTATTGTTCTGCCACTATCAGAGAAAAAGCTCCCTCTCCTCCACTTGTCTCTAAGCAACAACCTCATGAGCACCCATCCATTAGCTTGTATCCCCTGCCTGTGCCTGAAGTCCTGAGGAAACGTGATTGGCTGTCATCATCAGCACCACAACATCTCTTGTTGTCAATCTGGTACGAGCTTTGGCAAGTTCAATTTCAAGGTTTTCTCCCACAAACAAAAACTGTCATTAAGCTATGACAGTATCTTTTCTGTTTGGCGTTTCTTGTCTTCGCCCTATAGCTTGCAGCGATGTAGATTTACATTGCTGTGACTGACACTGGCTGGCTGCAAGTAAGAAAAATAACCATTAAGAACAGCACAGTGGCAGAGTTGTAAGCCGTCCTGCTTCCAAGTGTCCTCCGTGAGTGAATTTCTGAATATATTGTACACAATAGTCCAACTTTCTGTGTCAGGAGTTAAAACTTTCTGACCCATAGTTGCTGGGACATGGAAATAGGCGGAAGTTGAATGAAAAATGATAAGATAAATGGACTGGAAGAGGAGAGCTCAATAATCCTGGAGGGCGAAATTTTCACATCGCATTAAAGTAAGTTTCATGGAATTAGGACAAATTTACCAAGTCAGCAAGTTGTGACAGTGGGCTGGACGGCACCCAACGCACAGGATCAGCACAGTCAGATGAAAAATTACAATGAGGGATTTGTGACTACTAAAACTGCCAGCACATCAGAACAAATCATTCAACGATAATACAGGTGTCAGAAAAGCTCTCTGCAAATGATTGTACTGTTAGAAGCTATTCCATTTTTTTGGTCAATCATAATAAACCTTTATCTAATTGTTGTGTGAGGTGAGCTAAAGCGTATCCAGCGTTTCCCCGTATACAAAAAGCACTTACCCGTTGGCTGCGTTCATACTTACGCACAGAACATTGGGACTAAACTAGGACAAAAGTCGTTGTAATCGGAGCTCGGAGTGACGTTTTTTTTTCTCTCCAATTGTCAAGTTGGAAAAACGATCAGCAGTGTATTGAGATCAGGTTTGTACCGTCATACTCAGTAAGACTATAATGTTAGACCAATGGATACTAAATACTAAACTGCACTTTTTTGTATTGTTTTGCCAAATGCATCTCTATGGACATTTGCACATTTGTAACTATACACAAACATGGTGGATTTGTTTTTGGACGTTTGATCCTTAGCTAAATTACAATAGACCTACGTATATCAATGACAATCAAGAAATAAAAAATTGAAATGTGCTGAAATCTGTCAAAATGCTGATCCAATTCAAGTCAATTTATCAACCTGGACAATGTTGAAGTGAATTGAGAGTGAATTTTTGCAGCTCCGTAGCAACATTAGCACAGCTTTTATTACTGCAGAGACTCAACAATTCACAGACAGCCGATGGTCAATATGGAACAGCTAAAGACAAAATAATACAAGGACTATCAATATTTTAGATGTTGGATTTGGGTTCTGAAATGTTCTCAATGTTCTCAGCAAGCACTAGAAATGGCCAAATCAAGCCTACATCAGGACTAACTCAGAATCAAACCAGAACAAAACCAGGATCAGTGTGAATTGTGAATGCATCCGAATTGCCAATACTATTTTCATGTTGTTTGTTTTTTGCTGTATAAGATTTGAGCTGTAGCGAGTTGAATAAGTAACTTCAAGGACCCATCATGGATTCTAAATAGGCATGTGTGTGTTTTATTCTGCTATTTATTCATGCAGTTAATGTTTTCTTACAATACAGTTCTTAGAAAACTGGGATTATCCTGCTTTAAACGTTATTGTGTCAATTACATAATGTAGTGATAGACGATTTTTTATTTCTTTTTATTGTTTTGAGTTTATACATAGTCATACATCCATGGATTCCCCAGCCACAACCCAATATGTGTGAAAAGTAAACAGCTAAGCAAATCCTGCCCAGGGAGAGCTAATAGTGGGAGAGAAAAGAAGAACGAGTGTGGTAGTCAGTTGTGCTGTGAATGAAAGCCTGCTGCACATTGCTCATAACAACACACTGTGGTCTTTCCTCTGGTTCCTCAGGTGGGAATGCATTCATTTCCAAGACCATTAAAATACCATCAGAGAAGCAAACAGAGCAGGACTGTGGAGCTCGGCTTATTGGCCAGTGCCTATACAGGTGTCTAAGGGAGACTGCTCTGTTATTGATTATTTCAATAACTAGCACCAAGGTTGGTAAGTCCTAATGTGAGCAAAAACCTTAAACTTGTGCTTCAGCGAATTGGAAGTAGGTTGGTGATTTGCACTTAAAAAAAAAAAAAGTGTTTTGCTTAGAAATTGTAGTATAACCTTGCCAGCCAGATGAATTGTCGCAATTTTTGTGAGATCACAAAATCTTGAGAATCCATCCTGTTAGGCTCCCGCTGAACCATTTGCAATCCGCACCAGTGGTTTAACGGGCCAATCACATGGATTTTAGGGCCCGCAGGTGGGACTGGATCCAGTCACAGAGCAGCATTGAGATTTGAGTGGAAGTCAATACAACCCAAACCAAGGCAAACGTGGCAGCACCAACGGCCTACTTTAGGAGAAATGTTTCCTAAACGTGCACACAATGGCACTTTGTACATTTGTGGGTGAGAAAGAAGACTGTATATTTCTGAACACCGGATTTAACATAATTCAAATTTTTCCGCTTCTTCCGCTGTTGTGCCACTCCGACCAATCAGCGTGAAGTATTTTTTTGAATGTTTCCGACAAGAGCCCTCCCATATTGATTCATGTAAAGAACTCAATTCAAAGTGAGACACAGATTGTGAACTTTGATCTAGATATTTTCATGCATCTATCTTGTTTGTATCTCTGTGTCATATTTATCATATGGGACACAATACTTTGTAACTGTGTACTTCCTCATTATCTGTGAACTGGTACAATCAATCCTAAACCTGACATCATGCCATTATATCAGACCCAAACAACAGCTATTTAAAGCAGTTAAACTGTGGCAAGACAGACTCAGAATCACAAAAATGCTGTACTCTTTAACTTGTTTCACTGTATGCACCAAATAAAGACCATGAGAACGATCCTCACCTCTGCGCAGTCTAAACAAGACAAGATCAGTCCGGCGTGAGCCAGGATAGTGGTGGTAGGGTTGTCAAAAGTCGATGCCCCGGTCAATACTAATCATTGAAACTAGTATCTAAAACAGTTACGCATAAGTATCAACACAGAAAAAAAGATCATTTCCTGAATATCTTTGAGCCTTTTCCTTAGTATCAAAACTAATTCTAGTGTTAAAACCAAACTAGTGTTAGGACTGGGAATATATTGTCTCAAGCAGACATGATGTTTTGATAAAATAAAAGCAAAATAGAGCACATAAAGAGGGTTTACTTTGGACAAGTGGAGAAACAATAACTGATATAAGGTTTACTACAGCAATTACAAATAATAACATATTACAGTGACAAATACTCACATGAAACATTGCATTGCTTACATTTAATAATTGTAAAGATAGAAGTTAAATGCATTTTTCATTTACTAGGATTATTCCAACCAAATTGTTTAAAAGGAAGCCAAAACAATGCCCCCGATACACAAGCGTGTAAATTAGCCTCGCTCCACAAGATCATCCTTGAGTGAAGCGATTGGAAGAATTTGTGGACACCAGTCAGTGCCAGCTGTAATTACTTTGATAAGCACAGTCCATCATGAACAGAAAGTGAATGGATAGATAATCTTTACCTGCATATACCCTCAATTAAACTACTGGATTCCAATCAAGCACTGGTCTGGAGTCAGTAAATGCATTTGGCCCCATAATCCCCAAAGACAGGCAAAGCTTTAGCCATTTAACATTAGTAATATGGAGCACGGCGAACGCAATCTGTTCTTATTGGATGATTTGATTTAATTAGCAACACTATTTTGCTATGCTAGGAATTATAGGCATATAAATGTTTATTTTTCTTCAATATATTCCATGCTCTATCTTACACATACACACATGGCGTCTTTATCTGCAGGTACAAACAAACAGCATACATGCCACATATCACTGCTATGCAATATCGCTTGCAAATGTAGCAGGCGATCCCATGTGTGAAATTGTCTCTGGTACATCATAAACGGAGAGTAAGTCATGCCATTGGGAAGCAGCTGCACTGTGTCACTATAGTATATATAACAGCACTGGTGAACAGGCCTCTATAAATTAAACTATATTTATTAGTTCATTTATTTTAACTCATAAATAATGAAACAGTAAATATAATATAGAGAAGACATCTAATGCGTGGATATCAACTTAACATTCAATACATGAAGAAACAATATATTTCAGCTCAATATTTATTGTCTTATAACTATAGAATTATAAGCCGTAGAGGTTTGTGAAAGTAATTTCTATGACTCATTATTGAAATTAGCTCATAAAAAAGTATTCCATTGTGCTATTTTTCATTGTGGCTCATGTTTTCTTCCAATATTGTTCATTTAGCAACGGGTTCACTGGGATTCAACTCCTTTATCGCTAAAGTCACAGTAGCAGTAACAGCAGTTTCAATAATATTGTTTATCGATGTATTTTTTTTAGCAACACATTGCACTTCACAATGTACTATCTTCACAGCTATTGCAAAGTTTGAATTCAGATCAGTAGTAGCCTAGCAATAGCTATAAAACACGGCCATTTACAAGACTGGATTGCATATTAGCGTGAAATAAAGAAGAATGACAGATATATTAAGAATATTCATCTTGTTTTCTTCAGTTGAATAGTTTTGTTGTTTCTTCTATATCAGACAATATCAAATTTAAACAAAATAAGAATGACAAATGTGTCTCGTTTCAGTGAGTGATTACTATGGAATGATCACAATTACACTTTTAGTTACCATGATATTGATTTCCATTCTTGCTTTTACGGTGCTGTAAAGTTCTAACAATTTCATATTTTTGCAACCCTGCATAATGGTCTTACAGCAAAATAAGAAAATGAAAAACTTTTATCAATAGAATGTTCTCCCCAGAAACCCAACCTCTGTTAATATTTGAATATCCCCCATTATAGAAATGCTTGCACACTCATGATCTTCACTGTGCCCTTCTACATTCTCATAAAGATGATTTACAGCCGATCTGGCAACCTAAGCTCATAACACCCATCCCTCCACTGACTCCATTGTTTTTTCAGCCCTAAACTCTGGCACTCTGCCTCTCTGAGCAGCACAATATGTCCTGAACAACACTGAAACACAAACTGGGTGAGGGGATGCATACAAGAGCTCGGAACACAGCATGCCGCGGATCCTATTGTAAAATCTCTCAAGTTGATGCGAAACATGAAAAACTGACTTGGATTTTCTACCAGTGCACGCACCACAGCGGTCATTCATCCCTTTTGCCCATTATACCACATTTTCAATCAGCTAAAGTGTCCTTGAGAATAATATTGAATTCCCACAAGAGCTGTTGAGACCCTCGTATCTGTTTCATAAATCATAATAAAGTTAAATATTACGTCCCTGTGCTGTGATTACAGGGGTTAAATATTAGTGTAGGTGATTAACAGAAGCTACAGGTGCCACTTGTCTCCTCTCCTCTGATTCCGGGACAGTAGGAGAGAGAACTTAAGGTCTCAAGGACAGAGCGAGTATGATCGTCTCTGTAATCCCATAATCAATACTCCCAAATCGCGCCACATGTTCTGCACTGTAGTGGGAGAGTTCAAGGGATGACAATCTTTGAAAGTTTAAAGTGATAGATATTGACCACTGCACACCAGCAGCACGCAGAAAAAGCTGTAGATGGTTTAATCCCGTCATCGAACCATCACAATTCAGCCCATGTAAAAAAAAAAAAAGTGCTCTGAAATGCGTGTGACTCCTGCATTCGTCCATAACGAGACGGCTGGTGTGGACTACGACCCTGCGGAGTGGATCCTGGACTACCTCACAAACCGACCCCAGTTTGTGAGAGCCCGGGACTGTGTGTCTGACACTTGGACCTGCAGTGTGGGGACGCCTCAGGGCACCGTCCCCTTTCTCTTCTCCCTCTACACTGCAGACACGACACGGATAGCTGTGTCCTGCCGAAGTTCTCTGATGACTCTGCCATCATCGGCGGACTTATCACGGGCGACGGTGGTGGCATCAGCCCTCCTGTACGGTGTGGTCTGCTGGAGCAGGAGCATCACAGAGAGGGAGAGGAAGAAGCTGGACAAAGTCATCAAGAAGTCCAGCTCCGTCCTGGACTGTGCTCTGGACTCGGTGCAGGAGGTGGGGGACAGAAGGGTCCTGGCTAAACACACATCTATGCTGGACCATGAGTCTCGCCCCCTGCAGGACATTCTGTCCGCTCTGGAGAGCAGCTTCAGTGACAGACTGATCCACCCTCGCTGTGTGAAGGAGAGGTTTCACAGGTCTTTCCTTCCTGCCGCTGTCAGACTTTACAACAAACACTGTTAGTCCTGAACGTGTCATTTAGCTGTCATAATCATGTGCAATACTGTGACACAATGTCAATCATCCCTGTGCAATATTTTTCTGTCCATATAACAGCTGTAAATAAGAGTGTTATTATTATCATTGAGATTATAAGTTTTCTTTTTTTCTAAGTTATCTGTTTTTATTATTATACTGTGCCTAATCTGTTTTCTGTACCCTTTGTTGCAACACTAGAATTTCACCATTGTGGGACAAATAAAGGTGATCTTATCTTATCTTACTTCAGTTGTCTCTGCTGTCTCTGCTGCTCCTGGACATGTTGAGAATCTAGTTAAGAAAGAAATAAATACAAATCTAATCATAACATATAGAAAGTTGATGTTTTCTCCCCCAAAATATTCGGAGATATTGCACAATATTCTGAATCCCAGCACAGCAAACTGAGGATTCTTAGGTTAATCAATAATTGTGATTATTCAGGGCCCAATATAATCATAACAACTCAAATTATAATATATAATTAATTATAATATAAGTCATTAGAATTATAGAAACAAATTAAGTATTTTAATTGTCTGTGTGTGTTTTTCTGTTGTTTGGTTCTAAGATACTCAGCTAATCTGTAACCACTAATTAATTGGGTGCTGTCTATTGACCTTATTCCGTCCCGCCCACTTTTTCCTCTTTTTGTCAAAGATTGACACATCCATTGTAATCGCACTTCCGGTCGATTGGGAACTCTATTGGCTTAAATGGAGAATGAGGGAAAAGTCTCAGCTATAAAGTAGATTGATTTGTTTAAAATATCAATGTTCATGTGACCAACAAGTCCCAACAATTCTCTGGGCGGCGTGAAAACGGCTTTTTAGTCTGTGCATTTAAGAACTTATTTTCTCTTGGCAGCCCTGTGTTAACTAATAAAACCGGAAGAAGGATTAAGTTGAATGGCGGCGCCCAGATGGGCTTCCGGAATAAGGTGAATATTCCTATGCGCCCCCGCGGCCTCCAGAGATCATGAAACCGGTTCAGCAAAGATGCACAAGTCTGTGTCCTGAGTCAACCCAAAAGTATGACTTTTTCTAGTTTATGGGTAAATGCGTATTTTTGTATCTCATCTCAAAGCAAGTCATCAAATGAAAAAAACTTTCCTTGGTAGTAAAAAAAAAAAAGTGACGCCATCTCCAGCTGATTCATACAATGGCAAAGGCATTTTAACAAGCGGGCTCCCCGTTAACACACATAGCCAGCTATATATAATGCATGCTCTATTATGCCCTCTCATGCTAAGGGACGTCCAGCAGTAATTAGAGGTGAACTCTATTTGCTAATGACCTTCAGTTCCTGGACCCACGGCAGGCTGACAAATTAGGGTTCTCTCTCCCCGCCACGCAGGGGCTCCCACAGGTTAATGGGAATCAGGGGGCTGTGGCAGTGAGCCTTTGTCTCTACGCATGTGTGTATGCATGTGAGCCTATACTGCCAGGCTAATGGAAACTCAAGCTGAGCACAGCCCCTGTGGTGTCCGGGGTTGGCTGACAGGGATTTCATATTGTTCTGAGTGTCACTTATACCTGGCAGCGCTAAAAGGAATTAGCTTTGCTCATGGCCAAGTAATAGACAATAAGGCTCACCGTTCCAAATGGTTTTATTTAACTGTGCTTGGAACTGACAGTGTATGTATGTCAAACAATCTTTCGAATCCATATTAACAAAATCATTATAATGATTATAATTTTCCTCAAAAAACTCAAACTTGTTATGTAAAACAACAAACATAAGATCTAGTGTGTGTTTCAACACCGTAGTATTATTAACACCGACTCAAACTGTCTTCTTTCATATCTCATATTTTCTGTTCACTTGCCAATTTACTGTAAAACATTTTCTCATCTCGGACTTTATTCACTTTTTTACCGTAGCACTGCCTGCCTCCAAATGGTTGTGCTCCCCCTTTACAGGGCGCACACTTCCATCATTGGGTAATTATGTCTTGAAAAGAGCTATGGAGGAAGTGCTGCCTCTGAAAGAGCGAGGAAGAAAGGAGACACTCAAAGGCAGATAGGGAGAGGAGAGGAAGTTAGGATAGATCCTGAGGACAATGTCAGTCAGGGAAATTTTCTAATAAGGCTCCCAAACAAAACAGCAAGATAAATATATGAAACCTTAAAATAACTGATATTTTAAAAGTGATATCACTGCATGAATAGCTTTGGTCACGTTTATTGCATAATGTATTAGTTTAAAGAAGAAAGGTGCCATTTGCTTAAGTGACAAATAAGCTCTCTGACATTTGCACACACTTAGGTAAACACCAGCCTTCTGCTGCAGCTATTAGCAATAATGAGTCTAATCGTTAATTATTTTTTAGGTAAGGTATATTTTATTATGCCTAAGTGATGGATATCCAATCTTGGCATTTGATCCCTTTCAACCAGTGCAGTGCTCCCAGGGACCCAGAGGAAACCCACCCAGACACAGGCAGAACATGCAAACTGCGCACAAAAGGGAGTTGAACAAGGAACTGTCTTGCTGTATATCAAGAGCGCATAGCCTCTCAGCCGCTATGCCAACTACACCAGAAACATTTAATGTATTTACTATAAAAACGGTTAATTATATTGTATGCAGATTTAAATACTTTACAGTCAAATTCTAACCTTAGTAGGGAACCACCATTTTGTGAGCTTTAAAGGTGCAGTCACTGATACAAATACAAATACATCACATCAAAATTGCTTAACCTGGACTAAATCAGAAATAAACTGTGCTCAGACCGGAACAAAACTATTGTCAATGCAGTTTTAGAACAGGTAATGGACATTTAAATATCAAATCTATTATCAAGTACAAATGTCATGTATACACTGCAATAACATCTGGATTCTAAGTACTTTGGTACGAACATCAACTATTTACTGAAACTTAAAATTTTAAAATGTGAGTCAAGTTTATGGATATTTCTGTCCCTGTAATAGGTTTTTAACATTTGCTGCGTGTGATGATGTAATACAACCATTATAGATGCATCACAGGAGCAGAAGTCATACAAAGGCACATTATCAACACCTTGTCGACACACAGACTCTGTAAACAACACCTTGTTATGTTCAGAGTTTTGCCAATTAAAGCCGGTTAATACAAAAGTGCAACTCTGAAGAGGAACCAATGCAAAAAAGTGCCCTGTCTAATCGTTCATTAACATTTCAGACTTCAAAATAAGAAATATACAAGCCATAAAATACTGCAACATCAAATCAGTTTGTACTGAAATATGAAAAAAAAAAGCAAATACATTCTCCTTTGTATGATTAAAAACACTGACTACCAAAGAGTATTATGTCTTTTCCTGTGAAGATTTAACATGCTCTGTACACTGACACAGTGCATAGTAATTGCTGCATCGCTGCTGTGTCATCCGCCACCAGAGAAATGTTCACATTTTTAATTAGTATTATGCCGTATCATTAGCTGGCAATATTGTCCTGAGATGCTTAGGCTTTCATGTGAAATGAGTCCCACCATGTAGCAAAACAGCTCCTTCTCCCCGGCATTCACCGCACCGAACAGGCATGAAATAAAACCCTCAGTGACGCTATTATGGGAGTACACTTAATGGGCTCAACATGAACAGAACTTGTTTATTTTAACACAAGCTGACACAAACCCATCTTCATTCTGGATGCAGTATTCTCAAAAATACATAAAATAACAAAGTATGGGCAAATACATTTTCGGCAGCACCTGATGTAAACAAAAATACAGTTAGTTGGTTGAGTCCATTAACCCAAAGGTTGACGTGAATCTTGTTACCACCACGCCATACTGTCATTGTGTCCTTGGGGAAGACACTTGACCTGTTTACTGTGCACATTAAACAGGTCAAATGTGAAAGTTAATTTGCATTCATAGTTTTGAAGCTGTTTTTATACAGTATATTTGGGTTGTTCTTTTAATCAAATCCGAACAGTTGTGATAGCACCAGCACATAAGACAACACAGCATGACCAACTGTAGAGAAGGAGCTGTGCCAAATGACCAAATGTTCCCTTTGCCTTAAGGTAAAAAAAAACAAGATGCAGTTTATATTGTAACTTTCTACTCTCGGTAATACTTCACCTTTAAATAAAAGCCATTGTGGACAAAACTAACATGCAGTCATTCAAACAGAAACAGTTAATCCTAAAGGGACAGTTTCACTCAGGCACAGAAATCTATAAGGATATGGACTCATTTGAATAACATTTGAAAATAATGAATTCCCTGCTGGGCTTTTCCTGGTCTCATTAATGGACAATGTGTGCGTAGGAGCTCAAAGAGTTGTCTGTGAGTGTCTATCACAGAGGCTTCTTTGTGTGTGGAGCAGGCTGCACTGGACCGAGTGTGTCTGATTGATGGAGCTGCAGTGGTGCTGCAGAGGCTGAGGCTGATCAGAGCGGTAAAGCACAGAGAGGAGACAGACAGAGCACAGGCGGAGGAGGATGCACTCTGCACCTCTGTGTTCAACAGTAAGCTGTTTGGGTCCAGCTTATAAAGTATATATTTCTTTATATACGTTTGTGGCTTGTTGGCAAATATAACATGTCCAACTTTTTTTATTAACTGCTCACATGAAGTTTCGGGCCTTTCATCAGACATATAGTTTGGATTGGATACACCTGTTATATACTGGTAGGTGTTTGATTGTACAGTGAAATATAACACACACTCTTGTACGAGCCTAACTCTTGTAACAAAGTTGTGTAACCAAAGTTGTAACAAACAATTTTTCTTGAAGTAGCCTAAATGTGTGGCCGCAGAGACAAGTCTCACCTCAGGTTGTTCAAACACGGTTTAATGATCAAGTAATTCACTAAAAGTACTCTCTTGTGCAAAATTCTTTGACCGGATGATAACAAGACAAAACACTCAACAAAAATCGACAAACATAATATTAAAACATTTAATTTATAACTTTTTGAAAGCAGCGCATGTTCATGCATGCGGTCAGAGTGAGGCGAGCCACATCTTCTATACCTTTTGCATTATATTGAGTAGTAAGTAAGTAGAGTGAGATTTCCCAATTTTAAATCACAACACTCACTAAAATGCAAATGAAATTACCACAAAGTATATATATAGTATATTATATAGTTCTATTGACCTTGAGTTTTTTTTTTCTCATCCTAAAATAACGAGTGAGTCTCGGCCTCCCCTAATCTGCTGGTTAGTTAATATTACAGGGACCCTGTGGTTACAGTAGGCACAGTGAATAATCTACGGAAAAGAACTAATATGAAACATTCATTTCAACAGAGTCATGTTTCTGGGTAATAAAGTCTCATTTCATCTTCACCTCCTTAAATGTTAATCACAGTGAACTGAAGTACTGAGCTCAACATTCTTAAATATAATTTAAAGTAACTACTTCTACCTAACAAGTTACAAATGATAAAACACTCAAGGCAAATATAAATGTGGATTACCAGACACAATTTTGGTTGTTTCCCATTTTCCTTTAGCGTAAATTTAATTCCCCAAATCGGCCCATCTTCGTTGGCATAGCTGCATAATGATAAGCATCCTATTATAAATCCCCACAGGCCGGAGCGCTGGGAATCGGGCACTGTCAGCTCCTTCGGAAAACCATAACAATGAATTATCTCTTTTGGAATGTCATTCACTTTGTCCGCGCGCGTGCAGGAGCGTATGGAGGTGAGGGGATGTGGGGGTGCGGCAAAATGACAATCACATCCCTGTCAGAAACATCCGTCATGGGAACAGAGTGAGAGGATTAGTATCGTCATTCCCAAGAACAGGGAGTAGAGATGATGTAAGGGACAGGCAAAAAAAAAACGGAATGGAGGCAAAAGTAAAGTGGAACGTAATCAGATTTAATGAAGAAATATCACAGAATATCACAAAATATGGAAAAAAGTCAGGATTTTTTTAATTTAATGGACAAATATTTACTAAAATGCTGACACTACAATAATTTGTCTTTTTACCTACAGATGTATTATATTATAGTTTTTGTGAAGCTCAAATAACATTTTTGAGGCTAGAAAACAAATCCCACTCTTTGTAATAAATAAGCCTACTAACTGACATTTCTACACTGGAAATTTGAAATATTTTTGTATTAAGACTTAAAATCCTTAGTAAATGAGACCTGATGTCAGTTAATCGTTAAAAGGGTATTGTGCTGTACTTCATTTTGCCTTCAGCCGCCTCCATTCCCAAATGTTTAACACACTGATGACAGAGAAGAGAATGTTGCATATAGAATGACTAATTCTTGTCTCTCAATCAGGAAAAGCTGCTTTTCTTTTTATTCTGTCAAAGGGTCAAATACAGTCGTTTCGAAAAAGGAGTTTCTAGACCTCTTTGATCACCATAAAACAGGAAAAAACAAACGGGAAGTAAAGTCAGAAGAGGACACAAACAGAAGCAAAAGCTGGACTCAAACAAGCCGACTGCTGTCTCCTAAAATACTGAGCTATGGCTGCGTATAATAAGACGCACTAGGATTTTCGCGATGAGATCTTTGCCGGAAACGTCCTACAGTATGGCATTAAACGTGTATACCTCCATGGAGACAAATAAGTGACGCCATCAGGCCAAGAAAAGGTGCATGGTACACCTTTAAAGGAAACAGAACTAATAATGAACCTCGACTTTGCGCGGTAACAACTGGAGATCTAAATCTGGATGCGTTTGTGAGACATCCAGCTGGGAAGAGCAGGTGTGCACCCAAAGGAAACGCCACTGAGCAAAGGAAGGAAAGAAAAACAGCGGGAGTGGGGGGGGGGGGTGGCGTTTGTTTTATGTGTGTTTAAGAGACGACTGATCAATGACATCAGAGAGGTGACATCCGTGTCGCTTCGCTTCTAAACAGCAAACTCAACGTGAAAAACACATACAGTATGCAGCCCTGCTAAGACTCGGTTGAATAAGAGAGCTAATTAGTGAAGACTGGAAAACCACCCGGTATTTAAGACTGAGATAAACAAAAGTAATTATATGAGAGCCATCTTAAAGTCAACAAAGAGCTCAGTGATGATGTGATATTGCACTTTGAGGTAAGTTGATAAAACAGGTGACACAACTTGTTACAACTAATGAAGAGAAACTTTATTTTGTGGAAACTTGCATGAAGATGCTTTTGTTTTTGAAAGATCGAACAAAAATGCACAAATATTAAACTGTCATTTTTTATTAGGGGTGAGACTAAATATTGACATCATCTTAAGGTTTTGAAACGGAGCAATGGTTCCAGTGAGTTTGAATATGTTACCCACCTTTGACTTCATGTTTCAAAGTGCTGCCAGGGAAGATGTGAATCCTTTTACCGTTTTTATTCATTTTTGTTATAGTAGGCTCAAGGTAGATTTATGCTTGACTGCGTCTGTGAGTCCACAAGGGGCTTGATTTTCAGTTTTTTGGATAGTCACGATTAATTAATTAATTCTGTTGCTGCCCAAGTTAAAACAGCTCAAAATTACAACATTTTTGGGACAAAAATAATTAAACTGAGATCAATAAAGAGCTACATGATTGTCTTTGACACCACCATCCCACTTACGTTATTAAAGTTAATTTTAAAAAACGATATTGCGTCTATATCCGTCGATCTCTATATATGCAGCACCGATCTCAATGGTAAACTATAGGCTCCTTTCAATGTTATGACACTGTGTAGTCATGCATATTCTAGCTGGTTTGTTGAGGGTCCATGTGCATGTAGTTTGTAATATATCTTGTCATAAGGAACATCACTTAAATCTGCATTACTCTTCCTATCAGCATTGCTCCAGAAGTAGGAGGAGGAATAATAGTGTGACAGATGGCACCGTGCTGAACCAGTGTGCAAATGAATGCTCTGAAATCCACCCTCCGATATGTCGAACGCCAACATGCCAGCGAGAAGACAACAGCTGTAGCTTTAAAGAGGGCCACTGCTGCACACAGCCACCCGGCGGCTTTTGAGTCAGGCGTGCTCAAACACTGCACTTAAGAACTTTCCGCGGAGTGCCTTTTTACACCCATACATCATCCCACTGTCAGAAATGTGCAAACTCTCACGCAGAAGTTATTGAGGGGAAATTTTCAGCAATTTGTGGGGAGTCTGACGGTGACAACAACACCCTATCTGCTTAAGAAAAATACTTATCCCCATAAGGGTGTTATTGCTTTGCCTGGAATATTCCACAGTAAGGCCTTTAACTTATCTGTTTCCATGGAGACAAGCAAATGATTCCACTGAGCTAAGTTACAGAGACAATGCCCCTCCCTTGTGTTTTTCAATGATCTTTTTAGCATGTAACAAAAAAAACTGTAATCAAATAATAATCAAATACATACAAGATAGATATGATTTAATGTCATACTGTGTAACATTCCAGACAAAGCATGTTCCTGGAGACAAACAGGTGGCAGAAACCCACCAAAAAAGTTACATCATGCTCCTTTGACGTTTTCAGCTGAATAAAAATGTCTGAGCATGATACTCACTGTGACTTGTGCTTGATGGATGCTGCAATCCTACTTTACACGTGTACTTTCATATTTGATCTGTTTAAATAATGTATAATTTCAGTGTTCCATTTTGTTAAATAACACTGAAAAAAGTAAATTGCCCAGACTATGAGAGTTTAACTCTCTGAGCAGCAATCGATAAATATAAAAGTGCTGATAAAGTTACTGGTAATAGCACTGTATTGACTGTGGTAGCAGCTCAAGGCACTTCCTACCCTGCAGCAAGAGCTTGAACGCTCCAGAAGCCATTACATTTTTAGCTTTTAAAATGTATCTATGAAGCAATGCACTGCGGAAACTGCTACTGGCAACAAATCAAAAGTGTGCACATTTTTGACTGTGTTATCATCCTGGATCTTGAGAAAGAGCAAACGTCAGGGCGTAAACCGCATGTGAAAAAACAAACAGAACTTGAACAGAACTCAGTTTAAGAGATTATATCATGTAATGTAATAGCTGTCTAGGGAAGCATATCCATCACCTTCAAGGCCCAATCATCCAAATAATATGCGCTTTGACAATGATTTGTTGAGGAAATCACAAAAGATGAAAACTCAGAAAGTCCTAATTATACAAAATGAAAATAATAACAAAACCATTAAATAGTTTAAGTGTTATGAATTGAGCTAATAAAACTAACTAACTAAAACAATATATTTTGTTATAATGCTTGTTAAATATTGTTTGCCTAAAGTCATTCCTCCAGATTTTGGGGAAAATAGAGAAAACACTTTGCTTATCAAGAAGATGACTTATCGGTGGAAATTGTTTTTTGGCTGTAAAAAGAAAAAACAAAAAATCTTGCCCCAGTTATGGTATGAGGTCGGCAATATCACATAATGCGTTCATTCACAGTCAAGTTCTTCCGTAAAGCAGCGCATTGCACTGACACTGTTTGAATATCTGTCCACAGAAGACAGTTGAAAAAGACCATAGATTATGAAAGCAGAAGTAGCTCAGCCTCTGTCTTCACTCAGGCTCACCCTAGCCTCAGGTAAATGAATACTGCTCTCTAAGGCTTGACCTTATTTATGTGCTACAGTGCAAGTGTCCGGCTGCACTTACTATGATATATGGCTGTATTGACTTGAGGGCTACATTCTATTTCTTCCCCACCTCATCACATTTACGTGACAAATCATTTCTACCTGTAAGAAACATATTTTCCGAATCTCCTTCAGCTCCAGCATCTCATTTTGGGTCAGAGAAACAACATTGTGGCAATTAAAAAAAAAAAAAAAAGCATTAATATAAACTATTATTTGTATATTATTGTTATTATTATTATTATTATTATTATTATTATCATCATCATTATTATTATTATTATTATTATTATTATTATTATTATTAGCCCGTCAGAAATATGCTAAACATGCCTTTAAATGCCTTGATTGAGGTCCAAGTCTAGAGTAAATGTCAAAGAACTGTCCAATTAAAGACACTGCAGGTGAATAGGAACAAATCTTCAATTTAGAGATATCAATTTGAAACTTCTTGTGTGGAAAAAAAATGTATTACAAGTTTTTTATGATTTAATATTTTCATATATACTGTATAAGCCATTTTTATTAATGTACCATATTTGGGACATCCAAATACATACAAAAATATAGATAGAGGTATACAGATACATTAAACACAAAAAAGGTACGGAGGGAATTTGGGATTTTATTGTTTTATATTTGGAGTTAAAATTTAAAGAAATCAGGCATTGAATTGGATATCAATAAATCCTTTGGCACAACTTCTCAATGTCCCATATAAATTCATGAATGCAAGTGGAATAAATGAAATCATAAAACAGCTTTAGGTGCAGCTTGGACAAGCTTATATGTTTGAGAGAGCAAACTGACCAAAACAAGTTTGAAAGATGGATGCTTCTTTCTTATTATAGACAATAATCACGATACTATTCAAAATTAGCATAACTTCAAACTGTTTCAATACAAGAACAACTCTGAACATTAGAATATCATGAAAAATGCCAATATTTTGTGTCATTCATTCCAAAAATCAAACATGGTGAAATATTTAATTTAATTCATGAAAGTTTGCTAAGTATGCATTACATAATAAACCACAAATTCTGTATGTCAGAAAATTAGAATATTAACATAAGATCAATTAAAAAATATATATTTTAAAGAGAAATTTCTATGCACTCAATACTTGGCTGTGCCTCCTTTTGCACAAATGACTGTGGCATGGCATGGAGGCAATCAACATGTGGCACTTCTCAGGCGTAATGGAAGCCCGAGTTGCTTTAATAACAGCCTTCAGGTCATCTGCAGTGTTGGGTCTGGTGTCTCTCATCATCCTCTTGACAATAAACCATAGATTTTCTTTGGGGTTCAGGTCAGGAGAGTTTGCAGGCCAAACAAGCGCAGTAACACCATGGTCATTGAACCACCTTTTGGTACCTTTGGCCGTGTGAGCAGGTGCCAAGTCCTGCTGGAAAATAAAATCAGCATCTCCCTAAGGCTTCTCCGTAGAAGGAAGCATAATGTGCTCTTAAATTTCGTAGGAGATGGCTGTGTA
Source organism: Chaenogobius annularis (assembly GCA_015082035.1). Lineage (NCBI taxonomy): Eukaryota > Metazoa > Chordata > Actinopteri > Gobiiformes > Gobiidae > Chaenogobius > Chaenogobius annularis. The sequence goes on along the minus strand of BJKM01000240.1, from coordinate 449,602 downwards.
GTTGACTGTGGACTTCAGAAAACATAGTGGACCAACACCAGCAGATGACATGGCAGCCCAAATCATCACAGATGATGGAAACTTCACACTGGACTTCAAGCAACGTGGATTATGTGCCTCTCCACTCTTCCTCCAGACTCTTGGACAGTTATTTTCGAATGATATGCAAAATTTACTTTCATCTGAAAGGAGGACTTTGGACCACTGACCACTTTTTTCTCCACCGCTCAGGTAAAATGCTTCTGATGGTGTCTGTTGTTCAGAAGTGGCTTGAAATGAGGAATGCAACATTTGTATCCCATGTCTAGGATTCGTCTGTGCATTGTCTGACCCCAGCTTCAGTCCACTCCTGGTAAAGCTCCTCCACATTCTTGAATGGATTTGTTTGACAATCCTCTCAAGACTCAATCATCCCTTTTGCTGGTGCATCTTTTCCGACCACACATTTCCCTTCCACTCAAGATTCAATGAACATGCTTGGATACAGCACTCTGTGAACAACCAGCTCCTTTAGAAATGACCTTTTGTGGCTTAACCTCCTTGTGAAGAGTGTCAATGACTTCTGGACATCTGTTAAATCAGTAGTCTTCCCCATGACTGTGTAGTGTACTGACCCACACTGAGACCATTTAAAAGCTCAGGAAACCTTTAAAGGTGTGTTGAATCTATTAGCCAATCAGATTGTGACACCATGTTTCTCCAATATTGAACTTTTTCACAATGTTCTAATATTCTGAGACACTGAATTTTGGGCTCTATTGTTTGTGATCCATAATTAGCAAACATTTTAAAAAGGTTTCAAATATTTCACTCTGTGTGTAATAAATCTCTACTATATCCAGGTTTGGCTTTTTTTAAATGAATAGGGGGAAGGCATTTTTCATGATATTCTTATTTACTGAGTGGTACTTATTTTTTTTTGTGTTACACTCACCTCTACTTGAAATACAAATATCTTTTGTGTCTAAAGTCCTCATCTTTCCGATCTGATCATTCGCGGTCAGCACCAACCTCTGCACCACCTGTTGTGTAATTGCAGCAATGTCAGACGGGCTGCTCTCTTTGGCAGTGCTTTAGGCAGATGGGGTGGGTCTATTTGCAGAGAGCCGGCTTTGGTTGTGGCCTATAGAGCAGCAGTAGTCGTCCCACGCGCATCGCTGTAACTGACACCCGAGCAGATTGTTTATGACAGTGCTCCGGCGGCAAACACCAGACTGTGTACTTCCGGACACTTTCTATTACAGCGCAACACATCAGCACCGGAAATGGACCCACACGCACAAATGTACACACAAATAGAACGATATATAGAGTTGTCAACTAAAAATAATATTCAGTGATCAAAGCCTTCACCCACGTGCAACGATTTGATGTTGTATTGAAAGCTTTTGCTCCCATACATTTCTAGCCAAGGATCCGACAGTTACAGTACATACACCAGCCGATACTTAGTGCGGAAGGAGAACTCAAAACTTGCAGAATTACTTGCATCAATTAATGGTGCACTATGGAATGGATTTCCCCCAGTGTGGCAGTAAACATTTCTATCGCATACGAGACAAGCAGGTTGGCATTAACATCTACAAGAATATCCCTCTGGCATTTTCAATGGCAGGAATTTACTTTGTCTCCATCTACTGGCAGCAGAGGGATTTACAAAGGCTAGATAAACAAATGCTAGCTTTTTCTTGACAAGCTTATGCAGGCACAGCATTGTAATGATAGAGATGATTTATGGACTTAAAAACAGCACCGAAGATCTACCTCACAAAAGTAGGACATTCAGACTGTGTTTTGGACGCTCAGAGGGAGAGGACTTTCAAAACAAGATACATCAAACTAGCATGAATGAAGCTAATTATAACTCCATGTTTGTTTTTGATGAGGAACAATGTTATAACATGTTTAAAAGCTCCAAAAAGTAAATTTTTCCTTTAAATATTGTGGATAGTGATTTTATATGAATTCAGGTCTTTGCCAGAAACAAGCTTGGATGGAGAGGGCTTTGTGAGGAAGGGCATCTGTCGTAAAACACACGTCAAAGTATTGATAGATGGAGTCTAATGATGTAAACCCTGACATTTTACAAGCTGACTGACATGGTTAGAGAGAATGTATATGTGTGTGTATATATATATATATATATATATAAAGAGAAGGGAATTTTGTGCCTGTTAGAAATTCCAGTTTTATCATTAGCGAGACTGGCAGCTATTTATTTCACTTAAAAACATTCTTGTGCATAATAAGCATCTATTTTTAATCTTCTCTTCATTATTTCCTTAATGCTAATAAGTACGGGGGGCTATGCAGAGAAAAACATTTCTTGTATTTGAATTAGCATCTCAAAGTTACAGTTTCTCGAGTATTATTGAGTGTGACGAGTGCAATGTTAAGAACTGTATGGTAATCAAATTAAAATAAGGGTTCATTTTCCACAATAAATCCTTCAGGAAAGTATTTTATTCCCATTATAGTCCTATGAATAATCTACAGCAGGGGTCACTAATAAACTTTCACCAGGTCCGAAACTTATTATATTACAAAATATGTAAAGAGTATCATAATAGGCCTAGTTATTTTTCACAATTCACCAATTTGTTATATTTTATATCAAATTGACTAATAATGGTTTTGAAATAAATTGAAATGTTTGATTACTCTTTTAAAAGTTGATTTTAGGTAGAATATAAAGCTTACATGTGCTTTGGAGCAGAATTCTGCTTTTGTGCTGATCAGAACATCACACACTGGACTCTGACTTTCCTCTGCACAAAACAATGCAGCGATGTGATTGGCCAACTGACATTACATGCAAAAACGAGCAGTCAGCACTGTGCTTCTTTTGTATTAAGTCAGAATAGAACAGACATCAGACTGATCTCCCACGCTGTTAAAGCTTTGTCACGGCGTGCTGTGATCTGACGCACAGTGATGCTCGGGCAGCGGGCTCGTGGTGCGGGTTGGGCTCCTGCGTGTTTGGAGCAAGAGGGAGGGAGAGGAGACGAGAAGGAAAGATGCAAACTCCCTGTTAATTTGAAAAAAAAATCTTAACAGCAGCTCATAACTTACACACGGAGAGGCTGCACTGCTCGTTCTCCATAAATGAGGGGCTTATGCTGCTCACTCCAAGGTTTTGTGTCAGAGGTTTGGGTCTGGACAGGACTGCGCTTGGGTCCAGGTCCAGATCCAGACCGGAGTCCAACTATTAGTGACCTTGGATCTACACTCTAGGACTGTAGATGACTAAACAAATTGACTAATATGACCTGCCATTCGATTAGTCGTCTTAAAGGGGCAAGAATGTCTCTAGTAAGAGACCAGGGCAAACAGACCAGGGTGTTTTTATTAGCAAAACAACTGGTAAATTTCACAATTCCCTCCCAAATATATCTAATAACTCACTCCACTCCTCCTTTCTACAATGGTCCATATGAATCTTGATAAATAACCGGTCAGCTAATAAAACTGTAGCCCTACTAGACTGTATTTGAACATTTTTGAAAGCTTTCTTCGTGACTCATGACATTACACATAAAGGCTGTTGATTATCATCTTAAGCAACACAATGAAGTCCAATTAACTGTGTCAACATGCCATGGGGCGGTCTAAAAAAGATGAAAAACAAACTCAAAATAATTGGCATGGGTTAGACTTTCAAACACAGGTGAATAAAAATCAAAAGTTTGCGTATGTATATATATATGTATATATAAATATATGAATATGAACGTATGTATACATACACACACATATGTATATAAATGTGTATGTGTGTGTGTGTGTGTATATACACACACACACACACATACTATATTACTCAAGTAGAAGTTAAAGTATGGTATTTTTTAAAATAGTTACCCAAGTAAAGGTAACTGAGTGTTAGCCAACGCTACCTCAGACTGTATGTACAGTAGAGATCGAGGCCTGCTAACTTGAGTCCAGCTGATCCTCTTTGTCTTGGCTATATTCCTCGCCATGCCTCGCTCTCCCCTTCCCTCCCTCCTTCCCTCCCTCCTTCCCTCCCTCCTTCCCTCCCTCCTTCCCTCCCTCTCCTGCTCTATAGTGCGCTGCATTCCTCTTGTTGTGTCAGTGTGACAGAAGAAGATGCAAGGCACTTCCCGTTGGCAGTGTGGATGAAACAGTTGACTCGAAGCTCGCGGGCGCAGTCGGAGAGCTGGCTCTGACAGAGAGACCATTTTTCTGCATAGGCACATGCACACGCGCATACACACATAAACACATACACGGACACACACACAGACACGCGCTCGCACACACGCACACACACACACAGTGACGGTGAGGGAAGGTATAAGCACAAAGTTGCACAATGCAGTCATTCATCTGTAGTCAGTCACTTTAGCTGTTAGTTTACTGTGTATACTATGGGCTTTAGGCGGGTAACCTGCGACAAAGAGCAGTCCGAGGGATGGCCAAGAGATTTACAGTATTTATACAGCGCTTACTTCCATTTTGAGATAAACAACCATTCTGCCAAGACAGTACAATGGTTTTATATTAGAAAGATGGGGTACTGTTGAATTTGTTTACGGTACCAGTGCTTAAATGCTTCCTGATTCACAATACTGCTATTTAAACAATAGCAGTTTTGAATGATCAAGTCCAATTCTCTTCTTCAAACCTTTTAATGAATGAATATCTTTGTATGAGGGAAAGCTTGAGAAACTAAGAAAAACTATTCAAGAGCATTAACATTCTTCTTTTTCTACACAGTCCGTAAGTTAAAAAAGGCCATGATTAACTATGACCTTTGAGAATTGCCTGCACAGTAAATCCGACTGTTGTAAAGTAGTAAAAAAAAAAAATAATTGGTAAGGTTTTGGAGATAAAACATTTGCGTTAAGAACTTCTCAGGTGGGAAATCAGTGAAGTTGAAAAAGCGTCCACAGCTGGATGTTTCTGCCTTAAACACTATATATCTCGTGTGTAATATGGCGTGTGGCTTTAATGAGTGTTGCGTGGGAACATCTCTTGTTTCCCAGCGAGCGCTCAGGGTCAAAGGTAACATTAGCACAGTGGATGCAGAGACGCCCTTGTGAGCACTACAACTGTGATTAATGGCTTGTAAAAATAGGCCTAACTGGTAGTTTAATGATGTGGTTACTTTAATGCAGTTTTTAGATGGAGTAAAAAGAAGAATTAAGAATTATATAATCACGTTTTTAAAAATCCATACTGAACAATCGCTGTGTAATCCCTCAGTCGTCCAGTTAGTTCTATCGTAAAAGAAAATGTAATTCTGTCAACTGGACAAATGTTTTTTTAATACATTTCTACACTCATCCAAGTAGCTTCTGCAGTTCTTCTAAATGGGATCTGGTAAATCACCTCCTAAAATATCTGTGTGAAAGGACCCTTGCTCGCAAAGGTCCGCTACATGAGCAGCTGCTGTCACAAAAACATAACAAATACTTTCTCAATGAATAAAATCTAAATCGTACCTGAATTATACTTATTCTTCATAGAGCAATTTACACAAAAACTTTCAGTAATTCCAGGTAGAGTAAAGAAGAAGCAACTCTTCGCCACATTTTCACGTGTCAGAAATTCCACCTGCTGAAAAGTTATATTTTTAATCGAATAAATAACAGAGATTTGGGAAAAATAAAGTTTTTATACTTTAAGCCAATTCAGCGCTGACAGAAAAGTAGAAGATGAAAGAAGACCAGGTTTAGCCTGTAACAATGAAAGAGTGGAACTTTGGCTGCAGTAGTGAAAAGACAAAATTAATTGCCCATAAGATCAAAGGGTCTGAAGGTGGCAGAAGGACAAAGTGAAACCGAACTTTGCAAAGAACCATAAAAAGCCCAGGAAGAGTCTTTCTTTTACATCTTTATGCTGAACTCTCTGAATTGAATACCAGAATACAAATGAGTCAGTCCAAGTGGATCAATATCAGAAACTGAAAATGATTACAGTACTACAACAATAGAGTATTTTATCACTTGTCATCATGCAAAACCACTGTTCACTGCACTCCAGAGATAGATGATATTAATTTATAAGTCTGAGGTTCTTTAGTGGATACAAAGAAAAGGGCATTTTAAATCGGCATGGCTAATAACTTCAGGTTTAGAGGTCAGATGTTTGTTTGATTGTTTGTTTATTCCCCATTTGGCAATGGCGTGGAATGGAAGGTCCACCACCTGCTTGCATCCATTGCCTGGAAAGTTCCACTGTATGCCAGTAATTGAATAAATACAAGATAGATACATTTAATGAAATACTGTGGAACATTCTGGGCAAAACACTAACGTCTTCATGGAGAGAAATTATTCTAAATGGTACTGAAAATTTTAGTCAAATGTAAAGCATAATGATGAGCAAATAACGACTTCCCCATGCAGAGTAATGTGTTGAGGTACAACTCCAGCGCACACTCACACATTACCACGACAACAGGGGCTCATTATTTGTATTTATATTTCCTGCTGACTTTACTCTTGCCTCCTGCTCCATCTGCCACTCCGCTCTGACAGACGCTCTGCCATTGTCTGCTTTATCTCTCCCCAGCAGCAGGAAAGGTGACTCATGTTCTAATACCAATATTGATGCTTTGATTGTTAATGTACGGGAGCCTGATTGGGACAGTCATTGTGTAAATGCAGAGTGGGTTGTAAATCATTTAGTTGTCTCTGCCACTCGCCCGCAGCGTCATAAATGTGTTTGCACAAATCTTCATCAGTAAAGCCAAGGCCTGGGGCATGTTCTGGAGCGACTTTCAAAGGAGGCGCTGCACTGTTCCCTCTGTGTGTCTGTGAGTCTCATTCGCTGTCTAAATCAGTCTGCAATTCACTCAGGGGGTTTACATGAATCTGCACTTATTTACTTTGTTTAAATGGGTAAACTGTCCTGATTAAACCTTGTGCTGCACTTAAAAATAGTGTGCGCAAGTTAAATACATTTTTTCAAGTTTTGAAGGGAGGGGGGAGGTGGGGGGTGGGCTAATACAGTTTACTACAAAGGCCCAAACTTACATAGAAAGTTCTTACACACATAATAAATCTATGATAATACAAAACCCAAATCAAGGTATCATTTTCTGCACCATTCACTTATAATGGACAGCGTTTAGCTGAACTGGACATTATGGTAAAGTCAGAGCAATGAAAAAAAAATGACATGTCGTAAAACAAGTGTTTTACATTACTGTCACACACACAGACTGTAGGGGCAACCCAATTTATGGCTTTTTTATGTTTATCAGGTGAACTGTGCCAAAGAGGATCGCGCACACACAGGTCCAAACATAATGCACTTCCCCTGGCTCAGTATTGGCTGCAGACACATTGTGAGTCCTGACTCTGGGTCAGAGAAGCTTGTAAATTATTATGACACAGAGGTTGAGGAGGTTCAAACTAAATTTACAGTGTATTGTGCTCACAGACTGCATCAGTGTATATTTACTTTATAAGTGTGTGGCCCTTTGTCCGAGCAGCTCTAAATCAGAGCAAGGTTATGTGCTCAACAGCTTATGAAATGTAATTGCAGGATTTATGTTCTCTCTGTGGAAAGTGTTGTAAAAGCAACACTATTGACTGCTACTATTAAAAAATAAGCTTTCTTACAGCAGGTTATTTTCTTCATTTAACCTGATTAATAAAAGCAAAATTGCACATGATCTCATATACAGCCGTGTTGTTCTGGTCCTTTATGGTGTTATGGGGACATGAATCTGACACGTCCCTCAGAATGTAAGCCTTGGCACATAAATCAGTGCATTTGAGAGTTAAGGGTGAGGTCAGGACCAGGTTAATGCTGGGGTACAGTGTGTGCGCGTGGGTGTGCATGCGTGTATGTGTGAGTTCCCAGTCCCCCTCTGCTCTGTGTAAAGGAGAACATGTGGTAATAACAGTGATCTATCACAGTGATAGCCCGAGACTACCACCGCCGTAAGAGCAGAAGCTGCAGGAGCATGGGACAGGCCTGCTGACAGGAGGGACAACACTGGAACTACTAATCCTGCCCACTTCAGCACAACTCCAGAAGAAACCAATACCCTACTTATTAAGCTTTAAACTCCTGCCCACTCCTTCTATTTATCGCTTCCAAGTCACAAATGATAAGGCTTGAATTAATTCTGTTACCCAAGAATCATTATAAAATTGTGAAACCTAAATCAAGGTCTATATTGTTATTTAAAAGGGACTGTTTTTTTTCTTCATGTAATAAAGTAAAATTTGTTTTACCACTGTGCATATATATATATTTGAATGTACTGTGTATTATGTTTTGTTTATGGGGTCAAAAAGAGATAGCTGTGTGCTGTCTTCATATAAATATAAGGCGTTTTTAGCATGTGCCCTGCAGTAGAAGTTGTTGTTGGCATGGCGGCAATATTCCAGACTGGCCTCTGAAAGCTGGGAACCTGACTTATAATGAGTAATTAGTATGCTTTATTTTGACAAAGTGACAGTAAACATCAGGTACAGCCCCTTTACAATGTTTTCTCGTGTGGATACAGAAATTATTCATTTGATAAGAGTATTATGTTTTTTTTAATAGTCGAGCGTCAGAAGCCAGCTCAAACTCTTACTTTATATCATATGAGAACATGTATTTTCATTGCAATTTTGATTCATTTCCCGCCTTGCAAGGTCAACCAATGCAATAATATGATGATTAAGCAAATGGAACATCCACACAACAGTATAATAGTGGAGAGATAAAGTGAAAGTTTTTCAACTGAGAAAGAAATATCATTTTCTTGGCTTGACCTCTCTAAATGAACAGATCAGTTCAGCGACACTGCAGGGCGGGTGAGAACCTGTCAGTGACAAACAAAGCAGAGAGAAGTCATTTTGGGCGACCTTATTGTACGAGATCCTCCAGGCAATTCATTACATCAACACATTAATTTATGTCCATCTAACAGCAGCTATCTGACAAGCGCCGTGTTCTATCAGCAAAACCTGAGAGAGGGGACTTCATAACATGACAGAAAAAAAACCAAACAATTATTTTCAGAAATATCAAAAACAAACACTCTTCTCTCGCCAAGGATGTGAAATATGTCATCTATGATGGCACATTTTACAATAAAAACATTGGATTTAGTATTCAGTCAATTATTTTTGATTCTAGGGATGGGACAAGATCTCGAGCCACATTAAGATCTCGCGAGAGATCCACAAGATTTTACACACATGTGGAAATTGATCTTGTGAGTTTTTTTGCCACATTTGGCTTGGACAAAAAAGGGTTAACGCTGCGGGGATACACCGCTTGAGACGCTAGTTCCAAAAGGCAGTGCTACTATGACAATATACTTTAATATTGAATTAAAAAACTGTAAAATTGGGAAATGAACCGCACAATATATTTATGTTAAATGATGTCAACGTTTTTCTTGGCTTTTTCTCAAGGGACCCAACTGTGTCTCTAGTGGCAGTTGTGCTCGTTCCATATATTTGATGCATATTTAAAATCTAGTTATTTCTGCATATTTATATTACATGTACTTTAAATGTTTATGTTGTGTTTCTGCACTTATTCTGTACTTCTACATTAAATGTACATCATGGCATCATACATTTCTAAGAAGACCCCTGGAAGACTCGGAACCACTAAATGTGCAATACTGTAGCAGAGATTGCACGGGCATGGAGGCAGCCGCCCCAGGCCCCGTAGTCATAAAGGGCCCGCTCATGAACCAGAAGAGTAATGTCACTCACGTTTAAATGCACACACAGGGAAAAACCTTGTGGGTGTAGGGTCTTATTGGGCTGAACCAAACTCTTTAGATGTGTGCCTCAAAGAGCCCTATATTGGCACGTGTGAAGCCTCGCTGCAAGACGTACATAAAAAAATAACAGAATAATGCACTCAGTGTAAATAAAGCAGCTACAATGTAGGCTATGAATTACCACTAAAGCAGCTGCAATCCTTTTGTCTCCATTTAATATTCAGTAAACGCAGTGTGTGATTTGATGGATATTTCTTACCATATGAACCACAAGTAGCTCACACAAGTCAAACTCCAATGCTCTTCCATTGTTCGCTTATTCTACAATTTATTTTGTTCAACAAATGTTCTTCTTCATCTCTCCATGTGGGATTTGTTAATGCTGTTGGCCGCACGTTACGCGAGGTTAAGTCTCTGTCCTTCACTTGTGCACTTGGTTCTTGGAGAAAGTGGAGCACCGCCCGGGCTGATTCTCTCCTGGCCTCTGTCTAAGAGCGCCATGCTCCCGGTACGCAGCTGGTCCGCTTTGACACAAGCTGTCACTCCTCACACTAAACCTCAGCTACTTTTCTTCAGTCCAGGCAGTCTCAGATCGTGTCATGGTCCGCATAGCCTTAGATTACATCCTGTGGGTTCTACACTTTCATTGTGTTCATCACTCTAAAGACTTCATTCATAATTAAAAATAAATCAAAGGTTGAAATGTAGAATCAAGAAGATAGGCCCACTGAGGACGCTTTGCCTCGTCTGTGATGACACCCGAGCTCCATATGGAACTTTTCTGGTGGAAGGTGTGTAATGGAAAATGTCATGTTCTTAGGTTGATGCAAAGCTAAAGTTAAATGTGTTATTAGGATGTATGTTTGGGTTCATATGGTCAAGTCAGTGACCTTTGTCCTGTGCCTGGTCTGTTGAGCCCCCCTTTTGGTGAAACACATCGTCTCTGTTTTGATTAGTAATTGATGTGTGTTGAGGATTAGGTTGGGCACCGTTGTGGAGGGGCATGGGAACATCTCTGGGTGAGTGATCTGACGACCTATGACCCGGGGATAACACCTGTGAAATCCATTACATTCTTATGACTTTGTACTGTGCATACCGGAAAACTGTTGCCTTTATAAGCTGGACTCGTCTTTGTTCGAGAGTCAGTTAGGGAGGGAGAGTACTTCTGTCTGTAGGGAGAGACATTTTGGCTGTGCAGGGCTAAAATAAAGATTCACCTTTCAACAAAACAACTTCGTTCTACCTTGCCTTACTTCTCTTTCACTATCTTAAGTGATTTTTCCACAACAGGTGTGCCAGTCGCTTGTTTCCATAAAGCTGTGAAGAGGTGGGCACTAGGAATGTAGTCAACCAAAGAAGAGATCAGTCGACCCTTTTACGATTAGCTGACAAAATAAATACATCTTTACTTATATTTATTTATATAATTGTTATTATTATTAATATCATTCACAAAAGTCACAAAAGTTACAAAAACAAATACTACCAAGCCAATCTTTTTATACGCAAATGTATTTGAATAACATCCAAAATAAAGTTAAGAGACCAAAGACATTATTCTCACATATAACACATTAACCAGATATTTCTGGTAAAATATAAGCCTACTATATATATATAGATATATCTGCTGTTAATATTATATATATAAAATAAGTAAATTTAGTATACATATTATTTTTGTTTTGTTTTGCTGTCACACTCATTGCGCTTGAGTATTATAAGCCTACTGACCTTTTTAACTTTTATTTTCGCGATCTTTTATAGCCTAAATTATTGTGGATTAATAAATTGGAAGCGCTATTTTAAAACAAACAATTAAATGAATAACACACAACTATCAGCCTAAAATCTTAAACAATTTGCATTTTATGGACAATTGAAAAAATGTAAAACCAGAAAATAAACATTCCATATGCTACTTACAGGGCTCGAGGCTGTGGGTTTAATCAACCTTTCATGAGTTGTGGGCGAAGAAAATCAACATAGCCACATTTTTGGGTAGAAGGCAGCTCCAGGACTTATTAACTATAAATCCCGCTTTGGAAAAGATGCGCTCTGCGGGAGTAAAAGTCACAGGGAGCTGTGCTTAAAAACTTACACTCCACCGTTTAAACAAAATGTTGCCAAACAAAAGATTTTGTAACATTTTGTAAGCCGAATGAGCAAATGAGGTGCGTAGTGCACTATTGATTTGGACGAGACGAGAGCCACGTGCTGCACCTACTCACCACGAGCGACGCAGCATTAATAGATGACCGTAATGTAAGACATCAAAACACTACTCACTAAATCAGTGGCATACAGTGACTTTTATGGATGGGCAAGCAGACCTGGGGTGTTCATCAATAATTAGTGGATATTAGAAGTGATTAGAAAAAAAAAGTAAAAAATGGAGACATCGGACTTTGAACAAATGGATTAAATAATCTTACTTCTCTGAACAATTCATTATACAAAATAGCGTTCTATGCTGTTAAATGACTGCCTGTATTTCTAAGTAACATCTAATCATTGGAAACATAAACAGAGCCTTATCTACAAACACAGACTTGTCGCTAAAAGATAGTTTTTAAGTCTCGGTTTGTTGAAACTTGGCGCTGCTTTTGCTTCGCTTCTCCTCGCACATGCGCAGTTAGGGCAAAACATGCAAACATCCTTGATTCCCACACAATGTGGTTAGATCCATAGATCCGTGGGTTTGAGCCTGTGTGGTCCTCAGAGAACACGCGCAGACCTTTAAAGAAGCTGCTGTCCGCTTTGGTTCTAAAAGCTCATGTTAGAGAGCGGTGCATGAACGGGCCTCTGAACACGGGCCGTTATGGTAAAAGCAGAACCATGCTTCCAACCCAGTATTCACCAGCGGCCTGTAGCGGCCAGTAAAAGACACTGTGAGTTCAGCCAAGCTTCAGCAGCAGCAGAAGTGAGGAGAAAACAGGCTTTTTTGGATATATTTGAGAACAATTCATATATAGTTGTGACACAACTATATATACTTAGATTCTATTGGCAAATCACTGATTGCCTTGATTGCCCTGACCACACGCCACTGCACTAAACGTGCATACATACTGTATGCTAAAATATTATAAATACAAGCATACATTTCCAAACAACTAGTTTTATGCTTTGCAAATAATACAAATTAACATGTGTTTTAATGCTGAAAGGGAAAGTCTTAGGCCAATGAAAATGTTGGTCGGTCAAGACGTCACCGACTATTTAGTCGACTAATCGACCAAAAGCTAGCCCCCAAAATCAGAAAAGGTTTATTGTCATTGTCAATATACAGAATTCACAAACATAGGAACTTGTTTTGGCATTAAGGTGCAACATAAAACACTGATCAATAATAAAAACAACATATATGAAATCAAAAGGGCATGCATTAGGAAACAGTGTAAGATTACTATAGTATAAAATAAAAATAGGCATTACTATGTACACAAGAATTTACAGTTATGAGTGCAGAAAGTGATTGATTGAATTGTATTTAAAGTGACAGGTGTTAAAGAAGTGTTCATGAGTCCAACTGCAGAGGGAAAGAGACTGGAAAAACCCTGCCTGAGGGGAGTGGCTCAAATAGTCCATGTCCAGGGTGAGATGTTATCAGCTGTGATAACATAAAGATAGGCAGAATAAAGACGCTACACCTGTTTTTTTTTTTCATGTTTCTCATTTGCTGTTTGCAGCAGTCAACATGCATTGCTCACTTACATAATGTATTCCTAGTATCCTCAATATTCAAAGCGCTATTCACAACTCTCTGAGTCATGGTAAAGCTAACAAACATTAACATGCGAACGCTGCACTTCCTGCATTGCGGAGAATGAAATGCTGATTAGATGCACAGAAAGCGCTGTGGTCTCATTTTCACCTGAATAGATGCTTTTACAATATATCTTTACTGTGGCAAAACATATTTTACTTTATAAAATGCAAGAAAATTGGGTACCGGCCCCTTAAGTTACATAGTGTACATTTAACTAGGCCTGTAAATTGGGATTCTAATAAAACAATAAACTCTTGCAACTTTTCAAACTACATAGATAGTCAAAACAAAGACATAGGAGGTATATATTATGATGAGTATAACAACTATGGACCCTTACCAGAGTCCATGCACAAAAGCAGTACTGTGAGAAAAAACCAAACCAGACGCACTCATAATAGCGGTAACCACCACAGCCACAACCACCGAACGCAGCGACACCTTCATTTAGCATAAATGATTACAGTTAATACATAATTGGCCTTGTCATCTATCAGGCAGGTGAGCTGTCATCACGGTGCAGAATTAAGATTTGATGAATGGTAATGGTAATTGTTTGCGGCTTTTGTAATAATGTATATGTGAGATTTACATTGCGTCCTGGCGTGCTCATTATTTGCCTCTAAGCGGGAGTTAGTGACTTGAGTTAGTGACTTGTATCAGGCAGACACGAACACACAAAGACAGAAGCCAAAGTAAGCCCTCAGCTCACCATGACTCTGAGTGCTGGTACAGGTATTTGCTTTCAAAATATGTCAAATTTGAGGATTTCTCACAAATGTCGTTAAAGAGCAAAAGATTCCTCCATCACTGACATGCTGACATTTATACTCACTCCACAGATACTCAGATGAACCAAAATTACAAAGAGCTGTCTGCGTTGGCCCTAAAAATCACTCTGAGTTAAGTTGTGAGGTCCAGTTTAATTCTTGGTTTCTCCTGAGGTTATGTCAGTCTCTCTGCAGTTAACAGACTGAGCTGTAACTTCTTTTGATACAGTAGATCAAAGGCAGAGGTTAACTTTTGTGTTGGCTGAGGCAAACCCTTTCTCCATCGTCTCTCACAAAGCACGTGCTTTTGCATTCCCAGGTACTTCATCAATACATATATATTAATGCAATGTTATGGATATCAAAGGGACGTTTTTGGACTTCAATGTGATAAAAAATTATAATAATAATAATAATAACAACAATACGCACAGAAGCAGAAGTGCAGGACAGGTCAATAGGCTATATTGCTTCAGACTCATGTTGCGTTTCAATCACTGAAGCCTAGACCAGCTGGAAATGGATGTCATGATTATTCGGTTAATCGATAATCGCTAATATTCATGTCACTATATAATCGTAACTGTCGGAATAATTGTAAAGATTTTATCTACCTTTTTATACATTCATTATTATTGTTATACATTCATTATTTTTGTATGATTTTGTGTGCTTAATAAACTGCTTATGAGACTGTTTTGCAGAAGTAAACTGCTGAGATAATCCAGCAGCCTGTTGGGCTTTGGAACTGATGACCAGTAAGATAAACAGGGAAATTCTACTCAAGACGACTTGCTGGGAACCTAAAGTTCAAACAAAGTTGAATAGAGTTAATGGGTTATTTATCTGTCCACTGCCGTCATTTGTTTCCCCCCACCCTTAGGGGCGGCAGCTGATCATGTAAACAGGGCGTCCCTTTTCTTAATAAAAGAGGAGACGGATGGAAGGGTTTTCAGGGCGCACGGAAAAGACTGGCTCGTGTTTGACTGAAGCGTACTCTCTCCGTCTGTCCTCCTCCGGAGAAACAAATGTAATCTCTCTTGTCTTTTTCCTGTCTGTTTGTTTAGATTTTACACCTGTCAGTAATAAAAAATAATAATTGTGACTATTTCAGAAGTAAAATTAAGTGCTTTAATTCAATATATAACAAACAAACATCTAAATATAAGGTATTTTTTTATCTGGCTGTTTTTTGTCACGTTTACTTTATTTTGTCATTCAGACAGTTCCGATTCATAAAGCTGGTCACAAACTTGAGAAATGGTATGTTTGTGTTATAATCGTGAATAATCAATAAATCGTGATATTTTTTCTCATAATAATCGTAACACTAAGATTCGACATTGGAACATCCCTACCCAGACCCATTGTATAAAACGAGGGCAATAGAAGACACACACCGGTCAGACTCAGTCCCACGTTGTGTGTGAAGGGACTTGACAATGTACAATGTAGTTTCACACTTCAGCCACCAGGGCAGGCAGTGCCACCCCTTTCTCCCATTAAACTCATTTTCTCAAAAGTGATGTTATCTTGCAGTAGATTTTATATAGATGATTTATGTTATTATCACATTTAGTTTGTATTGTGATTGCATGTTTTCTTTTTTCTTGCTTAATATTTGGCTGGTTGGCTTATTATAGCAGATTTTACCATTTTTGATAGTCAACCAGAAATGTAAATGTGTTAGTGTTAGAGCTAATAAAAGGTTATTTTTAGAGTTTTAGACAGAACTTTCTTGTCTGCATAGAGATGTAATTGCTTTTGGGAATAAATGTCTTTATTTTGTATTTATTTCATAAGTGTTGTTATATTGCTCAAAAATAACTATTCTTACTGTAAGCAGTGTCGCCTCACCACAGATGTAACCTGTAGCTTAGCCGGCTAGGGTCATCTGCATATCTCCATGGAGCTTAATGCCATACTGTGGATCAATCTAAGATCTAAGCAAAGCAATAACACCTCCATGGAGACAAGCCGCCACCTGCTCCCCCAGAAAAAGGCACATAGACGTGCACCATCAAGTGTTTTTCACATTTAAGATAGCCAAAACCATTTATTGCACTGTAATATTTAATTTTAAGGCTACAAAAGTCAACCAAATCCCGATAATGGTGAGTGGTGGCTCACAGCTGCACACAATGGCCTTCCCATGCTATTCAAAGAACCACAGTCACTCACCACTGACAAACGACAACAGAAACCTCTTACAGCTATTACATTCTATTTTCAAAAAAGGCACACAATTTCTCCACTACCATTTAAAAACTTAACAAGCACCGATGCCTATCATTGGTCAGGAAATGCCTTACAATAAAAGTAAAAGGCTTTCAAACTATAACTTACAACTTCTCTGCGTATGCCAGTGAATGGCTTTTTCAATTATCACTTCATCCCTTGTGAAAATAGATAAAGCATGCCTTGAGGTTGTGGACACACAGTCTTCTGACATATCTTTCCCTTCGCCTTCTTTCAGCCTTTGTTGGGCTATTTTTTTGCACACTAGCTCTAAATTGCTAATGATGAGAGCTTTGAGCAGCTTTCCAATGACAGGACTAATGAGAGCACCGCCGCAAAGATAGCATCACGAGGGCTGTTGCAGATGGACATTTTGTGTTTGTGTACCCATAGGATCCATACAGTAGTGGATTTTAACTCTAAACCCTGCCACGTCAATATCTCACTGTGTGACTCTGCTATGTTCTGTTCTCTACACTGTAAAAGTGCATGATTATTAAGTTAAAATGAAGTCATATGTAATTACAGTAGTTCTACTGCCAATATCACATTTCTGTTAAGATATAATTATACGCCTTTATTAATCTTATTTCAATTATGAATCTGTGAGGCGTATTCCTGCAGTTTCACAGTTCTTTAGACACTTACAGTCTTGATATAGAAGTGTTTTAGAGGGTTGTCTGCTGATATAATATATAATATATATTTAAAGCAGGTAGAGAAAATAACATCCACCAGCTGTTAACACTGAGTGGAAAGTGGGAAACCCAGGTAGATGTAGGCCTGAAAAAGAATCCATGGTGTCGCACAATCATTCACTATTGAGTATATGGACAATGTAGATAATTGATATTTATTAAAGCTTCTTCAGTGGAAGTCAATATCAAAGTAAAGCTGAATGACACATTTTAGTAATGTCCAATTTTGCAAGACTTAATACCACAGACTTAGATAGTTTAAGGCATGGACCTCCAAACTTTCGTAATCTAGTGCCGCACATTGAAACATAGACAAAGCGGAGGGCCACAGACAAGATGTCAATATACTGAATCTTTCAGAAAAGGTGTATTTGGCAGAGGTTTGACCGTGACACTGCCACACATTTATTCCACTTGGAACCTTTATACAAGGTCAGTATCACACATGTGTGAGTTATTGAGGCCATGATCGAACAGGAAATTACAAATTTTGCCGTAAAAAGTACTATTTTGGCAGACAGCATGCAGGGGGAATACAAAAAATGTGACTGAAGGCTGCCTTCCCCCCCCGAACTGGTTTAGGCTTGGAGACGCTTTGGTTTCCCCAGTTCAATGGAATGAACCAATCCTTGTTTTTCTTTTAGAGTGTCGTGTCCTGTGAAGGACAAGTAGAGCACTTTTGTATGTTCTCGGTAAAGCCACTTCCATAAACGCCCTCTATAATATCTTCACTTGTCTGTCATCACCCATCCTCACACTCTTCTCTAACTCCACCTCGGCGCAGCTGTTGAGGCTCTTAATGGCCGTCACGTGCGTGTGGATGGACCGGGAACCTTTCATCTCACACGTTGCAAATGTGGCTCATTAAAGTAGAAGGTGCGGCCGGAGGAGGAAAGGTGACAGAGCCGCATCAAGCTGCTCCATTCGCAGGCGTTTTCAGTAATGACTTGCTGACAAGCCGGTGCCTGCAATGTCCTTACAAGGTGGCCATAAATGTATAATAGCATTAAAGGTGGCTTGATCTGGACAGATTCAAGGTGGTTTCGCACACTGACTTGGACTTCAGCGTGAGAAGAGGTGATGAATAGCATTAATAACTTAAAAAAGTGGAACTGAAGCCAAAAGTTCAAATGGCTTGGAATGTTTTAAGTCGGAGATACAGTGGCATGAGAAGATACAGGAAAAGCGCTTCAACAGTGTAGTATATAACAGGCCATCTGCTTTACATGTTTCAAACAGCAATAGTACTTCAACCCCAGACAACTATACTACATCTACAAACTGTAACTGATGCTGGAAGGCTTTATATTACAGATAGTGTAACTTAAAGCATGTAAAATGGCATATCTTACAGTGCTGTGGTTAAAATAACAACTTATTGATGACAATGACTCGGCAACTCTGGTAAAATGATAAGTAAATCATACCATAAAGTTGAAGTCTATATGACGGGTTCTCCTGTTTATCTAAATATGACTTAGTTTGGTACGATAACGTCACTGGTAAATATTTATCAGGGTTGTGTTGCAGTTTGTGAAGAAATTCTGAAAAATGAAAGTTTAAAATTGCAGGAAGTGGTGCTGAGATCGTGCCATTGAAAACAGAGAAACAATGTGCACTTAACTTTTCTGACAGTTTAAACAATTATTCAATAAAATAAATGAGTTATATGGTTTTATTGTTTTTCAAATCATAACTATTGTGTAATATATATGGCTTTTTGTTTATAATATGGTTGGAAATAACTATTAAGTAATCATTAACTTCACCAAAATGGTCAAACTCGGGACAACGAGGCAAAATGTTTAGTGAAATCAATCTAATCAGCAATCTAATCCAAACTGCAATTTCAATGGTCACAATTAGCAAATCACAAGAACTGCCATTATATAAACCCTTTGCCAACAAATTAGCCTGTCTGAACATGTATACATTTTGCTAAACATGTAGGTTAGAACTCTACAAACATGTTCGTTAGTGCTTCATATTTCAGTCTCCTGAATTCTCCTTGACATGTTCAAAATGTGCTCGTTCAACATTTTGCCAGAATCCTTCAGCCCTGGTCTACAGGAAAAGTGATAGAGCGCACCTTTAATAATAGACTGAGAACAAGCATAGTCTCAAATTATGTAAAATATTTTGCTTAATCTGGATTATAACATAGTAGAACAAACTATTCAAAAATTCTACAAAAATGAAAAGCGATTATGGCACAAAAGAACAAAGTCGACCGAAACAAAAACTTCAAAAAAGGCAGACAAAGAGGACTAGACAGTGGGAATTGGGAAAGATAAAACCTGGTTAATTATATATCTCTAAAATGAAAGCAGGAAATTACACCAAGAAGATCAGAATATTAAACCAGCTTCCAGCCGCCCCCACAAAACAACAGACGAGTGAGCGCCGATAAAATCATCTGCAGCCTGCCTTTTAAAAGAGAGTAAAACATTTAATAGGATCGCTTCTTTCATGCAGACTGCAAAAGGGACGTGTGTGGATGTGATACTAGTGACAGCTATATTCACGAAAAATTACTCAGTCACAATAACAAATAGAGATTAACCTGCTTTTACATGCATAGTATGAAAAAGTGCTCTTACCTGTAGATGACAGCAATGAGGGATCAGCGCCACAGATGCAAAAAGGACAGAAAACAACATTCGGTTAGCCTTGAATTAGATTTCATGTTCTGTATATTCAAACAAGTTCATCGATTAATCGGAACGAATCAATTATTTCAATTTACTTATTTAGTAATCAAATATTCATTAACTGGTCTAAACGTAGGTTCCAAATCAAGAAGTTTTACGACTCAAATTGAGCCACAATTGCATGAAAATGACACGGGAAATGAGTAAATTTAGTGTATTTGATGAAAAATCTCTTTCGTCTGTAAACGTGCGCCACCAGGATCCTAAAACAAACAGAACGTTATGACCATCTCCCTTCCACGCTTCTCAAATCCTGACAGTTACAAAATTTTTTGCTTCTGGATTTAATAGACAAGTGTTGGACAATGAGGTTCATATGACTTCATTCTAAATATCCAAGTTTAAAATTGAGGTGAAGAGCTTGTCCAAAGTCTAAAATGTCACTTAAGTATGTTTAATGTCTCTATAATTACTGGGTCCATTAACATGAACCAAAAATTGGCACAAAGTTCCATATCTTCTCAAAACTTTAATGAGCGACTGCATATTGCTGTTTGATACCTTTATTATTATATTATTACCAATCCGATTCCCATACTTGGTCTCGGGGTAGGTGCCGATACCATTCCGATACCACATACTGAAAAAGTAAAAAAAAAAACGTTATCACTTATTTAAAATTTGATTTAAGAGATTTTGAGAACTAAGAACTAGTGCAGATTTAAGTAATTTGACTATTCTACTTCCACCACAGATGTGTATGATAAAAACAACAGTAAAATAGTAAAAAGACGCTCATCCTTAGAGCACATGGCTCATTATTATGCCGAGTAAACAAAGTCTGGATGTTTTTAGGGTCTGCCGAGTCTCCACAGCCTGTATTTTAGCCTCAAGCCAGAGCTTCTGTTCAACAAGGACAATCTACAGGTCCTCTTTCAGGAAAACACAGTGTGGTATCGGCTCAGTGATTGGTCTGAGTAATCGCTGATACCAGCGCCTGAAAAATGTGCAGTATCAGAGCTTTTGCTTTTGGTATCTGAACAACCCTCAGGCTGTAACTAAGAATTGTTTCACTTTAGCTTCAAAAAGTGAAAGCATTATTCAAACAAAATGTACAATTGTTTTCTGTTGAAGAGAAGATTAATATGGGCAATTTGTGGCACCAATCTGTAACAAAACTGTTCTGTACTGCACATTCTGTTCGCTAACATGTGACAGAGGTCTTAATGATAAACAAGGCATTCTAAACTGCCACCTGTTCACACATCAATCTGGCACATAAAAACCTCTCTGAAATGCAAGATGAACATGTCATTTCTATCACATATGACTAAACATGCATGACACAAACTCCCAGCTCACTACATTTACATACTGATCCACAAATATAAATGTGATATTAGCAACACTATTAAACCGCAAGTTTAAAAAGGTGTTGCTTTTGGGAGTGCACACTGCAATTGTTGCCAAAGTCAGTAATCAAGAGTAAAAGGATTTTTGTTAGCATGCTTTGTTTAAAACATTTCACACAATACTGATTCTGGCATCCTGTCCTGTTGGAACCTGGCTTGTCCTAATTTGCTACGTTGTTCTATTTGTGTGGTTAATGGCAAGAACAAAAATATACTCAAGGCATTGACAAATAATATAAACTATTTCCATTTCTAAAACCTTGATTTGTAAAATGAAAGTGCAACTTTTATAAACAACTCAAGCAGAAAACTACACAACAAGCAAAATTCGACAACACCACATTCAAATCAATAAACAGAAGATAATACAAAGTTTGTCATGATGAAATATATTGACATATTCACAAAAAGACCGCTTTGTTTTCATTACAAAACGATGGTGACCTTATAACTTAAACTGTGTGTTTTACTAGCAAAAAGGGTAAAACCCCTTCACAGTAATGCATGTATTGTAATATAATTTTGTGCGGGTTGCCATAGCGATGTGCTCATTAACAGGTGCTAAGCTTCATTACTTCCTGGTCATCAGCCCAGTCGCTCCACTGCTTTCATTCCAGTTTATTTCTTGGTGCACCACACGCAAACAGCCACAGCCCACACTCAACAATCAACCCAAAAGGAAGTGCTGCTGACCAATAATCACTTCTGAACCAGCTTGAGCCCTGATGTCAAGTCTATCGAGGACCATCTCTTTTGGTAAACCTCCCTCATCTTGTACAGCTTTGGGTGAAGTTTTATTTTGTCTTCATTTCCATATATTTCCCAGATCTAGGCCCATATGCAATGCATTCCCACTTCTTCAAAATTGATCTTATAATGAGATGCATACAGATTATTTATACATTCTTGAATCAAACCATACTGTCTGTATTTGCGTTTATTTCTGAACAACTGAAGGGTAACACTCAACTATAAGCTATAAAACATGAACAGACCTAACAAGTCAAAGAACAAACAGTTTATTAAGAAGTATCTTACCCTTTAATTAAATACTTTCTGCTCCTGAATCTTTCTTAATAAACTATTTGTTCATGCTTTATTAAGGATAATTAATGTGTAGCTTATTAGAATGAAGGTACACTTCCAAGTACTCCATGTAAAAACAATTACCGTACATTACTCGTACTAGAGCTGTGCAATTAATTTAAAATGATGACTTCAATAATTACTGTATTCGATTACTGTAATAGAAAATACAATGACTTCACTTCTGTACAGAATGATGATGGTGATGATGATGATGATGTGCGCTCGTTCTGCCCCCTCAAAAACCTGCAGCGAGGCCACACATCAAAACTACATTCGCTTTTAAACGCGATTTCAATTATATGAGACAAATAATCCGGATTATGATTTTCGCCATGATCAAGCAGCACTCATTTGAATTCCTCGTTGTTTCCCCTTCAACAATCACAATACTACTACAAAGACCATTAGTGTCTTGAATGGCTGGACTATTACATATTTGGTGATGTACTTTTTTTATTAACTGCCCCTGAATCTGACACAATATTAGAAATGCTGCTTAAAACATTCTATAATGAACCACACATGAAAAAAACATGGCCCAAGTGTGTGATATCAGTCATTCACAGCTTAATTCAAAACCTCAAGGTGCCACGCAAACTAAGTGCTGCAACTTCACGCGGTATTTACACGTTTATCAGAAATGTTCATGTGAAACGTCGTTGGCGTTTCAAAAGCTGTGCAAGTTTGGTAACAAGGACACAAATGACGCACTGGCTCCATGTGGCCCAGGGTCAGTGCAGCAGGTTGCTCTGTATATGCTTTGCAGTCGCAGTAACAACAACTAAAAATGCACACAATCTGCTGGATATTTGCACTGCGTTATCTTAAAGCTCTCTGGTGATAAACGTTGCACAGAAAATAACACAGCTACGCCGACGACTGTAAAGAAAATGCAAATATGTAAAAGCTGTAAAGCACGAAACAAAAGGTGGTTTATGATGGCGATGAATTAGAAGCAACACTCGCACGCTTCTGTAGAGGACATAGGCCTCTCAGGATATGCCCTCCCAAGTATTTTTTTCTCCGTATTTTTATTTTTTGTTGCTTTTTTTTTTTTTTTTTTTTGCTGACTGCGTCTTCTCGGGATTTGAGGAGTTTGACAGAGACTGGAGCATCTGGGGAATTGGCTTGGAAAGGATGAGGCGTAGCAAGGTCAGCACCCCCCTTGGATTGGCTCTAACTCTAAATCACTATTCACAGCTTAATGGGCTATTACCAAAACACTGTTATCAAATTCAAACACCACCTGCCAATGACCCACATTTTTCATTGTCCTTCTTTCATTTATGCAAATCAGTACCCACATATTGACCTGGGCATGTTCGCTTGCTCATTCAATTAATGCACAACTCCAAACCTACTTTTTAATCTCCTTATTCAGACCCGCCCAATTTGTTGTTTTGGCGTTTCTGGTGAAGGGAGAATTCCATTAATTTCAATGCAGCGCTAGAGAAAAGTCACACTGCTAAAATTGATAGATATAAAGTACTGTAGATTGTTCATTCATTCATTCATTCATTTTCTACCGCTTTTCCCCTTAGGGGTCGCGGGCGACTGGAGCCTATCCCAGTGCCTTTGGGCCTTAGGCGGGGTACACCCTGGACAGTGGCCAACTTTTCGCAGGGCCAACACAGAGACATAGACACACAGACAACCATTCACTCTCACACTCATTCACTAGGGCCAATTGACCTAACACATGCATGTCTTTGGACGGTGGGATGAAGCCGGAGACCCCGGAGAGAACCCACGGTAACACGGGGAGGACATGCAGACTCCACCCAGAGAAATCATGTGATGTAATGTTCGCCCAGGAATCGAACCCATGATTTCCTTCTTGGGAGGCGAGAGCTCTGACACCGTGCACTCCAGTGTAGATTGATTAGTGTAAAATGTTTAATGTTCATGTGCACCTAAAGGCAACAATGCATAATTTCTCTGTGCGGCTTGAAAACAGTTTTGTAGTCTGTCTGACTTATTTACTGCCGAAATGAAAAATGACACCGCAAAACAGTCCTAATGTTGACTTTTAATGATAAATTCAACGCTAAAATTTGTATTGTTAAAAACAAGGTCTAAAGGTTGACATCCCTCTATATTCCTCCAAACTTGGAATCTCGGTGATATCACTTAAAGTGTGATTTAAACTTTCAGTGGCTAGTTAACACTATTTCATACTTGCTTAATTATTTTATTTTATTTTTTCTTATTTGGGCTGAAATCCTACAACTTATCCAACCAAACATAAATCCTGTTGTTGCACATTTTTACCATCAGTTTAGGCTAATGTCGATTTAAGACCATTTAGATTGTGTTCAACAACTCAACATTCAGGGCACATCGCAGGCCTAACATGGATTTTTAAAACAAAAACTTTAGCTCCACTCTCCTTTAACCTCCCATCTGCCGTATGCCCTTATCCTGAGATGACAGCACGGATGATTGAGCAGCGGTGGATGGGTTGTCGCGGACAGGCAGATGGGTGCAGATGGGTGCAGGGGGTGCAGAGGGGAGCGGGGCAGAGGGGAGGAGTGATCCGAGGCTGGACACTGGCCGCTTTGCTGTGTCATCAGCTCAGTGAAAGAGCTGACACTCTGCTGACGTCTCTCTCGCTGCTCCATCACTGACCCAACATACAGCGCCCATGCTCAGACAAGCTCGTCCGTCTTCAGGGGCCAAGGGTATAAATCAAGGGAGCAACAAGTGACAGTCAACAAGCATGGATGTGCGAGATAAAGGAACAATATCAAATAAAATAATAACAAGCCAATTATTACTGTGAAATATCATGGGAGCCAACATTATTTATTTTCATAGAATTAGCAATGAAACAATCAGACTTTTTTTGTTCATTTTCTACGACAGAGTGTCATTTTAAAGACATAAAACAGTTGTTTCTTTAATGTTATTGTGTGTCTCTTTTTTGTACTACTGTTTTTTTCCCCGCTGTACTATGAGAAGACTGGAGCCGTAGAGAGTTTAATTCAATATAACTAACTCAGAATTGATACTAACTAATACTTAAGTGTTCAATTATGTTATTAATGTATCGCAGCTAATGCTTTTTTCGCTATATTGTACCTTTGGAATGGGTTTTTTGGGCTTATCCTGGGCTATTGTGTAAGAAAGTACTTACAATATTATCATTTATTGTCAATATTTTCTTCAGCAATATATCTCACTTCAAAATGTGTTAACATGACAGGCCAATCAAACCAGTACAAGTAAAAGTGCCCATTGGAACTATGACCACTGTAAGCACATGACTTCTGTTACCAAGGAACTACCACGCAAGTTTGTTAGATTTATTTTGAGCAACTTAAGAAGAAAAAAACGTTCTCATCGGAGACAGGCCTATGAAGAATAAGGAGTGTTTAGGCTATTATCCAGATTTTACTTTTCCCTCTTGGAAATGAATTATTGCTCTATTTTCATTTTGGGCTTGGGTTCGATATATAGTGGCAGCAAGAGACTGCACAGCAAACATGAAGGCTGACAGATGGCCATATATAAAGTACATGCACCAGGGAGACAGCCTCAAAGACCAAATGAGACGCACACCCAACATTAGTGCTGGTGGCAAAAACACTCCAAATGACAACCGTAAGTGTGACACAAAGTGTTTCAGAACTACAGGCACATTTGGGAGTGACTCATGCAGACAGGAGCATTCTTCAAACTCACTTTACAGGTGAAAAGAGAGGCGTAGCACAAAAGCAGAAGAAAAGATTGAGAGGCAGTGCAACAATTTTAATTCAAATTATACAGTGATTTTGTGGTTGCTTTAACTTTGAATTATATCATTGTCAAGTATAGCAGCAGTACAGATTTTGAACACCTGCACCTCTGAAAAAATAGACTCCAGCTCACAGGGTTCAGTAATATCATTTATATCAGCGTCATGCTCACAATTAGCTGTACAAGTGCAACACGGCACCTCTGTCAGCAGACTAATTATGCAGTTCATTAGAATATAACTATGTTGACTGACAAAACAGAAGGTGGGAGTGTTCATTTGGAAAACAGTTTTCTTTCAGGTTCACAGATTCCCTTCTGGGTTTATGTTAACACACACGCACAAACACACACACACACACACACACACACACACACACACTCACAGACATTAGAATAAAGGGGTCTAATGGGTTTAATGGGGTCTATAGACAGATTCTGTAAACTAAAATAAAATAAAATTAACTATCAACAAAGTTGAGTTTTATAGACATAATTTTGGGCATTTAACAACTTGTGATAAGATTAAATGATGAGGTTCAATTTGATACTCCACAAATCATTCATCATCAGTAGTCATTGTGTGGTACATACAAGAGGCAGACGTGCACTTGGACTTGGGTCATGTTTTTTGAAGCTGCCTCTGACTTTGTTGAAGCCTTCAGCCTGACGTCTTAGTGCAACACTGAGACTGGGAGGCAACTTTTGTTTAGAAGATGATTCATCATTGAAGCTGCTCAAGGCCTCACCTCAGGCAGCGCACAGGATTCACATTAACCACAGCAGCTGCATAAACACCTCACACATAAATACACACCTACACACCTACACACAGTGTAATAGACATAAGACTGTACACACTCACACACTATGGACAGTGACAAGTGTGTGTGAAACCCTTGTACACAAACACAAACATGCGGATCCCTGTTTAGCAGTCAGACCAAACTGTGCTGGGAGTCTCTTAGTTTCCATATGACCTTTTGTCACTTTGCTAGTGACATTTTAAATATGCTCTCGCTCACCTTTGTCAGCAGCCTTGTCTGCTGCTGCAAAACAAAGCAGAGCGGCTGAGGGAAATCCCAAAATATAATATGAAAAACAAGACTGAGCAAGATAAATAAGTAAATAATAAAAAGAAATTAGACTTGCAGCACAGGTCAGGGGTCAGAGTGCTCGGATTAATATAGATTGACTGAAAGAGCTCCAGCAGAAAGATTCTTAAAAATGGAAGTGACCACCGACACTAAAGGCATTTAAGAGGAAAGCAAAAATACACAGCCAGGAGTGGGAGAAAAGACAAGACTGAGAGACACAGGAGAGAGAGCGATCACATGAAGAAGTTGAAACCAGTTAAGGGCATGCAGGCCATGCAAGGCTCTGAGACGAGAGGAGTGAAGAGTGAAAAGGGTTGAAATGAAGAGGGGACTGGTGTGTAGGTGCTGGGGAAATTACAGCCGTCTGTGCGGGAAATGTCAAAGATCTGTGAGGGCCCATTCTGGAGCTGTGATAATGTGCGCGCGCCATTCATCTCTCGCCAGAGGGTCTGTGAGGATCAATAGAGTCTTAGTATTAATAGGGGCACCTCTGCTGCATTAATAAGACAAACTAGCACCAGCAGCACTCACTGACATAAAAGACATTTCCACTCTTTCAGCCGCAGCGTGCCTGAAGACTGTGATGTCAGCAGAGGACACTGCTTTAACCCATAAGGGCTCGGGTCAGGACTGGCTCATTGACAGGCTGTTCTGAGTCTGATCCACATTCCCTGTAGAGGTGGACTCAGCAACTAACATGGATTTCTTTTTATTGATAAAATACAATACAACATAGATATATGCATAGAAAGTAGAGAATGTCTCTTTCACAGAAATATTAGAAGAAAATATATTGAAGAATCTGTATGAATGTATTTTAATGATATTGGGAAAATACCTTGTTCAATATTTGTGAAAAAAAGACAGAAGTTTGATAGTCATAAAATACCACAAGAGGATGACAGGGTGAAGATATTTTGTTTGGAGGACATTGCATTTCTTTAATAATTATAGTCTATGCCGTTTGCTAATTGGGAATCTTGCAGCTCTAATTTCCACTATATATCTTGTACTTGGATAATTTTCCACTTAATTTCTATAAAAAATGGAGGAATCATGAACCTTGAGAGCCAAAGCGAGTGGACAGGTTGCAAATCAGCTACTGTGGAAGTTTGAGGTGGTAATTACAAAGGTCACAGCAGGCGTTGGTGCTGTCAGTGTCTGCTACACTGTCTCTACCCACAGGCGGCCTGACATTTGGAGGAAAGGTTCAGAAGGACCATTAACACATGGAAGGACAGACATCCTAAGCTCCTCTGGCTCTCGACAGCAGCGCTCAGTGACGGATGTGGACAAAAAGTCTCTCATAGTACAACTTATTTATTCTTATATATCCATTCAAAAGACAATGTGAATGTGAAGGGGCCGACAATATTATTTACACTTTACACTTGAAAACCTGCTGATAAAAACAGTGTGGATGACTCAGGGGGGCTTTGTTACACCTGGACATGTTATACTTATGTTTTCCAGTCATGTTTATGCTTTATTATCAAGTTACATTCATGACTCCACACCATGTCTAACAGAAGAAAACAAAACTAAATATTCATTACAACAGACAGAATTCTGACTTAAAGTGAAAATATATATTTTTTAGATTCTATCGTTTAACATGTATTATCCAGCATTTTACTGCACATTTTCCAGATTTAATACATTTTGAAATTTATTATGATACTATTTCACCTCCGCACAGGTAAAAGAAACAGCAGGCTTGGATGGTTCTGCTCAATTTAAGTTCTATCAGCTTCCAAATTGTACACACTTCTCTGAATCAAACTGGCAGCTTAGCACTCCCTGTGCCTTTCATTAAATTTAAAATCCGTAAGATTAAACCTAGAACCAGGATCCCCAGAAACGTCACACCCACATAGTCACGCACGCAGATCAGACAGTGACAACCATTCAAAGATGTTCATCATTACCAAAGGCATGTACAGCAAGTTTATTAGCTCTGCCCAATCTGCGCTCACAGCAGGAGGGTTTTTTTTTTTGACGCTCTGTAAGGTCATATGAAAATCCAAACCGATAATTCCCTGTTTAGTGCACTGTCTTGGTGCAGAGGCAGATAAAGACTTGGGGCGGTCTGGAGGGGGGAGTGGATAATGAGAGCAAGTGCGAGGGGACACAAGTTTGCAGAGTGTGAAGAAAGGAAAGTTGGGTTTAACTTCTGAGGCGGCGAGGCACACATGGGCGAAGAGGCTTGTGTCATGAACAGCAAGGCTCTGAGGGAAGTGTCAAATATGTGCTGTTTGAAGCAGGGACTCTTAGAACAGCCATGACAGAAACTGTATTTGTGCGCGCGCGTGTGTGTGTGTGTGTGTGTGTGTGCTGTGGACCTACAGTGTTTCCTGCACAGACTAAGTGGGCGATCTAAGGGCATGATTTGATCAAAGGCTCTTTGATCGTGGGGAAACTAGGGTCCACCACCAAATACGCCAACGCAGACACAATGTGGGAGATTTTTGGAAGAAAATCTAGTAGAATATTATCTTTGCAAGTTATGAAATTATTTTACTTAAGCACAAGAAATACAAATTTGCCTCTCCATTCTGGGATTGCCGCACCAAATAATCGCTTCATAGTATTGCTTAAGTATTAAGTATGTTTTAAACACATAACAGTTTTAATCCAGAATAAGATCATATTTTATTGTTTGTGAAAGAAATTGAGCTACTTCAAAAATTGCAGCCTTTGCAATTTACTAACTGATTTCTTTAAAATTGTAACTTCTTGCAGCCCCACTTCATAGCATGCAGTTTGCTGTTTTAATAACATTGGAATACCCTCCTGATCTAATCTTGTCCATTTCTTGAGACTTGATGGAGGTGTAAAGGGTGCATAAACTTTAACCCATTTCGGCAGAAATAATATTACACTACATAAACCAAGTAATACTAAGCAATAAGTGATGAATAAGAGACGACTACATGTTTTCTGAGGCCTCGCCCAAATCGGTCAGATCCAAGTGTGACCCAGAAGAAAAGGATCACGTCTGACAGCACCATTATGTAAAGCAACTACCAATTCTACAGTCCAATCCAAAGATATATGCTTTCCTATATTTTGTCATGTGAGATCAGCCTTCAGTGTTGCAACCTCTTGGATACACACAAACTGTACATGTGCACTGAAGCGGGTGATAATGAGAAAGCAATAACACTAGGGGCTGCATGTAACGGTGTCTAAATTTAATCCCCCGACAGCTCCCAATGTGAGTGGAAAAAATCAATCAGTGCAAATGGACACTAAAATTGCTACAGTCAAATGTTAAATGACTGGCGGAGTGACAGGGCACAGCACACAGCGGGTTCGATTTGGCCGATCCCATTCGATCCACTGTCTGCTGTTTTTCATGTCTGTCCATCAGGACAAATGCAATTTCAAAACAATGCAGTTTCCTCTGCAAAGGATTCGATTATTTACTGGCATGCTGTGAGTACAAAGCCGTTACCTTGACATCAGTATTTTTCTGAAGTCAACAAGCGTATTTTATCAGATACATTTTGTTTTCAATGGCGCAGCCGCTAATACGTGCTCCGGCAACTTGACGTTTTTCAACAATCTCGTTTTAGTTCTTTTTTGGCTGCCCTGTTTCACATTTGGTTTGCCACTAGCTACACCGTACCTTCCTCTTGCCCTCTTTGCAAACATCTTGTCAACTGATTTTATTAAGAAAACAGCAAGAATTTACTCACATCTTCAAAACATATTGACATGCAGCTTTAGCTTGAAAATGCTAAATGTTCATTGACTTTGACTTGGAAACTTTTTTGGTTCATGCCGTAAAATGAATATAAAATCCTAAAGAATTTTACACAGTGCTGTCCAATATACTTAAAACTACTTCATACTTTTGTCTCATCTTTTCCAAGTTATTGGTCTGTTACATCCGAGCATTATGTGTCATCTAAATTTAGTGTGAGCATAACAAATTGTTGCAATCTTCCAACCTATTCGAAATTGGTGTTGCCCACTTAAATTTGATCGTTAATGCCTTTCTAAACTGCTTTGGTATTCTTTTTAAATCCTCTAAATCTGGGGGTGAGGGCCTATAGAGGATATGAATACAGAGTGATTAACAGAAAAGTTCCTTCTGATCTGGGGGTTGGTGGAAAAAACACAATTATCAGACAAGTGCCAGCATGTTCCTTAATAAAGCCTCTATTCAGAAAGGATTAATATTCCAGAGAGACGCGCTGGTAATGAAATATTCACAGTAGTAAGTTACTAAACCTGTGTCTGGAGACAAGTGCCTGTTGGAGGGAATGGAAGACACGCAAACACGTTGGGAGTTTTAAAGAGAAGAAACACTATAGGGGAACAGCAAAATACCAAAATGAAATAATAGTGTTATAGAGGTTTAAGTAAATGTTATACAAATACTGTAAAATAAGAGAGAAACCCTGAAACTAACTAGCTTTGGACAGTAAAGGAAGATGTTTGCAGGGACTGGCTCGTAAGACAAATTAATGCACTAATGAATGCAATTCCAAATCTATATCTTACCATTATGTATTTTACAATACTATTTATAAAATGGAACATTACTGCTCCGATATCCTATGTTGAACCATGACACAGGAACATGTGTGCTGCTGTTCTAATAAATCCTGTAGGCTTAAAGTGACTTTGGGCTTCTTTTTTGGGAAAGTCACATTTTTAGTCACGGGTTGAATTTTTTGGAGGGATTGCTCCTGAGTGGCCATTTCACATGATAAAAAAAAGATCAGTTCTGTTTCACATTTCTAGACTCAGTAATGGCCGTATGCAGTCAATGAGAATTGAAATACAAGCTGTTAATGTTTTAAAAGCTTTTAATAATGTTAAATATGCCCAAAAAAAATATGCACATCTCATTAGTGCTTGTTCAGCGGTGACACACAACATTTAACTAGATCCATTAGCTTGGGTCACTTGTTTTGGGCATTTTTTCAAAGGCTTGCTTGTTCTCTGAAAATGTGGTAACCCAGAAGATCCTTGTCTCAGGCGTTACGTTTACTTTGTCTTATCTCCTAAATCTACTGTTGCACCAAAAGAGAAACAACTTTCTCGAGTAGTCACAGACAGTTGCTTTCAATATCATTCAAAAAATGTCATTATATACACAAACACAAAGCGTGATTGGACAAAAAAATATATACATATAACTGCTTTAAAAATAAACTGCATGTTCTTAAGGGCGTTTTCCCAAAAAAATAAAAGTACACAGCTTCGTGAAATGGCTGTATGTTCGCAATGTCGCCTAAAATGTTCCCATGGTGCTAAGTGGTTTCCTTGTATCAGTAAATGCTTGTAGTCAGGGTGCAGACTCAGACCTCCTGTTCAGTCACAGATAGAGCTGACAGCAGACGGCACGGCGCGGGGAAGCAAAGTGCAGAGCAAAGGAAAAGTGCGAATGTGTGTCCATTGCCTCGACATGATTTCACAGAGGGCTCAGGAGTTCAAGACCAAAAAGTAGGCACAGTTGGAAAGCATGTAATATCGTAAGAGATGCATTGCTTTATCAGAGGTAGTAGACTTATCTTGTTCCCATTTCAAATTCACAGACACAATTTCACACATTTGAAAAAATATACAGTATATTATTCATAAAGTCATGCAATCTTCATTCATGTGGTTAATATTCGATGAGGGGATAAAGCGGTTTTGGAATACCACCTCAATGATGTAATTCCCAGACACTGTTCAGGGTCATTACTGTGCAAATAGCAGAGAAGTGAGCCAACTAAATTAGCATGTTGTATAGACTTGATATTATCCACAATTTTGCAACACTATGTACTATATTTATTTTTCTTCTATATTCGTTTAATTCACCTCCAGCACTTATGGGTCTTGACCCCAACCAAGACTAAATGGTTGCATGGTTCACAGCTGTAACATGCTTATTTGCGAGAGGATAAGAGGCTACACAAAGCTATTCAAGGCAACAAAAAGCAAAACTGGTAAGGGTGTCACAATGTCAAACTTGAGTGATAGAATTATTGTGAGAACTAAGTCATGATTTTACAATTATTCACAACACCGTAAAAATGTCTAAAAAGGCTTCATTCACTTTCGTTCTAGCTTTATGAAACAGAACATTCTAAATGAAAAGCTCAGTGTGACTCAACATTTAGGTAACATTTTTTTGAGAAGGGATTGAATTGAAAACATTGCCTCTAAAATAAAACATTATATTGTGAGCTGTAAAATCACAATTAATGATTAACTGAATAAGCTTGACATCCCTAACTGGTGGTAGAAGTGGGCGTATTATAGTCAAAAAGAAAAACTAACCCATAATGCAGAAACAGCGGGCCTCCTCTTGGCCAAGTTGCAGTGCTAAGCTTTTGCCTCAGAACATCATACTACAGTGTTCCACTAATACAAACTTGTGCTTGGTGCAGGGCTGACAGCCCGTTTCTGGATTTGTCAGTGCTGATTCCAGCATCAGGGTTTCTCACAGCCAGCACTTTGAACCTCATGTTCACGTTAATCCCATAAAGCTGTTATGTGTGCAGAGTGACTATTTTCAAAACCAATTTATTAGAAATGTGATTTGTGGTGCTATTATGTTCTTCCATGAGCTGATTGAATAACACAATTTTCTAGGGTTGTAACGACTACTCGAGTAAATCGAATAATTTGATTACAAAAAACCTTCATTTATTATGTTATAGCCTCGATGATTTGTTTGATTTACATATTTAAATAAAAACATGTGAATCTGTGGTGCGCGGAGCGCACGGAACGACTTGTGGCGCTTTTGTTTCATGCGGAGCTTGTTCCACACGGACGAAAGCGCAACAGAAAGAGAGCGGCGCGTTCCAAACTTACGAGTGTGACTGGGAAGAGTGTTGTTGTGGGAAAGAGCACGGTGTCCCGAGCTGCAACTCCAACCACCGCAACTAGCTCCGCGCGCTGCCCACCCCAGCCCCGTCCTCACCACGCCACCGCGGACCCCCGCGCTCCCCCACACAACAACTCTGCTTCCCAGTCACACTCGTATTTTTAAACTGCCAATACACATGGAAACAGCATGGAGGACTGCAACCATGTAATAATAATCTGTTGTGAAACAGAAAGTCCACGCCGACGACACGGAGGCCAAATTGAACGGCACACGGAGCCAACGCCGTAAAACAACAAAATGCAAAAAGCAGATCCACCAATCAAAACCCCAGGGATCACTGGTCCCACCCAACATAAAGTTTTACAAACAAATGTCTTTTTTTAATTTATGACATAAACACTAATTAATTCATAGCTACTGTAACTGTTTACAGTCTGGTGACAAGTTAGTCCTTTATATATATATATATATATATATATATATATATATATATTTTCTTTATATACACACACAGAACAGTTTGGACTGGTGAAGTGAAATGTTGCTGTTTTGGGGACAAACTTATGTGGAATTAAGATTCCACATAATTTTTTATTATTTTTTAGCAGAAACTCCATTTCTTATTTGTTTATTGCTATAAATCATAATGCGTATTTAAAAAATAACTGTTCTGAACAACACAGGAGGACCCAAAAAGGCAGAATCAAAGTTTATTTAGACAGAAAACAAAAAAGTCTTCATGGAACGAGGAGTTGGTTCCAGGTGGGGCTGAGCGGATCCAACGGCTTGAGTAGGTGGTGGCAGGCTGATAGGTGGGCCGGAGTAAACAGCTACAGGAGCTGGTCGCATGAGCAGCACTGGAGCAAACGGGAAAACAAATGCAGGTAACTATCAAAAATGACAAAATAGCTAAATGGAAAAGTAGCCTGAGCGTATATGCGCCACACAACGTGACGGAACAATCTGGCGCTGAAAACTAGTCAGCTTTCTTAAGAAGTAGGTGGTGATTGGAGATGTGTTGCAGCTGTGGAGCTTAGCAGGAGGAGGGGATGAAGGATCCACCCAGGAACTGACAAATAAGGAAAAAACAGGGGGACGAGAGAGAGCAGGGAGAGGAGGAGGAAGGAGGAAGGAGCAGCAGGGAAAGATCATAACAATAATTGCAGCCCTAGAATTTTCACAGCATTATATGAAATTAGTGTTATTTCAGATCTATTTTTACTATTTTAACCATACCATATCATTTCACTTTATTTCACGTCCCATGCCTCTTCTTTAAATTTGTTGATTGTGATTCAGTTTCATACTCAGTTAAGAGTCCAGTCGTAGGAAACTGTCAAGACGCAAGACTGTTTTCTTGTTCTGTTGCAAGTGCACGACATCACAGGCCCATTAGACTGTGGCAGACCTGCTTTCTTTACTCTTTGTCTCCCACACAACAGCATCTCCTTACAAAGACCCTGTGCCACCACTCAAACTACTCTCAATCACTTCAATGTATAGCCACAGATAATGCTGCTGTACATATACATTCCTCTTTCCCATAAAGAGGCACTTATAACATAAGAACATGCACACATAAATAGCTACTCACATAAGTATAGTCACGCAATAAATTATAATATTTGAGATAAATTCTGAGATCTTCAAATACATATTGTTTACATTTCATATTATTTGGTGTCAGAATATTGCCCCGGAAATCAGCACTGCATTGCTTCTTTAGGCACTACAATAAAATGTGGCAATGTGGAATCACAATGTGCACAGCATTATGAGCAGTGTAAATAATATTTTACATCATTTCCTGTAGAAAAATTCAAAAAAAAAAGTGCAAGAAGAAACAAAAAGCTTGATAAATTTCACATGATGTATTCTGTCTTTTGTAGGACTGAACTGAAGTCAACAACATGGCGTACCGTAGGAGAATTTGGAGCACATTCATATTTCTCTGATTCTAGGTGCTAACAGAGACTTTGTGTAACAGATAATGGAAAGTGTCAGCACATGCACTATAGGAGAAATACGGCACAATAAAACAGCAGGGAGCACAGGGCCTCATTGCATTAGACGCAGGTTATTTCCGCTCCTATTGATCGCCCATTGCGTGCTTAACAGAGATATTGATTACGAATTGAGACTGGCTCTGGCGGAGCTGCACGAACAGATCCACCTGCCAGTCGTGCAGGTCAAAAGGCAGCAGAAGAGTCCATATTTAGTTTCACTCAGGAGCAATAGGGAGACATTCTTTGATTTATTTACTTCCGTTTTATTAAGCTTTGGCATTTTGTATTTCACAGTCTGCGTATATGACAATGTTAAATGTGATCTGTGATACAATAGGAATTCAAAAGCTGAGAAACCGTACAGCAAATTACAGCAACAGAAAGTACTCCTTAAAGCGGCCATACCCAATTGCCTTCATGTAATAAAATAAAATCTGTTTTGCCACAGAACAGATATATTGCAAAAGCATCTATTTAGGTGAAAATTAGTCAATCTTAAGCGCTTTTTTTAAAGTGTTTTATTCTCCGCAAAGCAGGAAGTGTGCCGTTAGCATTCTAGTTGTTGTTAGCTTTACCGTGAGGGTGAGGCTTCAAAGAGTTGTGAAAGCGCTTAGGATGCTTAAAAGGCATTAGATAAGTAAGCTTCTGAAAAACAGAACTAGTTAATTGCAGGTACAGCACATTTAAAGATGGATGGCATCAATTGTGGTCCTTATTAGCTTCAAATACAGCGCATTTTTTTAAAGACAATAAACAAACCGTCTTTGATTCCCTTTCTTTCCCTCAATATTCCTTACAGATCTATGTTTTGTATTCATATGTGGGTTTTTTTTTCTAGTTCAAGTTTCGTCTGCCACCTGATTCTCTGAACTTCATCTTCTTGTGTCTGTTTCATTGATGCTGGCTTCTGTATGCAGGCCCGTGTGGCTGTGGGTGAAGGCACACAGCAGCACAAGAGCAGCCCAAAAAGCAAGAGCCATGAATAGTAATTTATTGGAGGGGGAAGAAAGAGGATAGCTTCCTTTTGCATCACTCCTATTGCAGGCAGGATTACACATAATGTATGCACACCCACAGCGCTCAGAGACAAAAGGCCACATAGACGCTAAAGGATGGATTGAAAGGAAGATACAGAGAAAGACGGGCAGACAAGTCAAAGATCATAAAGTGCTTCAAATTGAGTTTTCTTATCATCTAACTTTTCAAAATCCAGTAGCTTTAAAGAACTTGCAGAAAGAAAGGGGAAATACGACCTCAAGTAAAGATCAAGGTACAACTTAGCACCTGTACATTGTGGGTGTTTTTTGTTTTTGCTTTACTCCTGTTGGAAAGTAAAAGTATAGTTGGGGTAGCCGAGTGAGACTGGCTGAGAATTACTGTATTGTAGCCTCAGTTTGCAGTTTGGTCCCAGCTGTTTTGTGAAGAATATTATGTTGACGGGCAAGACACAAACTTTGCTGTTGCTAATACTGTGTGTGAGTGACTGGTGGTGGCAGGGAACGTCATTGGCAGCCACGTTTCTGTCCGTAGAAAGTAAAGGACCGCTACAGCACAACTTGTTTTACGTTTGATTTTATATACAAGATAACTACAGCACCACCATCACCCAGGACCTCAAGTGGGAGCCCTCCATCAGCTCCCTCATCAAGAAGGCCCAGCAGAGGATGTACTTTCTGCGGCAGCTGAGGAAAGCCAAGCTGCCAGTGCAAGATGATGGTGCAGTTCTACACGGCCATCATTGAGTCCATCCTCACCTCCTCCATCACCGTGTGGTACGCTGGAGCCACAGCCAGGGACAAACAGAGACTACAGCGCATTGTGCGTTCTGCTGAGAAGGTGATCGGCTGTAGACTTCCATCTCTGCAGGACCTGTACGTCTCCAGGGCTCTGGGACGAGCCAGGTCGGATCACAGCTGACCCTTCTCACCCTGGACATGGACTATTTGAACCACTCCCCTCAGGCAGGAGGCTACGGTCCATCCGGACCAGAACCTCCCGCCACAAAAATAGTTTCTTTCCCTCTGCCGTTGGACTCATGAACACTTCAAAACACCTGTCACTTTAACTGCAATATTCAACCTGAAGAAATATGCCCAGTTCTATTTAACTCGGACATCTGCGTGTTCAGAAACTGGAAGAGGAGTGAAAGTCAACAAGATCTACTCTATCAGTTACTAATACATACCAGCTATAGATGACCAAGATTCATGAGTTTCAATTACGCATTCTTTTATTCTCCTAACAAAGTCATCTATACAGACGTCTGGACTTCCGGGTGCCTAACACTCGTTACTCGCGGTCTTCATAGTCCGGAGAGTAACGGGACAGCCACAGTTTGCCAGTATATAGACACAGAAAATGAATATGCATGAGCCTACAGAAGTCCTTGTGGTAGGGCTGTGATTGGCCCCGTGCCCATCTGACCTCCATCATGGTCTCCACCTTTTTCTCTTTGTCTGCTCGTGTAACTTGAGACTGGTCAAACCTTGGGGGTCAGAGTGGAAAAATACAGCACCACAGACCAAAGAGCAGAATAACATTGTATAATAGTGAATATATGTTCAATGCATTGTACAATGGCGAATATATGATCGATGCATAATATGTAGTTCTCTTCAAACCACTCACTGCACTATCACTTTCTGCACTCAAAATTGTAAATCTAACTGTAACTCTTGTGTACATAGAAATGCCTATTTTTATTTTTATTGTATAGTAATTTTAAATTGCTTTTTAATGCATGCCCGTTTTTGATTGAATATATGTTGTTTCATTATTGCTCAGTGTTTTATGTTGCACCTTAAGGCCGAGACAAGTTCCTAGGTTTTTGAATTTTGTTCATTGACAATGGCAATAAACTCTTTCTGATTCTGATTCTGATACAAGTTTTGTTGGTTGCTTAAACACAAACACAAGTGGTGACAAAGACTGTACACTGTCCAGAATGTCAAAATAAATGTAAAATTATGCATATGTCTCTGATCTCCTGCATGTATAAGAAATGAGGTAAAGTGTAGAATGACGCTTAGACAAAGATAAGACAGTCCTCCGGTAGTTGCAAAGGGCCAGTCTCCCAGCTGAGTTAGAGCAGACACTGGCTCACTCAAGATTTCCTGTGACACTTCTTAAAGGTTGAGACAGAGATATTAATACACTGTCTGACTGTGATTCAAATACACTCTCTGATGAGGTTCAAACGCTCAGAGAAAATGAGTTCAAAGTGCTGTCTATCTTCTCCTCGTTCAACGGCCAGGTGATCAAAGCCCTAATTGTGTTTCACTTAGGACCGATTCAACAATGCAACACTGGAATTAGATTTGAGACTTAATTGTTTTTCGGAGATGGAACATAATTTAGGTATAGTTATCAACAAATAAGTTTTACTTTTTGGGTCCTTTTAAGCTTATATAAGTATAATTTAAAATCTAGAAAATTGTGCAACGTTATTTCAAATTGGGGAGCACTTTCACCAGTGTACAAAACAAATGTACTACGGGAGATGTTTACAATACAAAAAAGTAGTTTGTAAAAGGGTAGAGAGATTTGAGCTTAAAATAATTTTACTAAGCAGTAAAATGTAATACTTTCTTGCTTTCATTTGTTATGCTTTGCTTTATATATATATATATATATATATATATATATATATATATATATATTATAGGCCAAGCAAGTTTATTTGTAGAGCACAATTCGTTCACGAGCCAATTCAAAGTGTTTCACAAAACAGGAACTAAATGCATTAAAAATTACAAAGACATAACAGAAATCACAAAACAGTTTAAGACATAAAGGAGAAGAGTGCGAAGAAAATCATTTCAGTCATATGCACAGCAAAACAGAACTGTTTTTAGCTTAGATTTGAACATTGCTAGAGTAGAGGCCTGTCTCACATCTATCTTTAGGAAGACTGTTCCATATTTTAGCTGTATAAAACTGAAACGCAGATTCCCCATGTTTAGTCCTGACTCTGGGCACCAGCAGGTCCCTGAGGTCCTCGGAGTCCGAGATGGTTCATATGGCACTAACATGTCCGAGATGCACATTGGTGCTGGGCCATGGATAGACTTGCATACAAGCAGAGCTGCTTTAAAATCTATTCTCTGAGCCACAGGGAGTCTATTCTGAGCCACCTGAGCACAGGACTAATTTGATGCTGGTTCTAATCACAACCCGAGAAGCAGCATTCTGGATGTACTGCAGCTGTTTTACAGCTCGTTTGGAGCAATGATTTCAGTCGCGTCTGAGTTCAGCTGGAGAAAGTTGTTTTGCATCCACACACCGATCTGTTGGATGCAGTGACAGAGTGAATCCACTGGTCCATATGCACCTGCCGTCAGTGAAACATAGATCTGAGTGAGTGTCGTCAGCATAATTGTGATTGGACACATTTACCGCAGCATGTAGAGGTTGAACAGAAGGGGTCCCAGGATGACCCACAGGTCAGGAGCATGTGGTCTGAGGCACAGTTACTAATTTCAACAAAGTATTCCCTGTCTTCCAGATAGGACTTTAAGCAGTTTAGGGCAGTGCAAATGATGCCCACCCAGTCCTCTAGTCTCTGTAATAGGATCCCATGATCGACAGTGTCAAAAACAGCACTCAGATCGAACAGAATTAAGACTGAAGCTTTGCCCGCGTCAGTGTTCAGGCGGATGTCATTTGTCACCTTGACAAGAGCAGTCTCAGTGCTGTGATGAGGTCTAAAACCTGACTGGAAAACATCAAATGAGTTGTTTATTAAGAGGAAATCAGTGAGCTGTTGGTAAACAACCTTTTCAAGGACTTTGCCCCAAAATGGCAGATTAGAGATGGGCCGGTCATTACTCAGTACTGCGGCATCAAGACTGCTCTTCTTCAGGAGGGGCTTTATGACCGCAGTTTTCAAAGACATTGGGAATGTTCTAGATTGAAGCGACATGTTAATGATGTGAGTGAGTGGTGCTAACAATCTGTTCAGCACAGACTTTAGAAATCTGGTGGGTAACACATCAAGGCAGCATGTAGATGAACTCAGACTGGGTGATGATCTCCTGGACAGTTTTGTCAGTTACAGGTGCAAAGTGAGTCAGCTCTAAGTGTGTAGGTGCTTATTTTTTGCATTGTGGAATTTATAGTATTTTTAATGCCCTGAACTTTGTCATTAAAGAATAATGCAAAGTCATTACACTTTGATTTGGAAATGAGTTCTAACATTAGCTGAGCTGGAGGGTTTGTTAATCTGTTTACTGAGGACACACGAGTTGTTACTGCAGCTTCCAATTATTTCAGAAAAATATCCTTACCTAGTTCTACATAAAATGAGGTTGTACAACTTCTCTCTGTGAATCTCTTTTTGAACCTGAAGCTTTGACTTGCGCCATTTACGTTCGGCCCGGCGGCACTCCCTTTTTTTTGCCCTGACTGAATCATCCTTTCTCCATGGTGCCTTCTGCTTATTTTTTTTTTTTTTTTACAATTTTAGCCTTTATAGGGGTAATGGTGTCGAGAACATTCAAAACACTAGATGTAACAGAGTTCAACAAATCATTTACATGAGAACATTTTCAAAGTTTATCATTTCCATGAACAGTTTTCCTGTGCTGTCATTTATGTGTCTCCTCCGAACAACAGCAGGACCAGCCGGAGGTTTGGGAAAAACAGACAGGTCAAAGAAGACACAGAAATGATCAGACAGAGCAACATTGACCACATTGACGTTTGAAATATTAACCCCCTTTGTAATTAGAAGATCTAGAGTGTGCCCTCTGCTGGTTTCAAGGACAGCATGAAGCTCTTTAGCGATTCTGTCACAAATATCATCAACATGAAAACTGAAATCACCTGTAATGACCAAACCATCAAATTCTGTACCTACAACTGAAAGCATCTCGGTAGCATCATCAATAAAACATTGGCAGTGCTGGGGAGGCTTGTATAAAACAATGAAGAGAATGGATGGAGACTGTTTTAGCTCCATTCTACAGGATATATACTCAAATGATGAAAACACCCCAAAGGAAAACATCTCTAACAACTGCACAGACACCTCCACCCTTTTTGTTTTCTCATGTTTCAGATTCAAACTTAAAGTTGGGTGGAGCAGATTCTATTAGAACAAAATTTCCTGTGTTTTTGTCAAACCACGTTTCAGTTCAAAACATAAAATCAAGAGATACAATTATTAAGAATTATAAACAGTGTTTCAGACAAGTTTCAGTGGGACTGGGCGTTAACTTTTCACAGGGAATATTAATCAAATTTCTTGGATTGGGCAGCCTGACTCGCATTTTGCTTTCTCATCTGTGTGTTGTGACCACAGAAATGGCACTAGGGGAGGCACAGGGCCCCGGGTTGACTTGATTTTTATTGTGACTATAAGTCCCGGCAACGCTGAGACCCAGTGCATCCTAGCTATGGGAGATACCAGGTGAAAGGCGAGGGGGGATAGGTGGGGAGGCTTCTGTTGGTGTAGCGCAGTGCTTCTCAATTATTTTCTGTTAAGCTCCCCTAGGAAGAAGAAAACACACCCCAATACTCTCTGCCGCGACTATACCACTGCCACCATAGGTCGCGATATTGATTTTAGAGTCACGATTATCATGAGGAAAAAGAAAGGAAACACTTATATATATATTTTTTTTTATGTTTAAACTAGCCAATATTCCTGTGAGAGGAAAATTTGGTTTTATAACGATGAACTTCCCTACTCTTTAATACAGCACATTCATTTAAAAATAAGATAATGGCCACAAATGGATTGCATAATATAAATGTAAGCTTACCTTTCATTGTAGCTCTTTTAAGCATTTTATAATTTATTGGTAAGATGAACTCCATGGTAACGCTCGGGGGAGGGGCTTGAGACTTTGAGAAAGTCCTTGGGCTCACGCCAACAACAAACAGATTTGTGAAG
This sequence comes from Chaenogobius annularis, assembly GCA_015082035.1. Classification (NCBI taxonomy): domain Eukaryota; kingdom Metazoa; phylum Chordata; class Actinopteri; order Gobiiformes; family Gobiidae; genus Chaenogobius; species Chaenogobius annularis. Next base: position 406,686 of record BJKM01000240.1, on the reverse strand, counting down.
AATAAAAAAGCGTTTACAGGTAAGATTACGCTCTGGAACTATCCATCTCCTCCGCGCTCTCTCTTGCGCTCTCTCTCTCTCTCCTCTCTTATGAGCTCGTGCATTCCGCGGCTCCACTTTGGGTTCGCACTGAACGGCCGCTGTGCGTTCCAGTTCTGTCAGCGGTGTGGCCCCTCACTCTGCCCCGTGTAAACTCAAGAGCAACGGCATTTGAAAAGAACTACTCACGCTGACTGTAGCACGCTGTTCACTCGCACTGGTGTGGACCCCCATGTGAACGCAGGGCTGCGCGTGCGCACATCGCGTTGCGCTTGGAGACATTTCTGTGGTTAACTGCAGATTCCAAAAACCCCACGAATAACCTATCGTCGCCAGAAATAATCGTGATGATTGAAAAAACGGTTAATTGTGACATCCCTGCAATTACACTTTATTCTATACCATTTACTTGATTAATGAAAACATTCTTGGCAAATGCTTTCACTTTCGTCCGTCTTGCGCCAGTCCAAGAATTTCACCTCTAGCGGCACAATACAAATGCCCCCGGCCGTCCCTCTTAATCATGGCCCCAGTACTCCCCTCTTTGAACCGACACCTTAACGTGGTGGAGGGGTTTGAGCGTGGGCTTCAAGCCCCTGGTAGGGTCTCCCAAGGCAAACAAGTCCTGGGTGACGGGTCAGACAAACATCGGTTCACAAGCCCCATATGATGAGAAAAACACCAAGGCCAGTTACGTCGCCCGGATTGGCGATACCGGGGCCCCACCCTGGAGCCAGGCCTGGGGTGGGTGCTCGACGGCGAGCGCCTGGTGGCCTGGCCGGGTGCAACCCGAACGAGTGATGTGGGGCCGTCCTCCCGTGGACCCACCACCTGCAGGAGGATCCGTAAGGGGCTGGTGCAGAGGGATCTGAGCGGCAGTCGATGGCAGGGGCCTCGACGACCGGATCCCCGGACACAGAGACTAACTCTGGGGACATGGAACGTCACCTCGCTGGGGGGAAAGAGCCTGAGCTTGTGCGGGAGGTTGAACGGTTCCGACTGGATATAGTCGGCCTCACCTTCATGCACAGTTTGGGCACTGGAACCCATCCTCTCGAGAGGGGCTGGACACTCCACTTCTCTGGTGTTGCCTACGGGGAGAGGCGGCGGGCTGGTGTGGGCTTGCTTATTGCCCCACAGCTCAGCTGCCATGTGTTGGAGTTTACCCCAGTGAACGAGAGGGTCGCGTCCCCACACCTTCGGGTTGGGGACAGGTCTCTCACTGTGGTGTCGGCCTACGGGCCAAACAACGGTGCTGAGTACCCGGCCTTCTTGGAGTCCCTGGGAGGGGTACTGGACAGTGCACCGACCGGGGACTCTGTTGTTCTACTGGGGGACTTCAAAGCCCACGTGGGCAACGACAGTGACACCTGGAGAGGGGTGATTGGGAAGAACGGCCTCTCCGATCTAAACCGAGCGGTGTTGAGTTATTGGACTTCTGTGCCAGTCACGGACTGTCCATAACGAACACCATGTTCAAGCACAAGGGTGTCCACCAGTGCACGTGGCACCAGGACACGCTAGGCCCGGAGATCAATGATCGACTTTGTTGCCGTGTCATCTGACCTCCGGCCGCGTGTCTTGGACATCCGGGTAAAGAGAGGGGCGGAGCTGTCAACCGATCACCACCTGGTGCGTGAGTTGGATCTGCTGGCGGCGGAGGAAGCCGGACAGACTTGGCAGGCCCAAGCGTATAGTGAGGGTCTGTTGGGAACGTCTTGCGGAGCCCGCTGTGAGGAGGGTCTTCAATTCACACCTCCGGGAGAGCTTCTCCCAAATCCCGGGGGAGGCTGGGGACATTGAGTCCGAGTGGACCATGTTTCTCGACCTCCATTGTCAATGCAGCTGCTCGGAGCATATAAAAAGCTTTGAGGGTTCTTCGCAGCATCTTTGCTGTTCCTAATATTGCACTTTTCTTGACTGAGATGTCTGATGTTTTTCCGAGGATCTGTTGTAGCCACTCCTCCAGTTTGGGGGTCACTGCCCCGAGTGCTCCGATGACCACGGGCACCACTTTCGCATTCACCTTCCACGCCTTCTCCAGCTCTTCTCTGAGCCCTTGGTATTTTTCCAGTTTCTCGTTTTCCTTTTTCCTGATGTTGCCATCACTTGGTATTCGCCACGTCAACCACAATGGCTTTCCTCTGGTGTTTATCCCACCACCACAATGCCTGGTTGGTTTGCCATTACCATTCCTGTCAGTCTGTATCTGGAAGTCCACAGGATCTTGGCTATGTCATTTCTCTTACCACCTTTGGGGGTGTTTCCCACGTTTGACCTTGGGTTTCCAGTCCATACTCCGCACAAATGTTCCTGTACACTATGCCAGCCACTTGGTTATGAAGCTCCATGTATGCTTTCCCTGCCAGCATCTTGCATCCTGCAGTTATATGTGCTGGATTGTCTCGGGGGCCCCTTTGCACAATCTACACCTTATGTCTTGTCTGGTGTGGTAGATCTGGGGCCTCTATTGCTCTCAGTGCTCAGGGCCTGTTCCTGTGCAGCCATGATGAGTGCCTCTGTGCTGTCCTTCAGACCGGCCCGCTCTAGCCATTGGTAGGTTTCTTGATATCAGCCACTTCGGTTATGTTCCGGCGGTACACCCCATGTAGGGGCTTGTAACCCTCCCATTTTGTTCCCTCCTCCAGCAAATCATCCCTCTGTCCCCCCAATTGTATTGAGACAATTCACTGAGCACGTCATCTGTTTGGGGCCTCGTCCTTGATGTACTTGATGTCTTGGATGTTTCATCCTGGATATTGGCTTTCACACTCACTAGTCCACGGCCTTCTTCCTTACGGCTAGTGGTACAGTCTCAAGGTGCTGGATTTTGGGTGGAACCCTCCATGCATGTGAGCAGCTTTCGGCGTCTTAACATTTGTGGTCTGTATCTCTTTCCTTTGGCCATCTTATTATTCCTGCAGGGTATCAAGATCACTGGCAGGGCATAGCTGTTTATTGCCTGGGACTTGTTCTTGCCATTTGAGCTGTTTGCTTCTAGGACTTGCCTTACTCGTTATAGGGTATTTGGCTGTTGCCTTTGCTTTCCTTGTTACCTCTTCAAGGTTGCCATTTGCCTGTGGTATTCCTCGGTACTTGTAGCCATCCTTCAATGTCACGTATTGTTCACTTCTGGGAGGTGAGACCCCTTCCGTGTTGACTACCTTCCCTCTCTTTGTCACCATACCGATACAATTTATATACTATTATAATATATATATATATATATATATATAAACACAATATATACAAACACACACATCACACACACACACACACACACACACACACACACACACAGTAATATATATATATAACAGCAGAGGGAAGCCATTGTTGTTGACGTGGCGATACCAAGTGATGGCAACATCAGGAAAAAGGAACACGAGAAACTGGAAAAATACCAAGGATCAGAGAGGAGCTGGAGAAGGTGTTGAAGGTGAAGGCGAAAGTGGTGCCCGTGGTCACTCGGGCAGTGACCCCCAAACTGGAGGAGTGGCTACAACAGATCCCTGGAAAAACATTAGACATCTCAGTCCAGAAAAGTGCAAGTACTAGGAACAGCAAAGATACGGCGCAGAACCCTCAAACTCCCAGGACCCGAGTTTAGGAAGAGAGAGAAAAAAAAAAAAAAAAAAAGGGATGAGACCACCCGTGGAGGATGAGAAGGGATTTTTTTGAAATGTCTCCAGCCAGTCATATATATATATATATATATATATATACACACACACACGTAGATTATGATATGTCCAGGCAAAGCAACAACATCCCAAAGGAATTAAATAGATGGCTGCACCTTTAATGTAAGCAACACAGTACTTTTAACTTGCCTGTGTTGCCTCTCTTAAAGAAGGCAAAATACAAGCAATACAAAAATCTATTCAGTGGATAGTAAAGTGATACTTAGTATTCCTTTAATTTAATATTTCAAACAGCCCAACTGTTTTTGCTGTTTTCTTTTACTGCTCTGCCCCTGGGTACAGTAAACTCTCAAAAGTGAATGAGTTTAACTTTATCTGGCGCGCAACAAAATAACGGCTCTATCAGACTTATAGACTGGCTGTCTGGAGATATACAGTATAGAGTGCATAAAAAGGTTAACACTATCACACGGACAGGCATGCTGGCACTAAAACACTGTCAACATAATCAGAGGGGAAAGCCAGGTTGAGAGGCCTCTATCCAACCGTCTGCTGCAGATGATAATAACAGCTCCACAGCATTTGGGTCACACAGAGATGCAGGCAGACTCGTGGTGAGGAGGGCACACTTACTTTTATGAAGACTATTCTTCAAACTTTGACAGCTCCAAACAACTTCAAGACAAAGTTAAATGTCCTGTTATTTTTCAAAAAGGCAAACCCCAAAACATAGTGGAGTCTATAAGGTGTTATTTTGGATTGTTGTAGACAATTTCTGATACGACAGATGCTTTTTTCTTCAAATAAGGAAGTGACTGAGTGAGTGAAAAGGTTATGTTTATAGGTTAGGCTTGAGGTGTGTTGAGAATTTGCTGATTCTAACACAGGCAAATCAATTAACTAAAGATACGGTACAATACAGATCCGATTTTTCCAAATGAATTGATGCAAAAGTAAATACTATGCAAACAAATATTTTAGAATTTAAATGGAAAAAGTTATTAAATGGCATGACACTACTAGAAAGAATAGAAAAATGAAAACAAGGAAAGATACATGAATCGGACACAAAGACTTCTCCCAAGGCATTAGTTCTGACAGTGATAAACATTTGGTGGCCAGATGTAAAGTTGTATTCAAGATCTTAAATGCACCTTCCATAGAGACAATCTGAAAGGATAGGGAAAAAAAGTGGGATTTCAAACACTACATCTGAGGGTCAATGCAAGTTCAAACTAAGTTACTGTTCTGTGAATCATATGGAGAGCATATAGCCTATATACATCTGTGTAGCACACTCCTCCTCTTGGGCTTACAGTGGATCCCAGTGTGACTATAACAGCCTGTTTCTATTGAAGTTGACGTTCATTAGAGGGGAACAACGCTAAGGCATGGGTAGTTTGGATGAAAGCATTATGCTGTGATGCCCTTTCTTTCTCTTATAGGACTTGATAAAGAACTCAACCCCTATAAGAGAGGGAAAGGGCCTAATGGTTTGAATTGGCAGAAAATTGCTGCTGTGATTCAGACTTCAAAAGCCTCTGATTTTCCCTTGGCCTCTCCGCTCACATGTGCTGAACCGTCTTTAGATCCAGGCCGTGAATGCCAGATACACACTTTCATACCATCATTTTCACCTTCAGCCAACAACATCTCCCCAACGCCCTGACCCCTATGAAGAATATGTCCAAAACTGTCACTAGATTTACAGTATTGAAGCCGCAACCTGGCAACATAGACTTTATGAATGTATGTATGACATCAGCCCAGATGAGCTCCAAACCCTATTTTGCCAAGTGTGTCTGAATGTGTGAGTGTAGCAGTTCCTGGCAGCAACATGACATTTTAATATACAAGATGTTTTTTTCCCACCATGAAATATTTTGATGGTGTCAAAATATTTCTGTCAAAGTAAACTTCAAATTGAAAACTAGGAAGAAGACTAGGCAAAACAGCCAATTACAGTCAATGATTGATATTAATTGGTAACTCCAGCAAGCAATGTCAAAGTCATGTAAGGCTGACAAGTAAAAACGGCATCAAAGTTACTTGCACAATACAAAGAAACCTGAAATAAAATACACTTCAACTACTAATATACCTGAGGACCTTTGAAGACTACAAGCCAAAAAGTATGGTTTCATAACAAAGTACCAAATATCAAAAGTCTAGTTCTTTTCGGAACATTGATTACTGCAATAGCCTATAATTTTGTATCCACCTTTTTCCCTCTAAAGGAATGTTTATGATTGGTAACTGTGTCTTAGACCACATGGCATTGACCTGTGGAATGCCTCAAGGGTCAATCCTGGAACCTCTTCTGTTCAACCTCTACATGCTGCCGTTAGGTCAGTTAATACGCAGCAAAAAATTTCCCCTATCACAACTATGCAGACGACACTCGGATCTATGTTTCACTGACGGCAGGTGAATATGGACCAGTGGATTCACTCTGTCACTGGATTCAACAGCTCAATGTGTGGATGTAAAACAGCTTTCTCCAGCTGAACTCTGACAAGACTGAAATCAGCGTCTTTGGCCCACAGAAACAAAGAGAAAGTATTACCAGTCACCTCTGATCTCGCTCTAAAACCTAAAAATAAGTTTAAAATCTGGGGGTATAAATAGACTCAGACTTGAACATCCACATCAAATCAATAACATCAGCAGCCTTTACCATCTAAAAAACATGACCAAGCACAAATGTATAGTGGCTAAACCAGATTTGGAGAGACTTGGAGATCCATGCAATTGTCCCAAATAGATTAGACTACTGACCACTGGCCTCTCCAAACGCCTTTCCAAACAAGAATAGACTTTAAAGCAGCTCTGCTTGTATACAAGTCTCTCCATTGGCTAGCACCAACGTACATCCCGGATCTTAGTGCCATATGAACCATCTCAGACTCAAAGGACCTCAGCGGCTGGCCTCCTTCTGGTGCTCAGACACTAACATGGGGAATCAGTTTGATGCATCTAAAATCTCAAAGTCTCCCTGAACATGTGGGATTGGCCTCTACTCTGACAATGTTCAAATCTAGGCTAAAAGCACTGTTGTTTATCTGTGCATATGACTGAAGGGATTTTATTTGCACTCTTCTCTTTTATGTCTTTATCTGTTTTGTTATTTGAATGCATTTCTTTTCCTGTTGTGTTGCCTTTGAATTGCAGGCGTACACATTGTACAGGTGCCTTGCCTACATACATTTTATAGCCAGAATTAAACATGAAATCTTGTCTTTACAACTGATTTACAGGTAAACAACCAGAAGGTAGCCTCAATGTACAAGTTTTTTGTCAATGTAACAAAATAACCACTATCTTGCTCTGTACTTAAGCACATTCAGAGCCAATGGTCTCTCATCACTGGTGCGCTCCTGCTGTGTAGGTGGTGTGCCAAAGCCTGCAGTCTTCAGAAGAAAGACATGATGCAAGTCCTCCGCAAATGGATGTGAAGAATCCCCTGTGAGGTCGCACAGAGCCGGGCTTTTACTGGTGAAGACGCGTTTTGTACACACTGTGCAATGATGGCTATATGTGCTGCTGGATAAAGGACCGGCTGAAAAGGAAAGTGGAGAGTGAGGTGCAAACGCACAAAGGAAAAAGGGCCACGAAAAGTCAAACAACAAATAAACACAGGTGGGATTGTGGACTTAATTCAATTTATATTAAGAAAATAATTATATATATATATATATATATATATATATATATATATATATATATATATATATATATATTTTTTTTTTTTTTTTAAATTCAATATTCATTTGTATGAACAAAAACAATAATAACTTAATCATTTGACTTTTTTTCCAAAGTCAGAACTCTGCTATATATCTGCTATATAGAACTATATGCTTTTAGTTGCAAAGTATTGACTGTGGACCTGCGATTAAAAATACCCAATCATTGACAATTAGATATGAATCTATCTGGATTTCAATTGATTATTTGCACAGTCCTAAAACAAAGCTATTTGGGTTACTGCAAATAACTTTTGGTGTAGTATATTTCATTAAACAAAGAGAGAAACAAGCCTGCTAAATAAAAAAAATTCAAAAAAGATAGTGTCTGGTAAATGAAAAAGGGTAAGTCAGTAGTGGTTTGAGAACAGGACTTCATTTCATGTTTGTTTGTTTTTTCTTTTTGAATAAACATTCTATAGAATTGTACTTCCAAAAGTTTAGCCGCAATAATAGTCGGATGAAGTTTAGTTGGTAGTAGTCAATAGTAGTAGCAGTTGTAAAAATATTAGAAGTAGTAGTGGCACTAGCAGTGAGCATCAGCCACATTAGTAGACATAGTATGTGAAGTAAAAAGGAACTTCGCAAGTTTGAAAACTGGACTATAAACAGTTATAATAGAACCATACAAACAGCTCCATTTGAACCTCAGCGGACTTTCCTTTTACCTCCAAGCCCACGCTCCACCTTCAGCTTTATCATCGCTAACTCCCTTATTCTCAGTATGCATTATCTCACACTACATCTCTCTCTCCGTGCCTCTGCCCCTCTGCTTTTGCTATTTCTAATTTCAGCACTCCCGTCTTCGCAGCTGTTCTCCTGCCCAAACCAATTAAAAGCTGTGTGCAATCATCCCTTCACTCTGCGTCTCCTCAAAGAAATTAGTATGTGCCGATCACTGTTGAGGTGAAAGTGTTTTTTCGTATATTTTTTTTTGTGTCACTTTTAAAACTATTGCCATTGTCACCGCTTGCACCAACATAGTATCTGCATGTCAACAAGCCGATGTGGTGGCAAAAATAGTAAAATAGTCTTACAACAAGCCTTTGCATTGCTGTGAGCTGGCCAGTGAGATGGTGTATTTAGTTCCTTTTTAGTGTTTTGTTTTTAATCTTTGGATGTATTTTAGGTTTGCTGTGTTTGCATATTGCATCCCTGAGTTTCTGGCCTTCGTTGGTGCTTGACGTGCGCTCTGTGTCCGTGGGTCGCTGTACATCCATGGGGGAGTGAGGATGGCAGAGTTTGGACAAAGAGTTGGAAACAGCATTTCAACCTTCTTTAATTAATATTTGTTTAGTTCTTTATTTCTTTAACCTGGTTTTTATTTGGTTTTATCAAATTAATTGTACCTGCAGTCCTAATTCTTGTTTTATTGGTTACACCAGGCCAGGCTCTCACCTCAGTTTAGCTTCCAAGAATTCATGGTTTATTCATTTGGCCACTCAAAACTCATATTTAGCTTTTTCATAAATCCCAAACCTGTGACAAGGAATCATACTTGTGCATTATTTAATTGAATTCTAAATCTCATGAGAAGGTTATAGCCAACATTGTCAACATTAAAACATTGTCCACATGACTACCTTTGAAACCAAGTATAAATAGTATTAGAGCACAAATGAACACTTGATGTGCCTCAAAATGTATGTGTGTTATGCAATCAAAAATAGGCATAGCAGTTTTTGAAGCTTCTGAAACAATAAATCATATCACGCTTGACTTTTTTATTATTTAGTCAAAAGGCTATATTCTAGGTAAGTGCCTCTGTGTACAGCAGTTTTAATCATTAAAGTGCCTCCTTTTAGTTTTGCATTCTCCCACACAACTCAGCAGCACATCTTAAGAAACTGCACACCCCCAAATCAGCATACCAAAAATGTCTGATGTTGATCGCTGCTGCCTCTCGCGGTGCATTTTAATTGGGACCCACTGTACTGGGTCCTGTATGGTACTTTGCAATGCTTTTGAATGCGCCGCCACTGCTCTGAATTCCTTCGGGATGAGAGGCGCATGGGGGAAATGCATGGGAGTAGAGAAGAAAAGGGAGAAAAATGAATGGCGATGGAGTGTAGGTGTGAGAATGTAATTATGAGACGAACTTGAAACTCAGCCGTGGAGTGAATGAGTCTTTAGTGAACAGCCAAGGAGTATTTAATGCTTATCATAAAAACTCCTCATGCGACAGAGAGGAAAATAGTTTTTCAGAGTAAAAACACAACAACTGTGCGATCTAAAGTAAAGCAATCCATCCAGCCAAAAGTAATCCCTGCAGTTCTCTTTAGAGATTAATAATTTGTGTTTATTTTCACATAAGCACATCTCCTTAAATATGTATTAGTTCCTCATCATAAGTTCTTCAGATGAAACACACTGCCTCCTTTGATTTGCATGTTTATTTGGAATGGATGTTAATACAAATGTGCACTTTTCCACCTTCAAGGCACCCAAAGCACTTTACGAGGCAATGGGAGAAGTGTCTTGCCTAAGGACACAACAACAGTTTCCTCTAGCTTCCCCATCCATTTGCATTGAAAGCAGTGGTTAGATTTTCAGTTTTATTAAATTAATAGTTTAAACTATAAGGGTTACATATGAGGAAAGTAATAGCAATAAAGGCATAATCAGTCAAATGTAAAAGAGGTTGAAGCGATGGGGGGAAATGGTAGAAAGGCAAAGCATTATTAAGGTCACTCAATAAATAGGGAAAGGGCAGTGGTACAGATTAAGCTGAGATATTTAGACTTGATTATTTTCCACAAACATAAAATTGTTTGATACGCGCACAGACAGACAAAACAACACTAGACACTTTACAATAAAGTGCACAACACACGGACGACTTGTGATTGTTTTGGTCAGCAAACGCAACATTTTGACACTTTGTGCAACGTTCTCTCATTAGCCATGTCAAATTTGGCTTTGATTACTTTAAACATGAGTGCAGGGCAATAACTAATCCCAACAGGGAGGATATGAGTCTAATTTACATTACACATTTACACATCCTAGTCCTATATCTTTTATACCCTAGAATTATGAAATAGTTCTGTTACAGTGACAGCATAAAAAAACAACGTTTCTTACCAGTCAAGTAGGCTAATATTGCGGCAAATTCACTATCCGTTTTGAAACCTGCAGCACCAAGGATGGGCCTGGGGGCACTATGCCACCCACTTTTGTCCCAAGTGCAGTCATTCAGAGGCTATGAGAGTCATACAGAAGAGTTATTAGACCTGTCCTGGTGCTGCGGCCTCATATGGGACAGTGACACAGAATCTTGGTTTGTAAAAGAGACACTTCAGCTCTGCCCTGTCCAGCGCAGGCAGTGGCTCCTCTTGCTCTACACTTGTGGCATTGCAACTTCTCCAAAGCGCACACCTCCCTCCCTCCATTTATCCCCGTACCCATACAAATCTCTGAGCACCCGGTGCATTTTCCCAGGTCTTGTAATGACTCTACAGCGTGCGTCTTATATTTAGACATAATGTCTCTCTCTCTCCTCTCTCTCTTTCTCTCTCTCTCGCTGTCTCTTTCAACCTGTTTTCTGCCCCGTGTGAGGGAGATTTAACCCTTGTTTGTGTGCAAAACTGTAGTCTTAATCAGAAAATACAATAGGCTAAAATTTGTATTTCTTTTGGACAGATTAAATGAAATGCAGCAGTCAGGGAGATGAGGATGTGAGGAAGTCTGATGGTTAAGTCAGGACGCACTGCTGCTTTTTACTGCCTTCAGCGAGGCCTGGACCGTGGAGCTGTTGGTCAGTAAAAGCACTGGCTCAGGTGAGAGACACAAGAGCGGCAGGCTGAAGGAATGGAGGCGAGCAGGGGAGTGGAGAAAGGAGTGAACACAACGGAGGAACCCGGAAAATGTATGTGTGTGTGGGTGTGTGTTTGCGGTCTGCTTGTGCGTGAGAAGGCATAGTATACTGCACGGTCTTGCTCTCTTTTCCTCGTCAATGATTTCTCTGAAAAAATTGTTTTGTTTTTTTTCTGGACATTTGCCATGTTGACTATCAACTAGTTGCCAAACATAAAACAGCTGTAGGCTGCCTTTCGAACTTCTCATTAGAACTGCAGCAAACCAGTGGCAACAGTGTTGCCTAGGCCACAGAGGGAAACCGAGGGAAGGTTGCGGGACGGGACCATCAAAGTTGCGAGTCAGGTTTTCAAAGCTGTGTTTTGGTTCTACTTTCTACTAACTAAGCCCCTCAAGACAAAATCAATGCTTGAATCAAAAGTGTGAAATGTTACACAGAATTGCTTTACGAATACTTTACTAACACATTTAGAAGTTCTGAGTCCACCTTTTCATTCCAGATTTGATAAATATGTGAAGCAGACACCAGTTTTCATGTCAATCGGTCAAATAAAGCTTTCATCCAATAACCACAGTGATAGAGCTGGCCAAGGCTGTCTTTGAAGAAGATAAAAAACACTTATGTCACCTTTATTCAATTATTCTCAGAGTTAAGCGTTGGAGTTGATATGACATAACGTTCATTGCTCTGACAACTGTGTTGTACAATATCTTTAATTCCCAATGCACCTGACTGCCAGTGTAATTGTGTTATTTTGATAATAATGAAAGAAATATGAACACATTTCTACTGAGAATAGTGTCAGATGGTGTCAATGTCTCTGGAATGTTCATTTGTTTCATCCGAGTGTTTTGTGCACTTTTTTTTTTTTACTTTTAACCTTTGCTTATTTGTTCTACTCTATCAAAAGCCTACTGTCAATGTCACTTACATTTCATCAGGTACGAACAATGACTTGCAATTCCAGAAATACAAAATACTTGTAGGGGAGCGCCTCATGGATGTGAAGGTGTATTAAAATAAGAACTGGTCAGGTGCTCTTTGGAGTTGGCAGGTGAACTGTTTTGTTCCAAAATAGAGATTATTGTCGGCAAGGATGTAAAAAGAGCAAACACAAAACCACAACACTCCGATGGGCTAAATTCTTTATCTAACCATGGCTTATTTATTTAAAAAACGCACCAATGTGTTTCAGCTCTATCAAACCTTCTTCAGGGGGCCTACAAAACAAATTATATTTACCACACTATGCATTTTTGCTTCAAAAACATCATGCTGTTGTAGCTGTGTGTACAGTGGCTTAGTTAGACGTACTCTACTGCTTTAGTAGTTCATTTACTTATGTAAATCAGGTAAAAATTGCAATGCATAATGTAAACCTTTCTCACTGCATGCATGACAATCTGAGTCTATAGTTCACTGGCAAGCCATGATCACAAGTTTTTACTTTGCAAAGATGTTAAGGTCTGGAAATGTATCTTGTCTTCCCGAGTTCCTATGAGTGTGATTGATGAATCAATTAGAGAAACGCATGGTCCGCTTGTGTCAAGACGTGTTGGCTTCTGAATGAAAAAGAAAGAAAAATACGGAAGAGTGAGAAACAGTGTGGATTTCTGCGCTAAACTCTGTATCTGAGGTCAAAGTTACAGATTTCAGTTTGAATGATAGGAGAATATTCAAGAAGAGACATGTGCTACAAATTAGCGGCTGTGATTGGACCGTCACAAAACTAAATAAAATTACATTATAATGTATCCTCCTCTTGAATTCTCCGTAACTCAAAGTACATTTTTGACAGAAACTTTCTGATTCAATATGATTTTATACATAAATAAGGAGAATATAGCAGTGTAAAAGTCATTCTGAGTGCTTTCTGAATCACAAAATGACTTAGTTTAGGTGTAAGCAGTGTCCAGGGAGAGACGTGGAGAGTATCCAAGCAGCAAATTAAAACTGGCCCCTTCCACTTCCAACTGTCCATCAAGGAGGCTCAAGTCAGGAAATCTGCGGCATTTAAAAGTAAAGGACAAAACACAGATCCACATGCATGAAACCCTTGCATACACCAACATATAATCACCATTTTACACACATCATTAGTTTCATAGCATTATCAATACTCAATCTCAGCCCCGTGTAATTAGTCCCCATAGATTCTCCATTGAACACAATCAGGCGAACATAACTCAGAGACTGACATCAGCAATAAAGTCATTTCAGCTGATCTGGACACAGGCACTGTTCCAAGCGAGGTAACGTCAAGCTCACACTGTAATGTTTTATTGTCAGATCATTTGTAGCTTTACATACTTGTCAAGATATTTTTAGAAAAGAAAGTGAGTGCAAAATGTAGTCAGAGAAAATGTTTTATTGAGGTGGGAACAAAACAGTTACTTTGAGCAATTCTGTATGCTAAGGCACCTTCTTGTGCCCAAGTGATTCAAAATACTCAAGAGGGTTTTCACTCCATTCAACAAAACTGTGTTCATTTAAGATTATTAATGAATTAAAATAAAACAGAATGTATGCTCTTCTCCAAAAGACACTATATTGACCCAACAAATATGTCTTTTCTCGGGCTTGATGGTAATATAATTGAACCCCATTACAAATACTTTGGCATCTGGATCGATGATAAACTCTCCTTCAATAAACACATACTAGAGCTGACAAATCATCTTAAAGCCAGATTGTCATTCTTCTTTAGAACTAAAGAATGTTTTCCTCTTAATTATAGAAAACAGTTAATCCAGGCTACATTTCTTTCAGTTCTAGATTATGGTAACATTATATATGTGCATTCTACAGCAACAGTGTTAAAACCTCTGAACTCAGTTTTTCATTCAGCTCTAAGGTTTATTACAGGAGAAGGACACAGAACTCACCACTGTCAATTATATTCTGAAGTAGAATGGCAATCATTGGATGCACGAAGAGAACAGCACTGCCTTTTGTTTGTGTATAAGGCTCTAGTTGGCATTTTGCCTGATTATTTATCAAGTTTATTGCACATCAGATCAGGTATTCACCGTTTGAGGTCTCAGGACATTTTTATCTTACAATTCCATCGTAAGATAAAAGACTTACAGTGTACATAGTACACTGTAACTGTAACTTGTGTACATAGTACTGCCTATTTTTATTTTATACTATAGTAATTTTAATTTGTTTCTTAATGCAAGCCCTTTGGATTGAATATATGTTGTTTTTATTATTAATCAGTGTTTTATGTTACCTCGGCACCTTAATGCCGAGACAAGTTCCTATGTTTGTGAATTAAAGGCAATAAGGCAATAAACCTTTTTCTGATTCGGATTCTGATTAACACAGAGACAGGAAAAAGGCTTTCAGCAACTTTGCTCCCTTCCTGTGGAACAAAACCCAGAGACTTTTTAAATTAAATCATTTTATGCCTTTTAATGATTTTAAAGCACTGGTCAAGGACTACCCGCAGTGCCGATGCACTGTTTTATATAATTTGATCTCATATTGTATGTATAAATGTGTTTTTATGTATGTTAATTTTATTGAATGTTTTATTTGTCTTTTAGTATCCTGTGTTTGTTGTTTATTTTGCGTTGTGTTTTAACAGGGTACCCATGAAAAAGAGAACTTTTCTCATTGGGTTTTCCCCGTATAAATAAAATAAAAATGAATTATAGTCATTAAATATCAAGCTATTTTCCCTCTTACGTTTAGTAACCATATTTGTGAGGAAAAAAAATTGTATTTGTTTAGTTTCTGCTGACAAACTAAACTAAACTAAACTTTAAAATAAATGTGTGGGAAATTAAAGACGCTATTTCTCAATGCAAAGTGTCCCAAACCACAACTTGAGTAACTTCACCGTCAACCACAACACCTTCAGAGTTCACAATAGCTGCATGGCTGTGTGCGTGGGTTTTGGAACTATCACAAAAATAACGCCACTGGAGTGTTTCAAATTTTAGTTAATCAAAATCGGACCGTTCATTTTTATATTGAGAACAAATGGAACAACTAAATGCTTCAAAAATGTAAATTTCTTTGGCACTGGCATAATTTAAAAACAACATCATCAGTGATGTGCAGATTGTAGCTAAAATGCTTCATTTTTATGGGTTATGCTGTTCCTTTTATGAAGAGCTTGAAGTTACAGCTTGAAGCATGAGGGGAATATACAGTTTCCCACGAGGGTTACATAACCTTTTTAAAGTTGAGTTTGGAGTCTTTAGAAAAGTTTTTTGTTCTCTTTTATGAGGCCCAATCTCTTAGAATTAACAATCAACGTATTAGCAGTCCACGGGGAACTGTCTTTTTCTGCATCTTGAATTCTGGCTTTTTGCTAAAGGGGCCCCCATGGCCAATTATCTCCTTTTAAATTTAAAAGTTGTTGGATGCCCTTTATACAATTTTTTAAAAATGTAAAAATAACCGAAATATTGTGATATTGTATCATCAACTGTCTCACAATAATATCCTGGGCTGGCGCAATATATCAAATGTATCACAATATCTCTCCTTTGCTTAAATGCATTTAATGCATTTCTGCCTTTTTGCAGAAAAAGCAAAAAAAAACAACAACAACAAAAAACAGTGTCACAACACAGATCGTGATGAAGAAAAAATCTGAACACTTTCACATCTTTATTCTTTGGAACATGACTTGGCTTGTCAAGGCATTTTGCACAATTTCTACAACTCTGCAGCTTCAAAATATCACAGTAAATATCATCAATTTTAAATAATGTGATAATATTGTACTGTGAAATGTGCATATTGTTATAATTATTATTATTTTTATTTATCCAATCTTTGGATTGGCACTGGCATTTGACACCCTGCGGCAGAATTGAACTGGGGAGTCTGCAAAATGTTCCATCACCAAACAATATTTCCGACACTCTGCTATGATTGACTACCACTCTTCTCTCTTCCTCTTCCCTCATCTGTCATCATTCTGTAGCCCTGATAGCAGCTCAATTATAGACTGACCAGAGAGTAGTGTGCATACCAATTTGGGAGAGGAGATGGGGTATGGAGAGAGCGGGAGGGGCAGGGGGTGGTGGTCCTAAATCCAGCAGCACAGTAGATATTGAGAAGGACATGAGCTTGGCCTGGTTTCCACTCTCCGCCGCCCACTCTGGTTCACCTTGTGTGACCCCCATCTCATCCCACACGACGCTGCACTTCAAGCTGCCACTACAGCGCTTGTCCCTCTTCATGTAAGAAGTTTGTCAGTAAATCTTCGTCACCCTTCCTCTCCCGTCGTCCCCTTTCACCCCGGCAGTTTGTTAATCATTATTCATATGTTAAAGGATGCTTGAATAACGAAGTGACCTATTGACATCAGGTGCGATGGGGACGCAGTCTGTGCCAGAATGTTTTGGAGAGATTGGGGTCAGAGTCGGTGTAACACTCTCCTCTGGCCCAAGGCGTAGCATGAATAGAAAGTGCATTTCAGTGTTGACCACGTAGACAAATAGTGCAATACCACCAACAGCCACTAGGAAAACAATTAGTTGTTTTTCCCACATATGTTTTACAGCTACTAAAATGGAAAGAAGAGAACTGGGAGAGCAAATCTCAGATCTCATTTATCGCCTTTATGTCCTACTAAAATACACTAATACAGTACAGACAAAACACAAACCTCCATAAACGTCCACAAACTTCCTCCCTTTATGTCTCTGAGGACAGATCTCTTATTCCCTCTTATTATTTCTGAAAGTCCCATCACTTTTAGATCCCATAACATGGCAAGTCACGTATGTAACATTTTTGTATATACACATGCTTTATAAATAAGACCCATAACATCCAAACTCAACCAATGCAGCGCCAGTGCAACTTTGTCCAGCCCTCCTCTGAGACATAGAGTGAGTCAGATGGGACCGGCTAGTGTTTCAGGGAAAGAAAATCTTTGCCACTGTGCATCACTCCTAATAAATGAAATGATGATGAGAAAAACCATCAACAGATCACATCACATAAGACAGGTGATGTAAGAACATTATTTAAAATGTCCAGTGGGGTTTTACTATACATTTTCCGATAAATTGAATCATAAGACAGCCCAAACAGGTACATCATGATGGTTCACGGTTTTTATGTTTTTAAAAGTTACTAAATGAAAAAGATATGAGGAGATGAGTTTCTGTTGGCGGAGCTCTTCTGTTGTTCCTTCGAGGAGCGCTTGTGTTTACTGTTGGTGCCATGTTTGACAGAGATTGATCGTAGATGCTGCTAGAGGGGAGGGCTCATTCTGTGGCCAAGATTCCAAAATATCAGACAGGTTTGATATAAATCGCAGCTTGTCTTTTGTCGTACAGCGATTCTAAGTTTAATATTTGAGCCACGACTCAAGATTTTCCCCACAATCAAAAACCGTGCAGTGGACAGTGACACCCAGCTTCAGTGAAATACTGAACTCTATTTTGTTCTAAATGTAGATGCAGAAAAATTACTAAATGCAACCTTTTTGAGATATCTTTGTAAACGTATGCCTTGCTAAAAACCCTCCAAATGTCAATAGTGTCCTCCCTAGAGTTCTGTACATGTCTCTTTAAAACACACTCCTCTTTTGTTCTGTCTGTCAGGCCCACATTCAGCTGGTTGCTCTACTTTTCCCTCTCATCCTCCTCTGTCCTCCCCCTCTCTCCGTTGTGCATGTCTGTCTATCCCTGACTGTGGGAGGGATGAGGTGACCATCTGTTGTTGGGATGGGCAGAGAGCAGGGGATTGAGGTGAAGAGAGACAGTCAGCTACGGCATGAAGCAAGCCACACTGTCAGATTGTAATTTCAGGCAAAAGTAAAAGTGAAGCGGAGGGGAAGAGCGATGAGATGTGAGGGCCGATAGTGTCAGCGCAGCCCAAATGAGAGGGGGATTAGCAGCGACTGAAGCAGAGACGGAGGAAGAAGGCAGCAAAGGATGAGGCGGCATGATTTTGTAAGACAGGCCCTGTAACTTTGACTTATGCCTGCGAAATAATGCATTGAACGCTGTTTGTTAAAACTACATTTAAACTTTCACAATAGAGAGATCCATTGATAACCTGTGATGAAATAAATGCACAATATTTTGTGGAACCTTAAGCATAGAAATAATATCTCCATGACACCACAAGCACCTTTAACTGTGTGAAATTAGAACAGCTTTGAGTCAGGCACAGATCAAATAGAAAGGTGGGAATGCTTGAGTTTCATTGGCATTTGGCGCCAACTTGCATGAGTCAAAAGTCAACATCATGTGGTGTAGACCCACATGGAGAATACTTATCTACAAGGCGACCTAAAAATGCATAAGAAAAAGGCTGAAAGTTTTGCTCGAAAGGGTGGATTTCAACTAGTTAAAATGATGCCAAATCTTCTTTCTTCCTCAACTCTACCAACACATTTTGAAAATCGGCTTCCTGTACTCCAGTATTGCTGTGAGATCCTCATCTCTAAACATTGAGTGGGTGAATAAAAACTTATTATTTTGGTCATACCTAGTATTAGCCTGACACATCAACTTTTCCCACAACAACGGAAAGGTGGTGAACTATTGTAGATGCTGCTGTAGTGAGCTGCCTGTCAGTCTCCATCCCTCACTCGTCCTCGCTCACAAACAGCACCTAGAGATGCTTTAACTCCAGCCTCAATCTCCAATAAAACTGGAGCAGGAGAGTTGTACTTTTCCACTCTCAAACCACTACAGCTGCAACTATGAAGACAACTCTGACTTCTACTACACCCACAGTTCTACAAACACAAAACATGTTGTAGTTATGAGGTCATGAGGACTGCTTAATAAAGGGAAAAAATACAGTTTTGGTTGACTGAATTAGTCATTTTCCAAGCAAAAAGCCCCAAAGCAAAAGACACCAAATAGTTCCTCCGTCGAAACAAGTGCATTCATTTCACTCTGTGTTCAATTATAGTCTTATATGCATTTAACATTTAAGAAAACCTTTTTATCTGTGCACTTCTCATCAGTGAAAACCTGGCTTTGTTGAGTGTTTAAATAGAAGCATTGGTAGCAGGCAGCAGAGCAAAAAAGCTGTTTACACAGCATGTAGCTAACAGTCACTTGCTGCACTGTGGGGGGCAAAGGCAGAGTGCTCATTACAGATTTCAAATGTTCACATGTACAACAGTGTCATGTAAGGCCAACACTGTCTGAGCTGTGAGAAACTAGAGGAAAAAACAAGATTTTGTACAGAAGCAAGTTGCAGGTTAGATAAAAAGGTTAGATCTGGCAAAACCGAAATAGGAAATAAGTATCCGGAGGAACCACTGAAGTAAAAAGCAGAATAATTTGAATGTAGAATTTACGGCCAAATGAGTCACGGTGATGACAGCTCATAAAATTTGAATGAATCTGTGCAAAAGTGGAATTTATAATGATACAATCAGGAGAGAGAATAAATCAGAGTTTTTGTTCCATTGTGCCTAGAATGAGGTCGGAAATTGCATCGCCCGGATGAAGCACAAGGGCATAATAATTCAATGGAAGAATCCCTCTATTTGTCTATTCAGATGCTAGATTATTTCTGATTCAAACGAGGTTTTGTTTGAGTTGTTGTACTTGTGGCAGTAAAATAATTTTACAATTAATTTTAATACAGTCACTATCAACGTCAACATTCTTTAAGCATTACATTTTTCATCTGCACCTTGACAGCAGATATTGATATAATGGAATTAACGTCAATACATTTATACACTGTGAAACTATTGTCTAGTGATACAACAATGCAGCAGGTAGATAAGTGAAACAGCAAATACGTAAGAGTCTAACTCAAAACTGTGGGTACAAAAAAACTGGTGTGAATTTAAGAATGTGTTCTCCCTTGTTTCAATGAAGAAGTAATTTAAAAAAAAACATCCTTTAATTTTTATAATTTTAATAAGTAACTAACTAATTAACTCTTTTATCCAGTCATTCACTCATGTCGGCACAGATGTTTACCTGCTCTCGAGCCCCTGCCACTCACCCCCTCCACACACACACCCTCCCCCTTCTCTCTGCCCCTGGAGGGACAGAGCTGCCAAGCATTTATCCTGCTGGCACAGCACTTAAATTAGAGGAAACCAAGTGTTGAGCGCAGCCCGGCTTGGAGAGACAAGGGTAACCTGGAGTTAGTAGAGTCCCTGAAGACTGACCATAGTTTAAACGGCTGAGCCAAGCCTCTACCTGTGGCACAACAGCTCCAGATTGTCCTAATTGGTTTTTGAACAAATGTTGTATCACTTAATTGGAAGTCAGCTCCATCGGAGGTTTGTGTTGACAAAAGCGAAATTGCTTGTAACTATATTCATAAAAGAATCCACTAAATCCAGATCACTTTATTTAACAAACAACCTCAATACACATAATCCAAATTAAATCGCATGCAATTTCAAACTTTTCTCATAAACAACGGCAGACAACAAAATCAAAATTACAATCAAGCAACACTTTAAATTAAGAATCCAGCTCAATATGCAGGCTCATAGTTAAGACAGCTCTCTATCAGAACTGGCATTAACTTAATAAATCAATATTATTACAGCGTATTTATATATCGCTTCTTCACAAGGCATTCAAAGTGTCTTACGCTTATCTACGTTTCAACATATTAACACATCAACTTGACTTGTTGCCAAATATATTCTACTCACAAACATAATGAAGGGATGAGCTTTTCACCTGTTCTTACAGCCTTGTTGAAGTAACATCAGAGAGTTGGTGGCAGATCATTTAGGCAAGAACTGTGCCAACGGTTCAACTCAAAGTCCATTGGAATTCTCACTTCATATTTGGAGTTGACACTTGAAACCATGCACACAATCTCTTTGAGGATACATAAACTTGGCTGAACACGTGCAGAGACAGATGTAGACCCCTCTCTCTAATCACGCTCGGAAACACAGAAATGCTCCACCACTCCCAACAAAAACAAATATGTGCTTTGTGTTTGGCATTTTAAACACCGCATACTTTCACTAGTGACGTGGCTGCGTGATAAATGTTGGCAATGCAAATATATGCGGCATTGAGTGCAATTTTCATAAATAGCTTTTTATTCATCACTGTATTGCAGAAATTGTTGGGAACAAAAACACAAATTGTTTATATTTACAGTTATTTGTAAGGCTTTGTGCAACATACCAAGACAATCTCCAAATTAAACCAAAACAGCCACTAAATAACTATAGCTTCAGTTTTTGTAACACATAAAGGACTATAACCATGAATCAGAGCTATAAAGACTGAATCCTGTGTGTACGATAGATGAAGATTACAATAATACTATTTTGATTTGTAAAGAAAAGTAAACTTCTACAGGCCGACATGAAGATAAGGTGGAAAATTGTGTGTTATTGCCCTTCACACAGTTGTAGTATTCTGGAGGATCTCTCAGTGAGCACCAACAGGAGGCTTTGGAAAGAATGAAAAAGGTAGGATTCAATAGTGATGGCAAAGTCTATCCATTTATAGACATGTATCCTGTTCTATATTTTTTCAAAAGCTTGTTTTGCCTAAGTCATGTTCTATCACAGTTTCACAGTCCAGTGAACATGCACAGCAGCAGTTGCATCTTGAAGACAATTTGGAATACTGTAAATTTGAATTAGTTGCATGCCATTACTTGGATTTTGTATATTTTGCACAAATGGACAAACAGTGAAACAGGTTAGACACGTTCGTACCTGTAAATGTATATAGTGAATTTGTCTTTTGGAACAGACTAATAAGTGAATATGAAATAGATGAGAAATTAGGCAAAAACATATTTTATATCTGGGATACATACGTTTTAATATTTTTACATTTTTAGAAAAACAAAAAGGTCATTAGTAAACTTTACTCAATTCAATTAAATTCAATTTATTTTTGTAACGCCCAAAATCACAACAGTAGTTGCCTCGAGGGGCTACAGTGGAAAAATAAATTAAAACAGAATAAACAATGTTCATAGGGATGTCCCAGCATCCCGTGTCCTTAGACAGATGTCCCAAACTCCCCTGTCCTTAGACCTGGCCAGGGTCCTTCTCGGCCAGGAAAAACTACCAAACCTCTTTGGGAAAAATTAGAAACCTGGAGAAGTTCCACAGTGAAGGAGAGATCCGACTCCCTCAGACGGACAGGCGGACGCGCCTCAATTTGTAATTTACTATGACTTAACATACATTTGTGGGCCTTGCTATGGATTTTAAAATCTTAATATCGATATCTGCAAATATTGTTTTTGGCAACAGCAAAAACACAAATATTGGATATCATTTTGGCCGAAAAAAACATCCATATTGGACTTTTCCCCAATAAAGATGCTGTTACTACTGGCACTACAGAAGCTTCTATTACAACAGATTAGCAGACATGTGAAATGATCCAAAGCTACATAAATAACTCTTCAAATGGGACATTTTATTTTACGTCAAGCTCTCAACTAGTATTATATAATTATTTTGCATTAGAGATGTAATAAAATAATAATCAATCTGTAGAAATTTCCTGGCATTAAAGTTTAATTGACTTGAAAAAGAAAGCATCTCTAATTTGCTGTATTATTATTCCAGAACACTGACTTAGTCCCAGTGCCCCAAACCTAATCAGGATTCATTGTATTCATTAGGCAGGCAGCATGTTATGGCAGCTGTGCATTGAAGACATACTCAAGTCTTTCTGTGTGCCCCTCACAGAAGTCTAGTACAGCAAACACCATAAAGACCAGCTCAATGTGGTCAGAACTGAGAAATCCGACCATTTTACCACTTAACGGGCCATTGGTCATAAGTGGCCAATGAAATGTTAACTTACTGGGCAGCAAATGAACCACAAAACACCAATAACAGTGATGTGCTTTTCATTTTTGCTCTTTTGGGGTCTTTTGGAAAGGTCAAGGCGTTTAACCCACTGTAGCTTTATTCATAACCCTGTATTTATTCTAACATCCCAGAGAAAAGGTGAAGTACGGTATTTCAATTTTAAAGTGTACTTTCTCCAATAACATTGCCACATTAGTAGGGGCACACCGCTAATAGTGGTCTATGTGAAAGACATTGTCAATCACCATTGGCCCATCATTAAAAGCAGACAATTTCAAGAGGTCTCTGGTACGAGTTAAGAGCAGACCCAGAAGATGAGGAAAACGGGTACAAATAGGCTTTTTTTTCATACTTTTCATGATTTGGATATGACAACATTTCTTTTATTTCCTTTATTTTTTTACCAAATTAATTTGTTGTATTCTTTACCATTGCGAGATAGGTTTAATGATGACAAATACTGCCACTAGAGGTCAGTTAAGAGTCAAAGGGACCGATACTTATTTTCCTTCAAAACATATCAGACAATCTATTGTCTTTTTAATGCATTTATAATGACGCCTTGTTCATTTTACTTACAGTCAAAGCAGAAAAAACAATTATGCCTGCTAATTGTGAATGCATATCTTGACAGCCAGAAGCACGTTTAGCTGTCTTCACCGGAAAAATTGTACTGCATATTGCTTTTTACTTGGCATAAGTTATACTGTGCATGTTATGGTGTGTTCAGAGTGTAATTTCTGCTTTTGCCAAAAATTCTATTAACTCCAGAGTCAATAAATGTTTGGAATTAGTGAAAGGGAGATGAGTGTGTGTCAAATCTGTTAATTCCAACCAAATAAATCAATTATGCCTTTTCTAAATTACTGGTCTTAAGTGCACAATTGTGTGGGAGTTATTTTAGTTATGCTCAGGGAGCACAATCCAAGGCAAATAAACATGAACTACATAGTAACAAGATGAGTGTAAGATGAAAAGCATACAATGACACAGTCTAAATAAGTAAATATATATATTAAATCAGCTTTGTTTACATAGTACACTGATGTCTATAAATCTGTAAACTTAATGATGAAGAAAGGGTGCAAGTTATAACATTTCAGCACATTGTGAAAGATAATTAGACAAATATAGAAAAAAATACGTGAAAAATGTTGTAATGAAAAGCTACGGAAAACATGTACAAAAAATGCACATTAGGTTAAACCTTTGTACCTCTGCATGGACCTCTTACAAGGAACTGAATGCCGTTTTGGCTGAGACAAAACCTCAAAACAGAAATAAATTTACAAAACCCACATTTGCTAAGAAATAGAACTGGAACGAGACAAAATTCCCACAAGACGAGACATAAGATTGGGCCCATGAAAAGGAGACATGACGAGATCCTGAAATGCCCTTCTAATTATTATTAATTTGATTGTTGTTGTAATACTGCTTTTTGGAACTACAGCATCTCAAGGTGTGTAACTCACCAGCGTGAATCCATTTCTTGTCCAAGCCAAATGTAAACACATAGGGAAAAAATCTCCAGTTTCACACAGTCTAGTGGTAAATTCATCTCACAAGTCCTTGTGGCACGAGATCCTGTCCCATTCAATATGCATAAATATAGAGCAACAACAATTAATTGACTGTGACAAGTTGACAATAAAAATAATCGCAGCTTTAATCTTTTCATAACAAAGACAGCAACATTATTAAATAAAAATGCAAAAAAGTAAATTGTCAGGGCCGGGACTCGAACTCACGACACTCCGGACGGCTGCATACAGAGCCAGGTTTTTCATAAATTTTATCCATCTAGAAGCCTTAAGTCAACATATTTCTAATTTGATTTGCTTAAAATGTACTTAAAACTATCCATGTCTATTAGAAATTACTGTTTGACGAGTCGACTAATCAAAATAAAGTGAATTTTCACCTGTGCAATACTAGGAGCCTCGCGTTCCAAAGCCTTCAGTGGTCCAAATGCAGTCTCCTTTTGGTACAAAAGTGGTTTTCTCTTTTCTGGCATCACTGGTTTCTCACATCTCACACATTCTCCTCTTGTGCTCGGCCTTTCAGCACCTCCCTGCACATCTCCTGTCTACTACTTCCTTGTGTCCTTCCCTCCTTCTTTCACCTCTCACTCTTAACCACCTTGCTTTGTGCCGTCCAAACAAAATCCTGTGTCTCCATTTTCTCCTGGTGAGGCCTCCCCACTGACTCTCCCATCAGGGCTCAAATTGAACTGCTGATGGTTGCCTTCACTGAATGTAGCATGATTCTTCGGAGCCTCTACCAAGACTACCAAAGCAACACAACGCTGAAATCTACTGCAGACTATTTTACATTTTGATCAGGATGTGGCAAATAAACCATGTTTTGAATGATCCATTGACAATACTGTCAGCAATAGATGGATGTTATTTTTTCATACAGAATCCAGCAATTAAAGGTCGTAAGACTCAGAACGTTGAGGCCGATAAGTAAAAATGATCTGTCGAGGTCTATACACTATACACAAGGAAAAAATGCATTAATAGACATCCACAACCTTGTTTCACTACAAACCTATGAGCAGTGCAGTCACATTTTCGGTAGTGCTCACATAACAGTTAAGTGGTCAAATATAACTTAATATTATTCTTTTAGTCAGGTGGTGAGCCCAGACAAAATATTGGCCTATGAAATATGCTAAACAGTGCAAATATTCTTTCAGCGCGAGTCAGCAACTTTAAAAAAAAAACATCAATCTGAATGTTAGTTGTAGCCTTGGAAGGACATATGTGACAGTGGGTTTCATTTGACTGATACTTTTTTGAGTGAAAATAAAAATGTTGTAGCTCATTGGAGATGACACGTCGAAAATGCCCAGTCGCACATTCGAGAAGGAGTAGTTTCTTGCTACATTATAGATTTCTGTTCTTACTATCAAAAACACATTTCCAAGGTAACCATCTGAAGTGCTTTGTGGAAACGTATGCACGAGTGAATGAAATATTTCCGGATTTCGACAGGTTAGCGGCCACACAACATAGAGTTGCTGGCAGACAAAATTGCTTGCATTGAGTACATTTAGCCTGTAAAAATATAATATCCCTCCATGGCTAGCGCTGAACGTCTGAGTCATTATGTTAGCCTCCTGGACGTGTGAGTTGGAGTACTTGACTGTCCTGCCAGAATTTAACAGGACAGGACTGACAGCAACCTGCCAACTGCCAGCATCATCTGTAATGTGAGTGGAGAAGTACCTCCCAGAGGCCTCTCATCACTCTTTATTGCTCTGCAAAAGAAACCCGGAGGCGCAAAAGCACACAAGCACCAGATCTGCACCCTGAGAAGCAGGAGTGTTTGTGCAACTTCGAGCAAAAATCCTAATTATCAAGTGAAAACAATATGACAACGTGTTATAACCTTTGCAATAAGATGTGGAAAGTCTCAGTGATGTTTTCATAAAGATGGTAATTTTGTCAAAGCCCAGGTGAGAAGATTCGTCTTCTCATTTGTAACCCTCGGGCCTCTGTGCCTATCAAAGCTGGCAAAATCTACTGTATTAAGTCACGGGACTCTCGTAACGGTAGAGCAGAACCACAGAGGGGCATGCAGCTCCCCTCTCTCCACATGGGTACTACACAACCTACCCAATGTGTGATCATGCAGCCAATGTCACAGATTTGCACAAATTAGCATTTAGCTCAGCGGCTGCCTCCTCGGTGGTTGGAATTTAACGCTGAGTAAATGAACACACACATTCACATGGAACTTCAACGCAGTGGATAGCAAGCTAACAAACAGAGAAAGCAATAGCAGCAGCAACACCATGGGGATACAAGGCGAAAACTACAAAAATAACATCATCAAAGACTGGCTAGCAAAGGTTTATGAGAAAAACAAAAGTAATGGAGCTGTTTCTGTGTTCTTTTAAGATTATTTTTGGCTGCGTTCATACTCACTGGTTTGGCTATACCTGCAAGAGGGTGCAACAGGAATATATATAGATCTGTGATTGACAATTCAAAAACCTGTTAGTGACAATCACATCATGTTACAACTGCAGCTAAAATCGCAATTCAGCTTTAAGTGTTTCCATTTTTACTTTGTGTTGTTTTGTTTCTCCCTTTTTTCCTTCACTTCTTCTACTTGTCTCCTTCTCACTCCCACACAAGCTGACACAATGAAGGTATTATCTGCCAATTTCCCCATACGCCTCACTTGGTGAAAGCTGAATCAGCAGGGCCCTTGATTTGAATGGTTTTCTGATTTTTTTTTGTGCTAGTGTGACAGCAAGCATCCCCGGGAGAACTCTGCAAGCCAGCTCCGTCGCAAGCTAGCATGGACAAGTACTTAGAAATAAAGGAGTGACTCATAATAAATAACACCCTGTAAAATCAGGAGTTCTTTCTTTTCCAAGATCGAGAAGTTCGGCGACACAAAAGAACAATGTGGGGTCAGTGCCCAGAGGAGAATTTTTTTCTTTATGGCAGTGAGAAGAGACAACTTGTTCTGAGAATCCCTGGGTAAAATTTAAGTTAACTGATGAAGCTAAAATGTTGAGTTTATTTAATGAACACTATATATCAGCTGGTTTACTTTTTGATTCTGCATCGCCTGGTCAATCAGGGACGAAATCAGCTGCAAGTTCTGAAAACCCTTTCGGAGGAAATGTTTGGATAATTGCTAACCCTAACCCAGTTTGTTTCACATCTTAAATACCTTAGTTTAATTCTAGACCAAGAAGTGCCTTTTAAAGATCATCTGCAAAAATTGACTCAGTAATTGAAGTTAAAGCTTGGGTTCTTTTGTTGTAAAATATGGTATCGGCCTCTTTTATGGCTCTATTGGCTTATGGTGAAGTTTTTTATATAAATGCAACTGCAAAATATCTGAAATCCTAGGATACTGTATATCACTGTGCTTTGAGATGTACAACAGGTTGTGGCAGGCTCACCCACCACTGTGAACTCCATGCCAAGGCTGGATGGCCTTATTTGGGTGCCAGGAGGTTCACCCATTGGATGTATAAAGTACCGTATTTTACAGGACTATGAGTCGCTACGGAATATAAAAATGCATAATAGACAAGAAAAAAACATCTATAAGTCGCAGTGGAGTATTATTTGTGGAGATGTATTTGAAAAAATCCAAGACCAAGAACAGCCATTTCATCTTGAAATGCAATTTCAAATAATAACAGATTAGAGAATAATATGGTGAATAGGTGTACGTATGCTAACGTAACACCTTCATCTACATGACGCATAGACAACGAACTGTCGTATGTTAACGTAGCATATTAACAGTTATTCAGATAACTATTGCATAAAGAACATGCTAACAAGTTTACCAAAGCATCAGTATTACCGGTACCTCAAATCACTAAATCCATCGACACTCAGCCAACTCCGGAGGTAGACGAAGCGCCTTATTCAAAATAATCAAAATGTGAAATGCGGTTGCCACTGTGAAAATAGCAACCAAAATGATATAATAATGTGTTAATAATATCACATACAAGCAGGGGAGAAACTCAGTTTGGTCAAGGGGGGGTCCAAAAATGTATGAAAATGATAACGTCTTTAACGCTTTAAATGGGGTTGTAAAAATACAACAACATTGTTAATATGATTAAAATTAGAATACTAATGTAAGTATTTGCCCTTTAAACAGTCAACATTTATTCAGAAATCAGGTGCTTCAGGCTTTTTTTTTTAAAGTGCAGTCATGTTTGAACAAAATAAACAAAGACACTGTATTAAATACAGCCATTTTCTAAAGGAAAATTACTTAAATGATCAACACCACTGTTCAAAGAGCATTACTTTAAAAAGCAAACACTATGAGACCACTATGGGAGCTTAGGTTACTCATAATTATCCTACTAGATACAGCAAAAAAGCAAGGCATAAAGCTGTCATGATCATTCCCTGCTGCTCCTTCCTCCTTCTCTCCCTGCTCCCCCTCCTCCCCCTCTTTTCTCCTTATTTGTCAGTTCCTGGGTGGATCCTTCATTGCTTCCTCCTGCTGGATTCCACATCTGCAACCCATCTCCAATCACCACCTACTACTTCACAAGCAAAAGCTGACCAGTCTTCAGCGTCAGATCGTGCCGTCATGCTTTGTGGTGCATATTCGCTCCGGCAACTTTTTCCATTTTTGCTATTTTTGTTATTCTTGATACTTACCTGCATTTGTTTTCCGTTTGCTCCGGTGCCTCTCATGCGAGCAGCTCCCGTTCCTGTCAGCCCACCAATCAGCCTGCCACCACCTACTCCTCTGCTGTCCCGTTGGATCCACTCAGCCCCCTCCCGGAACCAATTTTGTTTCCTGACAGAATAAACTTTGATTCTGCCTTTTTGGGTCCTCCTGTCTTGTTCTTAACAAAAGCAAGACACTTGTAGTAAGATTCAATTCAAAACTTGTAACTTATTATTTTGTAAAATGTGATGCAGTTGACAAAAAAAAATGTCTACCGACAGCTGGCTACACAGGAGGATGTGTTGTTAACTCTGTAGCAGCTTCACCAGTCCTCACGGCGTAATACTGAGGTTAAATACTGACACACGTGCATCTACTCTTGTCTTTTTATCACTTAATGTGTTTAAAACAATGCCTCCAATTGGATTGTGTTGTGGAATTTGTGTCAATGTTTTGCGGGAAAATTATAAAAGTGTAAGAGTTTGCAACGTATAAAATCACGTAGGCTGTATATTGGCTGTTTCATTCATCATTAGCGTTAATGTTTAATAGTTACGATAAGTGAGCGCACACAAGGAGCACAGTGGCTTTAAAATCGGCTAAATTACGAGAATCCAACTTCGGGTCACGAAGGAGGCATTTGTAACGGGCTTTAATAACTAAAATATTAGAACATCAACTTCAGAGTTCAGTTATTGTACCCAGCAGGCGCAATCTCATAGTTTTCTTCTGGCAGAACGTCTAAATCACTAAACCAAACCTTACCTGATACGTATAGTTTAGGTTTTCGGCTTGTGACTCCCGTCTCCTCCTCCCTTTTCAAGATCCCGTGCCTACGACATTAAGCTATAATAACTCTTCAAGGTTTATGGCTATACATTTTCTTCACCGTGAAACTTATGGACATTACTGTAAGCGCAATACAAACTTGTTTAATGGGGAAGTGTATGAGTAAAACCTGAAGTCCTGAATGATCCGAGTAGCTAGGCTATGCTGGGCTTAGCTAAATACAGGTGCCGGTTCAAGAGAAACATTTCCTCATAAGTTTTGCCTTGCGCAAAAAAATTTAAACAAATGTTTACATATCATGTGCTTTGGGAGTGTCCTGTTGCTCAGAAATGAGCTGAGGTAAACAAAGCAATGCAGTTTTTGAAATCGCCATGCCATTCGATTTCAGGACTCAAAACCCCTGAAATGGACACAATAAATGGATAAATCTGGAATGGATTGCGCTGATGCGATACAAGCGCTTTGGCAGAGAAGTGCTACATCGAAGCAATTCCAGCATCAAAATTACGGTTCTTTTTAAAAAATATTTAATTTTGTTAAAAAAAATATGGGGGCCCATCTCTGCTGAATCACACAGCTCCTGCTTCTGGTCGTATAAATGCACATATTTCAGTTTGGCTGATAAGATCACTTTTTAGAATCAACTTTAACTCTATCACACAAGAACTAGAACAATCGTATCTAATGTCTCCATAAATCTTCATAATCCACAGTTGGTAAAGTGTTCATTCATGTCCAGAAAAGGGGTCAATGTCACGTTACATTCTCACAACCTCGCACATAACTAATAAAACATACAAATTAAACATAACCACAACCTCATGCTGTGTGGCATGTTTGAAATCTTGATCAAATTCTTTAATCAATATCAACTTTGAATGTCACCTTCTTTCTCAAGAGTGAAGACATGAATAACACCCCAGTACATGGACTAGAAGAGTTACTACAGTATCGAGGTGATAGGTCACAATAAAAAAAAAATGGATGACGCAGGCTGAACCGAGGATCAAGGACTGGATAGACATTATAATTTGAAAATGGACACATTTTTAAGACTTTGGACCAAATGGACTGAATATGCCAGACATTTAAGACTTTGTAAATTGTTCAAATGATCTCTTTGTATTTGTTGTTGTTGTTCCTTGGTTGTTGTTTAATTAATTAAAAGAAAAAAAGGAAAGTTGTAAAGTTGTATTTAATAGCAGGTGTAATGTATATTTGCTAAAAATTACATTCTTACCTCTCCACAGATCGTACCTGTAATGTGGCCAGGTGGTGACATTTGCTTGGAGAGAGATGCGCTTAAATTAAACTTAATTTATTTCTGTATAGTCCAAAATCACAACAGCAGTGGCCTCGCAGGGCTTAACAAAGTGGTGATTTTACCTACAGAAATTTAGAAATTCAAACAATGAAACAGTCATTGATCAATAATGGGAAGCAATTTAATGCCATACTGTGGAAGATTCCATGCATCTCGATGGAAACAGATGACCTTTCACCAGAAAAGATACTTAGTGCACCTTTACACCTAAAAAAGAACCGTCATCATAATTTTTGTTATCATAATTTTCCAGTGAGAAGTCATTTGCTCATTGAATTTCACATGACTCTTGGTTTGATGTGTGGCTCTATATTTCTATATTAAGTAACATTGTACCAAGAGGTAGGCAATATCTCAAAATTCAAATAATATTTTGAATGTTGTAGTATATTGTTAATGGTAAGAAAAAAAAAAAATCTCCAAAAAGAGCTGAATAGGGTACAAAGTGATAATTCGGCACGTTTTTAAAATTCATTTAAAAAACATTTCACATTTGTCTGATAATTGAACCTCAACTAATATGTTCAAAGGCATGATCACATCACAATCTATTTCACATTCATAATGGTGCACGATGTTCTTTTTCTGTTGGGGGGACCTGATATTTAAGTAGGTGTTTTTATTGCTAAAAAAATCCTTAAATGACATGTATTCTTATTGTGAGTAGGGTCATCACTCCACAGATCTGACCTGTAACTTGACCTGTAACCATAAAAAGAAAATTCAATGCAAAGCAATAATGTCTCCGTGGAGACAAGTAGGAGGGTGTCCCTCTTACACACAGCACCCCTTTTAATTGATTAAAATAATATTTTAGACTCAAAAATTAAACAAAAGCACCCCTTTTAAATTCAGCTTTGTTGCAGGCCTACAATTATGCTATCAGTCATGTACCATTATAAAAATAGAACTTTTTCTGCATTTTTCACTTTTGCTTTTTAGGGCTCCATGAAACCAAAAGGAACATTCATTATGTCTAGTTATTAACTCACGCGCTTAACATTAAAGCTGAGAAACAAACCTATGTTATTAGTGTTATTATTATTCCTAATGA
Source organism: Chaenogobius annularis (assembly GCA_015082035.1). Taxonomy (NCBI): domain Eukaryota; kingdom Metazoa; phylum Chordata; class Actinopteri; order Gobiiformes; family Gobiidae; genus Chaenogobius; species Chaenogobius annularis. The sequence continues at coordinate 374,317 of BJKM01000240.1, read as the reverse complement.
TCTACTCCAGAGTATTCCAAACTTTTCAGGCCGGGACCCCCAAAATACAAACCATACAACCAACTCGGAAACCCCACATAAAAATGAAATACACGTGTCATAATTTCAAGTTGTAAATCTTCTAAAATGAGGTTTATTTGTATATAGATTTTAGTAGTTTATTATGTTGTCTGACCCAATTCCACTAAAACATACTGTTGTCAATAAAAAAAATATATGTAATGCAGGGTCATAATTTTAAAATTACATTATGAAATCATCTCGCGACCCCCGGCTCATGCTTCGCGACCCCCACTTTGGAAACCACTGAAGCACTCTGCATTGTAAAGCCATTTATGAAAACACAGATATTTTTTTGCATGTATGTAATATTAAAATGTCAAATCTTGTACCACTTCAAAGGCACAAAACAACCCGACCTTTAAACGTGAGTAAACACAATTCACTTTACATTATTTCTCATTATTCTTACAATTATGGTAAACTCTCAAACATGCTTTTACCTCATTAACTTTAGAAGATTAGAAATGTCAGCTTTCTTAAATGACTGTAATGAAGGTCACGGAAGCACTGGGCTCGTGGGAGTGCAAGCTTTGAAACATACATTACCTTTAATAAAGTTAATAGCATAAGTGAAGGCTGGATAGGCCTGTCTGATGATAAAGGCATTTGTATTTCAGAATTTGTTTGTAAAGGTCCAAGCTATAAGGTTAAGATCATTTTGATTAAGACCACATAAATGGATATGATATTGTACAAATCAAAATCATATAAACTAATCATAGCAAGTTTTGCCAATACTACTTTTGTCAAACTAATTACCAATTAATTTTAAAATGTATTACATATCTATCAATCTTTCAGCTGGAGTATAAGGAGTTTTGGGGGGTATGAATGGTGGTGAAGGCACAAAAGTGAAGGAGCAAAGCCAGCTGCACTGGTTCATATTGACAAAGTTGGTGTTGTGCAAAGGGGAGATCTACAGTGCATCATTTCCCACACAAACAGCTCGGGGATAGAGGATTTATTCCAGAGGTATTTCTTTCAGATTTTTCCCCTTGGTTGCGTTTTTATCTCACTGTTGTTATGCAGTTGTTTATTCTTCACTGTCTGCTGTTCCATTTTCTTTCTGAGGTTCAACTTTTCCCATCACAGCAGAGCTGCAAGGGTGATCTACCAGGAGGTGACACACAATCGCAAGTAGGTCTATGCAAAAAGCTGTTTTAAAACCCATCTGTAATAACCCTCACCAACCACAAACCTAATACACTGTCTCGCACAAGGATAAATACGATTATGGAGAGATTTAAACGACCAATCTGCAGTTCTACCACTTGAAACTTTACTGTCCCAAGATTAATCTAAACTTTAAAAACCCATGCAGGGGTTCAAATAGACGTGTGTAAATAGAGCATGCATTTTAACTTAAAAACACATATTTTAACAGAGAACATTTTGAAATGTTTTCTTCAAGATCAGTATCAAACTAGTGACTTTTTGCTACAACTTGAGTGTTTGTCCAAGCTACAGTTTTTGTGATTGTTCTCAAAATATTCTCAAAATCTACAACCAATGACTTCAACCTGAATCTCATTACTTGCAACCATTATCTTAACAAATTACATTGCAGGTTATTTAAGTGTACTAGTTCACATTCCTTTCTTCACTGACTTTCATGTTGCAAATAATTCCTCACAATCAAACTAGTGTATGTCCAATGTGTTTAATATTCAACCCATTGGCAGAGGCTTTGTTTGCCTTTCTGGGGTGAGGACCTCTTGGCCTCTGGTTGGCACGGCTCTAAGGTGCAAAGCTCCAAGTCTAGACAGTTAAAGTTTAAACTCGGAAGCCTTGCATGAAGCAGATTGCTTTGGGCAGAGGGTTGAACGGGGCATTTAAAGTTCCCAACACCAATTAATTATTCTGGTGAAGCATGAATAAACAGCTTTGTGGAGATGCACAGCTTTAAAAAGGCAGACACTTTGATGTTTGACATAGCATACAAAATACACTACAATGTAAGCCTCTATACTAAAATATCAGACACTATTTAATGCACTGTTTTTGTTTTATTTTGCAGGCTAACTCAAACATCTGTTCTTTTTGTCCTTTGGCCTCCCCAGTTTATTTATTTTGCATTCACAGTTTGTGAAAGGTGCCCTACTATATATTCAAAAATGAACCACTTTCAAAACTTGGGCCCGTTATAAAGATCTATGGATGGATTCACTTTTTAATCAAAGAACAAATATTGTTTTTTAAATCAAACAGTTGTAAGACACTGGTAAGAAATTCTTACTCTTTAATTTTTTTTAGGTCCTGCTGTATCTTTCATTGCACTAGTTTTTGTCTCGATAATGAAATAAGGATGCAAATCAAACTGAATAGTTATGGTTGTAATAACAGACCGCAGCTATCAGATCTACTGGATTAACCTTGTATGGTGGACACACTGTAAACACTGTAGGCGGTTAAACACAACAGAGTAAGAGCAGCAGAGTATTGAATGTCTGAAACATGAGCACTCGCTTACTGCTTGACTTCCTGTAACAAAGTGCGGTGCATAAGGCCTAGCACTGCTGACTCAGGACCTGCGGCTCAGCCCCAGAGAGGAACGAGCCAAAAAGCAAGAGTAATGCGCTAATGACGGCGGGATATGAGCAGGTAATGGCACATATACGTCTAAAGCTCACGCCCAGATGGAATGGAAATAAATACAGACTGCATTCAGAGGTAAAGTGTTCAAACAGTTTTACACGAACGCCGGAGCCTGATCATTAAATACTTTAGACGACAGATACGACAAAATATGTAGCTTTACAAGTAACGTTTCTAAATAATGATTGCGAATTCAATCTTTTGGACCTAACTAAAATGAGATCAGAACAAAAAAGGAAAGAAGTTATCCACTAAACCAGATCGGACTACAAAAGCACCCCGGTCAAAACCCTGTGTGCCACTAAGACCCAGCTTGAGAAACACTATCATATTGAATTAAAAACGTCCAGCATAAATTATTTGACTATTTTGGAACACCTACTTTCCCGCACACTTCTATAATGAGACAGTTCCTGGCACCTGCTGATGTGCTAATGGAGAAGATCAATGTGAATCTTTGTCAACAATAACAAGCTAAGCCCTCCATCATCCCTGCATTAGGAGTAACTCTGTTTAAAGACTATAGTTGCAGGGGAAGGAAACTCCAACCCGAAACTTTCCTCCATGGAAATGTTATTGCTTGCTCGGAATATTCCAGTGTAGCGTTGTTACGAAACAAGTTAGAGGCTTTTGACATTAACAACACAGAGACAACTTATCCTCTTTCCTCATAAACAGGAGTGTCAACTTTAGTGTTTTACAGAGGGGGAAAAAATATTTGAGAAGTATAACGCAATCCGTGTTGCCAAAGATCAAAGAATGTTTACAGAGATTTTAAATGCACAAGTGACTTTCCTAAGAGGTTGGGCATACAACAAATGCAGAAATGTCTCCAGGCTTCAGCACCATCAGAACAAACGGGCCCAGGAGCGCAGAGTCAACACTGTGGGGAGTGATAAGTGATTGCTCAAACAGCTTCTTTGTTGCATCAGAGCAAACTGAGGTGTGTAATCAAAATGAAATATTAAGAGTCTACAACATGACGGTGACAATGACAAGCTGTTTTTGTAAGGTAAGACACTGCATGTAAAATTAAAATGAACACATGTTTAAATGTGCAAAGTCTCTAATATCGACTTCAAACATCCCAAAATATTGAGGAAAATTGGACTATACCAACTTCAAATGCCAGATACATTTTGGAGACGTATTTTACATTGAAAAGAAACAAGTTTAAAAAAGCTCCAATAAAGACTTTCCAAAGTTTTTCACTTTCCTGCTTTATTCCTTTTATTTATTTAATTTTTTTGCGTAAATAGTTACAGCTACTTCTGAAATATTCTGCTATTGTTTTGTAATAGGCTCAAAAGTCATGCATTCAGCGTTGTCCATGCTTCTTCCTCATCACGCTCCACCAGTCTGTCTCCCAGAGGGCTGCTGGAGATGTTTCCGTCCTTGGTCTGACACATTGTGCTGGAGTGATTTATACCTCTGCACCTCCACTGCTCTCGCTCTGTCTCTGCCTCACTCTCTCTCCTCCTACATATCTTTGTGTCTCATTCACTTTTGTTTCCTTATTCTTTCACAGTGTCTGTCTTTTTTGCCACAAGCCGCCGATGCTCCGACACCAGATCTGCATGAATGCACAAAGCTGAAAAGGCTAAGAAGGGGGTTACAGTGGCGCTTTAGGTTGCCCCCAAGTCAGGGCTAAGAGGGATGGAGACAAGTCGGATTATCATATCTGACCTTTGATAGTTCAACCAGAACCTTGAATGATAAAACTTAAATCAGATCAGGCATAATATTACGGCCACTGACAGGTGGAGGGATGCAGATGTGGGGTTTTATAGCACTTTGTCCCAGTATTTGTTCTAGGTTCTGGAACAATAAACAAATGTAGGGATCCGCCAATCGACAGTTTGTGGCAGTGGCTAGACAGCTGGGTCCGAGCATCTCTAAAACTGTTCTTGGCTTGTAATATGGGTATCAAAGACGTCCAACAAGAACCACAGCTGGTGAAAAGGTTGAGAGACACAGAGCATTATCATTTCTTGACTGCATTAGGGCAGTGCCAACAAATGCCAACAAATGAATCAAATGTTTCTTACAAAATTTATACAAAAAGAAACTGAAACAATACCATCTGGGAACTTATTGATAAAGCAGACAAAACAGTGGAACTATGGAACACTCCTGGATGAAAAATGGATTGCACGCTTGTCTCTAAGAAGCTAGAGGTATCCTCAAAACCACAAAATGCATTCTTCATTTCCTTTCCTTTGTTGGTAATAAAACTTCCCACGGCACGTTTTAAAGTCTGTGAACAGTTCAGACAACGATTAATGATTCTTAAAGTAGTTAACCATGACTATTTTTGAGTAGACGTTGTAGCAAGACAGAATTCTGTGTTAGGCAGGTAGATATGGCCTGAGAACAGGAAATATCAAGAGTTAATCGAGATAAAACTAGAAAGGTACTTCTCGTTGAAACACATACACAAATATTCAAACACAAAGTGTGTGTTTTGACTCTCCCAGCTCTTGTTGTCATGTCTCTTCTGCGCACTACTTGGTGACAGGTAACAGCGTGTGTGCCAGACTTCCCTTTGATATGGAACATCAGGAGCGTTTCCCTGCTTCGGCGAACACTGTAGTGTCTAAACAGCATTAAAAGGCGGGCCAGTGTCATCTGCTGCTTCTGCAACATGACTGTTCCAATGGAGACAACTTTACAAAGAACAAGTAGGATTTACCAAAGGTTAAGAGTATCAAGTTAGTCTAACTACTATTATGCAAAAGAACACCTCTACTCCAGTAAGAGGTTTGAAAGAATTACAATCTTCCTTCTGTGAAGCCCCACCGTGAAAGAAAGAAAAAAAATACACTAAAATGAACACAATGACTTAGTTACAGGTGTTTTTATAGTACTGTATATGTATGTATAGTATATGTTCTTACTTTACCTCTAACATTCCAAAGAATGGCAAACAACTGATATGTCTCCATGGAGAATGGTCTAAATTTTGGTTTCAACTTCCCGCTACCAGGAACCTTACGTGGAGCTGCTTTAAAGTCACACATTTACTACTACTGCTACAGCCATGTTCAGCCATGTTACTCCAAACCACATTGTAAGAATGACAATGTGCTCCCTTAAGCCCTCTCCAATGATGAGAACGTCTCACACACAATTGCACTTTGCATGTCTCATGGGGCCAGCTCAGAGCGTGCGTTTCAATCTCTCCTCTTAGGTTTTCACATCACAAGTTGCCTACTCAACATGTTTTATTCACATGAGGCGTGTTGCAGAGGCGAAAAAATGTCACTGCCATTTGGAACCTTTGAGTTAAGCCAGGAACATTTGCGTTCACACTCCCCTCGAGCTCTCTTCACCAGTGACCAAACGCCACCTCCACTTCAGTTTTGTGGGTTTTATTCAGGGCACATGGGCTGGGTTCACAAGCAGCACCAGCCCGGACCACTTAAATCTGATCACACTGTCTGCATGTTAGCGCCTGGACTGACAGGGGCAAGGAGTGATTTATGAAGGCCCGTCCGGAAGCACGCGCTCAGACCAATTTCAGTGTCTTACAGACCTTTTGTGTTATCTACTATATCTGAGGCAATATTGTTGTAATACAATTGGTATTTCAATGTGATTATAAACATGGAATTCTACCATAAAATGTACAATAAGTTATGTATTATTAGTGCACATTTGGAGTAAGGGCAACATATTTTAACAACTGGCATTAAACCTCCATTACACAAGCCACATCCTGATCCTTACCATTTACAAAACCTTAACATCAAACCTCTTACTATTCCAGACAGAAATGACCGGCCTATGTAAGCGGGGGAGGGGGAACAGCTGGGAGGGTAATAGTAGTAGTAATAGTAGTAGTACACGCGTGTTTTTGAACAGGGAGGGGTGAGAGGGTAAATCCAGTGAATGTAGATGATGGTTCTAATCCCCTCGTTCAGGTCAGTCAGACGAAGGATAGTTTTAATGCTGGCTACAATAACACACTTTTACTCTCAGGCTTTCGGAAATAGTAGCTAGATAAGTCATAGTTATCTACTCTATAGACCGGTGAAAATATATTATATGCAAATTTATTTTCAGGATTGCAATCACATCCGCATTTTTTATTGTCGTTTAATTTAAGACTGTGGGTAGAAGCAGGCAATATATTGAAATTAAGATCACATTGTCAATTGTCTTTATTGAGTATTTTGTTAGAGCAAAAAATGCTGCAAAAAGAGCTGATTAAAAATAAGGGTATATCGGAATATTTTTTCACGTTTAAAGACATGTTTAAACGCCTTTCCGTTAATAATATTGTCAAAATATTTTTGAATAAAATTGTGTATATCATTTTAATCACAAAATTAAATTTTAGCTTTGACACTTTTCACACCATTTGATAGACCTGGGCCTTGATGCAAGTTCCATGTCTTCTGTCTACAAGAAAAAGTGTTCCTCACTTCATCAAACCTCGGTCTAAACACAATGAGAAACCTGTGAACAACAAAGTGATACTTTGAATAATAGTTCCATTAGGCACTTAACACAAAACTACAGAAAAATACTTAAACCGATCTCTAAGAGGTTTCTGAATACATACTCTCTTGTAAGGCCTTACATCCGTCTCAAATAGAACTGAAAAGCATGGAGGTCGCATAAGTACTGCCTTACAAATGCAAATCTTTTAAAATTATACAGCCATGCTGCCCGGTGGTTGAGCGGTTAAGGCAGCAGCACACATGCCAGGCTCCATGTGCAGCCTGCACAGTATTGTTAGTTCAAATCCCAGCTCTGACAATTTAGTGGATGTCCTCCTTCTCTCTCATCCCCATTTCATGCTGAACTGTCCTGTCATTTTTTTTTTTTTTTAAATAAATGATCGAGCCATCTAGTGCATGTGCACAAAGGTCACACGTGACACAGATTTCCTCAAATAACTGATCTGATAGCAGTGCATTTAGGGCATCTAGGACATTGAGAACACCACTGGGCTTTTAAAACATACTGTAAGGTCTAATTCTGCTGGAGAGAAGTCACATGACAATACAATTAACCTGCACTTGCAGGAGGCCAAGTAAAGGTCAGTGAATCAGCATTAAAATGTGTGCTTTGTACCTGAGGCTCTAAAATAAGTTTATTCCTAAATGGCACATCCACGGTAGATGTTTTGATTGCGTCTTCATTCAATGAGCTAAAAATAACCAGAACAATGTGAATATGAGGTCTATCAACGTAGAAAAAACACTGCCATCAAAACTGAGAAGTTTTGGCTTCATGAGCATGAAACATTCTGTTTCAGCTTACACGCTAATGCACGTGACAGGCTGGCGCTCCTGCACCTGCCATGCTTTGCCATGGGCAACTCAGCATAGGAAAAGAAAGCTGAATAAGAACGGACAGTTGAGGTATGATATCGGGACTGTCTGTTGTGAGGCGCAAACGTCTGATGGTGACTAAAAGTGCACCAGCCCACCGGGGAAAACTCCCGGTGCTACAGATGGCCAGTCCAGCCCTGGTTAAATATGTCGGCAGTGACGGAGGGTAGCAGAAGAGTTTCTGAGAACTTAATCTTCAAATTAGCAGTAGCTAAATCTGGTGCAGATCATCTTTTCTCTTGAAGATTAATGATTTTGTACATGGTCCCTGACAAATAAAGACTAAACTAAACTAACTAAACTAAAATGCAGGACAGACAGGATTATTCAAATTTGCATGAATCAAGCAAGATACAACTCTTGAGTTAGCTAATAAAAAAACAACAACATCAATGTTATAACAAGGTTAAAAGCTTAGAAGAGTCGATTTTTTTAACCAAACTTTTTAATCTATGATGGTTTAACATTAATTTGGTCTATGGTTTGGATCAAACTTGGACCAGTTTTATTGACTTGAACACTAAAGTGACAAGGAGCAGTAGTTGAATTGTTCAAATACAAGGAAACTGTATACGAGTCAGTTATGAAGTGATTTCCAAAGCATGAGAGAACAGACTGAGCATTCGAAGATGCCACCAGGAGCCGAAGATCCTGCACTGAAAATAACTGTCCTACTTTAAAACAGGTGTATTTATCTTACATAATGGACTTCAACTCACATGTAATCCAAATGTTCATACGATTATTGTGCCAGTCCAAATCAGTGTACTTATAATCCATAAAGGAGTAATGAACGACAAGCAGAACCTTCTTGGATAGCTCACAGCAGGACATTTCACTCTGAATCGAATGCATTAAACGGCTGTATGTCCAAAGTTACCACTGAGACTAATGTTGCATTCAAGTGCTCTGGCTGTATACTAGTGGTGTCTTCAAACTGACTGTAGTTGTACACACATCAAGGTGTTTGCATTCTTTTTCAGGTAACAGGGCTTTCTGTTAGCGCTCACATTTTTTCAGGCTAAAAGTAAAGGCAGTAACTGTTGAAGTGCATTTGAAATAACCTAATTTAGAAACACATGAAGGGAATTATAGAGGTAAGTATACCTTGCTCTTTTAAACAATGACAGAAAACAATAAACAGACAAGCTAGTCAACAGAAAAGTGGCCAACGATATGCATCTTTGGAAACACCTGAACTTCATCTTCCGTAAAGCTGCACTATATATGCCATCTGTCTGTCTCATTAAACTTCTTTCGCTCCATGGAGACAAGCAGGTGGCGCCACAGGTCAGCTCTGTGGGCAGGGTCGCCTCCTGCCTACAGTAAGATTGCATGTTTTCAAAGGTATTTTGGAGCAGTAAAAATGCCCATAATGAAATGAATGCCAGAAAGATGAGTTTACTGCCATACTGTGAAGAAATCCAGGCAAAATAGTAACATCTCCTTGGAGCCAAGCAGGTGGTGCACCCCCATTCCTTAAAGTTATGCAGTGAACCTTTAATAACATTTAATTTAGCTTGTTTGAATACTTGATCGCAATTTTTATAGTATACTGACCATATATTGGTTTGGTTTGGTTACGTTTATTTCGAATATTAAAAAGGACAAAAAGGAGTGGGTAAAAGGACAACCTTATGTAGACCCCCTCTTTCAACATAGTGTTTACATCAGGGGTGTGCAAACTTTTTGGCCGAAGATGTAAACAAAATTGAATTATGAATGAATAGTTATTGGTTTAAACAGACCTTTTTAGGTATTATTATTATTATTATTATTATTATTATTATTATTATTATTATTATTATTATTATTATTATTATTATTATTATTATTATTATTATTATTATTATTATTATTATTAGTATTATCATTATTATTATTATTATTATTATTATTATTATTATTATTATTATTATTATTATTATTATTATTATTGTATGTATTTATTTAGGCTGTTTGTTCTTATTTGATATTCCTTTTCTATTTTACTTTGTTCAAATATGTTATAATAATAGACCAATTGTCCTTACATATTTTGTTTGGTATTGTCCCTAAAATGTGTTAAAATGCCACACTATATTGTTAGGTGTCAACTCTAACGAATTTATCAGAGAAAGGATATCAGAGCCACTCAACTGCTCCTCTCTGAGGTCAGGGAGGAGCCCACTCAGAAGCTTTACGCATGGGTCCGTCTATGAGGGAGTGAAAGAACCTCACTGTGGGTTGTGGAAGTCTGTCACAAACACTTCCGTCCACCCCAGCAGCGCTATAGTGACAGTGGGCCGCCGCAGTCTGTGATAGAAAACCTTGCACTTCCCACCACTCCTTTCCCCCGCTCCTCTGGGCCCGTCTGTCTGGGCATTACAACCTGACAGGTATGCGCTGCTCGGAGCCAGCGGTTGCAGCTCGCAGCAAGTTGTAATAGCTATAAATCAGTTCTTAACCATGCATTCACTGTATTCTGTTCTGCTCTGGGACAAACTTTTATTCAGTTCAAAACTCCCTCGTCTCATTCAGTGCTTCAGACTGCTGGATAAGCCAGGCATTTGGTTCAGGCTGCACGGACACAAAGCGGTGAGACCTCTCCCGGATCAGCGTAGGCTGGCAAACGAGCAAGTCAAAAAACGAGGGGATCGAATCCGGACAAATCTTTGAGTAACACATGGCATTTATCACAATGTTTCCACCACAATCACTTTAGTCCTTAAAAGTAGCATTTTTTTATTTTTTATTTTTTAAGTAATTCAAATTCAGTTTGCATTTCTATGAACAATGCAATATGTTTTTACAACACAATGACTGATCATTATTTCTTTATTTTTGTAAAACCCTCCTCATCCCTGTACCTTGTAAGAACAGTATTTGTATAAATTGCTTTAAATTGGTGTATTGTGGTACAGTGTTTAAGATTATAACCAGTCTCACCCCACAGATTGACAAAACTGAACTCAATGTTATAAAATGAATTCTGCCATTCAATTTATAGCTCTTCTCTTGCTGACAGAAAAATCGTTGGACACTAGTTGGTACAGGACTATTTTTGACTTTGAACATTAGTATTGGAGTATGATAATTAAATAATCCAATTTATTTAATATACCCAGCATTGTGGATGATTCGTATTGCTATTTTTTTGGAGAGTGACAAGTGGCTTTATTGAACTGCTGTAGTTAGCGGTTCAATATCAACCCTTTCCCGCTCGTGCCAAATGTAAAGAATAATGAAGATTTGGGGATCGTTCACATCATGTTCACAGAATCTTGTGGTAATTTGATCTCGTCCCATCCCCATCTTAATGTGACAATTCAATCAACCCTCTGCCCCAAATCTTTGCAGTATTACTCACAAATCAAACTCAACTTAAACCTGACAGTCTGAGCACCAGCGTGATACTTGTACCCAAAGTTGAGATATAACTTTTGAATTGTGAACGTATGACTAGCTAGAGATGAAGCTGAAACAATGGGGTTGTCTGACAGGTCACGTTGAGAAGCAAATCCAGCCAAGTATCTTTAAAGGAAATAAAATTGGGCGCCAGAGTAAGTGCTGAGGCAGTGAGAGAGGCGTCGGGAGAAAGTTGAAGCAAAAGTGATAAAGCTGGGCTTTAGACAGCCTTTATGGGTTCACTCACAGAGACAGCCTTTGAAGTTGGGAGGAGATTTGGAGCTTACAACTCTGACAACAGCCACTGTCCAAAGATGGAAATTGATTAAAGATATGTGCAAGATGGCTTCAAAGCGGGAGCAGTTGTAAAAAATAATAAGGGAGACGTCTTATTCAATTATTTTTGTTTAAATTATAAGAGAGGGGAAAAATAATCTGCATACGTCACATGCCTTGTACCACATGGGTAAAGTAGTTATTTTGCATGTTATTCATTACATTCTTCAAGGCTTGTATGTCCACTCAAAGTTATATGGGAGCGCCCTGGGAACTCCATAAATTGATCAAAGCTTGAAATTTAACAATTTTAGTGAAAACATGACCTATCTGCGTAAATGTGTTCAGGTCCAGTTAGTTGTAGCGCACCGGTTAGTGCTCCTGTTCCGCAGCAAAAAGGGCCTTTCTGTATGAGTTTGCATGTACTCCAGGTACTGCGGTTTCCCCTACCACTAAAATCATGTACAATGGGCTTGAGCTACAACCTGGTACAATGCTTCTCTCCTGTTAATGTTAATCCTAATGTTTACCGTGCACTGTCCCTGTCACAATAAATAAATGTACCTAAAATGTATTGATTTTACTGATAAACATTGTGAAGTTGATTTATTCAAACCAGTGTACATTGATTATATTTATTTACATTTTGTATTTTGGCTCCCAAGTTGATTATTAAACTAGTGAGTTTATCAGTTCCTCGTTTTCAGCTGCCAGAAACTCTGACTAAAACCAGTTGGGGTAAAAACAAACCAAAGAGCTCTCTTTGATCTGAGTACTCACTACCAAAACCACAGCATCTGCAGCCAATTATTCTCAAAAGAGGCATAGTCTGACCATATACTGAAAATAAGTAAACCTTCATACACTTAGGCACTGGCCATCCAGATTCAGTTGTAATTGTAGTTACTTTTTTAAGGAGTATGGAAACAAAAGTAAATAAATGAGCATAAGCTAGAATTCAACTATACACAGAAATAAATGTAATAACTGGACAGTTCTCATTCTGAACAATGAAGAGTAGACTTCCACGAAAAGAATTGTCGATGAAGTTGCAGGGGTAAAACATTTTATTAATATGGTTTCTATGGGTCAGAAAGGTCCAGCCTGTGCAGTGGGAGCAGCTTCCCTCACAGGGCTAATGAGCTGGCTGCACAGATAATATGAATCCTCTTACCACTATCCATCCACTTATATTCAGCATTTACTCCCAACACAGATGCCTTGTGCTTTAAACTTAAAGTAATGCAAACTACTTTAAATTAGCTGTGGTGCGGGCTGTTTTACTAAGGCTCTAAATATGGTATCTCTGTGTTGTAAAAAATGAAGAATGAGGCAATAGTCTGCAGACAAAGTAAACTAAAGTCGCAATAGACAAAAACTTCACCCTTTACCAAATTGTTGGCCTGACCCGAAATGTCCTGTTAGCAAACTCAGTGCCGCAACAGAGTGCAATCTCTCACACTGCTTTGTTGTGAATTATTGTGAAAAGCAAGATTGTTCTTTTCAACTTGCTTTACGATTTTTTTGATTTCACTATTGCTTAAAGTTGAAGGTAAAAGTTAAGGATGAAAGTACCAATAGAGATTTTTTCCTCTAATTATAAAAAATGTACAAAGTAACTTTTCTGTTGACGGTCCACCACCTGCTTGTTTCTATGGAGATGTTATTGCTTTGCCTCGAATTCTCCACAGTAGGGTATTACCCTAATTTATCTTCGTGGAGATGATGCCACCAGGCCAAATTACAGGTCAGATCTGTGGAAAGGTGACCCTGCTAACAGTAAGAATGCATATGTTTAATAACTAAATCACCTGAAATTGAATAATTGTAGGATGGAAATTTAAATGCTATTTTCTGGAATACTCTAGGCAATTCAATAACATCTCCATGGAGACAAGCAGGTGGCAGATTGTGCACATTTAAGATTAGATTAACAATATAATGTTCTAAGCTTTCTGCGAGTGGTTCCTTTAACCAAAGTACAATATGATTCAGAACTATACAATTAACACAAATTCAGAAGAATCATGATAAACATCTATGGTCTGAAAATTCCCATCTCTGCTTCATTATCCCAATTTATTCATGCATGAATGGCCCAAGAGAAAGCCCAGGCTTATTTTGAATAAAACTGATCAACCCTTTGATAATGCCACTGAAAATTGTGTCTTTTTGCGGCATCGCACCCTGAACAAGCCTTAAAGCCGTATTCAGACCGCGGCGGCAAAGCGGCCAGTTTACATTCAAAGTATATGTGGACGTGTGACCTGCGAATCCAGCGTTTTTGCGGCCCGAATGTTGCGTTTTGAGCTGCGGACACGGCGCGACGAGGGTGTTTGAACGGCAGCCGCTCTGGACGCGGTAGACGCGGCGCAGCAACCAATCAGAGTACACTCCAGTGACGTGCGTACGCATTACCCGGAAGAAGGACCAAAGCAAACCCCAAACCCATAAAAAAATCAGCCAGACGCAGCTCTTGGAGCAAATCATGATATTCACTAAACTCTTCCCCACCTCTGAAGTATCTGCGGGACCCAGACAAGCCGCCGAGCCGATCGCGTCCGTTTTTGGACTTTGTAAAGTAAATACACCACTCTTAACCTGAACTGCCATAAGACACAACTCCTCCACTGCACATGTGCGTTCGCCGCCACAGCCGCGCGTGTGCTGCGGAGAGTTTATTTTTTGGCCGCGCGTTCGAGGCGGCCAGGCGGAGCGGCCAGGGCGACTGCCTTCGAAATGTACAGGCGTTCAATTTGTGCGGCCAGCGCAAATTTGTCCGCTGCGGTGTGAACGCGCCATTAGAGGATAATGCAACTCCAAACTCTGGCTGCCTTAAAACAAAGAAAAGCACAATTGAATGTCACAATTTTGTCCCTCTTATTGATTGACAAAAAATTTTGATTCATTACTACTTTGCTGAAAATCATCAACCTGCCAATGGAACTACAGATGAAAATTAGCCCGCATGGCTAACTCTGGCACATTTACATGTTGGACTAACACATGTTCATAAATGTCCACTGTCCCATATTAAATCAAATAAACATAAATATGAATAAACAAATAATCAATACTTTAAAGTATAATATAACTACTAATACTGTCAAATAGATTGGCGTAAATAAAAAACATATAACTGACAAATAGAAATGACTAAATTTCCATCTTGATTAAAATTTGATCCATTGCTCAACCCTAATGAGAAATATAAAGAAGCTGCCTATGTTCTGGAAACCTAAAAGGAGAGTTAAAGTACTTCAAACAGTTGCTCATCAGAGTGCAGGACAGACAAAAGGGTTGTTTAGCAGCTGAAGGCTTTGAGACGCTTCATATGCTGCATTATAAAAGTATATGACATGGTTTATTCATCACATGTGCATGTTGTCGTTGACACTCATCCCCCTAGAGACGCTGAGGCTGTCATTGGCTGACCTTTGTATGATGAATAAGCACGCTGAAGGACTGCCGCTGACTGCCACTAAAACTACAAGTATAAACAAGATGAGTCAGTTGAGAAGTCAGAAAGTTATTTTTGTTTTTATTAAATGTAATGTTGGCAGTCAATTGGTTGATTTCCTGTTTCAGTTAGAGAGTTATACATTGTCAGTTGGTTTATTACTTGGAAGAAACATAATTTACAGGTCATTTTTTACGCACACTTTTTCTTGCTCTTCAATGCATGTTGTTATCGTATAGGGTTACACTATTTTAGAAATGCGTTATTTTTCTGGCATGAAGCCGCAAAGTTATGAATTCGAATCCAGTCCAGTGAACTGAAACTCAGTGTGTTTTCACACATGTTGGAGTGCTCCCTGGAACGGCCTCCGTGCACACTAGTTTTAGTTTTGTTTACTTCCCTTTTGGGTCGGTCCTGTTCACATGTTTTTCAAAACAAAATTACATTCTGAAGCACTGTTGCACTCACTGCGGCTTGTAACAGGAGGAGCGGCTCTGAGACCGCCTGTTTTAAGCGCTCTAGGAAAGGCTGTTTAATGCAGTCCAGACTGCAGCTGTTATGTTCACACCTGGACAAGTGCACAGCTGAGAGTGAAGGCTCCTTTACGTCGACCTAACTAGTAGCAGTGTGAAAACAACCTAAATTAGTTTTTTGTCAAGATTATGCTGTATCTGGCATTTGCTATTGGAATTATATTTATCCAATAAAGCAATCTCAGAAAGTGTCTAGTTACAGTATATTTCCCTTTTAGCCGCCTTGATGACATGTGTTTCAAACGTGTGTCAAAATATGCCTGTGCCTGTACTAGGTATTCATGTTTGTCACTCTCCAGCTCACTGCAATGTTTATCTCTGGTCTTGAAGAAGACACAGACTGAATGCTTAATTTATTCATTGTGGCAGATGATATAACAGAGGATAGCAAAAGTAGACTAACTCAAAGTAGACTCAGTAGACGGAACTCAAGGCTAAATTAAAAGAAAGACATAGGAAGTGTTGAAGTTATAGTTATATAGTTATAATAAATTATAATGTATGAGGTGAGAGGCTTTGAGTGGGCTGTAATCACAAAGTTATAATGAAATAAAACAATGTGTCAAAGGAACTTATGAGGGCTTTTTAACTCTGTAACAAGGCCAAATGATAAAACAGTGCATTCTGAAAAAGGTGATGACAATGGCCTAGTCAAATCTTTTATCATGGAAGAGATCATTATTTAGGGCGCAACAGTGCCCTGCCTCCTTATTAGAGAGACGGAACTGTAATGAATCGCTGCTAAACAGAATAGACGATGCAGGACAAAAGAGGACAGGAGTCTCCAGCAATGATGAAAGATAACATTTTGAGGCAAAGAGAGAGGGGATCAGACGAAGGGCATTTTAATCAATGTGAGGTTAACTTTGAAGAATGACAGATATTTTATTCACAATAAGCCCACTTTTTGCACTATTGAACAAACTCAAACTCAGTGGAAATTCACAACCTAAAGCCACGCGATTGAAGCTATGCTGAAAAAGTTTCTGGAAACCAGGTAGAAAGATGGATTCCACAAAGATGGATCAAATAGACTTTAAACTCAGACTTTAAACAGGCAAGACTCTTCTAGATTATTTTCAAAAGAATCTACGGCTGGAAAACCCAAAATTTAGAACAAAATTTAATCTCAGGCAGAGTGTGAACATTTCCTTGACCAGGCAGTTCTTAATGTAAAAGATAAATGCAAGGAAGTGATGAATATACATTGTGAAAAGTGAATGAATGAGGGAATGAATTGCTCATCATTTTAACATTATTTTGTTTTGTGTTTTACTTTTAATTCAAAAGAACTAAAAATTGCTGCGATTGGCAAAAACAGCATGAAGAAATATAAGCCAAAAGTACCGTATTTTGCGGGCTATAAGCCGCTACTTTTGTCAGATGTTTTGAGCCATGCGGCTTATTTAGAGGCTGCGGCTTTTCTGTGGTTTTTTTCTTTCACCGCTAGGGGCGAACTAACCGGAATTGGAATCAAAACTACAGAAAAGTTAAGCAAAGAAGCAGATGTTGCTTTTTATTCAGCTAGCAAATAGAACACGGACGACAAATTACCAACTATAAAATTATTTTCAAATTCTTGCCGCATCATTATGGAACCCAAACGAAGAAGTTCGTATGAAGCAAGTTTTAAGCTGAAGGCCATCGATCTTGCTAGGAAGCCGCGCGGCTGCACGCAAGCTTAACATCAATGAATGTACGGTGAGACGCTGGCGGGACGGAGGGGACAGCGGGACGAGCTCATGCGATGCCAAAAGTCAAGGAAAGAGTTCTGCGGCCTATACAAAAGGTGCGGCCTATGTATTGTTTTATTATCGTTTTTTTAAAAATAGAGCAAATGCGGCTTATATAGGGGAGCGGCTAAAAGTCCGGAAAATACGGTATGTTGTTTGTATACTGTATTCATTGCTTTAAGTTTCCTGTTAATTGGCAAAATTGTGATGATTTTTGAAAATTGAAAAGATAATTATACCACGGTAGCCTGTGTCACAACAATAATCAAAGAAGTAATTGTTTTCTTTAATGCGTGCTTTTTTGATTTCATATATGTTGTTGTTTTTATTATTGTTCATTATTGTATGTTGAATCTTAATGCCAAAACAAGTTCCTATGTTCGTGAATTTTGTTCATTGACAATGGCAATAAACCTTTTCTGATTCTGATTCAGAGAGGAGAAAGATCTAATCACATAAAGCGATATGTATTTCATTCACTCCATTCATATTTTCTTCCTAGTAATGAACCTGAATTTAGCTTAGAGGTAGAAAATGGATTCTAGATTATATAAAACACATGGCGTTAGGAGTGCCTCTAAATTGGCTGTTTAGACATCATGGATAATAACATAAGATTAGCATGCTTTACAGTCTCCCTCCTGACTGCTATTCATTTTTTCTTCCATTTTGTCAATTTATGCATTCTTTTTGGAACAAACACTTAATTAACAGCTCTACAGAAATTAAAAGATGAAAAATACACATAATAAATATGTTTTTTGTCCACAGATTCACAGCACACAGTTTTCACGAGGTCCCCCATTAGCAGCATCCGAAGTGCGAGTGGCTAATGCGTTTGGAGCCTGTTCAGGGAGCCAGTGTGTCCTGTGTGTCCATTAGGCAGCAGACACAGTAAACACGGCACTTCCACTGCCCTTGGCCTCTGGTCTCCCCTGTGCTCCCTCTGCTCCAGATCAAAATAGCAAGATGTCCCGAACGCATGGATCTTCAGATAAAATGTAGGAAGGCAAGCAACAGAGTCTAACGCAATTCTTTGAAGGGATCGATTGGGTTTGGGAAAGGAGGGTGTACGATGGCACAAAAAATATTTTGGCTTTTGAATGTATTCCTATCAAGCATTAGCTTTGCCAGCCATAATCATGCTTAATGTCAGAGGCTGGCTCTAATAACCTGGCATAATCATCAGTTGATTATTGGATGTGGTAAATGCAATTATTCTTGCACTGTTAAAACACACAAACAATTTTTGTACAAAATGTGTACATATGGCCATATACATCACCTAACACATAACATGTTTTAATGGCTATGCTGTTACGTTGTTGTGTCTCTTGATCGACACTGTTACCAATGATGGAAGGTATGCTACGACTACAGCAGGTCACAACTTCTGATATTTGAGGGAAAGTCATCAAATAAATAAGACAAAATTGACTCTTGATGTCTTGATGTCCATACGTTTCATAGACCAAATTGGTTTAACTGTATTGAAAGTATAAAAGGAACCCCCCCCCCGCTGTGCTTTTGGGGGCAGCACTTTGCACTGTGCCCTTCAGAGAATGCCAAAGAGCAGGGCCCTCTCTGCTCCCACTGCCGATCGATAGCTCACTTTTAAACTCTTTACTAAAAAGCTATGTCTTCGCCTGCAATTCAATGTGTAAATGTGCATACCTCTCCCCATGCGGACAAGCAAACTGAACATGTACTACTACTAACCATTTAAACGCGTGCTAGGGGTCTTGCATTTTGGAACACATAGTATTCTGCAGGGGGAGAGGCTGCTGCACTAATAGATAAATCTATAAAAGACATTTGATTTTCCTGTCTGTGGGTGTGTTGTGGATACATCGTTCAGTCTCTCTATCCCACAGATTACAGATCTGAAACTGACCAAAGTTCAGCCCTGTGCTTAGCTCCATTTTGGACATAATTTGATCGCTAGATGACAGCGTTGCCTACAAACCAGATAACTATAATAAAAATGACATATTAAAATGAAGCCCAATTGTATTTATTTGGCCTGAGATTGACTTTGCTCTTCAACATTTTATTTGATTATTTAACCAAGAAAGCTCCAATGACATTTTCAGCTCTGAATTTTAATTAATGTCATTTGTAAGATTGAAAATTCCTTGAAGTAGAAACAAGAAATAAACAAAATATATCACTTCAAGTTCATTATTTATTTAAATGGACTGAGTGCTATTATTATGCGAGAGCTTTATTATATTTAAGTATCCAGGTGGTATTAGCTCCTGTATTCTCCATCTTACAATTGTTAATGTCTAAATCACCAAATGTAATTTGGCCCTATATCAACTGCTGCAGGAGGAATTACAGCAGGAATGGGAGGAGGAATGAAAATACTTCGTGGACAGAGAAGTTCAAAAAAACAAAAATTAGAAAACCATCTGAAGGAGCTCAATAGAGACTCAGGAGTCAGTGGGCCATAGGGGAGCTTTTGTTGAAGCTACTGCATGAGAGAAATTAGCCCAGTATTTCTGTAGATTAGAGGTTGATGAAAGATTGAATATCTTTAGTAAAGTGTAAAATTACACAGACTGAAAGAGCATCAATAAAGGGCCAACTGTATAAGATTGAGTCTGGCACTCCGCCAGAGAGTGTTGAGTGTTGATGTAGAGCTTCTGCATCCTTTCAGAACATTGCTTCAGAGTTCAAAGATTTGGAAATTAAACTGACAACATCCCATGGGGACCAGGATGATTCTTCTGTCACCAGCCCTGTAGAAGAGGAGTGAATAGAGACTGATGAAGAAGTTTTAAATACTTCTGTGTTTGTAGTCTCAGAAGAAAGTCCAACAGATCCACAGGCTTAGGTCAGCACTATAATGGACGATACAAGCTCACTAAATGGACCAGATATTTCAAGAGACGGAAGAAGGCAAAGCAGACAACTGGGAAGGTCCAGATTTCCACAGAGCCTCTAGCAGAAGCACCAGAACTTCAGATCAGAGAGGCCATTGATGATTCAAACATGGATGACAAGACAAGGAAATGTCTCAAGACATGCAGTGGAGTGTTCAGTAGAGACTAGTGAGACCAGTCTATCAGAGCCCAATGACTACATAATCAAGGGTGACGATGACAGGGCCAAAATAAATGATGAACACTGACTCAAAAATGACTCAAAATGTAACAACAGAGGCTATGATTGAGGAGTCAATCATGATTGAGAAGCAACACACAATCTCATATTGACCAGGAAGAATACATGGCCATCAACCCAGAAAAGAAAGACTTCATTCAGGTCCAGGAGTCAGCGTTTACTTCACCAGAACCGAAAGCCACAAGAAGTTGAGATGGCTAAAACTGATAGAGCAACACCAGTCGATACAGAGGCTATCCTGAACAATGTAGACGATGTGGAGGAACAGCAACCTCTAAACGAACAGCAAAAAAATAATTGAAAAAAGGATTCTCCAAAACAGTTAACCAAATCTCACAACAGGGAATAGCATTGATTTTGAAAACTCATCTGTTGTGATCACAGCTGAGGAGGAGTTTGTTGAGGAAAAGAACAATAAGGAGCCCGACAACACAGCAAGGGAGTGTGGAGTAGATGGACGATACGATGCCTTTTTTCTTTTCTTTTTTTTTATGTACTTAGTGTTCCACAACTGTGGGAAGATTTCAAGAAAAGTTTAACAAACCACCTGCAAAGCCAAAGGAGACCCAGTCAAAAACAAAGAAAAAAGAAACAACACTTATTTTTCTCACAATTAGTCAATTCTGTTTCTATAAAACCAGAAGTTTGTGAAAAAAAAAAAAAAAAAAGATCTCAACATGCTGTTTCTTATTCCAGTTATTAAAACATGTATCTATTCAAACTTGTAAACCAGAGCCATGTGAGTCACTATATGACACTTTGGGATGAGAGCTGATTGGCTGTAAAGGGATATCACCCTGCTTCACTTTTGTATCTGAAAAAACTGGTCTAAAGCTAAAAAAGATTTGTGAGCGCTAGGAATGAGTTAGAAAGGTTTAATTACCTACATTCTTATTTCCCTGTTAGAAAATTAGGTACCCTAGCTTTAATGAATGGGGCAGGATAAAATTGCTCGATCACTCAGCAGCGACCACTATTCACATATTAGCCCATCACCTGCGCAACAGTAAAACCAAAGCCTAGTAAACAGACCACATCGACGCTCACATTCAGCTTATATTGCTGTCACAGTATCATATGTCGTATGTAGCTGCCACACATTTAATATGCCTTTGTTTTTGAAATGTTGTCTTCAAAAAATGTGTACATCTATGCCGATAACTCGAAAATAATGTCAGACTTATATCATGAATAATAAGCACGATGTAATGTGTGTGATATGAAATAGAGAGGGAGCGAGGGGGGGACATCACACAAACTAAGGACGAGGGCGCACTGACCTTCTGTACTGTCAGGGCTCTGCTAATCAAGCACAACTGAAAACACCCATCACTCCTGTTTTATCTGTATTGGACGCAATCTCCAGCAGCACTATCAGCACAGTGCCTGTCCAACATCCCAATTACTGTGCACTTACTGTCTTCCCTTGAATGCCTCACATTCATTTGTTTTCACCATTAAAGGACAACGTGCATGTCCAAGTTTAGTCTTTAGCCTCCAAAATCCACAATTGGAATTACAAAATGCCATTAACACCCAATAATAAACAGGTGCATATTTACAGCAGCACACTATACAATCATTCACAATAACATTATGCACACAGGTGTTCCCAAATGGCTTTACAATAAGTCCTGTGAGAAAAGCAGTGCATTTCTTCAATCGAACCGGCCAAAAGATTAATTCACTTAATCTTGCCTGTAAATGGGTATTCAAGCGGCTTAAAAAACAAATGAATGCAAAGGCAGGAAAGTAATAACAACATTTGTCTCAGCTGCAGCAGTACAATGCCCTTTTCCCCCAAAAGTCTCCACATGAGTGGCTGCCAGATTTGCAGCAGCGGCTGTTTTGACAGCTCTTCATTCAGGTTAGACTTCATGCACTACCACAGCACGACTTCTCTCTGACCAACAATTGACCTATTGTACACATACAATACAGGGCCAAATATATGGACGACGCTTCAGAGATAATTGACACAGAAAACTAACAGCATAGACCTCGTTTTTCACATTATCACAAGCGCTGAAGTATATTTAACAGAACGTTACATTTTGGTATAAAAAACATGTTTAATGTCTTGATACATTAAACAACAAACACAACATTTATCAAAATAAATGGTTGAAAACTACTGGCTGTAGTATACAGGGGAAAAGATGGTTAGCATCGGATGGACTCTGTCACTGCTTTGTTGTGTATTCTTCCTAATACATAAATGCAAAATCGTATCCATATTCATCAATTTATCGCTGAAGTTAATGACATATTTTTCCATAAATCACCTGCATTTTCCATGGTACTGTAAATTCAATCAGCAGCAGCAGCAGCAGCAGCACAATTCTTTGACCTCGTTTCTAACCCACTGTAAGGTTAAGAGAGCCAGAGCCACATGAATGGTCGCTGGCTCATAGTCTTTGTGCATTGTGGCTGTGCATGTGAATAACAGTCAGTTGTTGCTGAACAGATGTTGCCTCAATGCTTCCACAGTCTAATCCAGTTTCCTCATGGTACTCAGGCAGGCACTTTACAGATCACTGGGTTAATGGTGCTGGATATGGGTTAACTATGAAGAAAAAAGAGAGGCCCCAACAATGCAACCCAATACAAATGTGTATTATTCTTTGGCTTGAGCAAACGTAGCTTGCATACAAACATACTCGAGAAGTTTCTTTTAAGTATCGCTTGTGTAGTGCTGGTACTTCTATTATGTTGAAACCACATCAAACCAATCAATAGCCAACACACAGCCCATACAGGTGGGCTTACAGGTGGGCTTACCTTTGATCAATCAAAGAAACTTTATTTAATTATTTATTTCGTCCTTTCCATTCAAAAATGTTGTACAAAGTGCATTACAGAGCACGCGTTAAAAACAATACACAACAAACCTCACATAAACCTCAACCCCTTGACCCAAATCAAAAGTCTCTTGTTTCTAGTTCCTGATCAAACTGAAGTGGCAACACAAATACATTGAGAAGTGTCCTGGTGTGAAACTACATAATGTACAATAATCAGAATAATAGTCTCAGATGACACCGCGTCAGAAAGAAGATGTCCGTTCTCATCCTCTTATCCATCTTATCATTGCACTTTTCCATTTATTTCCGCCAACACGCACACTCCCAATGCTCAAACACACAAAGGAAGTATGGACTGATTGATCGAACCTACTGTCATCTACAACACAACCACATGTTAACCTAAGTTAACTAGGATGAAAGAGTGTTTGATAAAATGTCAGTATAGGGTTGTTGCAATTAATCAACTTAATTTAATGTGATTGCAGCGCCAGTAAAGAATAGAAATTGTATAGTAATTGAAAAAAACCAATGAATGAAGTTTGTTCTGAATGATATGGGGTTCTGGTGCAAAGTGAATTGAATGATTCGTTTTTTCTCCATAATATAATATAATCTATTTTATATGACCACATATGGGGTATATCTCCAATATTGCTGAGTTTGGTGATGTGTGAATGTGCTTTGCTACCGATGTTTAAAAGAATATATGCAGCCCGTCTCGTCACAGTGCATTTGTATCACAGTGGTACTCGCGTCCCTGGGTGAAAGGATTACCCCCACTTGCGGTGGCGCAGAGCAGCTTCCACTTACAAGACAGACTTTAATTTTTCACAACATAAGAACTCTCATTGGTGCATGTTTGAATTATATTTTATGTTTATAAATAAACATCTTGTGCCTTCTCTATTTAATAGGCAATGTGTATTTATTTCAGAGCAGGGTAATTTAGAAGTTCAGATGGGGTCTTTATTGTTCAGAAAAGTTTGAGAGAGCATTTTCGACACTTCCTAAATAAATATATAACACCTGTTTTTTTTTGCCTGTAGGCTTTATTAGACAGGACAGCTGAGTGTGAAATGGGGATGCGGAGAGAAGGGAGGACATGCGGAAAAATTGAACAAACGCCGGAATTCGAACTCACGACACTGCGCCTTGCATGTGTGCTGCCACCTTAACCACTCCACCCCGAGGAGCACTATTAACATACTTCTAAAGCGACAAAAGCTGTTTTTTGGCTTTCAAAAAATACATGCTAAAATGTTACACTAAACTATATTAACTTAAGTATTTTAATAGCTCCCATAGCAACAATACAACCAAAAAAGCACACATATATAATCTCTCTCTCTCACACATTAGGTGTTGTGTGTGTGTGTGTGTGTGTGTGTGTGTGTGTGTGTGTGTGTATATATATATATATATACACATACCCAGTTTTCCCTTATCTCCACAAATACACACAGGACTGTCACACAAAAGCATTTCAGATATGGCTTTGTAGCAAGTCCATAGCAAAAGGTATGCTGTATAACATAAGAATTGTATGCTGTATTTTGTATTTTTTTGTGACAAATGTTCCTTAAGAACTTATCTTGACGGACAAACTTGCACCAGCTTCAGTGTTTGCCCTGAACTGGGCGGGAGCAGTGCAGATGGATGGCTAACATGTTTAATGGGACAAGAAAAGGCTCATTGGATTTCATATTAATAGAGCCCCACATTTAGCCATCCGCAGTGACACTAATGCGTGCACCGAAATCCTCCTTTTCGTCATGTGTTCTCCGAAACGCTGCGGATTTGGTTAAAATTTAGAAAGAACTCCATTCATAAATATATTATCACTGACCTGAGTGGACGCCCTAGGTTCTTTCAACACTTGCCTTTTTCAGTTGCAAGTTGTATAAATGAGATTAGTGAAATAGAGTCCAAGTTATAGCAACGTTTCATCAAAAGGGACTGTGACTCGCTGTAGGGACAGGGTGACCTAGGCCGCCCTGCCAGTGGAGACCAAAGGACTGATCATTTATGGCGGGATCGATAAAGTTTTATAAATAACGCAGTGCTCGTGCTGTGAGACCTACCCAGCGCTGAGGTCGCTCTATGATCCACAGCTCTGGCTGAGGGACCGCGGGTCTTCGCGCTCCTCCTCTCCCAGTTTCTCGCTTGCTTTCTCACTTTGTGGCGTGCGCGCCCAGACTTCACGCGGACCCAGGCGGCTCACGCGATGATCTGTGTTGTTGTCTGTCGTAGTCAGAGATGATTTATGAGGCGCATCCCCGAACACATTCATCCGACACCCGGGCAGCCCTGGCCATCGGCGCGGGATTTCAGTCACACTGCACGGTGCGCTTCACAATATCCCCAGCCGTCAGCAAAACGAGACGGACGCCCGAACACGACGTGGATGAATGAGACAAGGACAGACAATCGTCCAGTGAAAAAGACTAAGGCCACGGACAACCACAACATAAACATAGGCAGAGCTACAGAATTTGCCCTGGTGTATCAAACTAGAAAGACTAGAACAATAATTACATTTGAAGTTTGTACTTTAGTGTATCGCAATGCACACCACATTACAGCTCGAAAGTTTTACGCATGGTCCATTAAACAAACTCAAAGGAATTTAATAAAATAAACAGAGCCATGTTTAATCACTCCGGGACTGAATATTCTACAACGCATGGTAGATTTTCCCTGTCATGTAAGGTGCCTTGATAAGCCAGATGTTGCTTGAATAAAGTAGACCATTTCTTAATAGGCCCATCTCAAACCGCTGATGTTGACATGAAATGAGTCAAGTTTACGAAGCACTCCAGGTATGCATGAACTGAAAACTCTAGTGAAACTCCGAAGTGAAAACAGCTTTCACACCGGGCTTGGCTCAATTCTCCCCAGCTTTGGTTCTGCAAAAGCCTGTACATTCAGCTGAAGCTCCGCTTCGCTTACCAGTCGAACTTCATGCTTACCCGATCGTAAAAATAAATGATAACTTACGGGTTGTTAGCAAAATCCCGTGCACACCGTTGAATATCCAGAAAGCGACCGGCAATAACGATGGCAATCCCCGGGCAGGATGGTGCCGGTGCATCTTCGCGGCGTGGACGCGCAGGACGCAGTGGGAGAGTCAGTCAGATAAACTGCGTAGAGGTGCAAACAGCAGCCGTCCGTCAGAGGGGCTTCGCAGATGAGCACTGGTGAGAGGAGCTCGGCTGCACGGGCTCTTTGCCTCTCTCCCTCTCACTCAGGCTCTGCCCGCTCCCTCCAATGGGGAGATGATGTAAGGATCGCGTAGAGGAAGACTGCCCTGCGCGTGCAAATAAGAGGGGCACTCTCTCTGCCTCACTGAGCGATCCCCGAGTAAAGCAACAACAACCAGCAACAGCGTACACAAACTCCCCCTATGATCCTGTACAGCCCCGCGCCGCGCAGAGGCATCAGCACTTGAACTGCCCATTCAACTGCTGTGTCCCCCCCTGCGCTCCGGTGCGCTGTCCGTCGTGCTGATCTCACACTCAGGCCATTCCAGACTAATGCCTTGTTGTTTCTAGACAGACAGTGCCCCCCTACTTCTCCAGGTGGTAACCTGGATTGGGACTAAGTATCTCACAATGAGAGCCAAGTAAAAATTGGCTGCCCACAGGCAATTATAAAGCAATATACAATACACAACTTTATGTTGTTTGTTTAGAGTACATCCGGAAAGTTTTTCACCTTTTCACATTTTGTTATGTTACAGCAAAATTGATTAAACTCATTATTTGCCTCAAAATCTACAAACAATAACCCTTAATGACAATGTGAAAGAGGGTTGTTTAAATTATTCGTTAATTTATTTTCAATAATAAATAAATAAATAAAAAGCATATGTACGTAGGTATTTGCGACCTTTGCTCAATACCATGTTGAAGCACCTTTGGCCCCTTTGGCACAATTACAGCCTCAAGTCAAGGCTGCAACATAATAAAATGAGGGAAAAGTTAAGCAATGTCCATACGTTCCGGATGCCCTGTATGTAAAACTTCTAAAAATGTTTACTACACCATCATTGGTGCTGAAAACTAATGTCTTCACCTTTGACAGGATCATATAAGAACAAGCTATTCCTTCCAGATCAAATATAGTAAAACAATTGTCTTGACAGACAATGGATTAAATGGGACTTTTGTTTTGGTTTATGTGTCTTAATTTCTTTTTTTTTGTTGGATGTCTACTGGTTTTGTTTTATAATTTTATATATATTTTTTAGAAAAGTACTGTTTTACACTCTCCGTCAGTGTGTCAGGCTCGGTTATACATACAGTAATGACGTCTCATTGCAGCAGGGAGCAGGAAATTGAAAAGTTAGATTGGAGCGCTCCATCAGAAGTAATGTCTCATTTATTTCCCAATGTTGAGTTGAAAACAGTTTGCCGTTATGTCAATGCTCAGGAGATAAAAAGTTGCCATCTCATATTGAATTTGAAGTTTGACTTTAAATGGTAAAAAAAAAAAACTAAAGCTAAAGCAGATTTTATAAACATGACTTATCTGTGTCCCCAGATAAAAACAGGTTCAAAACAAATATAGCTTTTACAGGTAACAGTTGTAATGTTGATTTAGTCTTAAATACAAACACATTGTAAATGAGGGCCAAGGTGTTGATGCTTTCATTTGGTAATTTGGTTCACACAGTTTTTATGACTGAAACTCCTTGGAAATAAACTTAAAATGCCTCTGTTCTCTCTGGTCGGAATGGTCACTACCTAAACCCCCGCACCTACAGCCCATCATAATGTAGCCTCTGTAGCTCAGTGAGCCTGGAATTCTGGACTGTTAATGCTGAGTGTTGGGTACAGGGAGGTCTGCTTTGATTAGTCATTAAAGTTCTGAGGTTTAGGGTAATGGGTAAGATTAGGAAAGGATTAGAGTAACGAATAAGGTTAGGAAAAGGGTTAGGATTGGATTTAGGTTCGAAAAATTGTTTGCCGTAAGTACACGTATGAAGCAGTGATGCCTACTAGTGTTGTAGGCGCCTGATCGTTTTCACCCAAAAGGGGGCGTGGCCGCAGCACTAGCCCAAAAGTACCCATATGACCGAAGACGTCTATCTAGCACTAACCATTCTGGAGGCTCTGATCTGAATGTAAGCTATAGCCTGACCATATACAGAGAGGGACAAAAACTGTTGTACAATCATTTACATGAATTCAATGAAAACATAATTAAAATGTTCAGAAAATGTTAAAAAATACACCGAAATTAACTCCACACCATGTCCATTATGGGACAGAAATTTAGCATCATTCATGTTTACTTATGTCCAAGTTAAGTTGTAGTACATCACAAAGTTCTCGACAAGTTCATGGGAGATTGTTCTTTTCCATAAGAGATACAGAAGGTTACGTCAATATGTAATGAACAGTCATTTATAACCATCTTTCACAAACCAGAATATGTAAACAGCAATGACTGATGGGATTCAGGGATGGTTGAGAGTGGTAATTAATCTAATGGGCTAATGCAAACTACAAATGCCTCAAATATACAACAGCTAAAATGTATGGTTTAATTTAGAAGTGTTCATTGTTATTCTATGCTATGTACAATCCGATGTCCATGTCAGTGAGGCTTACTGTAAAATGATTTAAGTTTTTTTTGTACCCTAGTTCACGTTATGTCCTCTCAGTTTATGTAACTAGATATAATAAATAAAATACCGTTAATACATTATCTTCCATTGGAATACTTGTCTTACCTTATCTGAAATGCTTTGATCCCAGCATAGTGTACAACTTTCATCTTCACTGTTCATAAGACAATCCTGCAAATATAATTAACAGTTGCTGTTGTTTACAGAAAACAATTGGTGCACAGTAACTTAAATACAATGGGTATGAGTTACTAAGAATAAACGTGCAGTGGTAATAACAGTAAAAAGAATTAAAGGTCAATTTAATAAAAAAGCAGCCTTACCTTGGAAGCAGTTGGATAAACAAAAATGTGTCCATTCAGCAGTGTGGGTTAGCTGCAGAGTCTCCTGTTGAATGTGGAAAGAACATTTCAAAATCACTTTACACATTGGAGCAGTAGAAAAAGCAATGCGTAAAGTCCAATAACAAATAAAGACATAATACTTCAGTGCTCACAATAAAGTCCAAGTCACAAAATTGTCTCAGAAAGTGAATGTATTACTTGTATAGAATTCCAAAAAGAACATTTTGAACAGGCAACAATCCTACAAGATGCCATTGGAATTTTAGGGAAAGCAGACGAATCCACAGCTATCTCATAATAACGCAAATAAACATACTAACGTTACTTTCGTCCGGGCACGCACATTTTTAGAGGTAGCTAGTTAGCTAAAGTGTTACATAAGCTAGCTTAATAGAAACCATGGATGTATTATGGTAGAAACCGGTAGCAAAGCAATGTTCAGTTAATTTAAGCTGCTTCATGCGTGAATAACTTCAGAAATACAATAATAATATTGCAGAACTTCATGAGAAACACTGTCATAAGAATTAGCTCATTTCCACTGCCTTGCTTCGTTGTCCATAGTGATACAAAATTAATTTACACTTCTGTCATTGCACTGCTGCGCCGCTACAAGAGGGCGCTGTTCTCTCTAAAACCACGTGTTGCTAAGTAGCAACACATAAACCAAACATTCCTAATGACTTTTTATATATATATATATATATATATATATATATATATATCGCAGATGCTACATGCTATGTTATGACAAATAATAAAAACGTTCTCTGTTATACAAATAAGTGACACACGGCTGAAGTAAAGCATTGAGCATTCTTTATATAGTTTAACTTTATGACTTATTAACAAACCGACAGCTCCAGACAGTGATGCGTTCTGCCTCCACTGTTACTAAAGTCTGCCTGATCCCTGGAGAAGTAACATGAACTAGCCTATATACACAGTATGACTACAGGGTCAGTGAGCTGCAAGAGGCATTCAGTTGTCTATTATAGGAGAGTGAGAATATAGCAACAGAAGGCCTCAATAGACTAAAAAGACAGAATGATGCATTGGGTCTGTGGATTGTTTCTTGGTTGTTATGGTTCTGTTTGACAAGCATTGGTGAAGTAATAATTGCTTCACAATTATGTGCATTATTCCCAGAGGTGGTTCCTACCCAGTTATATTTGTTACAAATGTACTGCTAGTAGTTTGAGTCGTTTTCAGACCATACTTCATACTTTAGTTTTACTTCTATACGTGAGTGATATATTTTATGGTGTCCAGTACTCTTAATTTTTAGTTGTTTTTTTTCCTTTTCCCACTGAGAGTAAGTCCATTTGTGACAAAAGCTTTATGTTAAGGTTAAAGTACACTTTATTGTCCCTGTAGGGAAATTTGTCTTCTGCATTAGACCTATCCTTCATTGTCGCAGGGGCATCCTGTAAGGGGCAGGGGATGTTGGTAATATTAATTTGAACATTTGTGTTTTGTGCACCACTCCTTCAGATATGATTTTGTTTTTCTCATTTCTGTGGTCTATCCATTGAGAATACCACATTTGTTTTTGCCCTTCCAAATGCATTAACTTCAAATTATACAACAGATGTTTATGCTTGCAACTACTGTTAATTCAGTAGTTTCCCCAAAAACTTTCTTGCACCACTTATTTGTTATTCTACTTGAGTGATATTACCTTTGCAAGGTGGTGGTAAACTACTTCCATAACTAAAGCTGCCCTGGGTAGACTGATCATGCCCCGATCACCACCACCACCAATCACTCACTCACTCATTCATTCATTTATTCAAAGGCAAGGGCGGTAATGTGTCTACAAAAGTATGCCATCAGAGCTGGGAATAAATCGGCTTTATCCCTGAGCCACTGCAACATTCAATATTAAGCTACTGGCACTATTCAAGTAACATTGACATTTTTATTTCTATTATTTTTTTTCTAAACTTTACCTACTCTAACTACCAGAGTGAAAAGATGCCTTTCTTTGCCCGTGGTTCTGTGGGGTAGGAGGTAGAACGCTGCTACTGTTTCCTGCCCCTTCCCAAAAGAAACACAGCCGAATTGACTTATGTTAATTAACGACCTTTGGTGTCAATTGTTCGAGGGATTATTTGCATAGTCTGAAAATAGCTTCAGAAGAAGAAAAATCCACATCTGCACTACATTGGGACTCTGTGTGCTCTTCCTGCCTTCATAAATACAATGACAAATGACTATTCATGTTTTTACAGATCATTATGCATGTAATTAACATAAGCAAATCTCTTTTTCCAATATATATTTATTTTTTTAAAGGGCCTTTATCATGCAAAATCAACTTTTCAGAGCTTTTAACCTTCTTACAGTGCTATTGGTACCTTGTATATGTACACGATGTGATCTTTTGATTGATTCCTGCAGTCTTTAGCTAGAGAATAGTCTCTATCCTTCCCCTCGTATGAGCAGACGGGGCCGCAGCACGCTTCCCTGTTTCAGCCCATCCTCCAGGAAGCACTCAGTACCTGTAACACGCCCGCCACCCCGTCCCACCCCGCCCCTGCGCTCGCCCCTGCGGCTATTTAGGCACAGTTAGCTTCAAACACCACTTCTTTTGTTCCAACCATGGATCTATTATAATAGGTTCCAACGCTGTACATGTACCGCTCTGCCTCTGTTTACACCCCCACCATCTTCACTCTAGGCGGACCGGGTGGACGGGGAACGCACGCTCACGCTGAGACTACGTCACGGGTTTGGCGGGGGAGACGGATTGCTCTTGGCGAGGGCGGGGGCGAATCTCAAACTAAGCCGTTTATATTTCCGGTTGAGGGAGGGGGTCCAAGATATGGGTGTTAGTTTATAACCATTATGTTATGGGTGTTGCGCAGCACTTATTATTATTATTATCATATCAACTATGCCCTTAGGGTCGATTATGAACCGGGAAAAATAGCATAATATAGGATCTTTAAACAAGACATTTCGATTCTCATCCAAGAGTCATTCTAAATCTGCAGATCTAGTCTGAGAACTCAGATATTTATCCTATTCTGAGCTACGTAAACCCTGCCCACCAAACGGAACCTCCTGATAATAGCTTGTTTATCTATTTGTTTGTACTGTTTGAAGTTCTCCCCTTGTTACCAAAACAGCCCTGTAATGGGCCATAGAAATCCTATTGTTACCTGGATGTAGCTCCCTAATCACGGATGAGTCGCTGATTAGCATCTGAATGGTCAGGGCTGATCATCATCACCGGCCTCTTCGGCACATCGGTCATTTTAGACACTTAGTAGTTTGCTTTCTATCAAAACTTTGAGAGTATGGCCTTGTCAAAACAGTCACCAAGCTGCTTTTTATTGAGCTTATGGTAGGTAGGTAGGTAAATGGTCTTCAAAAGATTAAAACAAATAAAATATAAAAAAAAGCCCTTGAAAAAACAGTGAGCATGCACGCTGTAAAACAATGCAATTTGCTTTTGTTGTGTCCCCAACGTGAACTGATAATACAGTACCACTAGGCATGTATCTATAATTTTAGCTGTTCAAATAGAAACTTTTAAATATTTCATCTTATGTTTTCAATATGCCACATTCATTCCCTATATTAACTGGAGATGCTATCGCTCCTGCGCATTACGCCTTATCTCGTGTCCAACCTTTCTCATCCCTAATAGAAAAGCTGGTTACAATGGATGTCAAGGCTTGTCATTGTCATATTATAGTTCAAGTAATACCATAATGTACACGTGAGCTGGAAAAGAAATGAGAGACATGGCAAAAGAGGATATTAAAAGTTGCTGATGCTACCTTTACTATATGAATCCAGGTCTTTCAGCAGTGGTTTAGTTCGGGCAAGTTTCAATTCAGCGGCACGACAAGAGAGCGACACAATCTGCACTTAGGAGGAGGCAGTGAGGGCTTTTAATAATGTCAGCGCATAATTGGTTTCTGAAACATTTCATGGCATTAATTAACTAAATGAGCCTCAAGGAATAAGTGCAGGGAAGGTGGAAATAAGGAAAGAAAAGATTGTAGAAAGCAACATCTATCTTAGCACCGTATCAGATTCTGATCCGTCCTCTTGAATTGTACTTTCAATAAAATGTCTCATTGATGCTGTCAAAAGGAATCAGTTACTCCAAAAGTTTGATTATTCTGGTCGTAATAAGAACGAGATAAAATATAATGTGACAATATACCAAGCAAAATCAGTCATTTAAATTCAAGACACACTGCAAAAAAGTGAACCTAAATGTAAAGTACTTTTTATTTGTTTGATTTCATAAAACTGGCCACATACTTGAGGAATGATAATGTATTATACACTTGTGTATAGCGGGATAGTGTGTGGACAAAGAAATTATAGGGCTTAGTCCAAATAGTGTTTGTGAATTTGTTCCCAGAAATGCAAAAATAGCGAACAAAAGAGTTGAGGTAGTTTGTAGCAGCAGCAAAAGCACATGAAGTCCTTGGATGGCTTTGGAGCTGGTGCCTACAGTGCACACAGCTCCCTCCTGTCACACACACACACACACACACACACACACACACACACACTCACACACAGAGGAACACACACAAGAAACTCCCTTTAATAGCTCAAAGAATGTATTACTTTCACAATTAATGTCACATATACTACAACAAACAGTATTATCACAGCAATAGTAATAGTAATATAAAAAATAATAAATTACTTTCACCCAAAAACGGCAAGTCACATGACGCCACTCCTCATTATATTGTGTCACACATAGGGTGCCTACTTGTGACGCAATATAATGAGGAAGTTTGCCGTGCTTGTGTTGGCTGACCAAAAAAAAAGAAAGTAATAAAAATGGGTTTCACTGTTGTTCGTGGTGTCAATGATTGTGAATATTTGTAAAACCGTGAATGTTTTTTATTCCCACACATGACATGACACATGCTCTCAATAAGGTGACTTATTTATTTATCGGTGAGATAACCTCTTGCTGTTTAACATGCAAGGCGAAAATACACATCCATTTACTGTATGGGTTTGCTACATTAAAGAGATTGAGACTCTCCACATTTTTTATTGCAGGCATGCAGATATTCATGTTGAGAAAAATTGGAAATAATTGAAAACAACTGCTCACCTCAAGTTTAAATTTGCATTGTTGGTTAGAGAGCTTGTGCTTGAACTATAATGGGGTTGTATTAGTAGAGGTGGCAGAATTACTCCCAGACCTATCTATTAAAAATATTACTATTATGACTTCTATTTCACAGGGTAACAGATCGTCAAAAGGTACTATGTAAAGTTGAAGTTAAAGTATAACGATGCTGATGCTTCAACGACTACTACCACTAATTGGCTACTACCATAGTCACAGTAATCTTTCTATATTTGTAATGTTTCTACAGTGCATGCACCACTGCAACTTAAATCACAACCTACTACCACTCCTATAATTCCACTGCTGATAAGGACTAACTAATTGTATTCAATAATATTATTAATGCCACCTGTTTGGAAGAAAATAAGTTTATTAGAGACGCAAGAAAAAGTTTTTCAAATATGTTATGTTATGTTGTCCATTTAAAACCATCGCTTTCATTTAAATGGCACACGACTGTGGTGCTTTGGTGAGTCATCCTGTTCAAGGATTCATGAACTCTAAGGGCAGTATTTTGCCCCCGATCTTAGCTGTAACGGGAGCGTTGAGGTGGTAATTTCCGAACATCTAGCATTTACTCACGTAAACAGGGCACAATTACACCATTACGCACTCAGCTCTTTGCTGGACACCTGGTACTGAGCGGTCAGAGCCAGACTGGACCTGTGCTCAGCTTAGAGAGGAACTTCTATACTGGATAAATCCCCACTGCCACCATCACATTCACCCAAAATCCTTGTGCCATTCTGCGTAAAACTGGCAGACTGACAGCACAACACTTTGTTCCTCACGTACGATCAGACTTTCGTCTCCAACATTTGGCTCCGGAGCGTTGCCTTACCCTTGCACCTTCCGGATCACACAGCTTTCCACCAAGCACTTAGATGTCCAGCTGTGCGTAACTGTGCTGTGTTGCACGCGACTCATGCAGTCCTTGTTGCCCTGGACCTGGTCTTGGTTGAGTCCATTTAAATTGGGACGCATGCTCCAATCCTCGGGGATAAATGGGACTGAGCTCACGGCGGGGCAAGCACCACAAGGTTACGCACAGTTGTGTCCTGTTGACGTGAGTAGAATGGAGCTTATGTCCTTGGTTTTTTTTCCCAGTCTGAGAAACTGAGACTAAACCAGGTCCAGAACCTGGAGGCGCTGAGCACACATCTCTGCCTGTAAACTCTCCGCACTGGATGACAACCATCACGAGGGCTCAGAGGCCGGGCATCAGGACTAATGCCGGTCATCGCAGCAGTCTGGTGGTGTGCGCTTTGAGGTCATCCACGCCTGTGAATCACAGTTAAAGTATACAAGCAAAGATGTGCCACGTCGATTTCCGTGCGTTCAGTGCTCAGCGCCTCCCGGTTCTCAACCTGGTTTAGTCCGGGCAGACTGGGAAAAATATAATATATAATATATATATAATGCATCCTTGGAAAAAGCCCATGGATATACGCTCCATTCCCCAGGGATGAAAGCGAGCTCTCTGCGTTGTGCAAAACAAATAAAGGTGAATTAAATACTAAAGAAACGCCCCAAGGCTTTATTTCAATATAAACATGTTTTTTCAATTTTGAGAACAAATTGAAACAATTTTACTGCCCACTTATTTCTTTGCCTGTATATGAGGTATGACTGCAAAAATCCCCCACACAGGGGGTGCTTTTGAATGCCACAGTTATCAGTCATTGGTTCAAACGCTATCACCATATATGTACTTGCACTATCCTACTCCATTCTCCAGCAGCCAAGTACAGCCTCTTTACACCAGCGTTAACATCGTGAAGGTAGCAGGAGCCCGACCTGGAACTGCCCCCCGGTCCTGAGCCTGCTCATGTCATCGCTAAGATCGTGTGTTTTAAAGAGAACATGTCCTAAAACTATCAATGATCTAAATATTATTTTTCCAGCCATGACGCAATGCTGGATGTTGAGGATAAATGTGAAAATTAGAATTGTAGAAAGCGTAGTGTCAACTATACAATATATAGAAGTATAATTACCGGGTATATGAAAATGTTATTAAAATTGTATATTGTAGATACGCAGCGAGAATGTGTCCTATCACAATTACGCAGACGACACTCAGATCTATGTTTCACTGACGGCAGGTGAATATGGACCAGTGGATTCACTCTGTCACTGCATCCAACAGATCATCGTGTGTGGATGCAAAACAACTTTCTCCAGCTGAACTCAGACAAGACTGAAATCATCGTCTTTGGCCCACAGAAAACAAGAGAAATTGTTAACTGTCACCTCCAGAGTTCGCTCTAAAACCTACACATCAAGTTAGAATCTGGGGGTAATAATGGACTCAGATTTGAATTTAACAGCCACGTCAGATCAATCACATCAGCAGATTTTTACCATCTAAAAAACATTGCCAAAATCAAAAGTATAGTGTCTAAACCAGAACTGGAGAGACTTATCTCATGCGTTTGTCTCTAGTAGATTAGACTACTGTAACGGCCTGCTCACTGGCCTCTCCAAACGAGCTGTAAAACAGCTGCAGTACATCCAGAACCCGCTTGCTCGGGTCCTGACTAGAACCAGGAAGTACGATCAGATTAGTCCTGTGCTCAGGTCTCTGCACTGGCTCCCTGTGCTCAGAGATAGACTTCAAAGCAGCTCTGCTTGTATACAAGTCTCTCCATGGCCTAGCACCAAAGTACATCTCGGACATGTTAGTGCCATATGAACATCTCGGACTTTGAGGACCTCAGGGACCAGCCTCCTGCTGGTGCCCAGAGTCAGGACTAAACATGGGAATGTGCGTTTCAGTTTTATGCAGCTAAAATCTGGAACAGCTTCCTGAGGATGTGAGACAGGCCGCTACTCTGGCAATGTTCAAATCTAAACTAAAAACTGTTTGTTTGACTGTGCATATGACTGAAATGCTTTTCTTTGCACTCTTCTCTTTTATGTTCTTGAAATTAAGATTGTGATTTCTGCCATGTCTTTGTGATTTTAATGCATTTTTTCCTGTTGTGTGAAGCACTTTGAATTGCCTTGAGTACGAATTGTGCTCTACAAATAAACTTGCCTTGCCTTGCCTAGATGCAAAAGAAATGCTTATGGCAAAGATACTATAGTGTGTTGACATTTTAACAATGTTTAACAATAAGCTGCTTGTTGCTCAAGGAAAATGTGATACAACTAATTATCCATGTTACTGATACTTGCATTTTTAATTAACAGCCCGTGTTTAGGGCGCTGCTTTGGGAAAAAGCACCTGCATATCCTGATGACCCTGACGCACGGAAAGGGCCACACCACACGTACAGTAAAATCAACTCATAAAGCGCCAGCAGCAGGAGACAGAGGAGCTTACACATACTGATCTCTCTGCTCTGCCACAGCTGCAGTGTCCACAGTCTTTTGCGCATCCACACCAACTGTCCGTCACATTAAACTGCCCAAATAATCTAATCACATAAACCAATAAAGGGAAACAGACAGCTAGTACTTATGATATGCAACATTCAGCTGTCAAGAGTGGATGAAAAAATGCAAACTTCTGAAACCCGTTGAACTGGGCGTTATCCTGCCTTCTTCCCTTCATGCATGTTATAAGCATGCAGTCAGACACTTGCAGAAGACACTTACAAGTCTGGTTGGTATTGTTGGCACTCACCATATATGTTTGATACTCACAGAAAATGATGTCCCATCTTTTAATGTGTTCCAACGTATACACACATAGGCCACATTAGTTCCTATTCGCGCTCACAGACAGGCACTGATCACACCAAAGGGAAAATGAAACAAAAACTGAAATTTGACGCAAACAAGATCAAGATAGCCTAGTTTAATTTTTGGTAATGTTAGCGTTTAGAGATTAAAACTTGAGTGTGATTATTTAGGCAACTTTTAAAATATTGTATAATTGAGCAGTTCATGCCAGCCACCACTAGAGGGTACTGCAGCACCCAAGGCACCCTACCTTCCCACGGACTTGTTTACAAATAAGGAGTTATTATAATCAAGAAATTAAACAACTTTCCCCCAAATTTCCATTCAGGCATATAATGAGAACTTTCAAAGGGACTAATATCTAAATTATAGAGATACAGTGAATGCATCAAAATGTAGACAGCCATTCTACTATGTATAGCAAAAATAAATGGGAAAGAGAAGGTAATTTTGTTTTGACAAACAAAGAGTGGGAAAGCGTATGTACATCTCAATGGAGAACCACAAAACCAGAAATTTGGAAGGAATTTAGTTGGAAAAATGTAACACGTTTTTTCATAAAATCATGTCAAACTGCTCACTATTCACATGGAAATTCCAACTTCTGGAGAAACTGTGGTTGCCAGGACCACCATTACCATGTTTTTTGGGACTGTTCTGTTATTCAGTAATATTGGCCTGAGATTAATAAAGCGCTACAGACCGTCTTTGACACCACCATCCCACTTTCAGAACTTCAGAACTTCATATTTCAGAACTATGTATTTGGGCCTCAAAACTTCCATAAACATAATAAATGGATACATTTGGAGCACACACCTGGCAGCAGAAAAGAAGGCCATTACCAAAAAAAAGATGAAGCAATTATATTTATGTAGTGGAAATATTTGGACATTGCTTGTTCATGCTGGACTTTTCTGCCTGAGTGGAGTAGAAGTGCTGGGGAAATTGAAAACACTAATTGCATTTCTAGCATTTGATAAAAGGGACAACTCCGTATAAGCCAGAGATCTGTAAGGAAGTCTATGTAGAAGCAGAGTCATAAAAGACGTCTGCGCTCATTAACTTCTCCACCTTCCTACACACCTACCTCCTTTCCTTGTCTTCTTTTTTCCTCTGATCTTGTTGCTGCTTCTTGCTCCATCCCACCTCTTCTTTCTTCTGTAGATTTTTGACCTGCATATCTTTGCATATTACTTCACCACCAACTTCAC
This sequence comes from Chaenogobius annularis, assembly GCA_015082035.1. NCBI lineage: Eukaryota > Metazoa > Chordata > Actinopteri > Gobiiformes > Gobiidae > Chaenogobius > Chaenogobius annularis. The sequence continues at coordinate 334,987 of BJKM01000240.1, read as the reverse complement.
CTTATTACAAGTCATGTTTAATCTCCATCGCTAACTGTTAAAACCCAATGGCTGATCACATTAGAGAGCTGCTTTTTCATTTCAAGTGGCACAGTCACCTCAAGTAAATCTCTCATTGCTTTGTAATTAAGGAGCATGCACCTAATGGTTTCATGCTGTGTGGATGATGGAATGTTTGGTGAATATGTTGCCAGGTTACAGGATAATGATGGAATATTTTCTTCCTGTACAAGAGGTCATGTGACATTGGGTCATGGTACAAAGATAATTTATAAATCATGCACGGATTACGATGTGTAAGGTCAGAACTCAAAGAGGTATACATGAAACTTACCTTCATAAATGATTGAAATTTGACAAGCCGTGCAGGAGTAGTTTAGTTGGAAGAGCCTTTGCCCACCCACAAAGTTTAGTGGTTTGTTCCCCGCTTACATTAGGCCATTCTGGTGTTGTGTTTTTGGGCAAGATACTTTACCAGTGTTTTTCTACCTCAATTTACGCTATTTAGCCAACTATAATAATTGGCAATTTGTATTTTATTGGAAATTGATTCAACAGTATTATTGATATGACATCATTAGCAGTTCAGAGATTTGTATCAAAGAGTAACATTCTTATACTCCAAAACCCCTGATTGTAATTTGCTTGTACCAGTGCTGCACTGCTGTATGCCAATTCTTCTCAGTGTTTGCTCCAGGGACATTGGAGAGCAGGTCAAATGCAGTGGACAGTACCCAATAGCGAATATCCTATTGGCCGATTTGACCTATTGGCCACATACAGTGACTGAAAAGTTGAACATCTTTGGGCATCAGCATGAAGTTACTTTACGTACTAAAATTGAGTAATGCTCCACTTTATGTAACTGTTGGCCATTTCAGCACTTTGTCGTTTTTTAACTTTCTCTCCTTTCTCATAGTTGCATTCTTATCAGCCCGCCACCAAGTCCAAACACTGACTCTCCTGCTCTTTCTAGCCTGCAGCATTTATGATTTTGCTGTTGGGGCATTTTCTCTTTTTCTGGTTGCTATTTGACCATAAGCTGGATTTATAGTAGCAAATCCAAAGCTTTCTTTACCAGCTTGTCCTTACTCTCAACCTATGTCTGGTCCGAGTGGGCAAGGCGTGTGTGTTGGCTTTTACTTCTGCTTGGTGGCTGGAGGTTGTGATGCCACATAATCCATTATGATTGGCTGGCCATGGCTGCATCCAAATATGGACCAGGCAGTGACCTTCTGGCCTTTTGCTGGTGCAATCCTAAAGTCTACTACCAATCTGACCCTCAGATCACACACAGACCTACTAAATCTGATCACTTTGACTTGACCTATGTATTTATTGTGGGTAATCCATTTAATCTTAGAATCTTATTTCTAAAAAAAAAGATTGGAGTAATTTGTCAGTAATAGTTAGGGCTGGGTACCGTTAAGAAGTACAATGGTCCTGAAAAAAAAATTGTAGTATCAATATTGCTGTATCAAAACTGTGTACCGGGGGAAAGGGGTTAGGCTTGATTACAAAGTATCAAGAACTGGCAAAAAAAATAGGCATTGTTTAAAACAGTATTACACGATTTTCAAAACGTAAAAGTAAGAAGAGAGTATTTAAATTGTTCTAACGCCATACACGAATTTGGTGTTGGTGCATGCAACAGCTTTAGAACAGCTTTTTTCCAGACGGCAAAGTTAAGTTCTGCACCTTCTGGGTTTGTGATTGATGAAAAAAGATTTAGTTACAAAATGCTGCTTTTACATATACTCTATGGGCAAATATATTCATTTACGAGAAAAAAGGCCGGTACCCCTGCCCCACAAGCACATCTAATAGTTCAGACAAAAGACCCTGTTTTAAAACAAAATCCCAGAAAAAATTATTATAAATAATTACTAATGAAACAAAGCAGATCATTGTTCTTGGTTTCAGTGTATCTAGACTGACTGTGTATTGACTCACAAATAAGAAATATTGCAGTTTCACCACTGTCCAAGTTATCTGCTTAGCGTACAACTCCCTGGATGAATTACTCAAATCTTCTCACATTTTGAAATAGGCATAGATTTTGTGGGCATAAAATTCAGAACAACCTTCCATTCACATTCATGTATTCACTGCAGCCGCCCCAAAAATATTAATTCACCTTCGACCCTCATTATTTTAACCACAAACTTAAAGTCACCACACACTCCTTATTCCAATAATATCATCACCTCCTGCTATCTCCACAGCCACTCGCATTGTTATATTAAGACTATGACAATGTCATATTACAATGACGGTAATGTCTTGTCCTGTGTAATTCCAGTTGGGACGCCTGACAATTCATTTTACTGCAAGAGTGAGGGGCTAATGGGAAAGTGACCACGGCTAGAGAAAGATGGAGACCCTTTCAATTACTGCAGAGGTGAGGGGACGACTCATTTTGTTATATGTATGAATGGCAATAACAGCGTAATAATCTGGAAACAGAGAAAGTGTGATGATTCCACAGTCATATTGCACAATTTTTCTTCATAGCAATGCTAGAGTGCTTTTCCAATAAGAAATAAAACAGAAATTGGATCAACTACAGAGTTATCACTGCCATATGTAGGTAATTAGGACTTATAACATCACATTTTTATATTATTTCGAAGAAGTGGCTCAATTCTACTTTCTACTACTTTGAGTTATGCCATTTGGATAAAAAAAAAAAGTGTCTAAAAATGTAAGTTACAAATTACAAAATACAGTGAAAGAATGGGCTTTTCCCAAGTAAGTACAAAAAGCAAATGTTTATGTATGTTTTTTTATTTTTGTCAAAATACTGTAACTCCAAATGATGTAACACCAGGTCATGCAAATGCTTTTTGTCAATGGCTTAAGGGTTAAACTTTGAGCTAAGTAAGGTTATCCATGTTCTATCTAAGGTTTGTGGTAGAGGGTATGTTACCTGCTTGTCTCTTGAAAATGGTATTGCTTTGCCTAGAACGTCCCACAATAAAAAAAAAAAAAACTTTAAATTTATTAATTGCTTCATTTTGTGGAGGTGATTGTGGAGTTTGTTTCCACAGTTTGCAAAGGTGTATACAACGTTTTTGGAACATTCCAGCCAGAACTACAAGCATCTCCAAGCCAGCATCTCCAAGGAGAATAGAAGGTTCCAGACAATCCACTTAAAAATGTACATAGGGCCCCTTTAATGTGGAACTTGATTTAGGTGCACATGGTTAAAAATCTATGTAATATCCATTTTTACTGTCAGTGTTGAGGTCAACTTGGCCAGCAACAGCTGAACTATTTTGGAACGTAACAGGGTAAATAAAAGTCTTTACTGCAATGGCGGCTGGTCCATTACGGGCGATGGGGCGATGCCCCTCCTGGCAATCAGCCAATTATGTCAAATGGTATTCAACAATATAATTTGTTCAGAATTATGCTATATTATTATTAGTTTAAATATGTAAAATAATGGAAAAAATATATATATATATATATATATATATATATATATATATATATATATATATATATATATATATATAAATATATATATATAAATATATGTATATGATACTTTGTCTGCGGTCTGCTGCGTGACACAGCCTGCGTCTCTTTTCAGCACACGTCGTGGGGCTGTTTGAAAATTGCCCCTGAGCCTGGTAGAAAAGCAATGGGAATCTTTAGCTAATCAAATTCTGAGAAAAAATTCTACGTCACTATGGGAAAAGCCATAAAAACTGTCTTAAATGGGCGATTTGCTTCATCGCCCATTTAAGCGTAGTGTTTACTCCACGGAGCTCTGCTGTTTACGCTGGAGACACAGTGTAGCAGGTGCGCGCACCTCACACGTAATCAGGGCGGGGTTAAGGCTGATGCTTCTCCATCAACTCTATGCCGAAGTGCCGCACGCCTTGTTTTCCGTGTTTACCTTGTAAAGCTGCATCTACAGACGTCTGTGTTCAACGGTACGTTCAAAACGATTCGAACGAATGAGCTCCTTGACTGTGGCTGGTTGTGAATAAAAACTATATTCGTGATGAAGTGAAAGCGGCTGATTTCTTATCAATCCGAGCCGATGAGAATCTGATGTGTCAAACCTGTAGCACTTGTGCTCCGTTACCTTTACAGCACACACACCAAACTGGAGTGCTTTTTGGAGTTTATTACACACTGGATTATGCCAACGCTGAAAGCATCGCTGAACTTCTATTCATAAATAGATGCTTTGGTTATTAGAAAACCCATGAAAGAATGCTATAAATGACATGTCTTTAAGAACAACTTTCCACAGCAATGTTGTCTGAGATGATTAATTATAAAAATTTAAAATGATATACACATGTAGTTCAGGTTAACTAATGCCACCTAGACACTGATCTTTTTGTTTTGTTTTCTGCACTGTTTGCAACAATTTGTGTTTGTGTTTTTAATTTTCTCTTAATGTAGTAATTGCTTCTATGCACTATAAGGTACAGTATCACTGAGATTTTTGTTTTGCTCTTTACAATCGGATATTTTCTAAAGTGTAAAATGTAATTTCATGTCAAATGTATTTTCTCACAAATGGTATCTGCCGCTAAGTCATAGTATTACCATTTCCAAAAGTGGAACCAAAGTTTGTTTACTTCATTAATTCAGTTGTAAATGTGTATTTAAAATGTGTTTTTATACAGTCAATGTAAAATATTCACTTTTGGATATTAAAAATAAACAAAAACACGGTAATGTCAAATAGCCCCCCCTATATTTTGCATCACCAGCCGCCACTGCTTTACTGTGAACCAAATGCTTTTCAGTTCTTCATTTTTCTGATCTTATCTCAGTTACAAGGAGTATGACAGAAATCACTGTTTTGTGAATGAATATACAGTCTGTACGATATTTGCTGCAGTTTATCAATCCCAGATGTGACAGCATAAGTTCTATTGAGGCAGATTTGATGGACTGATGGAGCAAAACTAAAGAAGTAATAGTTTAGTTTAATTGGAGACCCATAGGACTTGCCAAACTGTTAATGTTTAAACCATGTTATGCACTCATGAATCTAAGTTAACACTGCTAATATTGATCTGAGAACCGGCCCAAAATGTGTTGAAACAAACCATTTTTATGCTTTGTGACTTTAATAGAGAGCAAATGGCATAGTCCAAAGGTGTGATGAATTAGGTGCAGCAGTGGAAAAAATGCCAGCAAACAAAACTGTTATCTTGGGTCAGATCTCTGTGTTTCACTCGGAGCCAGCTTGTCCCGAAAAGGCTCCATTAGCAAATACAATTTCAGCCGTTACAGACGACTGGAAACACTATCAGAGAATCACACTGCACAAGATGCACAAAACCAGCCCAGTGCAGGTGTGGATAAATATAAATGAATACAAAAGTGCTAGCCCACAAATAATAAAATATAGCGTTAGTCTTATATATATACGACAGGCTTTCAAGGATAAAAAGACCACTAACACATACTGTATGAAATAAAATATAATATATAAATACTCTACATATGTAGCAATTACCTTAAACTTAAAGACCTTGCATCAACGCAGACGGCCATTTATAGACTCCAGTTCATATTCTGTACTGCAACAGCCATATCCATAGATGATAATTTAATTAAAGGTGGAGTGTCTGCCACCTTCTTGTCTCCATGGAAATGGTATTGCTTGGCCTGTAATGTTCTAAATTAAATGAATCTGATTCCATGGACAATAGCAGGCGTCGTCACTTGGCCAAGTTACTAGTCAGATCTGAAGAGAGGCGAGCCTGCTCACATTAAAAATCTAAATAGCAACGTTAGGTAAAAGTTAAAATTCTATATTTAACTAAGATTAATGTATATGACATCAAGATCCAGCAATATTTATCTTTTACTGGACTAATATAAACTTATTTCCTGAAGTTTTATTTTAAATCCTATTTTGTGTACATACTGTACTAGCAGCCAGATACATGAACAGGTATAAAAACTCATCAGTAATATTGAATCTTCCTGAACTAGTATCCACACATTTGGTGCTGTAGGAGAGATTGTTACTTTCTGCTGCCTCAACTCTGCTATAATCAATAGAGGAAACAAAATGTACAGACACATAAAAGAAAGAGATGAGAAAAATGAGCGTAAATGGAAAATGTGAGGGGCTGAAATGGGTAAAAGTGGAAGAGATTATTTACTTTTAGCCAAGCTTCTGCTGCTCAGCGTTGGAGTGAAATCTGTTGGTTTTACTGGAAAGTGGTCTTATAAAAAAACCTGTGCCGAAATAATATTTACTGGTGCTGGTACGTGATTTATGGATGTTTATTTTATTTAGAAAATGTTCAAGTTCTTACAAATACATTTACACCAAGTTCGAGAAGTTTTAATCAATGTAAAAATCTATTAAAATCTTGAAAGTTTAGTCATTTAGAAAGTTTTCTTGGTACATTTTAAGTTTGTCTCCCTTGGCGTTGGCATAAGTCCTGGGAACTCATTGCTGCAAAGTTTGTTTTCTTCCTTAAAAACTAGATGCCACAGGCTAAAATCTAATGATCTAATGAGCTAATGATGCAGCTACAACTATAGCAGCACAGCCACCTAGTGCTTGAAACTGAAACAAACAAGTGCTCTAGAACAGCAGGGGATTTGACAAAAAGAAATACTCTAATTCTACTGCAGTTTGTCTCATTTATACTTCCAGTACACAATGTAGCGGTGGCAGCGTTAAATTCCCGACACAGTAAACACATCGCTCATTAATTTGTTTCTCTTACGTACTTTGGGGCAGCATTAGAATAAAAGCCAGTCCCGCACGGCTGATTTGGATGGAGGGATAGATGTCCGAGCACAATGAGCTGTTAGAAGAGCAGAGCAAACACCGGACAGATGGAGCCAGTGAAATTTTAATCACATATTAAAGTCACAACGGGAAATCTTGAAAGGACAGTGACACACATAACTTTCCCCTTGTGGTTTTTGCCCTTGAAGTAACTTCTCAACCTACTGTGCACTACTAAATTAACTTTTGGAACATGTAAAAGGACTGAGTTGAATAAGAAATGGTTATCATATAGGTAAAGTATTATGTATAGCCTAGGCTTGAATGGTATGATGGGTTTGCACACTGTAGTACGGGTGACACTGGTGGTTCAAGTCTAGTTTTATTTGGGTGCAATTTTTCTAATGGTCATGTGATCTTCTTCTAGTCCCGTTTTAGTACATGTTTTTTCTCTCTCTCTCTCTCTAGTTCTCTCTCTTTTTGAAGCAGTTGCATGGGGTTGTTTACTTTTTCTTTTATTTGGTTTATACTTTTTGTTTATTTAAAGAATATTTTCACGACTTTAACGCCATAACAACAAATCACAGCCCATCAGATTTTGTCCGACTGTAATTGATGTTTCTCTGTTGGTGGTAACATTTACAATGAGCCGTCACCAGTGTTTGCTTCTTATTATTATTAATTGTATTTGACAGACTGTATTTTCTTAAATCTCGGCTCCAACTGGAAACATCTGTTTTCCATTTAAACCCTTTCTGCCACACGGAACCTTCATGTACAGCTGCCAGCAAAGGGTTAGGGTTAGGGTTCTTCAGCAAGCAACGCAAGTACACGAGTTGTATATAAGCTGTAGGGCCGATTACAACAAATAGTGCTTATTGACCTTGTACTATGAATAAATAGCAAATAACATCAAGTAATATTGCTGTTTTACCAATTAATTCAATACCTAGAAGAACAACACAAGGCATCAAATAACCCATCTAATCTTTTTCACTGGCAACTTCTTCAAAGACTTATTCTCTTCATATCAAACTGGATGACTCACTGGCGTATATGTTGTTGGGTTGGTGATTACAATCCCCGCACACAGGTTGGCAGTAAACTCCACTCTCTAAGCTGCTGACGGAGCTGTTTTCTTCTTGTTGCAGATAATTACAAATTAATCAGAAGCTCAGTTTGGCCAGCACATGGTGAACATTATGTATTGCTCAGTTTCAAAAACAAATTATCAGTTGATCAGGAAAATGGTAAAAAATAGCATATTATCTGAAACATTTTAAATTTGTTTATTTTTTATAGCTTTTTCTTCAATGCATGCCCTTTTTGATTTTATATATGTTGTGTTTGTGTGCTTATTGTTCATCGTTGTATGTTGCACCGAATCACCTAAGCAAGTTTGTGAATTTTGTTCTTTGACAATGGCAATAAACCTTTTCTGATTCAGATTTTTTATAGTTGTTGTGATACATTTTCCAATCACATACACATTCTTTACCAGACAAACTTCTCCTGACTGGAACAAATATATATAACTCTAACACACACAAAAGGGTCATTTTCACAGTTTCTCCTTTGAGAAATTGAAAGATGCAAGAGAAATCTTGCACCAGCCACGACCAGGTTTGTATACGCATACATGTTTATTGAATAGAAAACCCAATGGATTATCAGGATCCTTGTACATGTGGAGACGCGGGTTTGCTGGGGTTGTTTAGAAATATATTCACGCAGCAGAGATTTTTATCCCCTACAGAAATCACATAGGGTATATCTTACATTACTGGGCCAAATCAGATGATAGGATTTTATATCGATTTGGCTTGCATCAAGTTGCCATCGGCTACAGTTAATTTCACTGCACACTGAACACTGAGCATATGGGCACTTGACACACATCAGTAATCTATAGGCCTCACACAAACACTGGTTTATGTGGTCTACCATAGACATAGATATGGGTTCAAGATTTAGGCATTTTTTCATCTTAAACCATTCTGATTATCGGATTACAAATACAGTTTATGCATTATTAGTGCCAGTGCCAAGAAGCAGCTCATTTCTAAAATATTTACTGCTTGAAAATATTTTGAAAACTTCATTTTGTACAAGCAGATTCGCATCTGCACAGATCTGACCTGTAATGTTCCTGGTTGCCTACTTGGAGATGGATAGTTTTAATGCCACACTGTAACATTCAAGACTAAACAATCACACCTTACTGGAGACAAGCAGGTGACGCACTTCAAAAGTTACACGCCTTTAACGTCAGTCGATCTTGAAGTTAATTATTTGACTAATTCTGCTCACAGTAAAAGATCCATGTTTTAAGTTTATTTCAGTTGATAATTCATGTTCTAAATCATATTTTACAACATTATTGTCAAATCAGTACAATAAGCCCAGAGCGGTAAGGACGTAAGGAAGTAAATTATATTTATATAGCATCTGTCACAAAGCAAAGTGCTTTTCAAAAACAGTTAAAACACAGAATAAAAGAATAAAAACACAACATTTATAGTGAGCAATACACATACAACAATATACAGTCAAATAGTCAAAGTAATAAACTGTAATATTCTAAAATCTGTGTTATTTGATGCGGAAAATGAGGAACATCTCAAAGGTTTGGTTCAGTTAAGCACTCCTTTCAATTTATTTGTGCCATTTCATGCACTAATATTTCTTTCTGTCTTGACACGCTGCCATAGCCCCTCTGCACAGAGAAAGTATGTTTGAATGTGAGCTAAAGGCTGATCACCTCTGGCTGCTGCTGTGGAAAGGTCCTGACGCTGCACTATTTTGGCCTTGTCTATTCAGCCTTTCTATTTCACAGACTCCCTGCATCTCTTATCATCCACACACCTCTGTTCTCAGCCCTAACCTTAACATTCAAATACACCGCTTTGTTCTGACTCCAACTCTCAACTTGTTGTCTGTATTCCCCCTTGTATTTTACCTACAGTCCTGTGTAAAAGTCTATATGTTTCTGTTGGTTAATTTAAGAGGTCAAACGTAGTACTCTGGGGGTTTGTTCATTCTTGTCCTGGTTTAGAAGACCTTGTTTTATCCTGTTGTAGTCCTTGCTCAGTCATGGTAGAGGTTAATTAAGTTCCAAATTAGTTCCTTTAGTCCCAATTATTTCTTTATTTTTACATTGTTATGGGGCATGAATGAAAAATTTAATTTGAGAAGTGCTACAAAGTGTAAATGTAACGCATGCCCATGTTCCACAGTACGTCAATATTTAGTTTAGGTCCTGATGAGACCATCATTTACTTACTGTGTATTGGTTTAAAATAAAGCATTCAAGTTGAAACGATGACTTAAGCTGATTCTCATCAGTTCATACCAAGGCAATCACTAATCTCCCACCACTATGAGCCCACACGTTTTACCACTAATGATCCAGAAGTACAATCTATTCCATTACAGAACATGAAAACAGTCTTTGTCAAAATACCAACATTTGTCTGCTCATGTATGCTAAGACAAAAACAAGTGAAGATGATTTTAACAAGGGAAAATCTGCGTGGTTGAAAAATGGAGGTTGTTATTGGGCAGAACTGTAAAAAGTCCAAAGCAAATTATCATGAAGAAGCCAAGATGTGTTGTATTTTCTTATGTTAATGTGCTAACATACTTCATATTTATGATCCCCCTTCAGATGTATTAAGAATGTGAATAAAGTATTGCCCAGACCATATGTACTAAGAAAATATATCATTTCTTACTATTGCATTTACTCCCTGCATGATAGACTTTTATATACATTTGTTTTGATGTTGAATCTTTAAACACTTTGCATCTTGTCATGTAAATGGTGGATTCCTTTCAGCAATGTTGAATTTGAAACATCACCCCATGCTGTTCCTATTTGGATGTTTTCCTCCAAGTGTTTTGAAGTTGGTTATCTTCAGAGCAGTGTTTTACGACAGTGTGAAATGAATCCATATATTAGTTACGTAGCCATCGTTTTTCTTCTGGAAGCAACATGAGGGCACAGTTTTAATCTATGCATAAATGATGGTGGTGAAGGATTATGCCTTATTTTCAAGTGCAGTCGAGCTTTGGATCTCACAGCTTCTATTAAGGATGTGCATTGGCTCTAATCTGGTGATACGTACGTCAATTTACATGTCAGGATACAAAATTTCACGATACATATATATAGATACTGAATGAAAGTATATATACTGAATCAGTATTGACACTGAATCAATGAAAATATTGATACTTTGGTAACACAGGCCACATCCTGTTTCCAAAATGAATAAAGCACTTGTCACTTCTTATAAATACAATCATTTAAAGAGGTCACTTATACTTAGACAGAATGGGTGCTTAAAGGCTCAGTGCTGCCCTCTACTGTCTTGGCAGAAATGGCCAATTTTTGGCAAAATATTGACATAGAAATCAACTGAAATGCAGGCAACAATGCAACTCCATCAATATGCATGACATCATCAAAGTATTGCAATAACGGTATTGGAGTATTTTTTCTAACACCCCTAGCTCCGATTTATCTCTTCTTATTTATATAAGTAGCGTTGGCCTTTACTTTGCCACACAAACGGACCTCCAGGTTAATGCATCGCGCGCGTCTGCCCATAGGCTCATATTATGCGTCTGTGCCGGGTAAAAGCAGGTGTGTGGTTGTATGTGGGTGTGTGACTGCCTGCGATCAAAGGTACTTGTGCAGAGGGGATAGAAATGATAATGCGTTTGAAACAAAACTCTCTAATCATTTATGCATGGATTGATACTTCGCCCGAGCTGCTACACCAGGGATGGAGGGTGAGTCAAAGAGAGCAGAAAAAACAGCAGAAAAATACATGAGAGTGGGAAGAAGACGGCTGGGAAAGTATTGGAAAAATAATCATATTTATTATAAACAAATACATATTCAAATAACACAGCATTCATAATGGATGAATCAGCATAAATATCATGCTTTTCTGTCATCAACCTTTCCGCTAAGTTTGACGAAAACTAGTTTGTGCATCTAGTTTAAAAAGTTGTCTGAAGAAGAAAATAATACGTTTCACAAGCTGAATTCCAAATTTTGCAATGCTTAGATATTATACATTCAAACTGACTATAAACATTAAAATATGTTAAAACAGATGTAGTGATACGTGTATTTAATCATGTCATTAATATTTGTGGAGGAGATAACTATTCAAACCATGGGCACTAGGCAGGCCACAAATATGCATACCATGGACATTTTTTTAATCTACTTATTTTCCAGGAGATTTTCTAACTAACACTCATTTTTACCCAAAACATTTTTCTCCACAGCTCATTGTGTGTTTGGCCCAAAGAAGTGCACTATATGTTGATCAAATGTATGTTAGATGTTTCAATCTGTAGTCAGCGTTTCTTTTATACTATACTGAAGTACTGAAGCAAAGGAAATGATCATAAACTGGAATCTCACATGGTTTATATCTACAGATCCATATTTGTGGCATTACTAGTTCAATTTGAGATTGCACTAAAATTTTCATGAACCATTAGGATTTGAAAATGTCTTTTGAAAATGTCTACAGGTAATTAGTGAAAATTATGAAAATTGCACAAAAACCCTTGTTCTAAATAAAATTTCACCAGATGTATTATTGAATGAATGGCTGTTCTCTTGGTGATCTCCTAGCAACAGCAGCTTGGATTTAGATCCTTATTCCCACTAAAAATACCTTCCTAATTGTGTGCTAGTCAAGTACTTCACAAAAGATATTGAGAAGGATAATTAGGGGCTACATTATGCCCGATCATTATTTCGTTTTATTGTTACCATAGAGTTTAGCATATGTTAGCATCCTGATATTTCGATTTACAGTTGTAACTCTGCCTATGTTCTTTTCAACTAGCTGCAAAACTACTGCTCTATTTTTGACAGACTATTCCACTGCACAAAAATTAGGTCTTATTATTATTATTTGAGATTTTCCTGTCAGCTTTTCTCTAGAACTGCCATTGTCCGCTCAATATGTCATGTACTCATAATGATTTGGAATTGTGTATAAATGGAACCAAACAGAGAAAGCACCATTCAATGCATTATACATTTTCTAAAATGTGCCCAAACTAAAGATGGGAATTTAAGATATTTCAAATTATTGCCATCTCACACTGCAATTAAGACTTTTATGTACATGGAGAGCCCAAGCTCCCAACAGAAGCCCGCTGATGGTCAGGGTAAAAAATACATTGTTTACTAGTACTTTTCTGTATAAATAGTTGTTTTAGCATGAACTCTTGTGCAGTTGTAGTCTTTTGAGTGCAGGTTGGGTTAGATACATGAGATACTTCACAGTTTTGATAGCTTTTGCCACACCTGCTTTTAGTCAACTAATCGGTTGATAGGGCATGTCTTTAGTCAACCAAGAATTTAAAATAAGAATGTACTGTGATCTTAATCGATGAATATCTGATCTGATCAGCAAATATGTTAAATAATCAGGTAAATCCCAATGAGAGCCTTATAAATAAAATGCAGTGCTGTTCTCTTCTCACATCTAATGATTGCCATCCTACTTTAATATAATTCACAGTGGTGAGTTCTGTACCCTTCCTCCTGTAATGAACCTTAGTGCTGAATGAAAAACTGAATTAAGAGGTTTCAAGACTGTTGCTGTAGAATGCTCATGTAAATATCACCATAATCCAGAAATGAAAGAAATGTATCCTGGATTAACTGTTTTCTACAATAAGGAGGAATGCAATTTTTATTTCTAAAACTGAATTACAATCTTGCTTTCAGATTATTTGCCAGCTCTTCTGCATGCTTGTTTATCATCAATCCAGATGTATTTGTAAGAGTACTTGTTCAGTCATATTACCATCGAGCGTAAGAATAAATGTTTTGTGTTACTAGAGTGCCTTTTGGAGAACAGCAAAATTAACAGTTTTATTGTATGAAATGCCTTATCATATAGACTCACATAATCTGCATACAAGTGGATGCTACTATGTATATGTAGTTGTTGTTGTTGTTGTTGCGGTTGTTGTAGTTCCTGTTGTAGTTGTTGTTGCTTTTAATGGCGGTTGGCAGCCAACTGAAAAGGTGCATTTACCGCCACCTACTGTAGTTGTACGTATTCTGTAGTTGTACGTCTTCAAAGTAAGGGTTTTACTCTATACCGTTAAAAAAAGAGTGAGGGAAAGAGAGAGAGAGAAAGAGAGTAGAGAGAGAAAGAGAGCCTCTGTATTAGATTGCTGCCAATTGAGTTTACATACATTGTAAATAGGAGTAGTTTTAAGGATCACCTTTATTAAGATAAGAAAATTCAGATTGAAAGCCATCAGCCAAAACAGCTTTAGCTCTGTTTGTGAGGTAATCTTCAAACCACTTTTTAGAATTTGTATCAAACCCAATAGCATCCAGACGATCCAAGAAAATAAAACGATCTACTGAATCGTTCATCAAATCAACAAAAACAGCAGCACATTCTTCATGATAGTCCAAATGCAATAGCAATATAATTTATAACTTTGGTAGCAGCTGTGATAGTACTTAGCCCTGGCCCTGTAAAATCGGACTCGCAGCTAATTCAAATAGAATATTTGGTTAAGAAAGCATGCACCTAGTTACTGATTAGCTTCTCCAAGAGTTTTGCTAGTTTTGAGATTGGACAGAAATTATTCAAATAATTTTTCTGCAAAGGGAGAACAAAAGCAGTTTTCCATAGTAATGGGATACGTTCAGTTTGAATTAAGAGTCAAACAATTGACTATTAGTTAACAATCACAACCTAGGTTTGAGGGTGTCAGCTCCGGTGAACTTTTTTGGATCTATAGAGAGCAAAATATTTAATACTTCATACTGTGTAAAGGGCTTAATGGAAAATACTTGATCATCAGCCATTCTCATGTATTGGGGTAACAGCAATTGATGGAGTAGCAGTATCAAAGATATTTCCAGAGTCAGCAAAGTGCTGGTTGAACACATCACAAATATATGTTTTCATTGTCAGGTTTATTAAATCTTTGATAATTTCATTTGGTAAAGAGGGAGTAGAATTTTGCGATAAAAATTTAATCGTTTGCCAACATTTTGCAGAATTGCTGTGTGATTCAGTGAGAGTATGAATGTAGTAAGATGCTTTGACTTTATGATCATTAGTAACATATTTATCGTGCTTAAAACTGTGGTCAATCTGCTGCTGATTTGGTTGCCTTGGTTTCTGCCACGGCTTTATCATGCTCTCTTGACAAAATATGGGATTATTCTTATTTTTCACCCTGAGGGAAATGTTTATCAGTAATAATATCATTAAATGTTTTAATAATATTAAGTCCAGCGCTGTGTTGGGTTCTGGAATACTAGTGGTAAAACCAATGTTACTATAGTACAAATTGAACAGAAATGCTTGTTCATTAAAACGTTCATAGGACCTTTTAATCGTTATACTTGATTTTGATTGAATACATTTTGTGTTTCGCACACACCCAATAGGACAGTGGTCACTAAAATCAAGAGGAAAGAGACCACTACATTGGTAGTTATGAGGCTTGTTGCTTAAGATAATGTCCAATAATGTTGGTTTAAATTAATCTTTAGGGTCAGATCTGGAGCAGCAATAAGCTGTGTGAGGTTTAACTCATTACAATAGTTTTTTGACTGTCAGAAATTCTAGACAACCATCCATCCATCCATCCATCTTCTTCCGCTTTATCCGGGGCCGGGTCGCGGGGGCAGCAGTCTAAGCAGGGACTCCCAGACTTCCCTATCCCCAGACACTTCCTCCAACTCCTACGGGAGGATTCCGAGGCGTTCCAAGGCCAGCCGAGAGACATAGTCCCTCCAGCGTGTCCTGGGTCTTCCCCGGGGCCTCCTCTCGGTGGGACATGCCCGAAACACCTCCCTAGGGAGGCGTCCAGGAGGCATCCGGAATAGATGCCCGAGCCACCTCAGCTGGCTCCTCTCAACGTGGAGGAGCAGTGGCTCTACTCCGAGCTCCTCCCGTGTGACTGAGCTCCTCACCCTATCTCTAAGGGAGCGCCCAGCCACCCTGCGGAGGAAACTTATTTCGACCGCTTGTATCCGCGATCTTGTCCTTTCGGTCACTGCCCAAAGCTCATGACCATAGGTGAGGGTAGGAACGTAGATTGACCGGTAATCGAGAGCTTTGTCTTTCGACTCAGCTCCTTCTTCACCACAACGGTCCGATGCAGCGACCGCATCACTGCAGACGCTGCACCGATCCGCCTGTCAATCTCACGCTCCATCCTTCCCTCACTCGTGAACAATACCCAAGATACTTGAACTCCTCCACTTGGGGCAAGGACCCCCACCCACCTTTTCCGGTTGAGAACCATGGCCTCAGATTCGGAGGTGCTGATTCTCATCCCAGCTGCTTCACACTCAGCTGCAAACCATCCACAGGGCCTGTTGCAGGTCCAGGTTTGGTGGAGCCATTAGGACAACATCATCTGCAAACAGCAGAGATGAGATCCTGTGGTCCCCAAACCGGACACCCTCCGCCCCCTGACTGCGCCTAGAAATTCTGTCCATAAAAACAATGAACAGAAACAGGTGACAAAGGGCAGCCCTGGCGGAGTCCAACACGCACTGGGAACAGATCTGACTTACTGCCGGCAATGCGAACACAGCTCCTGCTCCGGTCATACAGGGACCGGACAGCCCTGAGCAAAGGGCCCCGGACCCCGTACTCCGCAGTCCGACATAGCACAACCGCAGCACCCCCCAAAGGGCACCCCGTGGGACACGGTCGAAAGCCTTCTCCAGATCGACAAAGCACATGTGGACTGGTTGGGCAAACTCCCATGAACCCTCGAGCACCCGATGGAGAGTAAAGAGCTGGTCCAGTGCTGCACGACCAGGACGAAAACCACTCTGCTCCTCCTGAATCTGACGTTCGACTATTGGTCGGATTCTCCTCTCCAGTACCCTGGAATAGACCTTACCGGGAAGGCTGAGGAGTGTGATCCCTCTGTAGTTGGAACACACCCTCCGGTTCCCCTTCTTGAACAGAGGCCATGGAGGAGAAATTTTAGACAACTAATCGATATTCATGTCACCTAAAACAAGTAATTCAGAATGATCAAAAGTGGAATGGAAGGTAAAGAAGTCCCCTAGCTTACAGACAGGTGCAGACGGGGGATGATAAAAGCCTACAACTGTCATTTTCCCAGTATTATTTTTAACCAAACCCACCTCAAGGGTATTCAAAGCTCTTTTGACTTTGGTATTTAAAGATACAGTAAGATTTTTAAAATATTGCTACTCCACCTCCTTTGCTCCTCCGTGCTCATCACAATTAAATATATCATAATTGTCCAAATAAATGTCAGCATCCAAGATATTGAAGGTTATAGCCCTGTTTCAGAGAATACAAATATATCAGGATTGTCTTGTTTTGCCCATACTGTAATAAAGACATTTTTTTTTAAATACTTCGCAAATTCATGTGACATTTTCTTGATTTAATGTTGATATATTTAAATGTGTAAAAGTGTTTTGAACACTATCTAAATGAGTATTATCCATCGGCAGGCTTTTTGTAGGTTTACTGTTGATTAAATATGATTTATTGTTTTGCCGGTCTGCTTTGACTCAATGCCATTTATTATTACTACAGTTTTGAGGCCTATCATCTTTCCCATTTGAAT
Source organism: Chaenogobius annularis (assembly GCA_015082035.1). Taxonomy (NCBI): domain Eukaryota; kingdom Metazoa; phylum Chordata; class Actinopteri; order Gobiiformes; family Gobiidae; genus Chaenogobius; species Chaenogobius annularis. The sequence continues at coordinate 317,616 of BJKM01000240.1, read as the reverse complement.
AGGTGCAATAGAGTGTTGGGCAGGTTGAGGCCCTGGCACTATAATTCTCCTTCTGATCCTGACTGGTATCTTAAAAGGTCCATGAGCATTTGAAGTCGCCATACCTGATTGTCACACATTAACTGCTGCAGATGCAAGAGTAAGGTCAATGTTAAAAGAAAGAACACGCAATCCATACATATTTCGATGAAGGCAATCACGTTTAAACATTTCAAGTATTTTGAAAAAAGCAACAGACTTACTTGTGTACATAGTAAGTCTATTTTTATCTTATACTATAGTAAATTTAAATTGTTTCCTAAAGCATGTCCTTTTGATTTCATATATGTTGTTTTTATTATTGTTCAGTGTTTTATGTTGCACCTTAACACCGAAACAAGTTCCTATGTTTGTGAATTTTGTTCATTGACAATGGCAATAAACCTTTCTGATTCTGAATAAACAGGATGCTGGCACGACCCGAAATCACACAATGTTTTCCGGTGCTTTGGAGAGTGTTGATCAGGGATATAAAGTAATCTTCAAGTTTCTCAGATTGCTGTAGCTATAAATCGTTTGTGCCTACATGAACGACCACAGTAGACATACTTGGGTGATGACGCAGGATGCGTAGGGCAGAGTTGTTTATGTCCTGCACAAGGGCACCTGGATTACAGTTGGTGTCGCTCTTTCCCACGCACATATCTCACCATAGAAGATCCGAGGACAAATACTGAGGGATTTTGTCTGTAGTTGTATGAGCCTGGATGTCCCGAGTGATGTCCTGAGTGATCTTTCTATGTGCAGCCAGGTGTGTGGAACAGTGTTAGCAGTGTCACAGCTCTGAGTAAGGGCTTGTTAAGACCATATACAGCCAACAGCGCTACAGTTTAACCAAACTAGCTTGTAAAGTTGAAGCTTTGAAAAAAAGTAGTAGAAGCATGGTGAGTAAGGCCCCTTCCCAACCTCAACCCTAACCTAACCCATAAGGAAAACAAGACGAGCCCATTTAGAAAAAACCCACAGAAAGAAGGGATGGGGGTGTGGCTAACCAAATGACGCTAACAGCCAATAAGGGAGGGCACAGGGACAAGAGTGTAGCCCGGGCAAGTCCCCGGAAAACAAAATGGCGCCCAATTCAAGCCAATGGCGTGTGCTCATTGCATGGATGTATAGTTAATATAATACATCCATGATTATATGGCTCATTGGCGCATGTCTCCAAAAAAGTTTCCTGAATGGGGGCTAGCGCCTCCCCCCTTTGTGACCAGTCCGCGTACACCATTCAAAATGTGATTTTTAAGGGTTTTAGAAACGGTAAAAAGAGTGAAATTCTTTCTGTTATTATTATTATTATTATTGTTATTATTTTTAGATTAAAAAGAATTTAGCACTTTCGGTAATTTTAGAAGCCGAGCTCTTGAAATGGTCAGGCCGGAAGGCTGCAGTCCCGCGGAGTGGCCACTACTCAATTTGGATCGCGGACAGAGGGGGCGTGCCTTATCCAGTTAATATAATACATCCATGGTTTTCCCGCTGGACTGTTGGGGGCTCATTTCCTTAATTAGGCTCGCTCCCCACTCGTGTGGGTGTGTCTGTGTGTGGGTGAGGCCAATCAGAGCTGCTACTCAGGTACGCGTTTTTAACAGTTTAACACCTATTTTTGCTCTTAAGACTGCGGTTATCTTTTCTGACATGCTCTCAACTTTTAGGCGTCTCTACCAATTGCAAACATCACATTGTCAACTGTGAGCTTGTAAAACAAGAAGGACTTGGTGAGTTCAGTATTTTGTTTTGTTACTGGAGCTAGTTTGCTAGCGCTAGCCTCCGGTGAAATCAGTTTGTACCTGAATTTATTTTGATTGCAACTTTTTAACCAGTGTATTTGGTGCTTCAGCAATTTAATATAATTGTATTGTATTGCACTTAAAATGACTGGCTCATCATCAACTTGTTGAAACTCCTTAGTGAAGCTAATTAGCTGCTGAATCAAATGTGCACATACCCATTGCACGATTTACTGTGCAGAATTTAGAGGGATTGAATTATTTGAAATTTGTACATGTGTAGATTTATATTATAAATATTTAATGTTGGAAGGTTACTTTAAAATTGGTCCTGTCTCATGCAGGCCAGGTCCATTCCACTTCATCCAGTTATCCAAACATCTGTCTTCATCATCTCTTCATCCACCCATCCGGTGGTTCTGAACTTTTTATGTAAATATTGTGTCTATATATATTGTAAATATCCCTTGTATGTCCTGCACCACAAAATTGTTTCCTGGTTTTGTGTTTGAACTCTCCACCTCCCTCCATGAGCTGAATCCGATCTTCTGGTATTAGCCCAACTTCTTTAAATAGCAAAACAAAACTGTAATTGTATGTTACAAGAGCAAAGAGCCAGCAAATCTGTAGTGGCCTAGAAATAATATCAGGTCATAATTGTACAATTGTTCTAGCCCTGAGACTATTATTGAAGAGCATTATCTCAAGAACATTCAATGTAGTCCTTTGGCAAGAAGAAGGAAGTTTTGAGAGATGCCTTTCCCCATTTTTTTTCTTACTAAGATGTCAAAGGGTTAGGGGTTAGGGTTAACCTGTTAATCATAATCAGAAGCAGGCTAAATGTTCCTCTAATCACATGAAATGTCTGTAGTATGTTGGTTCTAATGTTTATTAGTTTTCTGTATCATCGTTTTTGCATATTTTCAATCAACGCCCAAGCAGACAGACAAATGGTGAGTTAAACAAAGGCTCCTTAGCTGAGGTAATTATCTTCAAGGCAGTGCAAATATGTATTGAAGTGGAATGGATCTTGGTGGCCAGACATTAGTATTTCTGGCCTACTTTCCTTCCAGCTTGTTAAAAGCAATTGCCTGGACGATCTGTCAGGCTGGCTCAGGTTTAGGACTCCCCTAGTTAGACCTACGCTGGGATTACCACTAACAACACTAGCTTAAGAGGTTCAAATAAACAGTTAAGCAACACTAGACGCGAGAGCAAATGCATGTGAATCAGCCAAATATCAACTTAACCCCTCTTTTATTTATATTTATTTATCCTCCATCAGAGGACACACTCCCATGCCATGTCCCAGCCTGCTTCAAGTCATCCACCATATTTCTTGTCCCCAAAAGGCCCCGGATCACAGGACTTGTCTGTCCGTAGTCATTAAGTTATTTGACCACCTGGTCCTGTCCTGTCCCACCACAAATCCTTCATGTTCCCTCTCCTGAACCCCCTGCAGTTTGCTTACAGTTCAGTAGGCGACGCCATTAACCTGACACCCCATTTCATCCTGCAGCTTCTGGACTCCCTTTTGAAACTTATGCTAGAATCCTGTTTGTGAACTTGAATACCATCCTCCCTGCTCTGCTCCAGGACAAGCTCTCCCAGCTCAACGTGCCTGACTCAACCTTAAGGTGGACTATCAGCACAGGATCTCACCACGGCTATGTACTTTCGCCTCTGCTCTTCTTCCTTTACACAAACTGCTGCACCTCTACCCACGACTCCCTAAAACTGATGAAGTTTGTAGACTACACCAGCCTCATTGGGCTCATCTCAGATGGGGGTGAGTCTGCCTCCTGGTGCACTGGCAAGAACCTAGGGCTCATAGCCCAGAAGATAGGGGAGATGGTTGTGGACTTCAGGAAAGTCACAACTCCCCTTTTAATGTCAATACAAAAGGAACGTAGTCCAGCCACCTCATAAACCGCGGATTACAGGGCACTGAATCAAAATCTTTAAGGTCTTGGCCCCGCCCCCCACAGGAGCGCTATGACCCTCGCTCACTGGGGTCTTTGGAACAGAAACTTCTGATGGTTCCTCGCACCTGTTTTCGGACCAGAGGAGACCGATCCCTCCAGGCTGTTGCACCCAGACTCTGGAATGATCTTTCACTCTCCCTCCGGTAACAGGATTCTGTTGTTGCTTACAAGGGTCAGCTCAAAACCTTTTTATTTAGTCAGGCCTTTAAATTAGTTGTTTTGGGGACGGATTTTACTGTTTTGTTTTTTGTATGTGTATTGCTCACTCTAAGTTTTGTGAAGCCCTTTGACTTCTGTCTGTGAAAAGTGCTACCAATCCTTTTTTTTTTAAACGCTTCAGCTATCACAAAAGACAGTCTTTTTCCAAAAGTGTGCATCTTAGCTGGGACTTTTTGTAGTCAATCTTATACAAACTCACACGCAACCCATTCCATTGCGAAAGAACAACACTGCGAGTTCCCGTGAAGCTCGTATAGACCCTGCTGTTACGGGAAAAAATATAATTTGGCCCTTATTTTATGCAACATTTTAGACTTCTCGTCTCCAGTTCAAACCTGGACCCTACTCTTAGCATATAACTGATAATTACATGTCTGTACTGTGACGTATCTGTCTGCTTGGGGTGCTCAGGATGTTCCGGGCCATGCCTAGTTTTGGTTTTTCACACTAGGGAATTGTTTTTAAAAGAACAGTAAGAGGTGTGAACTGACTTAATGCAAATGTGACCAACTGTCCCTTTGTTTTCTTGTACCTGCACCATTTGCCTTCCTGCCTGGCAGCCTGCCTGTAAGAAATGTTAATTTTCCTATTGAAGTAGGTCATGTGACCATCTCCTCGACCTGTAATCTATAAAATGAACATGAATCCCTTGGAGAAGACCAGTTCAGTGTGGGGCCAGACAGACGTGTTCTGCACAAGAGTGACCGACTGAATCCACATGTGAGCTAGATTAATTCTGATTGTACAACAGAATTAAACTTTCAACTTTCAAAAGACATCTCAGTTCTATTGTTTACTTTATTTCTTGATGATCGTTAGAAGAGAAATTCCGTAACAACCTGCACTGACAAGTGCCACCATGCACACTGGGAAAAACTTGTGTGAAAACACTTCTTCAAGCTGTGTATCGGACACCAACTCACATGTGCGCACGCCCTCCAAAGGCAATGCAAGAGCCGCTTCTCCTTTTTAAAAACTGATAGTCCAGCAAAACTTGGTGCAAGGGCACCGACACAACATTTAGACCAATTCCACAAAGTGGAACTGGAACCGATCTCAGACTGTTAACAGACAAAATTAATGAATTGGATGTACCTGTGTCCCTAAGAATTAATATGGCCAGTTTACTGCCCCTGCCAGGCATTGACACAAAACAAGACCTAATGAATAGTTGATAATTACCTGCAATGTCACTCGGTTGAGTCGATAGCACACGTGCGCTCAATGTGGGGCAGCCTGCAGCATCGTGGGATCGGATCTGGCTCTCGACTTTGCTGCCGGCCAAAAAAATCCTTAAAAAACAAAATTAAGAAAAACTGTTCCTTTTAAGCAGTGAGCTAGAAATGGCGCCACTCACACTTTTATGCACATGAATGACACAACCAGCACCATGCAAATGAGAAACAGTGAGTGCAGAGTGTCTGCTTTCCAGTGACCACGTTCACGACAATAATTACAAACATTGTCAACTTCACGAGGGCTTTTCAACAGTTCTCACTCCTGGGGAATGGCACTAGCGTGTAAAATGCATTTTCAGGTCACGCGCAAAGTGGATTCGACCCACAGCTTTTGCACACGTCCTAAACCTTTGCCGATAAACCTCAGGCACGACCTCATATGTATCTTAAGGACAGCTAATTTTACTTTATCATAGTCCTTACTAGCAGATGTGGACAGTGCAGACAAAGCTCCTGTGCACGTCCCACAAAAATGTACTGAAAGAGCAAAGAAAGCTCCAAACTTCTCCAACCATGTTAGTGATGCACGGGTTGTCTTTTGAAAAGTGGGTCCCACAGATTGGGGCTGGTCAAGAAATTATCATTGCAGGGTGGGTTATAAAATGCTGACCGGTATTGGTATGGTCACACCACATATGTATGTTTGCATTTAGTCACGTCTAAATTCAGTTCCTCATTAGACTCGTTTCTCCATAAATTTAAAGTGGATTATAATAAATGCATCTTTGCTCAGGTGCAGCTTTCAGCAACCTTTCATGTGCTTCTTCACACTGACTCAAAATCAGAGTCAAATTATGCTACATTGCATTTCAATACGCAACCTTTTTAATGGGCCTAGACACAAGGCAGGTCGGGGCGGTTGAAAAATATATTCCGTTTTCAGGGTGGGCCAGAGAATGGCAAAATTGCAGGACCTGCGCATCACTAAACAATGTGTCTCTGACAAACGCTCTAAAAAGATAAAAACTAATTGGGATAAAGAACTACCCAAAAGACAGAGACCAGTGAGCTTGCAAGGCAATCTGAACCAGATGACCTCACGAGGCACCACGGTTTGTGCTCTCAAGAACACCAGGCAACGTAAAGTGAACACTAATCACTTCCCCGCAACTTTAGACAGTTTTAGAGGTGTTGCTCTTTAGGCGTCACCTAACAGAGCACCAGTCTGTAGCCGAGAAACTAGGCGCTCAAAAGTCAATCACTTTCCTCACATGATTAATCAAAACAGGGCCATTTTTTTTAACCTTATTTGATCATATTCTACTATTACTACTCATTTTTTATGTATATTACACCATATCACCGAAGCAAATTCCTAGTTTTTTTTTTTATTTCATTCACTGACTATGGCAAATAAAAACTTTTTGTGATTCTGATTCCAAAGTGTTTTCTTTACTAAGTCAATTCAGCAGCAGGTGCTGGCTATGCCTTGTTGTCCTGATCCAAATACCATAAGGAAAAAATCAAACAAAACTACTTGCTTTTTTGCAGTGCTGACAAAGCCCTTTCCATCAGACTACCAGACTTTCTCTCCCTCTTTCTCTAAGAATTTTTTTTCCTACAACACATCTCCAGCTGAACCAAAGCCTTTTACACAGCCCCCTTTAGCCGTCAACTGCTCTAACAGGATCACATTTAACACCACACTTGATTTTCTCATCCCTCCAAGGAAAGGTACAAAACCACTGCTAGAGATTTGCTTTGCCACCTCTTTGTCTCTGAAGAAACGAGACAAGATACAGTGTAGTTAAAGGCGCATGAAGCTTGGCTGGTAGCAATGATTTGAACTGGTTTTGAAGGAGAGGAGAAAGACGGTGCAAAGAGGCTGGCTATGATCAAACAAACGCCATTAGAGGAAAAATATTACATCAGATATATACGCCCGCTATGAGCCTGGGAAATGGTGTGAACGAGCAGAATTTACAAAGGGATAGTGAATCAACAAAAGTCAATGTGAAGTTGTATTGGTGTGGGATTTGGGATCCAAAACAGTATAAAAGCACAATGTTAAAAGACTTAAGCAGCACATTTGGATGTCTAGGTGGCAGCACAATTGTTTTTTTTTTGTTTGCTTTGAGTGTTTAAGATAACCCTTGTCTATTGTGACATTTAAACAGTAAATGGAGAATGTATCTTAAAGGTGCACTATGTCACTTTTCTGGTAGTGACTGCTTGTCGCTATGGAAAAGGTATTGCTTTACATGGAAAGTTCTGCAGTAGGTCCTTTAGCCTATTTTTCACTTAATAAATTCATGGAAATGTTTTAATGTCGTGCTGCCCGGTGGTCGAGTGGTTACGGTACAGCACACGTATGCCAGGCGCCAAGTGGCCGCAGCGTCGTTAGATTCCCAACTCCGACTTTTACTGCATGTCTTCTTTTCTCTCTCTCATCCCCCATTTCACACCACTTTCCTATCAATAAAGCCTACGAGCACAAAATCTAAAAAAAAAAGAAAAAAAGGAAACGTTTTAATGTCATACTGTGGAAGATTACAGGCAACACAAAAACATCCGTGGAGACAAGCAATTGGCGGACCCCAGTTTGATGACATGGTATAAGCAGCATTTGCTACCACTGCTTTGTCAAAAATATACTGTGGTATGTGTTGTTTTTTTAATATTTTACATTTTCAAAAGAATAATTTTTCCATGCAGAGTTTTTGCTGCTGCCATAACTCATCTTATATAAAAGTACAATTTTCAAGAGCAAATCCTGCTTGCTACTTTGTATTGCTTACTGTATATTCAATAATGTATAAGGGAATTTGAGAGGAAGATTTACACCCCTGGCTTGAACACCATTTACACTGGCTGTTTCTTGTTGCATGGCTGTAAACACATGACATATTGAGGTTCCAATCAGATAACTTCCCCTTACCCCCGGTGCTAAACAAGGTCGGCATAATGAGTGCTCTTAAGCTCGGGTGCTTCGTAGATTTGCAGTCATTTTAAATGATTATTGAGCGTCTTTGATGAAAACTACCTGAGCAGAGTGGGGGTCGAGCGCATCAGGGATGAAAAATGAAGATGGAAAAAAAACAGGGAATAACCATCAGTGATATTAAAGGCTTCTCTGGCCAACTGATGAAAGGCTAATCATGATAAATGCATCTTAACTATTGTTAATTTTGGTCTCTTTTAGATGTTAATTTTGCCAACCCACATATTCAATAATTTTATTTATGTAGTACAGTATTTTTCCTAGTGATAAAGAAAAACTAAAAGAAAAAACGATGACTGTAAATGTTTGAATATTATTGTCAAACTCAACCTGACATTCAAATTCTGTTGTTCTGGGTGACAAAATTCATTCAAATTTGCGATTTTATTTGTTTATTTTTTTCAATTTATAACACAGAGGAGAAACACAGTGAAAGAAAACAAGACCAGCGAGAGAATAGACATAAAAATGTATATTTCAACTAACAAATGTGGCTTTCAATCATAATTTCATGAACATTAACAAGACATATTTTTGAGGATTTGCCAGGTAGGGTAAGCAGATTATGTGTCATGGCAGTTTGAGGTAGGTAACACGCTTCAGGACAAAAGTTTACCTTTCCATAATATTCAGTGAATGTTAAAATTTAATCCAACAAAGTCTGAACTGCTCCACAGAGGATTAGATGTAGACCTGACAACAGAGCCAAAATAATTTATGATTTGAAACTACTGGCTCTCAATTTGATAAAAATGTGATTAACTGTCCAGCCATAGTTGTGACTCAAATACTATATTCAAACTAAGTTATTGTTATGCAACATCATCTGAACTATTGTGGCTGTTTATTCTCTACTTTATTCCATACATTTTACTTACTTTATTACTGTGAGTGTGTGTTGTCATAAAGCAGGATTTGCCATGTGCTATTGTAAATCCTTATGATATGAGAGGCTGTTTTTGCATTCATTTGAATATTGAAACCCTATTTTTATGTTAAATGTCAGATTTTCAAGTGTGAAGCACTGACTGCGTGCACAAGGCAGATGTACTGTTTTCATTTCTGTGCGTTTGCGATGCCGGAATAACACTTGAACAGTTGAGCTAGGATTTGTTCTGTAGACCTGAAATGACATGAAGTGAGCTCATCTTTACATGAACAAAATATAGTGTATACACTGATAATTGATACTCATATGCTTCTATTTTTCACTCAAGAAAAAAGTCTTGAGAGAAGGAAGTACTTGTAAAAAATAAAAAGTTCACAATCGTTTTCTAAACAACACAGCACACATCTTCACACAATGTTTTATGTGCATTGTCCCTGATTAATAAACAAACAATTACTACAAAAATATATATTTATATATAAAGAAAGAAAACTATCCTTATTTAAAACTCTTATCTTTTATGAATATTACAATTATCATCATTACAGCAACTAATAATGAGACTGCAACTGCTGCTTCTTGAAATGGTTTGGTGTTTTTTTTTGTTTATTTTTAATTTAATCAGATGCAATAATTTTTGTTGCCAAAGCCCACAAAAACCTTCAATATTATATTTTAAACCTTGATAATGATAATACTTATACCAATACTTCTACTACCACTACTATATAACTCTGCTGATTGCTGATCTCTGCATAAACAAAATGCATCTGGAGGCTTATCCTCGTTGATTCATAAATCTGGGTTAGTGATGCGAGGGTGACGCCGTTGAGCGCTCCTCTTTAGCACTCAGGCAAACACATATCCAAGATGCATGCACCCTTACAAGACCATTTACGCAGGCTGCACCACGCACCACTGGCTTTTTATTCCTCCAATTCAACACCGTGAGCAAGCCGGAGTGACTGTCCCATCTCGTCTTGTCTGTGCTGTAGTTAATGACTTCTGCTTAATGTCTTCATAAGCCCTGTTGAGTGAATGCCAGGTAACACTGCGGGCACCTTTCCACCGCCTATAGTAATTATCACAACCCCGGGGACAACTCACAGCCGATGTGTTTGTAGGGTATCAGCTTAGGGGCTATAATTTGCAAGCATCTGTTATTATTCAAATGCGGAAGGGCTCTTTGTCTTGGAATTTCTGCAAATTGTGTGAGTACCATTTTGCAAGATAAAAACAAATTGCTACAGGAAAGAGTTGGTGCTTTGCAAACATTTTATAATTATTTTTATTTAAAAAGTGCCTGTAGGATTGCTTCAGCCATGTCATTTAAAGACATGATGTGCACATTTCTCTTGTTTTAATATAATATTGTCTGACTATTATTATCAGGAAACACCAAAAAGATACTGGGAGTTGATGGAAAGTGATAGCATCCTGTGAAAATGGCCTCTCTGACCACCACCAATAACTCTTTTTTTATTCACATTCATTCACGTGTCTTGCCCAAAGATAGTATTCCATGTCAGAAACTGGAATTGAACCGCTAATATTCCAGTTTCGAGATGACCACTTGTCACCCATGTATTTTCACCACTTGAATTCTACAGCTGAAAGTGACTGGATCAGAACTACCACACAAGAGCTGTTTTGGAGATTCTTTGACCCATTTTCCTTCTAGGAAAACATGTTTACCTACCTGTGTGGATAAAGTTCTGCCTGATTTTTCTGCTATTATGTTGTTGTCCTCCATGTCTTGGTAAGATCACCTAGTTCTTCTTGCTGGTTGCTGGTTTTTAGTTATATTTTGTGAGCCCTGGGAAGCTGGATATCGAATGCGGTTATTATCCTTTATTATTATATCCTTTATTACTTTCACAACAGTAAATCTTGTAATAAATTACCCATTCCCAAACACAGTGCCTTGACAGCGCGGTTTTAATACAGAAACATTATTGTGACTGATGGTGGAGACGGAACATCAGTGACCTGGTTTTGGCTGCTGGTGGGCTTTTGCTCCACCAGACAATATATTGCAAAGTAGGTTCAACCCAGTAAGAACTTTGGTGCAAATGAAAAATACTTGAACTAATAAAACTGACAGCTTTCGTTGGCAAGCTTATTTTAGATTTTAAAATAGATAAATAGAAATGGGACATATGCATTGTAATGTAGAGAGATGTAATTGTAAACTTACATTAATTACTTTATGAGCACTTGTCTAATCCTTATGCCATGTGTTTTTTTTGCTCAACTAATTTGTATCAAATTTCCTTTCTTGGTCTACGTTTTATTAAAAGTGTTCTTGTATTTGCATATAAAAATGAAATAGATAAAAGCTTGTATAGAATTATGCTTATCCTTTATCAACCATTCACCTATCTACCCGGCCACTGATCCAGAAAAACAGATAGCGATTGCCCAAAACTAAGCAAGTGTGGCTCGTTCACACATGATTTAGCACTCATTTCCAAAAGGAGATTGTATTTTATCACAGGTTCAATTTTCAAAGGAGAGTAGTGTCAGCAGTTTGCCTGTCATCTTCAGCGATCGAGGCCGATGGGATGGATGTAAACGCTGGCTCATATTTAACTCCAGGGTATTCTTGCATTGAATAATCACAAGTGTGCACATATAGCCAATACAACAGGAGTCCCAACAAAATAGTGCACTCATGAGGCATCTGCAATCTACTCCTAAATATTCCCATTCTACTCTATGTATTACTGAAGCAACAATTAAATCGGTCTGCTACTACTTCTCAGGTGCTTCTTTAATTGTAAAAACTGCCAATGATTTTGGAGAGTTGTGTAAATGGAGATTTAAGAAGCTTGTACACTGGAAACAGTGGTTGCCAAATGGGTGTTGTTCATAAATATTGGACTGTGATTAACAAAGCACTGCAGACTGTTTTTGACATTGCCATGCCACTTGACTTCATAATTATGTATCTGGGCCTCAAAACTCCTGCCATGGACACAATAAATGGATAACTTTGGAGCATATAAAGTGTAAAAAATAAAATAAAATCACATTTGGACTTAATTAATAATAATTTACCTTTTTGGGACCTTTGGACTAAGTGGGACTCTGGAATAGATGTGCCATCATTTTATTTCATTGGATGTTTTTGTCCTATTTACTTAGTATCTGTTTGTATATATAAATTCCCTTCTCACCCTCCGTGGGTGGTCTCGTCCCTTTTTTTTTTCCTCCCTAAGCTTGGGTTCTTTACCAGAGACCTGGGAACTTGAGGGTTCTGCGCAGTATCTTTGCTGTTCATAGCGCTGCACTTTTCTGGACTGAGATGTTTTTCCAGGGATCTGTTGTAGCCACTCCTCCAGTTTGGGGTCACTGCCCCGAGTGCTCCGATGGCACCACTTTTGCCTTCACCTTCCACACCTTCTCCAGCTCTTCACTGAGCCCTGAGTCTTTCTCCAGTTTCTCGTGTTCCTTTTACCTGATGATGCCATCACTTGGGGTTTCTTGTCCATACTCTGCACAGATGTTCCTGTACACTATGCCAGCCACTTGGTTATGGTGCTCCATGTATGCTTTCCCTGCCAGAATTTTACACCCTGTGTGTGCTGGATTGTCTCAGGGGTCTCTTTGCACAGCCTACACCTTGGGTCTTGTCTGGTGTGGTAGATCTGGGCCTCTATTGCTCTAGTGCTCAGGGCCTGTTCCTGTGCAGCCATGACGAGTGCCTCTGTGCTGTCCTTCAGACCGTCCCGCTCTAGCCATAGGTAGGATTTCTTTATCAGCCACTTCAGTTATATTCCGGTGGTACATCTCATGTAGGGGCTTGTCCTCCCATGATAGTCCCTCCTCCAGCACCTCATCCTCTTGTAGCGACCTGCAGATGACCTCCGAATGTTGCCATGGTGACTGGAATGCGGAAGTAAGGTTTTACTAACTGAGCACATCATCTGTTGGAGCCTTGTCCTTGATGTTCTTGTGGATCTTGGATGTTTCATCCTGGATAGTGGCTCTTACACTCACTAGTCCTGTGCCTCCTTCCTTACGGTTAGTGTACAGTCTCAAGGTGCTGGATTTTAGGTGTAACCCTCCATGCATGGTGAGCAGCTTTCTTAACATTAATGGTCTGTATCTCTTCCTTTGGCCACCTTATTATTCCTGCAGGGTATTTGCAGGGCGTATCTGTTCGGGACTTGTTCCTGCCATTGAGCTGGCTTCTTAGGACTTGCCTTACTCGTTGTAGGTATCTGGCTGTTGCCGCTTTCCTTGTTACCTCGTCGAGGTTGCCATTTGCCTATGGTATTCCAAGGTGCTTGTAACCATCCTCAATGTCTACTATTGTTCCATCTGGGTGTGAGACCAATTCTGTGTGGACTACCTTCCCTCTCTTTGTCACCATCCGACTACACTTCTCAAGCCCGAATGACATCCCAATGTCAGCGCTGTAGATCCTGTTCATGTGGATCAGTGAGTCGACGTCTCGCTCGCTCTTGGCATACAGTTTGAGGTCATCCATGTATAAGAGGTGACTGATCGTAGCCCCATTCCTGAGTCGGTGTCGATATCTCTCTCTCTCTCTAATATATATATATATAGAGAGAGAGATATAGAGATATATATATATATATATATAGAGAGAGAGAGATGCAGAGAGAGAGATGCAGAGATGCCTGCATGGCAGAGTTATTGTACCTGAAATTATTAAATCAATTGTTGCCATGTTGAAAAGGTTATTCCACTCAAGGCCCATCATTGTTTGGATAAACTGAGCCTTGATGGGAATAAGCAAAAAGATGTGTAAGTATTGGTGTTGCACACACCATTTCAAATTTGGGATAAAAACCTGAACGGAACTAAACCAAGACTAGAACAGGACTAAACCATACAAAGCACCAACAGTCACTGATAATGAAATGCCATGACTTTGCAACTCTCTAGATCTACACCTACATACTGCTAGTCATATGGACATAATATCACACTCACAGTTATAAATAATCTATGATCTCTGTGTTCTCTGCATGCATTTAAGGCCTGCACATCCTATGGTGCTGTCATAAAATAATACAATTAAAGCTACTGTTTGTGCGGACAATCACTCACTGCACAGTGGGCGCCTGAAAAGTTGGTCTTATTGGAGTTCTGTTGGATCATAAAATGGAAATGAAATTGAAATGGTACAGTGACATTCTACATTGTGTATTTTCTCTTATATTTATGAGGCGTAAGATATTTGCTATTATTAGTTTACATAATTAATCAATAAGGGCCTTTTACAGCTCATAAATTGGTTTATTTATGATGATATTTAGTGTTCATATGTCTAGAGTCATTATTAGCCTTATATAATGGGAGCCGTTAGATATAGTGCATGCTGCTGACAAAAGAGTTTTGCAATAAAATATGAATTTGGAGGATGTATGTGGACTCTCATCCAAGAGTCTCATCCTAGTCGAAACATTTTGTTTTTCTTAAACAGTGTTCAGATGACTACAACAGAATCTTTTTCTACTTTGAGGATGTAGTCTTAAACATAAGCTTATTTTTTGGAAGAGAAAATTAAGGATAAATAAATAAAATTGATATCACAGTAGTATTACATGTCATGTTGAGGCTTTGGAGTTGAGGAGAAACAATACTTTTGCTTTTTGTAATATTTTGCCAATAGATTTAATTTTACAGGGCAGTATAGTAAATTAGGGTGAATAGTAGAGACATTCAGCAAATTGTCAGAATCCGGAGCAGAGCATATTTCCTACAAACACACGCCCCTTATGGTGCAGGACACAATACTTGTTCTTGAGTGCTGGTGATTATAGAAATAATGATTTTGCTGCAGCACCTGCCAGGAGAATCATGGCATCCCAGAAGGGCGTTTGTGGTCAAGAAAAAGACACTGATAGTCCAGTCGCCACAGGGGAGAGACAGGAGCACCCATTAAGTACAGTGCAAACCTGGGATCTAAGGTCTAACTGTCGCCCAGAGGCAGAGCACCTCCACTGAATGATCCTCACTGCTTCTGCCAGCACAAAGGTGAATATGAGCTTTTAGGTGTGATTCTGTAACACACTGGATTAAGACAATAGCATTGAAAAACATGGACATAGCAGTTTAGGGACTGTATCTTAGGGTAAAAAGGTAGAGTTAACAGATGTTGTAAATCTTTAGCGGCGTGACATGTCCAAAAATGGTCACTCTTATTGAAAAGGGCCAAAGCAAGAAGAGTGATTATTAAGACTGTAGAACTCTGGTGCAGGTTTTTATGCTTGGAGATTTATTGTCTAAAAGGTTGTCCTTCTTTTGCAATTTTTTCAGAGAGAATAAGTAGTCAGTGACATGTCGATAGATGCGTGGAAAATGACATTTGAAAAAGAAAATAACTCAAGTAGCAGCATTAGCATTGTGAGGGCTTTTGAAGTGGGAGGTAAGCAATGCATTATTATTGTACTTGAGGTGAGAGCATATAAGAAGTAAAATGTAAATGCTATATACAATGTAATTTACAGTCATTGCTAGTCTTCAGTGTTTTTATGCATTTCAGTAGTGTTATTTTTTTTATTAAAGGCAGGTAGAACATAGAGGCATTTTCTTGATTAACCCTAACCTGACATTAAGATTATGTTTAACTGAGAATTCTCGTGAAATGAACTGCATAGGATTGTTCATTTTAATAACCTAAACCAATTTTCACTTATTTAAAAAATATTTGGCAATAATAAAAATGCTTGTAACTGAATCCAGGTTATAAGTGTATCCCAATCTCTGAAATATTCCAGGAAAAGCAATAATATTCTGTTAGACAAGTGAGTAATGAACCCTCCACCAGACAACGTAAACAATGCACCTTTAAGCAAAACTAAAACTAAAGACTAGATGTTCACTCTGAATAAGCAGTAGTCTCCTAATGTTAGTGTTTTCCCAAAAATGTCGTCTTAGTTTCTGTTTGTTTCAGAATAACTTCTATTAGAAACCCCCAAACCATACGTAACTTTTCAATTCTCAATCTCTGTATCTCACAGTGATTTGTCTTATCCAAAACACCAGCTGTTCTCTAAATTAAGCACAAACATGATAACGTTGTCCATGTCTGGATAAACTTTGCTATAAAATTCCAACTGTCATTCGTTGTAGCAAATCAAAGTTCTGCTAACAGTGCTAAACAAGAACTGGGGCCAGGCAATAGATTCATATATATGCAAAAGCTACATGTGTGCATAGCATGTAAATGAGCAAGCAAACAGTGATTGCTAATAAGAGGGCAATAGTGGTCAACATGAAGAGAACAGCATGAGCGAATCATAGCCTAAAGGTCAAGTTATCTGGTTCTGTTTTAACTGAAATGCTTAGAATTCATAACATCTGTTGCAGCAGCAAAAATAACCTTTGAAGATAATAAATGTACGTGCGAATATTAACATGTGCATATTATTCTGAAGCATATGGCTTCAACAATAGCAACCCACACAACTTCTGTAGAAGAGTCAGTTAACCATGCAAGGGTCGAGACAGTTCTGCAAATTAATTCATAACAGGTAGATGAACAGGTAGACTTTTTCTTCTTTAAGGATTCACATTTTATAGTCTCAGGGAAAACAGAAATAATAGCAACAATATGTTTTGATTGCACTTTGAGATAAACCACTGCAAAACAACCTTCTTGGATAAACTTTCTTTTCAGATTTAATTAAATCTTCTATAATATGCTTTTCATAACCAAAAGAATGTTTGGCTACAGTTTTTCTCTCCTTGTGAACCCTTCTCGCAGACTCATCTCGAAGCTTTTGTGTAAACTTTCATTACTTATCTTGTAAAAAATTCAATTGGACTTTCCCAGAATACCTTTTTAATGCCTGTTAGTGTAGAGCCACATGCTAACTCAGCACTCACAATAGCACAGTGGACATTCCTTTTCTTGTTATCTTGCCCATATACTGCACAGTGTACCATCAATTTTCACCATTCATAAAACTCTGCTATAGAGCAACATATGCAGAGGGAGACATTAAACATTGAATAAGTCCCTGATTGCTTGAATAAAACCGTCACAGGGCAGATGTGTGTGTGTGTGTGTGTGTGTGTGTGTGTGTGTGTGTGCGTGTGCGAGTGTGGTTGTGTGACTGTGTGGGAGGGTGCCTAGGTCTTTGTGTGTCCCTGGTTTTAAAGGCAGGTACGGTTGCAGAACGCTGAGCGCAGTTAGCTTTTCTCTCGGTAATTGCCCCTCGCCGTAAATGCTAATTTGGTGTCATGACTGCTTGACTGAGTCCCAGATGGGATTTTAAAAGAACCCAGCCTCTGTCTAATTTCATTCTGTTTAACCCACCCATCCAAGAGCTCTTTGTGGCTGCGTTCTCGACGTACGTGTCGCTCGTCAGCCTAGCTTTGACTTAAATGGTTGTGGAATTTTTTGTGATTTAATGGCTTGTAAAAGACGTAGTGAGAGACAGCACTTTTCCACCTAAAGGCAGAACTCCCTCGAGACATGAATCTGAATGAAGTGTGTACAAATCAATGTATGCACTGTTTAAACCATGTAGTACATACTGTAAACATGCAGGGCATAAATATTTCTTCATGTAGTAAGAGAGCTTCTTGTATAGTACACACAGTGTGGTTTGAAAAATGTTAACTGTAAAAGCATGAGCGTAGTGACAATATATTATATATACTGAAGCGTCACAATGAAGCTCACACAAGCAAGAATCAAACGCAAACTTAAGGTCCGCTAATGGCGAGGGAATACTATTATAACATGATTAAAAGCTTATTACAGTAATTTTTTACGCAATATGTCACTTTTAGACAAACTTTTCATTTTGATGCTGTTCACAGTAGGTAATTATTTCATTTGAAAATCAAACTAATTTACTGGAATTTGTTTTACATTATCCCCATATTGGATAGTAAATCCGTTCTAGCTTTCTACAGGAAAAGGCTGGTATTTTATTGTGAATTTACTGTGTATAACTTAGAACACACTCAATCATTAGCAGGTTCTTGGGTTTATTTATAATTGTTTTTCCTTCTATAACCCAAAGTAACATTTTACCCATGTTTTGCACTGCATCATAGCTCCAGTTGCATCACACATGGGTTTGCTTTGAAGCGGGCGAGCTGGAGGAAGGAGGGTGTGTATTTTTAAACTGTGCTGTCTTCATTAATGGCTTGTGCCTAGTGGAGTTGCACGGATAATAAACTTGCTCGGTGATTGACACAGCGCTGCTTTATGCCCCCGAGCAAACAATTTAACTGACTTATAACTTTAAAAGCGACTCTGTTTTTCCCATGAAAGTGCCTGCAACTTCACATCCCCAAAAACAGTTATCATTGCATATTAAAAATCCCTATATAAGCCTACAGATAAGGATGTGTTCTTGTGTCTGTGCTTGGAGGACATTTTGACAAAGCTGGTTTCACAGTGTCACCTCATCTTTCTCTGTCAGCTGAATACTTACTGCATTTCTGTGGGTGTATTGGTACTTACCGAATGTATGTATCTCAAGGATTTGCATACATGTTCTCCCTACATGCTGGGGTGCGCTGTCAGTGGCTGCGGTTAAGTTGTCACCCCGGGGTACAAGCTGAAATCTGCCTCATTGTTCAGTATCATGTGGGTGAAGTGGAGGGCTTAAAGCTTGGTATATGGATTAGCTTGTACTGAGTGAGAGTGTGGAACAGTCCTTTGGGTCCTATCACCTGTTGGGTTCAGAAAACATAATGCCTGGTCAATTTGGTAACATTACATGGTTCAGTTTGTGTTAGTTCTAGCTGGAATAAATTTGAAGATAGGAGTTGACATGGGTTCATACAAAATTATTATTTAGAAACACATAATTGACAGTAAACTATTAAAGACAGTTTGGAAAGCATATTTTATTTCAATTACTTAAGCCTCAAACAGGCATTAAAAAATGTGGATATAAAATGCAATCTTAAATGTTAGTGATATGTCATCATCACAATAGTCGACAATTTTTTAATTAAAATTAAAGTTTTTTCAAGATTATTTTTTTTATCTATAAAAAACAAAGTGAAGAACTGAGTGAAAAGACCAAATAAAAAGGAAATAGAGTAGCCCAAAGAACTAACAAGTCATCCAAATCAAAACAACATATTTGGTTGTCTTTTTGTCCAGTTTGAAGAGTCATCTGCGTCTACTGTCCTGTTGTACAAACGGTTAACGCGCATTTCCAATACTTTCCAAAATATGAATGTAGACCTATAATATAAAAATGGAACAAAACAAAAAAAACAGTAGATGATAATAAATTCATAATGACTGACAAAAACCTTTTGTTTACTGAATTTACCTTTACTACTCAACACTTTATTTTTGTGCTTCCGAAAAAATATAGTAAATTATCTCTTTTTGCGTGTTATTTGTTTTGTTGCATAGCGACCCGTATTCCAGATCCAGTGCGATAAGAACAAGCAGCCTGGGTATGACTTTAGTGAGTGTTATTGCACAGCCCATCTTTTATTCCCTATGACCGACTTCTCTTTCTGTGTAACCTTCCAGGCTTTGGCACTACAGATAGTAATATTTCTACTGCAGAGACAAAAATCCATCCGACTCTTTTTTTCTCACTCTGAGAGCCACAAGTTCATATATATTGCATTTTCCTGGCAGAGAAATATCATTAAGATTGGCATTAGAGGTTTCTTGGGACCCGATTTGTTTCCGGGGTGAGAGGAACTGTGGCCTCGTGGAGAGACTTTCCGATGCTACTATTATACCTGGATCACACACATGCCGGGCTGAATAACTCTATATTGAGAAGTGTCCCGTGTACTATTCTTCTCTTGCTTACTTTATGTCACCTCTCCTTTTTATATCTAATAAATGCAAATCTTGTACCTGTTATCTCTATGGAGTTCTTAATATGCCATGCAATGTGTTATGGGGTAAATGTTTACTACATTTTCACTGCATATGAGCTATTGTACATGTAAATGACTATATGAATCTGATCTGAAGAGAGGGCATCAATAAGGGCTGTTTATAAATGTATGTATGTATATGTACACACAAACACACACATGTATTTATTCTATATATATTAGATATGGACACACACACACATATATGTGTGTGTGTGTGTGTGTGTGTGTGGGTGGGTGGGTGTGTGTAGATATGTATATTTTCTTTTTTTTTATGAGCAAAGGAAGAGGTATTAAAGTAAGAGACTTAAGCTAAACTACTTTAATGATATAATTGCTGCTTGTTGAAGTAAACGTGTACTTCTTCTAATAATACTTCTGGTAGTGCAATGCAATCAGTGCAACTTCTTCTACTACCATTACTGTTGCTTCTATGCTTTCACAAATACCATAAGTGGGTGTCATGATGACGCAGCAGTTAGTGCTCCGGCATAACAGCAAAAAGTTCTTGGTTCGACTCTCTCATGTGGCCCTTCTGCATGTACTCACTATCTCAACTATCCAACAGTAGCATGCACTCAAGTCATATACTGATACTACTTTCTTTATGTAAACTTGATTAATTGTAAATGTATTTTGTTGCTCATTGAAAATAATTTTGAATTAAAATCCCATGTGTTGAACATATATTACTTGCATATTGCATTCCTTTTCTTCATATGTTGAGTCAGGAGAGAACCATCATTCTGCATTTCATCTTTCATCTTCAAAATATTCTAATGATCTTGCAGGAGTCGACTTTGCCTTGCGGGGCAATGTTGATGATACAGATCAAGTTTAGTGCCTCACAGAAACGGCGAAATTATATGGCGCAGTAGGAATGATCATTTTGCATGCAAGTCAGTGGGGAGTTAATATCTCAGCGGTTGGCAATGAACAAACTACACAATTGCTGAGAGGCTAAATGGATACGGTTATTGCTCTTTCTAATCCCAGCTCGCTCTGATCAGCTGACAGTGAGTTTTTCTGTTTTGTAAATGTACACTAAAACCAATAGATAAGGTTTGCATTTCCCTGCGTGTGCTAACCCTGTGTAGGACTGCTCTAATGGAAACAGATCAATACTGTGGTGTCTACCAGGAGGGGCACCGGAGATGATAAGGCCAAAATGTTCCACTTCAGAGGTCCTCCCTAATCCTTTATTGACCCCATAAGAAAAAGCAGCTGGCAGTATGGTCATCTTATAAAAACCCACATTGTTTCACTCTCAAAGGTTAAAAAAATCTGTGTAAAAATGGTGTCTTGCTGTACTTTATTCACCAAGGCATCACTGCCCATTTGTAATTTCACCCAAAAATAAATTATATGTCATCTAAGTATTCCAACCTTCCTAGAGGAAGGTCATGTTTAGCACAGAACACTGACAAGGCCTCACTGGTAAAATGGGTTTAGACTAGAGAAATTGAAATAGCATTGACATCGTATCCACTAAAATGTTCAATCTTTACACTTTGAGAATGGAGTTTGTATCTATACTGGGAGGTTACTCACATCTCATCTGAAAACAGTACATGATTTGATTGATTTCCATGACAAATTGACAACCTTGACTACAGATATAATAAATAGCTTTTTACAGAGTTATTTTGCCCAAAAAAAAAATCTAATTGAATCAAACAGCCCACATTATCAAGTTACATTTTGGTTCATTGGCAATATTTCTATATATTATACAATATAAGGTCATGCTTCATCTGCTAAAGATAAATTTATATTTTGAACTTCATAACATCCCACACCATTCAATGTGTGGTGTACTATCAAACAAGTGCTGCTGGACAGTTATGCATCAAATAAGCACATTCCATTATATGTTTCAATGAAAACTTTTGACCTGCCTCTAAAGGATCTTGAATTGTCCTATGTGTCCAGTGGCGAAAAGGTGCATTTGAAAAGGACTGCATGACAAATAAGGATGCCTCAAATACATCTTGATGAATGGTAGTGCCCTTTGGTTTATTCAGGAGTCACAGCAGCTCTGATAGATGACAAAATAAAAAAAACCACTTGCTTATTTCATAAATACCGGCCGTGACATCTGACCTTTCTAGTGCTCACAAGTCGCAATGTTATTTGTCTATTTACAGAGTCAGGATGGTGTACAAAACTAATCTATTTTGCTGTAGAAATAAGGAAGAATCTGTGGATGTTTCAGAATGTATGGGACGTGCTGACCGTTGCAAAGAAGTTGGGACACTGCAAAATGGTGATAAACTGAATTCAATAGGTAAATGGCACAATAAACACAATCACTGTAGTACATAAAGCAGATGCCTACATTTGGACCTCAACATCACAAGGTAACATTGAGACGTTTTTTGGACTACATGCTGGTTTATAAATTGAAGACATCGGTTCTGTTACGTTCATCACTTTGTGCAGAATCTTTTGTTCACAGTTGCAATTTTAAGGTTTTCTCATGCTATGTAAATGTAGCTATAAATGTTAGGTTTGTGCACCTTTTCCCAGCTATTTTTGTGTTATTTTTTTTTTTTTATTAGTTTTTACCTGTTTATTGTTTTTATTTTTGGTAATTGCATATTTTTTGCAATTTACAGTATTTTTTTCAGCTGCCAGAAGTATTTTTACTTCTGGCAGCTGGGAAGGAAACGACAACAAGTAAGGACCAGACCAACATCATTGTCAACATACGCAATATGCAAACACAACACATACGAAAAATCCTGTTTTCGACTCATTTAAAAAATGGACAGACGTTGGAATAAATGGGACCTTTATTTTGGACTTTAATTCCTTAA
Source organism: Chaenogobius annularis (assembly GCA_015082035.1). Classification (NCBI taxonomy): domain Eukaryota; kingdom Metazoa; phylum Chordata; class Actinopteri; order Gobiiformes; family Gobiidae; genus Chaenogobius; species Chaenogobius annularis. The sequence continues at coordinate 294,902 of BJKM01000240.1, read as the reverse complement.
CCTTCTTTTATTTGGATGCCACCCCTTGTTTATTTTCTGTTTTCACTTTTTACTCATTTTGCTTCTCTCTGGTCCTACCTGGTTTTGTTTTTGTTGTTTTATGTTCTACAAAAAAAAAAAAAAGAATGAAAAAAAGAAAAAAACATGCCTTGAACATTACCTTGAAAATAACATGCTTTTGTTTACTCTCAAAATAACCAGCCTTCGTTTCCCCTTATATTACCATGCCTTTTGTTTACCTTGAAAATAACATGCTTTTGTTTACCCTGAAACTTACGTCTCTTTGTTTACCTGTTAACCCGTTATGGGCCATTACGGTCCTTTTGTGATCTGACTGAAACTCTCACCACCTGATTAGCATTTGATTGGCTTGTTTTCTCACTTGACGAAGGTGAGCCGGCAAATTAAACCTTAAGCCACTTGCTCAAAGTGGCTTAAAATATAATACTCTTCTTTTCTCTTCTTTTTTTTTTTTAAATAGTTGTTTGTTAAAATATGAAATTAAAGCAGATAATAGCTCTCACTGCAACACACAAGTTTCCACTAAATCTACCATAAATCTCTGCTGTTGGAAGGTGTATCATTGATTCTTTTCTTCATTATTTTCTTCATTATTTTCCAAGCCTTTGACAAATCCATATGGTAATTCCCCCATACAATATTGTCTCATTTGGGCCTTTATGGACAACTGAGGAGACACAAGGGACATCGGAGAGAACTGCAAGTTGCCAAAGGTCTTCAGTAACTCAATGTACAGGGGCCGCAGCGATGTACTCAACACACATTAGTGAAATAAATTGCATATGTCATGTCTATGCACTTACTGTAGAGCGAGTGTACTCTGCTGTAATTGTGAAAATGTCTCCTAGATTTGATTTTCTCAGTTGTTGTCGTTTCTGGTATGATGGATGTTGGAGGAAAGAAAAACGCCCACATAGCTGAATTTGTTCACTGAAAAAGATAGTGGTAAAAAAACAAAAGTTACAATGATAGATTTTAAATGGGAAACTCTGAGGTTGAACTTAAAGGGCTGAAGGAAGAGATGACATTATGTTTGCAAGTAAAATGTTTGAGAGGTTAGTTTATATGAAAAATACAGGGAACTTTGACCTCACTTTTTTGTGATCAATTGCAGATCAAAAGGTACAGCTTTAACTATTATTAATGGCAACTTTTGTTTCAATTCTAGACTGTCAATTATTTACTACTACTACTAGTGTATAGATCACTTTCCCTGGACATAGAGATTGCTCAAATGTATACAAATTACTTAAGAACAACTCAAACTTAAACCTTCACTTCATTTTAACTTCTTGGTAGTTAATATTCCACTAAAATGTTTCTTAACCCCAATCTTATTTTTGTATAATTAGTAGTACTAAGCGCTTGAGAAATCGATCCATACTTGTTAAAATACTGTAAAGCTGCTTTTTAGTTACACTTTCTGAATAGCTATTGATTTTTCTGAGCTGCTGTAGAGCATTGTAATTCCTTTGCCTCAACACAGAACACCAATGTCTGTCAATCAGGCCAATGGACAGGCAACGAGCACCTGCACTACACAAATCCACTTAGTAAGTCTCCCAGTGATTCTCAATCATGTTTTTCTAATGTTTACACTGTATTTGTGTTATACATCTGACATTTCATTGGGCAGATTTTTTTCTAGGTGAACAATGCTGTGGACAGCCTCAGGCACAAAGCATAACAAGTGCACATGTAATAAACATACAAGACGCACAGCAGAGACATGCTGACAATTTACAAGGATCCTCTCCACTGAGCAGTACAGTCGTTATACTCATTATACAGCTGCAGTTCATGTCTTGTCAATAGTTTTTGTAAAAGATCATATGTTTATGCTGACCTATATATGTCTGGGACCTATATATGTCTGGGAACAACCCCATGGGAATCCCATGAGGTCAATGTGTAAAAGTGCAAAATTTAAATCCTTTTGGGAACCATGAGCTTTGGAACAAAGACAAAACATATTAAAGAAATATACTAAAAAAATAAAAATAAAATAAATCTAGACCTTTATTAGCAGTGGTACCTTCACCAGAGCTGAGAGATGATGCCTGAGGGTAAATGATCTATTCTGCCAAACTTGTTATCATGCATGAAAAACACATAAAAAGTGCATTCAACAAATAACAATCTAAACATAGTGTTATTAAACTGTTTCATTTGCATATTTACTGATCAAGAATCGAATTGGCATAATCTTCATTAACTTGATCATAGTCTATAGATGTCTTAGTACTTGACCTCTCCTTCTTGTTGTCAAATGCATAAATTAATAAAAAAGTAGAGAGCTACAGTAACTGCTATAAAGAAGAGTATCATGCGATGTCCCTGGAGGATTGTGAGCATCATATGAAGACAGCAATCTGTGTGTTTTTACATTTGTGAGTTTATAAACGTCAGCAAAGGCGGAGGAGGGATGAAAGGGCCGCCCCCAGGAGACTGTGAAACACGCACGTGCACACACACACACGCACTTCTACAAGATCTGTGCAAAACCCAGACCCTACACACCTAATCTATGAATCTGCTATTTTACAACATGTCAAGTACTGTCTTTCTTTCTTTCCTTCTTTCTTTCTTTTTTATCTAGAGTGTTTCTACTTCATACATATAAAGCCTGTAGTCTCTATGCAGGGCAATGTCTAAAAGGTGCAAGATATATAAAAAAATATTAGTTCTGTCAATTGTTAAAATGTTAATTAATCTGAGTGCATAAAGTCCTTGGTTCTTATAGAACAACATAGTTCTAGTAGACCATTTGAATACTAGGCTGTTTTCACATTTGCACTGCACTGGATCTAAACCTGGACTAGACCAGGACAAAACTAGAACTATATATAACAGAACCAAACATCTGGACTAAACTGGGTTCAAAAACGAGTTCTTGTAAGTATAGAATCTTTATCTGCTCAAATAGATTCATCACACATTCGTATCCAAGTGCACACCAGTTTTGAGAAGTTGTTTTTAGATCATTGCCTCACTGCCGGTTTTAAAGGTTGCCATTTTTTGTTATCCACTGGTAATAAATTGAATGTCGATTTAATTAATTAGCCATTTTCTCTTGTCAGTTTGCCTGATTTAGCTGACAAACCTAATTTACTATCAACATTTTAATTTCTTACTCTAGTGCACAAATACTCCTCAATGTCACAGACACATGTTGCTTAGGTTATTTTTGACTTATTGCATGTACAGTATGTGGGTGTGCAAAATGTTTAGTGAAGTAGATGAAATTATGAAAAAAATCTGTTATTACAATGTTATTTTTAGGTTTTCTGGGCGATGTTGCTTAATGTTGGAAACATTTGTAGATTAAAATTGAATTGCTCTCTTCAGTTAAAGTTTGCACAGAAATGTATATACTGTAATTTAAAGAATACTTTTAATCCTTATGAAACCATGATGTTGTGGCAAAATTATGAGATGAGTATCGAGGCAGTGTTGATCTGATGGTGAATTTAGCAGCAGTTATGTAAAGCTGTTGGCACAGCAGAGAAAGCACCGTGGGCCATACAGTATCGATGCAGTTTTAACTTCATTTTGCTTGACTGGTTCTGACTTTTGAGGCCAAAGATCAACAGTGCCACTGGCAAGTTTTGATTTTTAAAATGCATTTAGACTGTCTGGAGTGGCTTTATTTCTTTATTTTTGGCTTATGGCTCCTGGAATATAAAAAAAAATAGCAATTAAAGTGAATATTTCTTGTTTGTTTCTGTTTGAATTGTGATGTGACTGGGGACAAGGAGTAAGGAGTTTGGTGACCTCCTTGTTTCAGGGAACAATCAGTCAAATGTTGTTTTTTAGAAATATAAAATAGTTCTACATCTGGCTAGCTAGGCAATAGAAAATGCTGATTGTTATTCTTATGTCTTAAGAAACATAATTGATTACAATTATTTTAAGTGGTGTGTGAAATAGCTACAAGATGTAAATTATGTCATCTTTATAATGAAATCAACATTTTGAATGTATGGTTACCTGGAGGCGGAATAGACCATAAACAAGAAGAATGGAGGTGCAAAGTATTACCCAAAGAACTGTCAAAAACAAAACATCTTTATGAAGAAAAAAAAAACATGAACTATCTCTGAACACTTGTTTCAACCACCTGTCTATCAATTAATTAGTTTAACACAAACTTTTTGCACTTTATGGAACACTATTTATATATTTATATATTATCATAGTCAAACTTGCAGCTATGTAATGGGAGCCAAAGTCATTCGTACATGAAAATGAAAAAGGAATTGGTTTTACTTAGTAAATCAAGTCTCCCTTTGTTGGAGTCGTGCATATACGTCCTTTTTAAACCCCAATCCATCTTAGCTCTGCATAATATGTTGACACTTTCACCTGTAGAGCAGAAGATTCGCGTGGTACAAATTTGCCTTCACCATTCATAACCCACCAAAACCTCAAAAATGCAAGCTAAAAGCCCCAATAAACCTCGCCTGGCAGACTTTAAGACTCAATCTGGGTGAGCAGCACACTCTGATCGAAGATTTAAGTCAGCGCCCCAGGACATTTTTTATGAAGAGAAGTTATTACATTGCCATTTCAATCCCGACTTTTCTCCAATGCTAAGAATTTCACACGTCTTCGCGCTCTACCTGATACTTCCCTTGTATATGTTTTCGGCTAGCCAGAAGATTAACTAAACTCCCAAAGATTACAAGTTTCTCTTACAGAAAGGGGAAAGGTGTACATGTAGAGCTGAAGAAGTGTCATTTAAGATCGTCCCAGGGCGAGACACTTGACCCTTGTTGGCTTCACTCGGGGCTGAGAGAGTGAAAGCCGGAGGTACATTTGGACTTGAGTGTGAGATGGACAGTTTAAAATGTGGCCAAGGTGAGAACCCTTCTATCAGTTAGAATAGCCTCGGAAGTTAGAGACACCATAGTCCACATCTGTGCAGTTTGTCCAGAAAGCAGTTGGAAATGTTACTTACCTTTATGCATAGAAAGAAGGACACCTTTTGGAGAAATGATTCATTATTTGTTATAATTTGACTTACTTTCAATTTGCATCAATTAAGTTTGAATTCGGAGTTAAAGGCACAGTTTTGTAACTTTTTGGGAGGAGAATATGACATGAATAACCGGTGACAGTATGCTGCAGTAACGCGTCGTCCAAAGCATCCAGCTATACATCAAGTTTATGATGGATGGATGAATGGATATTTAAAAATTGGATGAAATGGGACAATTACACAGGGATTACAAGGTTAGGACAAACAATTTGTATACGTTCTCTCTCTGTCTTCTGTGTCTTTCTGTTCTGTGTCTCTTTTATATTTCTTAAAAAAACTGAAAAAATTCCATGGCTCAACAGCTTGTCCCAGGGACCACATGAGGCAGGCCCAGGTTGATCTCTGGAGCCGGTAATGAATATGGCCGATGCAATGCCACAGTCAATAGGCCATTTTCACGATAGGCAAGGCAAGTTTATTGGTTGAGCACAATTCATACACAAGGCAATTCAAAGTGTTTCACACAACAGGAAAAGAATGCATTAAAATCACAAAGACATGACAGAAGAAGAAATTTAAGAAATTTAAAGGTGTCATTTTCAGGCCATCTATCAAATAGTTTAAGACATAAAAGAGAAGAGTGCAAATAAAATCATTTCAGTCATATGCACAGCCAAACAAAACAGTTTTTAGTTTAGATTTGAACATTGCCAGAGTAGAGGCCTGTCTCACATCCTCTGGAAGACTGTTCCAGATTTAAGCTGCATAAAACTGAACCGCACATTCCCCATGTTTAGTCCTGACTCTGGGCACCAGCAGGAGGCCGGTCCCTGAGGTCCTCAGAGTCCGAGATGGTTCATATGGCACTAACATGTCCGAGTCCGAGATGTACATGGGCCCAGCTTGTTCCAGTTGTCGTAAACATACAGATCTTAAATTCCCCCTCCAGTCATTCTCCATAGGAATTAGCCAAGTCTTGATAAGATAAATAAAACTAAAAATGATCTCACATTAGGGAGCGAGTTAAAGAGTCATAATCACTGGCGACAAGTTAAGACTAATACGTTCAATGTAAATGTGTCACTGAAGGAAACCTATGTGTTTATAAAAGTAAGCTAAAAGCTAACATATATTAATTTAAATATAAAACAGACAAACGTGATAATATTAACATAGAAATGCCAAGTCGAGTGTTTTTGTAAACAGGTTGGTTCAGTTTATTTTAACATCATTAACTGCATTTAATGTAGGTTAGCATTAGCTTGGAGACAAACCCACTGACTTGTATAAACACAGATTTTCAGGTGAAGTTTATACAGCGTAGGTAAAGGTCTTCATGCTGCTTGTGATCTGTAACTTGCTCTCCGTTTTGTGTACATTAACTATTAATTTATTTTAATGAGATTGGGCTAATTCCACAGAGAGAATGAATGGAGCTGTGAATTTAGTTAGATTAAACTCATGATTCACACTTTTCAGATTTAGTTTAAATAATAAATTGGCTGATTTGCTGCAATCTTCTATGTCATAATGTAACCGGTACATATATTATTGTGTTATAATTACACAAAATTGTTCTTTTGTTTATTATTGTGTTGAGCATACCTGGTGTTTTGATTTACTGTTTTGTCTTGGTCCTCCAGTCACAACTTCTGTATTTTATTTCTTCTTCGTGTGTCCCTTTGGTGCACTTGTATAAATTCGAGGGTTGTGACTTCTCTTCCCTTTTGTAATTCTCGTGTTGGGAAGAGGTCAGTCATCTTTTTAATCCTTTGTTTTAAATGTCTTTTGTTATTATTTTGTCTTTATTTGTCACTGTTAAATAATACTTAAGTTTTATTTAAGTTTACATTGAGCGCTGATATGTTCCGATGTATGGTTTATTGACGTGAACATGTGCGATGGGTGCTAACTCAATGTTGTCTTCTCTGTAGTTTGGGCTGGATCGCTGAATAGTGGCACATGCTGATTTTACTGTTTATGTTAACCAGGTATGTTTCCGCTCTGCCCTTTTGTAATTCTCGTGTTGGGAAGAGTTTGGGCTGGATCGCTGAATAGTGGCAATGCTGATTTTACTGATTTTACTGTTTTATGTTAACCAGATTAAACGGAGAGTGCCTCCAAAAGTTCTGTGTCCCGTGGCTACTCTACGCACAACAACCATAAAAATTCCACAACGCAGACACACACCGGTCACAATAATTCATGTCAAAAGTGCTTGAAAAGGTTGTAGCAGAGCAACTTACTGAACACTTTGATTCAAATTCTCTTCTACGCCCAATGCAGTTTGGGTTTAGGCAAAATTACTCAACAGATTTAGCCTGCTGCAGAAACAATCAGGGCACACGTGGACCAGGCAGGAGTAGTGGGGGCCTTCCTTGATCTACGCAAAGCCTTCGACACTGTAAATCACCAGACACTCCTCAACAAGCTAAATGACTACAACCTACAAATTCTTGCCTTACTTTAAACTATTGTAGAAGTGAATTCTTACTTCAAACATTTATAAAACCGTCCAACCCTAACCCTTGAAACATTGTATAAAAGAGCACTAAAAAAACATGATAAAAAATCTCATCGTACTATTGCTGTCCTATCCTCACTAAATATAAAATCCTAAAATTCAAAAATCATCTTAAATTAAATCAAATTACACGTCTATTTATAATCATTAATCATTTAGTTGCTCTCTCATTAAGAAAGTTTGTAGTGCTTACTTCCGAGAAAATATGTCGAGCTCCACTGAACTGTCATGAATGCAACATGAAGAGCGGGACTGGTTTTACTAAATGAAAGACTGGATGAGTGATTCTATTAATATACTTGAAATGTATACCGTACATTCATTGTATTTACTGCCATTTTGTCATCAACCATAAATCAAATAATTGTTAAACTTCATCTTGTAAAATGAATATGGTTGTGCAATTGTTTATGTTTTTGGACTAAACTAACTGATTCACACCAAAATCTTCAGCTAACTCACTCCATACCTTCTGCAGTTGTCTCATATAAATGCTTTTAATCTAGATAACATTAATTGACTCAACGACTAAAGGATTACAGCCCCAATTCTACCTCAGAACACAGTTTTTCAGTCAGCACTAAGGTTCCTTCCATTAGATGAATAAAGAACTCACCACTGTGAACGACTGTATATTCTAAAGTAGGATGGCAATCATTGGATGCGAGAAGAAAACAGCACTGCCTTTTGTTTGTTTATAAGGCACTTGGTATTTTGCCTGATTATTTATCAAGTTTGCTGAACACCAAATTAAGTATTCATCAATTGAGATCTCAGGAAAAAATACTTTCAGCAACTTTGCTCACTGTCTGTGGAACAAAACAGACAATTCAATTATTTTATGCCTCTTAATGAATTCAAAGCACTGGAATTCAATGCCGTTTTGTTGGCATTTAATCAGGTTATTCTATATTGTTTGTTTTATTTGTATTATATACTTCACAGGGTATGCATGAAAAAAATAGTTTCTCTCATTGGTTTTCCAGGTGCAAGCCGCCGAGCCAAGCGCCTCCACTGTTGGGCTTTGTAAAGCAAATAAACCAAAGCCACTCTCAACCACTTCCAAGGTATTTTGGAGCCATAAAAAAGCTAGTCAAAAATAAATGCTTTCATAAATTCCATACTTGTGTTTCTAGAGCTGCCCTTTCCTTCTCGGATTTTGCTGCTTTTCCAAAGAAAGAATAAAAGCACAAATGAATAGAAAATAGACTGCGTCCCTCCACAGAAGAAAAATGTTGGCCAGTTTTTAAATAAAACCTTAAATGTAAAAATAAATCCACAAGAACCCTTACTTTTATCAAATATCATTTTTTGCGTTAATATTATTCTACAAACACAGTTACAGCAATAATACACACAACTAAAATGCAAAGTTATTTTATTGGGGACAGTTAGTATATTAGAGAACTGTCTTACCCAGAAGAACTCTTTAGCAGTTGTTGAACCTCTGACCTCCTGGTTTGTTGAGTGCCACTAAAGCCAGTTCCGAGTCCGTTCTGAAACTTACTGCAGGAAATGTATTACTTTTACTCAAGTGGATGTGCCTTGCATAAAAGGTCTTGGGTCTGAGCAAGGTTGAGACATTGTGGCATTCTCAGCAGCAGTGTGAACAGCAGCTGAGAAGTCATTTTTGGTGAAGTTGTATGTATGTGTATGTGTGTGTGTTGTTTTGTTTTGTTACTGTCGTCCCCACGCATCCTCTGTGTTTATTTAGCAAAGTAAAGATGACACAACACCGCTTTTAATCACCAAGTTTTCAGTTGGAACCAGCATAAGGAACAGAGTGATTTATGAAACATGTGACATAATTTGAATATTGTTTTATTCAATCATTTTGATTTCGAGTACTTCCTCCACATCTGCCATTACCATTGAGGAACTACAACCTTAGCTCCAGATATCCATAAACCCAAATAATAGTTTGTGTGGATACAGTAGATCTATGAATACATTGAGCATCGCGGAGCATTATCTCAGCAGGCCGATAGTACACAGAGGCTCATTTACCAAATCCATACGTGTTGTGTGTCCACTATCTCCTGTGGTGTTAATCCAGCCTTTTATAAGAAAACTAATTTCCTGTCATGTTTAATCTTTTCTCTCTCCTTTAGTTAGCGTTTATGCTCTTTTTTACAGTTAATTCCCTACACGCAGCTGCAGTGTGCCCGGCTCTGAAAGGCAAACAGAATGTGTCACGCTGCTCCCTGCCCAAACACGGGCTGGATGAACGGTATCCCATGGTGAGTGCTTACACAGCGTACACATGGCTAATACCTGTAAAATACTTCTCACGAGACGCCGTCGCTCTAATGAGTCTACGCAATGGGACTGAATGTTGCAGGATTTACTCAAGATTTCATCTGAGCATTGACTGAAATTGAAAAACATTACTGAAATGGCAAAGTGAAGGACATAGTGAATAAGTGTAGATTTTCTACTAATAATAGCTCATTCATTCAAACACAATGGCAAAACATATTACCGGAGCTAAACATTTTTATCCCAGTAGTGTTGAATAGAAACACAGGCACTGAACGCTAACAATTTATTTAAAAAGCACATTGAAATCTACTCAATATGATGCTCAAACTGTTATTACCCCCATTTCCAATTATTTACTTCCACATTTGAGAGCATGTTTTTGCAATAATTGGTTCATGACTGGTGGTTAATGATTAGCAAGTGTGCAGCCCAAGGAAGAAATAATCTTTTCTTTGTTCAGCCGAAACCTGTTTTAATTGCCAGGATACAAAAGGAATTTGAGAAAGAAGCAACTAACCATAAAATAAAACATTTTTGTGTAGAACATACTGTATACCTGTTTATTTGATATTACAAGAATGTGTATAAAGTCTTTTTTATAATGCATTCATCACATGTAGGTAATATTGATGTAAGAAAGACATATCCAGGTGATATTTCTTTCAAATATGATTTGATATAACATTATGGGTCATTTTGTTGAATTTGAATTAGTAAATGACTAATTCAAGTTCTGAAAAATAAAATATAAAACACAACAAACAGAACAAGACCAGAGTGTCACAGTCTGCTCATCTCCTGTCTGCTGGCATCATTCCACTCTACCTGTTAGCCACGCCTCCTCATCAGAGCAACTCCCTACACCTGTCTCTGCTCCACTCTACCTGTTAGCCACGCCTCCTCATCAGAGCAACTCCCTACACCTGTCTCTGCTCCACTCTACCAGTTAGCCACGCCTCCTCATCAGAGCAACTCCCTACACCTGTCTCTGCTCCACTCTACCAGTTAGCCACGCCTCCTCATCAGGCCAACTCTCCACACCTGTGACAACTCTGGCTGCATTTAGGCCTGCTCCTGTCTCTGCGCCAGTGCCAGGTTGTTCTTGTGTTATGACTTTTCAGCGTTTTTCCTCGGACTCATTACCTGTCCCCGACCTGCCTGCCTCGCCTCTGCCCTAGATATTACCTCAGCCTTCTGTCTTTGACCACGAGTTTCGCCTGTTCCCTCATGGTTAGATACCTGCTCGGCTCTGTGGCTAAACCGCTCACCACTGGACCTGTCTGCCAACAGTAATCCAACTGTTGTTTGCCTTCAGTCAGTGACACTAGGCTCACTCCTCCTCGGGTCTCGCAGCAGATCACTGTGAGCCAAGACTTTTCACCCTGCCACTGTATGAACTGTTAAGACTGCTGTGATGATAAATAAAGGTCATTACCAACTGTTATTCCCTCTGCCTGTGCTGCTTTTGGGTCCTCACCATATCCACGACACAGAGAAAACATAGAAGACAAACACAAAAACATTTTGATCTGGGAAAGAAATGTATTGCCAAGAATTGCCCTGTGCTGTTTGAGAATTGTTTAGAGACAAATCTCTTAATGTTTGTGTCCCCTTTTTGGGTTTATAATTAAGTTTATTTATAAGCACCTTATGTCTGGTTTAGGCTCATTATAGACATTGTTTAGTCCTAATTTAGAAGTTTAGATATGATCAAGGAACATATTGTGAGCTGGAGTCTCTGAGGGACTTAAACAGTGATACATGTAAGGTTCTAACATGTGACGTAGTCACAGAATGTGCTGTTTGTTATGGTTAAATGTAAAGGCTGGGCTTTTGAACAGTCATAGGACCAGTTTCTATTACTAAGCCTTTTTAGATCAATAATGCAGTTTAAAATGAAGAAAATCTAAAATGATGATCTGCTTATATTATAGTTCAAAGAAAAGTACCTAAACGCATAATAAGTGGTGTGAAATGTATGAGAAGTAGTACAGTCATAGATTAGCAGTAGACCCTACAACTATTGCTGGTACTTGGTATTTAAGTACAGTAGGGATGTCGCTTAGGTTAATTAATCGATAATCATGATTATTCAGGTCACAATATAATAAGAACCAAAAATGATTACCGGTAATCGTGACAATTTTAGAAGCAAGTCTTTTTTGTTCAATTGATCGGCCCTAAATGTAAATAACTTTTATCTGGTTGATTTTGTCACATTTACTTTGTCTTTCAGAAAGTTTAAAGATTTCACTGTTTAGTCAGTCTCAATAAATAAATTGTGAGTTAAATTGTGATGTTTTTTTCTCACAATAATCGTAAAACAAACATTTTATATCGTGACATCCCTAAAGTACACTTTTCACCACTGTAATACTACGTTCTACTCTTGATAAAAGGACTTGTATATTTCCTCTTCTGTTTTCTTGTGTTGAAGTCGTGCCGAGCGGCTGTGAGTGTGCGGACAGTTCATTCATTAAAGTGAGTGATGTGGCGTCAGAGCTGCTGTCGCTGTGTGTTTAGACATCACACTGGCCTGAGTGTGTGTCCGAGGCAGCCATAGATCAATGGTGTTTTAAGGGCAACGCAAAGAGAGAGCAGCAGCCATGATGGAAAGGAGACCCAAATGAAATATTTTTTGACAATATTAGACACTATTCGTCTTTGGAAAACACCATGCAGCATACTGATACATAACCCAGAAATATGTGGAGTTTTCACAAAGCAGTCATTTAGTACTGTGCAAAACTGTCCCATAGAAATAAGTTACAAATGAATAAAAGTGACACTTAAATAACATTTAGACATCTGCTCAGGCGCTGTTCCAATCGTGTACATGCACAAGTACCGTAAATACTCTTTACAACTCAACTCTTCTAGCCTCTGACAAAGGTGATATTTGTCATTGGTTTGTAAAAATTTTGATTTTTCCGTATTTTCAGAACACATATCCAAAAAGTTCATTCTGATCATGGTTCATTACTGTCTTTTAGAGGGAAAACAAGCTGTCATCTTAACCTGGAAAAAGACAGATGATGCATAACTCAAAATGATAAAACATATATGATGGATTTTCTCTCTGCACACAAATCTTGAAGGCAGAAATCCACTCGGTCAGCAGAAGCCAACCAGTTTGCGGACAATGAAATGTGAACAATGCAACCCTATACTGCAGTCTATAGACCCCAGTCCACAGGGGCCAAACACAGGGGCATGTACAGATGATTTAATTTCAAGAGGAAAATATATTCCTCTTCCACCCTGAGGCGTTCGCGCTGCACCCTGAACTGGAGCACTCAGTCTTATCCTCTGCATCACCCAAAGCTGGCAGCAAAACCAAAAGTTAAGTAATCATTTTGTGTAGCAGAGGATATAAAATGTATAAAAATGTTTTTTATTTCTAAAGCCAGATTAAGACTGTCAAACACAATTTATATATTTATCAATTTTATATCTATGTCAAAACCACACAATGGAATGAGGAACAGGTGGACATTACTTTACCTCAAATGCAATGAAAGATACGATCCACTTTTACAGTAATTATTTTCATGAAATTTCAGAGCAAATGGTTTGTATGCTAATAAGTAAAGCTAAATGCTACTATTCAAAAATAGAAGAGGTAAACTGTACATACGTATGGTCATGGATCATGCAAATTCATTTAAATTTGTGCCTTTAGCATATTGATCATAATACTTTGAAACTACAATAAATGTGTTTTAACTGTAATTAGTGGTTAGTTAGGGTGAAAATATAGCTTATTGTCTCGGTCAGAAATGTGTCCTCTGCATTTGACCTATTATGAGTCGTATGATCTAAAGTATATTGCTGGAGGATGCTTCCTTGAATTCATTCACTGACCTTAAATGTGACAAGTTTGAAGATGCTTTTGCAAAAGATTACGACATCCATTTCAGGACATCTTCAGCTTTGTTCTGATTCCCATTACTCAACTTCAAAGCAGGCAGTCTTCTTGACCTGCCTGCACGCTGCTCACAATCCCCCTCTGTCTCGGTTGAAAATAACCCTCTGGCCCCAGGACGCTCTGAGATTCACCCACTTTCCCCTGCCAAAGCCCACTTTCGCTGGTACACTGCACTACGGGGAGCTCCCTAACCTCCTGCACCTCCCTCCCCCACATGGCAATGCATGCACCATCTGTGTCATTGCTCACTGTGCTCTGCCTGGCCCCACCAGCCAACCCCCCAGGACAACTTCAGGGAGGTCAGTCCAGCACCGTATCCCAAGGTGACAAAGGGCCCAAGTTTCACATATATAAGCCGTCATCTTAAAGCCATGCCTGCAGGCCCACCACTGCAAACATATTCATTTCTTCGGACGACAGGCTGCATCCTTATCGCTGTTCATCTAAAATTTATATTTTGCCATCCTCTAATGTACACCTCAGCAGGTTGCCAAGCCCTAAGGAAAGATATGTGAGTGATTAATAACCTGTTCTACCGGACTTTGGCTTCTTGAGGAAAAATGGTCGCCACGTTCTTTTAAGAGTACGTCTGTGGCCTCTACAGGAGATATGGGGTTTGGACCTTATGCTAATTTGGTGGCTGAAATTGAAATCTCGCACGGTTGCCTGATTCTACTATCTCAAAGACCTTACATTTCAGTTGTATGTTGTCCGTATCAAAGTGACCTAATGCACAGTATTGCTAGTATGATCTTGAATGGACTTTACTCAAGTCATTTTTTTTTTAAAGGCGGATACGGAGAGGTTTATTTCTTTTTGGGCCATTTAGTATGTAGACATCTTGCCTACTTCTTTTGAGTTCAAGTTCAAGCTTTGAGCAACTTGCTTGACCATCATGCTTAGTCATTTTTATTGTGATACTTTTACTCGAGTATTTTTTGTTCCTGAAACTTTATTTTTACTTTTTCAATACATTTAGTTGCTGAGAACATGCAAATTCTAATCTTGGTAGCTATGCATTTGCCATCATGAGTGGCAGTAAACCATCTTAAAAGTTTGAGCAATTACCTAGGGAAAACTTGGTAGGACCTTGTTATAGCCAGTTACAGGACACTTGGCCGCAGCTCTTGCAATGATATTGTGACCGTGAGACATCTCTCTGGATTTATGAGTCAGTGGCCTCCAGGTAGGATTAAGCCTGGTAACTCCACAGGGAAGAAGTGTCCATGATAACCACTGTCAAGTCCCAGAAGTCAACTTTCAACTAAACTCTGCTTGTTTTTACATGAACTATTCCAGCTCACCCACAAACCTAAAGTTGGCGGTGAATACTAATAATAATGATGAAAATGTATTGGTCTCACAGCACTTTTCCGGCCTCAGATTTTGTGCATAATTCATTCACTTCCTACTCTGTGCTGGTAAACTATTGAAGCCACAGCTGCCCTGAGGTAGACTAACACGGACTGTCAGTGTGTCTATTGGCTTGTATTGAGAGTGAATACATAATGCATGAATATGTAAAGCAACTTTGGCATCTGGAAAAGCCCTAAAGCTTAATTCTTAGTATTACTGAACTAAATTATATACTTTCGGAACACATTTCTGAAGCCTTTTCTTTAATTTTATACTGTTGAGTAGTAAAGGCTTTTTTAATGACAGGTCAGTTTAGTTAGATAGCTTAGATAGCGGTGTTGGGACAGGAGTACACGATGCACTTACATGTATATCATATGTGTAACAGTGATAAGGCAGTGCAATTACATTTTTTTCTAGTAATACAGAAGTAAAGATAGTTTTGATTTTTTTGAGGACTTTTTCCTCACCCCTGGCTTAGAAAAGGTGGAAATCATTTTTTAAAACTTTTTCAAAAACAACCACAAAAAGATGCTGTTCTCTGCTGCCCTTATGTCTCGGTCACTCAAAATGGGTCATCATCAGCATTGACAGATAGAAAATGAAATGACCTACTTATATGCCCAATGTTAGATTCAGAAAAGTTCACCAGCCTAATCCGAACCTGAGTAATAAAGCGTTCACTTAAACAGAAAAGTTTTCCGCTCGCTGACAAGCAGAAATGCATTGAAAGAAATTTTTTAAAAAAATAGTAGAAACCATTTGGGATGTGAAGTTAGACAGATAAAAGGAATACAGTGGAGACAAAGAGAAATTGCATTAGTGGAAGAATGCACCGGTGAAGGCATAGTGACAGGAAGCTAATGATAGCGGGGATTAAAAAGTGCGCGTGGATTTGCATGTCAGTCGGAGCCTGTCTGGTTTTGGTGTTATTATCTATAACAATAACAGCTGTATTCTGCCGGGGTTGTGCTGGATAATGATTCTCGGGCCAGTTGAGGCTGATAAAGGAAAATGAAGCAAGGCAAACACAGTCACTTCACACAAGAATGACCTTGAGGAGAAAATAAAAGGCAAATTCCCATGCTGGTGCTTTGTCTCATGCAGGAGGTAAATACATGAGGCGGACAGATATTCAACAATGTGATAGTGGTAGGAATTATATATGTATTATTTTATAATAGTTATATTTAGATGTTATACAACTTACCACTTTTGTATTAGTTCTTGTGCAGAAGTATACTACCTAAATGCAGTGGTGGAAAGAACAAATAGTGCAGCCAACAGTTCAAATCAAATTTAAAGTTAAACGTACGTATGAATATTACTACTCAAAGTACTTTTTAATGCAATTTCAGTAACTTTTTATATCTGTCTTTTATAGAAAACTTGATTAATTTCATTGTTTAAAGCTGAATTTTAAGTTATTTTAAATCACAATCCGCACACTCTCTGAGCTCTGGCCAATCAGATTAGTCGATGCAGTGTTATGTGTCTTCGTAGGTAAAGAAAGGCGCAGAGACAGAGGTGAGACATGCACGCACTTTGGCAATTGGGACTTGTGCGCTGTAACGCTTATGATTTTATATGAAACAGTTACAAGGCTAAAATTATACTAAATTCCAAGTATAACAGGTAAAACTCTTCTCAAAAAAGTGCAATTACCCCACCCCAAAAAATATATTATGCGAGTATTGGTAATTAGTTACTTTCCAGCCTGTATAAAGTAGAAGTTAGTTGTGTTTGTTTACAGTGCTTACAAATATGTTGTTTTACAAAACAGACTCTCGATTTCTGACCGTTTTGGTGTACATTAGTAGTTGATTTGACTGCAAGGTTCCCCTTACTTTTCCTAATCTTTGTAAATGTGCAAATGTATTATTATGAATAGTACCAATGCAACAGGTCGAAGGCTATTCTAGTTGTTTGGTTAGTACCCATTGTTTGCTTTGATATATTTTGCATCATTTGTACTTCTGGTAATAGCAGAATAAGATGAGAGCCACGATACGAAAACCTGTTTCAACGGCTAAGTACAAAAAGACCAGCCTAAAGTAAGCCCTTTTTACTTGAGGAGTTCTTCCACTTCTCTTTAAACCTAATTGTCCATAACCTCACAGTAATTCTCCATCTCAGACAGGTGAAGAATTGGAAAAAACCCAACCATTCCTTATGTTTCAAATCATGAAGGCAATTAGCGGAGCACTGTGGATACGCGAAAAACCTAGAGAGTCTGCATATTCCTCAAAGATATCATTAAAAAGCTATTGGCAGGAGATCTTGATACACTGGTGCTGCTGCAGGAGAAATAAGAGAAGCGGATGCCTGGCTGTGGTTGGTGTCGAGTCTTTGTGTACAGCAGCATCTGCCAGCTGTGAGGATGTTCAAGCTGTGCATTAAATGTTCCCCAATTGTGTCTGTTGAGGTTTTTTCGTGAGTCCAAAAAAGAATTACACTCACAGAATAGAATAAATAAGAAGTGTATTTGTTGAGTTTAGCCAACTGATGCGACAAAAGTTTTGAGATTTTACTATATAACGAGACACTTTGCAATGACTGCGGAATGTTTAAAAAATATTTAGTGAAAAGTCTTCATAGTATTTAACATTTTGAAAAAAAAACCTTGCATGTTAGAGTCAAAATGCAGAAACATTTCGCATTCTGTGTGGGGGCAGTTTTGTCATTAATTGTTGCATCATTTTTACTCTACAAATCAAGAGGCAATAAGCAGCACAGAAGAGCTGGTTTTGCTTTGATGCTTCTCAGTCCAAAGGTGTACGATTCATATTGTCTAAACTCTGATCATAGTTCGGTTATATTACAAATGAATAACTTGCAGTGTTCTGGGGGCGTGGTTACTGGAACTTTAACTCATCTCTTCTTGAGGGTTTTTTTTCCCCTTCAAAAACTAAGATAACAAATCATCTAATCCACATAACATTTGGGATGCCTTTTAAATGTTCTGTTTGAGGACATGTAATTAAATATTGTCTTTGTTTAATTTAGCACATCTTAAAGAAGAGAGAGATCCAATAGAAGAGATCAATGTGCTGCATCAAAATGTAGATGCAATTTTAAAGAAGAACATTTTAATCAAAGAAAAACTAGATATATTGGAGGGACTTTATTATGAGCATGTTAGTGGAATTATTGTAAGGCCACGAGCTGCTTGGCTGGAGAATGATGAAAAATGCGCATTGCATTTTTTCAGGTTAAATCAAAGCAATTATGTCAAAAAGAACATAATGACTTAACGCAAAAATAAAGTTCTGCTAACAAATCCACAAGAAATATTACAGGAAGAAATTGAATACTTTAAAGCAGCATATTTGTTTGATAAAATGTTGGAACCCACCAGAAACCTGACTGAACAGTTTTCCCCTTTAAACAAGGCTTTTAAAAACTCCCAAGTACAACAGTCAAGGTGAGGGAGAAATCACAGAGCAGGAGCTACAGGAAGCCATTCATTCTTTTTCTGGAAAAAAAAATCACCCGATATGGATCGCATTCCTGAGGTATACAAGACTTTTTATTGACATGCTTTATTTTCTCATTTCAACAGGAAATATTATCCCTGTCACAAAGAGAGGGTATTATCTCATTACTTTTAAAACAGAATCCTGATGGAAAATATAAAGAGCCAACCCACTTAAAAAAATTGGTGACCATTGACCCTGCTGTTGTGATACCCGTATTCTTTCTAAATGTATTTTCTTTAAGGATTATTTTTTTTATGATTTTGAAAAAGCATTTGACAGTATTCAGTGGTAATTTATAAAAGGTATGTCTTGAGTATTTTAATTTTGGAATTAATTCTGTTTGTATATTTATTAATGATTCTATCTTCACCAAGTACCAGGTTTTTTAAACTTTCTGAATGATTTTTTTTTTTTTTTTCAATTTTATATGGAACACTAAACCAGATAAAATTTAAAGACAGTACTTTTACAATTCTTTTGAAAATTGTGGATTGAATTGAAAAAAAGCTCCAATCAATGAACTGCTCCTTAAAAGCCTCCTGGGTTGTCAAGTTCAAACTGAACAATGGCTTTCAAGGTTAAATTTCCAATACCACCCCCAGACATGAGTCTGGGCATCCAGCTTTGGATGTATTCACATATTGTTATCGGAGGCAAATCGTTGCTATGGGTTGACTGCATTAAAAAAAGGTTACTTTTTTTTAATGGTCTTTTAGATATATCTGGAAATTTTCTTAACATTTCATAAATGTATACGTTTGCGTTATAGGGTAACTGGGGGTAACCAAACTATTCTTAATATAATGCAAACTCTGGAGATGTATCAGGCCTTGTACTGGTCCTGATTGGTTGCCCCAATGTCATTAAAAGCTGGGTCAAATGTGAAGCAGCAACAATGGCTTCGGCGGCAAAGCCAACACTATAAGCTAATAAAAGGTGGGAGAACCTTAGTCCCACAATTACAATTTTTCCAACTAATTTAGCACGCTAAGAGTCACATTTGTAATGCAATGCATAAACCTAATTTTTTTTTTTGCTTTTAAAAACGTATAAACTATTTAAACTTAACTTGAAGTGAATAAGATGTTTCACTGTTCCTGTCATATAGTTTAGGTTTTATTGCTTAAATAAGCGGTTTCTTTCTTTAGGGTCTTGCTCAGCGGTGATTGACAGACAATTCTGCCTACAGAGACATTGAAATAAACATTAAACTTCATAAAAATATGCTTAAAAAATATATGTATTTATTGAGCATATGAGCATGGCTGCCAAATGAAAAAAAAATTATATTAAAGTCAATACATTTGCACAGGAAGTAACATAGCCAACAGAAGGAGGTATATTCATATTCATACTCAAGGAAACTCAATGTGCATGTATGCAAAAAAGAATATTACAGTGAGGCTTAGAAAGGCTTAAAACCCAATGAAGATAATCAATATGTTTTACAATGCAAATGCAGGAATAAATTACGACAAATAACAGGCAGTAAATGTATGTGTTCAGTTGCTAAGTTAAGATTTAATTGTGTAGAAGCTTTTGTTTAGAGAAATTGCCTATGGCCAAAAACGAGAGTGAGCGAAGTGTAGAGCAGGAGGGCAGGTTTGATGATGAATGAGAGAGAGCAGGAGCGAGAGGCAGATCTGATCAAACATTCAGGTGGCACAGCCTTGTAAAAACCTGCTCCAATGAAGAATGCACTCACCCTGGGATTTATTCATACATGCATTTATAATTGATACTGAGAGAATGGATGTCTCCTATGGATCATAGCTGTGCAGACATTCTCTCCCCAGGTTTTTATTTAATGTATGTGCGTTAAGGTCTAACAACGGAAACAGGTGTGTAATGATGAGAGGAATTTAGATTCAAGGACCCCCCAGAGTGGACTCACAGTGAAAAAGCCAGGTATGGAACTGATACTTTAGTGGTAGTACTCAACAAAATTATAAACTTGTTTTTCTCTTTCTGGAACGAAATGACTGATCTGCATCTTAACATATGTTTTATATATGGAGCCAGCACAACTCATTGGATCATTGTACATTGTTGTGTCAAAATGTAAACGATTTTTGTGCAACAGTAAGGGATTTGATTGTGCTTTGAAATAATATCCAAGTACAAAGTTAACACAGCTACTAAGAATATAACAACCACACATTCAAAAATATTTTCCTAAAACATTGCACCATTTACTGGTGTACAAATGACAAATGACTCACCTATTCACCCTGATCCAAGTAAAAGATGCCTGGAGTTTTGCTTTTTCCTTTGCTGTTGTCTCAATACACTCACCTCAACACATCTTAGTGCTTGAGTGAGGCTCTGAGCTATTGTTGTCCTTGGAGCAAATGGTTGTGGGAAAAGAAGCAAAGACAGCTAGTATTTGTGTTCCAATCCTGTATAAATTATTGATTACGACCCATTAGATGCTAAAAACAACAAAACAATACAAAACCACAGTTGATCTTGCTTGTTCTCATTTCTTCATATCCTTTTCCTGTTTGATATAATGTTACCATTAATGAGATCAGGTTGCAGTGAAAAAAAAAAAAGTTTTATATACCTAGGTTGTACATTTTATTCAAAACTGTATTAATAGTTGAATCAACCTGTAAAATATCGACGGTGAATATGAAAAAACTCTCTTCTGCTCTGCTGTTACTCCCACATTATTCAGAAATAACACTAGGCCATAACCTCAGCACTGCCAGGATGTCAGAAATAAATATCTTGAGCTCAAAAGTTTCTGCTTGATCTACCTGATTTGTGTCAAGACAGGACCCGATGCAGTTTCTTGCAGAGGAATCACTGGAGCGGCTAATTGCCTGAATGTTAAGGCTCCATTTCACTAATCTAATATAAAAAAGTTATTACCTAATGACTATTTTATGCCAGCATAGAAATTATAGCTGTTCTATACAAGATCTACCAAAGAACTATGTTGCATTTCAAAGTACATGCCAAACTTACAAAAGTTCCAATGATATGAGTTGTGGGTTGGATCAATCAATCAATCAATCAATCAATCAATTAGATACAAACTAATCTTAGCAACCACTAGTACTATAGAATAGCCAATTTTGCTGTTCAATTTATGCTGTTTGTATTATTAAAAGAATATACAAACTAATAATAAATATAAAAAGAAGACTACCCAAATTTATCCACTTAATATTTCTAATTTCTCACATTTAATTGATGGCATCTCTATTAAAGGTGTACTCTGTAACTTTTCTGTAAGGGTTGGCCACCTGCGTGTCTCCATGGAAATACCACAGCTTTTCCAGAAATATCTTGCATTTATTTATTTTTCAATTACATGTGGTTTATTGTCCATAATTCTTGCTGAGCCAGGCCGCCTCTCCACTAATCGGATCCGTAACTTGGCCTGGTTGCTTTACTCTCCATATAAAAAGATCGGTTTAATGCCTTACCATTGAACATTCTATGCAACACTCCACAGAGAACAACACGTAGCGACCCTCCACCAGAAAAATTACAAAGAACCCCTTTAAATAATGCGCCATAAGCTGTGTAAGACCATGAAAAGTGGTTGACGCTGTTCCCTTTGCGTCCTCTAGAGGTCCCCACAGGTTTTACCGCTGCTTCTCAGTCTGCTCGGGGACTCCTGTGTTGCACTCGTTTACTGTTGTTTACATTGGCGGCGGAAGTCCCGTGATGCCGTAAGTTTTATCCATTTTTTTAGCATCTAACATTAAATTGCAACAATGACAGTCGTGCACTTTACAATCGGGTTATTGCGAGTGTACGGAGGTCCTGTTTCTATGCGTGAATGGCTCTGGATAGAGACGTGTTAGCATCTTTAGGCTAAAATCAGTGGCTGCTACGGTGCGAGGAAGTGTGGCAGGTTCACATGGTTTTACGCGGATGGGTCGTCATGCTCTTGAACTTCTTGTGGGTATGCCAAAGTCCGGATCCCACGTGATTGCTAATCCTTGCCAAGTCTGGTTAGTATTAGTTATAAAGTTTATGTTTAACCACATGGATCCCGTTGGAATGTGGTGGGTTTGAGTGAAATGCAAGTCAAGACCACTATAACCACTGCAACTAACCACCCCAGAATAGGCTATAAACTGGAAGACGCGCAGAACAGTGTAATCTGCCGTATTTGCTTTGTTGACAGCGTTAAGAGGTAAGTAGAAGCGGTACCTCAGTAAACAAAGGCTAACATCGTAGTGATGAATGTTTTTTACGGTTAGGATACAGACACAGCACTTCGGTGGCAGCTGCTTTCCTTTCCCTAATTGACAGACAAATGTAGTATTAATTAAGCTGCTGCTCCACTCAATCGCATGGAGAATTGGTACTTAAAAAAAGGCCACTACATTTTTGTGTTATCCTTTTTGGAAATTCTTATTGCTCATTTCTGCATAATGTTTACTTTAATTGTGACATACTGTAAAGTCAACTTTATGAAGAAATGCAATATTAACATATTAATAAGAATGTTTGTATTGCATGTTTTTGTAGATTTAAGTGCAGGACACTAATTTAGGGGTAGGCGATTTTGAAAAATGTATCTGTCTTTATTTTCTTTTTTTTTCTTTTGGAGTATCCCGATAATGGTAGTCAGCTGATATTATGTAAATCCAACAGAACTGTGCTAAAATATGTCTCCAAATAAATTAAAAAAAGTTTTCATTATCAGACAAATGTCAATGTCAATGAAATGTCAGAAATATCACACTAATCCCATGCATAACCTTTTTTTCATTAAAGTTTTAATCAGCTCTTTGTGTAGCATTTTTTACTGACAATATATTTGATATTCAAATGTTTCATTGCATGTTTTCAAAACACCATTCACAATATTATAGAAATGTTGATCTTTCCCACATACACCTATACTTCATATTTATTAAAATAATGTCTAGTAGCATTCAATTTAAAAATCCCCCTCAGCGTACTTGTCTCACATTCTGAATACCCCCTATATTGCTAACTTGTGTTTCTTAGTCATGATATATCAGCTCGCTAGCAAGTTGCCAATTAAAACAATTTTCTAGTTTTAATGATGTTTATGCCAAAATTATCATTAAGGATGTACGATGTGCTGCAAAAACAACATTTCTATTTAAATTATTTTTTTGAATTTGAAATCATTCCAACTACAGTAACACCAAGTGCTCACAGGTCAACATTGCAGTTTTTAAAGTACCTTTTTCCACATTAACTTCTTTAGTGAGTAAGTAAGTAAACTTTATTTGTGGTGTGCTTTTCCCAGACATATAGTCACAAAGTGCTTTCACACAGTAGTAATAAATACAATTCAAAATACAATAACATTTGAGCTTAGCCAGTGAGGCTAAAAGCTTGTTTGAAAAACTGAGTCTTTAGATACTTTTTAAAGCCCTCCACAGAGTCCAAAAAACGCTGGACGAGAGGAAGATCATTCCAAAGTCGGGGTGCAACAGCTTTAAAAGATTGGTCCCCTCGAGTTTTAAAGCAAGTTTGAGGGTCCATCAGCAAATTCTGCCCAGAGGACCTGAGGCTCCTGGATGTGCAATAGGGTTTGATCAGGTCAGTTATATACACAGGCGCTTGCCCATGTAGCGCTCAAAAGGTCAAAACCAAGATTTTGAAGTGGAACCGATTTTTTTTAGAACAGGTGTGATGTGGGCTTGCCTGTTAATATGAGTCAGGAGCCTTGCAGCTGCATTTTTGGACATGCTGCGGACTGAGGCAGGTGAAGGTGTTGCAGTAGTCTAACCGAGAGGAGACAAAACTGCACACAACTGGAAAAACTGCTGTTAATGAGTTGTTGTCACTCCAAGATTCATGATTTTAGCTTTTGCAGAAGAGCTCAGGTCACCCAAGGGCTGTTTGATGGTGGGGATAGCACTGTCCGGTGCAACAATGAAGGTCTCTGTTTTCTCTGAGCTTAGCTGGAAGCTATTATTGCTCTGCCACTGCTTTGTTCGGGACTGACTGATTAAGGAGCTCAGTTTGTGGGCCTTAGGGGTCTTAAATGAGCAGTACAGCTGTAGGTCATAGGTCATATAAAATAGTGGTGTTGTGATTGTAACAATTAATCACTGTTCCAGCAGATTGAACGATTATTGTAAAGTTCTATTTTTCGGTGAAAGTGAAATCAAAAGCATGGCAGCAACAGCAGCATGTCTCCTTTTTTCCAGGTGAGATTGCTGATTGAAGGCAGGCTCCTGTAGATCTGGGCCATGGAAGAAGGGTTGACACCTTTGGACTGCTTGCTCCCCACAGGTACTGTCTGTCAAACAATCATTCCCATTGTCCAAACAGAAACCAACACCAAAACACACACTGAACACACCATGTCTCAAAATTCTGTGGTTGAAAAAAAAACACCAGCTACAGTACCGGTACATCCCCGTGAGACTCCCGGAAAACTGGGAAACAAACATAGCGATGCACATTCTATCAAAACATATTCGTTCCTGTATCACTGTCACACTTGTCTACTCTTTTTCTTTCTCCCAGTCCCTCTGACATACATAAATTGTCTTTGGGGAAATAAAACTCCAAAACAAATCACAAGCACTTTCAAAACAGCATTTCATTCACTACTTTATGTATTGCACTTGCCTTTGGGCTCCTTACATAAGCATGTGCAAGCTAAATGTTTTTTATTGCATAACATCTCTAACATAACAAAGACTAAAATATGTAGGCAAGATAAACTATACATTTTTTCACCACACATTTGTCGTTCTTAAATTGGCTTTGTGGGGGATTTCTTACTTCCACCATATGTTAAATAAAGATGGTTGCCTAACAGCTGAAGGTCTTCTATTTGTGTTTTCAAATACAGTTCTTCCTTTTTAACTTTTTCTTTCTATGTAACATCCATCCTTTAATTGTGCTGTGATTTTCAGATTGATTTATATCTTGGGGTCAACACAAGGAATTTACAATTTACTTGCCTATAGAGGTGGGCAATATATATAGCGTTCATAGTAGGGGGGAAAAAGGCTACAAAAAGTGCAGATTAGAAAGAAAAAAATATAACAGTAGGTTAAATAAATAAGGGTATAATGTTAGATTTCTACAGTTCTATGATAAATTTACAGATATCTGTCTGATAATTAAACTCGTTGACTTTAGGTGACTAAAGATTGACTAATGTAACCGACCGTAACCTAATGTAATGTAATTTAACCTAATGTAAGCTCTCTATTCTATACAGTTCTCAAGTGTTAATATTGCTCTTAACTACAGTTCTAGAGATATGCTGGTTGTATTATTAGACCTCTGAAAATAGTAGAACATATCTAATTGAGGTATAATTAGAAAAAGGGAGCTAGCTCTTGCTGTTTTTGCCAGTTCTTTCATGTAGGTCAGGGCTCACATTTGCTCTCTGTGTGAGGTTAAGCTACAAAGATCAGAACGGTTTGACCTGCAGTGTAGACAGTCAGTTACTCTGACGAATCCATTCTGTGTGTGATGCCCATCGTGTAACGGCAAGATTCTTCTTTGCAATTAACATTTGTACAATGTTATACATATATTACATTTTATAGCATTTTCTGTAAAAGATTAGTGTTAGTACTTTGTGAGGGAAGTTGTCTTGAAAAAAATAACTACATCAATTGTCGTCTCATACTTTGTGACTTAAAATGTTTGTCTTTAAAGTCAGATTATGTTGATATATTACAAGTGCCATCCTTGACTTGACAACTTTCATCAAAATAGTTGATTAGTCTGAATTTTACCTTTCATAATCACAACATACCGGTAGGTAAATGATGCATTGTACATTGCACACAGGTTCAGTGCTTATGAAAAATGACTAATGTAACTAGAAAGACTATTTACTTGGCATTTGTGGACATATTTACAGGAACGGAGAGTTGCTGTGATTTCCTAAGCTCATACAATGCAGAAATCAATACAACACAAAGGCCAGCATCAGTTGGAGACACTCGGTTCTGATTGTAGGCTGACGGCAGAACTGGTCAAGTAGCCACTGAAATAAATCTGTGTTAGTCATACAGGGCACACTCTTTGTCTCTTTGTCATTTCAAAAGATAGATTTATTATGTTCAGTGGAGTGTGTAAATCATCTTTCATGCAAATACATCGGGTGAAAGGCAAATTCTGCTTCAAATGTTTTTGAGAAATAAAAGCACTGAAAAAAATGCTGATAGATTTGTTATAGCATCTCTGTATCAGAAAATGTACACTGTGAATATTTAATAAAAGAGTTGACAGTTTGACCTGCTACCATGTTTTTGCAAAGTCTGCTCACTTGTTACCAGTTTGCTCTACTTTATGTCGAGATTGGACCACTCAAACCAGCCCTCACTCCAGTCCAAACTTGAATCACATATTACTTAAGGTTTGTTGTTGCCCTTGACAAACTTCCTCTCCTTTATTTTACTTCTTTTCTGGCTTCAACAATTTTCAGGAATTCTTCATGCTCTTAGAACACTTTCTAATCACACCAGGTTACACGATGATCTGAGCTGTCCACCTCATTCATAATCCTGTAGTGTATAGCTAAACCTCAGTGTAGAAACTTAATTTGAATCATTTTAAATGTTGTTTGTATGGTTCCTTTTAATGTGACTCTTTTGGAGGAAATGCTTATCTAGACTCTAGACGGAGGATGTAAAAACAGCCCCTGGATGTCTACATGTTTAAATCCCCAGTGTGCACGGTTGGCATTTTAAATTCCAACATTTTAATTATAAATGCCTTTTCCAGGAACGTGCATGGACTGGTGACAAATCAACATGAGGAGTCACTTCCAGGTCTACAGTTCAGCTAGTCTCGGTAAAATTGACTAATAATTCCAGTAAATAACCATACATTTATAGATGACTATCAAGTCTATCATTTTCAAATAGTTTGTCAACACACTTCATGCTTCTTTGATGAGAATAGTACATAGATTACAAACAAATAAATAATTTTAAATCCCATAAACAGTGGTCTTGTAATTTCTTTTCCAGTAATGATCCCTGATAGATCTATAGACTTCATGTGAAATAGTAACGTTTTCTGCTCAAATTGCCACAAACACACCCTTAGATCCAGCCCGGGACTCCCTGACTGGATCTAAGGGTGTGTTTGTGGCATTTATGTTGCGTGGCCCTTTAAACAGTCCCCAACGGTGACATTTTTATTTGAGCAGAACGCACGATAAGGCCATTTCTGCTCCTCGATCACCTAATGTGTGTGTGTTGTTCACGGGGGGCAGGTGAGTGGGGCAATGGCGAAGGGTTATCTGAGGAGTCACGGCTGGTTGGTTCTGTCTTTTGTTCTGCGTACACCTCCGGCCAATTAAGAGACAAGACTGACAAATCTCCTCCTCCTCTCCTTACTCCTTCGTTTTCTTTCCCTTGCGTTGCCTCCTTGTCCCCTTCTCCCCTAGCTTTGCTTTTACCACACGCGGCTAGGGTTGACTTTCACATTAGAAATGACCTTCCAGTGATGTGAACTTTTTAACAACATCAAACTTGCTGAAGCAACAAAGTCACCACCATGCAGGGCAATATTTTTTGCACTTTTGGAGCCAAGCCTCGCTAAACTCCTTTTCCCCTCACAAGATGCTGCACATTTTACTAGGAGAATTGCATGCTGTTGCTTTTTTGGCCTTCTACCATATTTCTAATGTGTCAAACCTGCTACAAGCCTGTTTTAAATGTACCATGCTGATTAGACATTTGCATAAACACAGTTTAGAAGAGCACATTGGAAAGGAATTATAAAGTGTTTTTAAAGTAGCATATGCCATTTTGACTTGCCAACATCTTTTAGAAATGGATTATCAATCATTCATAAGGATAGAGATAGGGAGCGATAAATCAGCATGAAATCAAATTGTCGTGTGCAGGCAAAAGGAAAGCATCTCCGGCTTTAGTCTCTGGTCCATTAAGGCTTTTGTTGCCGCTGTGTTTTTTACTTCGCCAATGCTGAGTTTTCCATTATGTTTTTCCCCAACTCCCGCAGATAGAAAAATGACAATTCTAAAGTATTAGTCAGGGGATTTGCATTAGCAGCCGAGCAAAAGAGAAAAGCTAAGAGCAAGATGGATGGGGGGGTTGAAAGAGGGAGCGAAATAGATTTGTGAAATGATGCACCCTGGGACACGGGCTTGACAGTGAAGCATGGAGTTGCCGCTGACAGCAAAAACAAAAGGCGTGCAATCACGAGGGCTATAGGATGACAGGTTATTTTCCATGTCATTTTCACAAGGGTTTTTGTGCTTTTGTCACCGGCTGTAGCGGTTGAACACGGCCAAGGTCAACATTTTCAAATGAGCCTGGATGAGATGTTGATGTCAAAGGTACACAAAAGGCTCTCAAAGTACAACTATACAGAACACATCAAGTTAGTTTGGTGCCAGAATTACACATACCCTTGAATAATTGTCAACCTGACATATGGAATGAGACCTCATCAAATCATTCACCTGGGAAAGCTGTGTGGTCCTCTGAGGATAATGTAGTTTCTTTCCTTTGGGACCCTTTGTGCCTTAGTCATCATTGAGCTACAGTATATTGATGTTATGTTTCTCTGTTTGCAGGTAAGCAGAAGATTTCCCTGATCATTCTCAACCAACCCATTGATAAGGACTACCTGCACATCCTGTGGAATAAAGGTACGCATATCACACATATTGCTGGTTATATATTTACCCCATATATAAGAATCTGGTGTTAATCCATGTAGCTCCTCTGTTAATCCATGTAGCTCCTCGGTTCTAGTCGACTATGAAAAAAAAATCATAGTTGTATTTTGATCATTGTAATCGTTATATGGACTATAACACATACAAAAA
The DNA here is from genome assembly GCA_015082035.1 of Chaenogobius annularis. NCBI lineage: Eukaryota > Metazoa > Chordata > Actinopteri > Gobiiformes > Gobiidae > Chaenogobius > Chaenogobius annularis. The sequence continues at coordinate 265,565 of BJKM01000240.1, read as the reverse complement.
AAAACCTTTATGACAAACGCAGCAACAGGAAATCAAAATGTCAGAAAAAGAATAATACATGTCTGATTTTCATTGAAACACTTAATTTGTTATTCTCTTTCTAGAATCCTGCCTTCACCATATTTTAAATTAAGTGTATTTTAAAAAGCTCAATGTACAATAGCTGACAAGTCAACTACTAAAACAATCGTTGCAGCCCTTTCACCTGACTCAATTCAAATCCTTTCATTTCAAATGCTGCTTTAGATTCATTACTCAGATTGCCTTCACTACGCAGCAAATCAACTTGAACACAACCAATGTTTTGAAGCTTGGTTTCAATTTAGTCAATCCACAGCGCACCAGCAAAAGCAGTTCTTGTGCCCTAAACTTGTGTTCTACATAGTTTTAAAAGGTAGAACTTTTGAACTTTTGCAATGCCACAAATAAAAGTTAAATAAATAAATGATAAAGTCACGTATTCCCCTTTGGTTCTGTTTCTTGGTTTGATTTTCAACATATTTTTCATGTACGCATTCACCAACAAGCAATTGAACAGCCGCTCAAAGTGGCTGTTCATCATGAGTGAACTTTGTATAAACCTAAGAAATGTTATTTTAAGTCCATTTCAGCCTGTCAAAGTCTTTATTATTTTCTATACATCCTTCAGCCGTTTAAAGCTTATAATTAAAGCTGTCCAGAGCCCGGCCACTTTCCATATTCATGGTGCAAATTGCTTTTAACAGTGACATTTTGTGTTGGTGAAAGCACACTTAGCGGCAGGTAGCAGGTGCAGTCACTCCAGCGGGCCTCATTGAAGTGTCCTTTCGTTCGCTGAAGATAATTGGCTGGTAAATAACATGCAGTTGTAGGAAGAGTCCACTCCTCGCAGCAGGGGACTGATGCGGTCGATAGAAACAAACCAGTGGACCACAGACCACTGCATGGCCAGTGTGGATCTGTCTCACAAGGAGGACAGTATGTGGACTTACTCTCCTGTGCATGACTTATTTGCATTTACAAAAATATACTTGAAAACTTCAAACACATAAAAATAAAACAATAAAAATAATCTAAATAAAATGTTAAATCATAGCCCTAAAAAAATGTTTTGAGAGAGTTTTTTCCCCCTTTGAGGTTATCTTTATGATTTCCAGGTAGAAATAGTGCATTTTTGAGTTTCTGGTATTGGCGGCGCTTTGATTGGACGCACCGTACACCGCTAGTGCAAAACTTAGCTTTAAAATCATTGTTTGACCCACCTAATCCCAAAGAGGAAGAAAAAAAGATGAGTAAACAAGGAAGACACAAAACCGATAACACCAAAACAAACAAAGCTGACGATCCACGTCCCCTCTGGAAAACAGCCTGCATCACAAGCTAGCAAAGCCAGGGTGACGACGCTGGAGAACCATAATATGAAAAATAAGATCCTGGATTTGGAGTCCAGATTGTGTCGTCCTAACCTTAGGCTTGTGGGGGTGTTGGAGGGAGAAGAGGGTAAGGTTACAGTAAGTTTTTGGGAGAAAATTATTCCTGAGCTCTTCGATGGCTCAGGTGTTGAATTCCTTCCCATCATAATCGAAAGAGCACATCGCCTGGTCAAACCAAGACCAGCAGCTGATATACCACGAGGCCTGATAATGAAGTTTCTTAACGATCGTGTGAAGGTACGTGTCTTGACGGCTGCAAGGGTTAAAGGAGACCTCCAGTACAAAGGCAAGCGTCTTCTTTGCTCCAGATATACCATACGAAGTTCGCCAACAGCAACAAAAGTTCCACCACATCCGTGAAAAGCTCAGGAAAAGAAAACTGAGACATGGATTCTCTTTCCCCAGGACTCTTCTGGTGATTTTTTAAGGTAAAAAACATGCTCAAAACACCAGGAGAAGCCGAGTTTGCGCCTAAGGAAGATGCAAAACACAGAACTAAACAACATGAGAGATGGAGCCACCACCTCTGTGTTTAAGTACATCTATTCATCGATGTGCCAAATGTGGAAGATTGGATTTGTGGGAAATTGCACAATACAAATTCAGCGGGGGGTGTGGTGAGCTAAAGAGGTTATACATCCAGTATTGGTGTCAGGAGTGCCTGGGGAGTTTTTTTTGGGGGGGCCTTCATTTGGATTGGATTTCCCTCCCCTTTATGATCTTTTTTTTTAATCAGGTTTTGGGTTCAATTCCTGGTTTCAGCATGAACTCTTTTTTTTTTTTTTTTTTTTATTCTTTTAGCTGTTCTGTGTTCCTACGGTTCTTGTGTATGTTTGTTCTTTTCGACCAGAGAGATTAAAACATTCAAGAGTTTTCAACGGTGCGATCAATACAACCCATCCCAATGGCATCAGAAGTGCTACAAGTAGCATCCTTCAATGTGAATGGCATACTGAACCCAATCAAACAAACAACACAAAAAAGAAAAAAGAAAGAACAGACATTGTTTATTTACAAGAGACACATTTGAATGAACATCAAAACATGAACACTGAACATCTAAAACGAAATTCTGTCATAAAAAATCCTATTATTCATCATACAAAGGCAAACATAGAAGGGGAGTTGCAATTTTGATTTCAAACAGAATAGTTTTTAAACAGAGTTTTGAATGTAAGGATAAAGAAGGCAGATATACTGGTTAAAGGGAACATTAATGGAAAGGCTTTTCCCCCGTTTAAAATGTGTATGACCTGATTGTGAACCACTCTGAGGGAACCCAGCAATTGGAATCTTTGCATTCAGCCTACATTAGACATGTCAAGCTCAAGAGACACTGGAGGAACAATAAATAAGAAGTTCCGTATCTTATTGAAGAATACAGGCCAGTGGCACTGACGTCTGTAGTCATGAAGTCATTTGAGCGCCTGGTCTTGCCTCACCTCAAGTCCTTCACCTCCTCCCTGCTGGACCCCCTGCAGTTCGCCTACAGAGCCAACAGGTCTGTAGACGACGCCATCAACCTGGCACTCCACTTCATCTTGCATCATCTGGACTCCCCGGGAACCTATGTCAGGATCTTGTTTGTGGACTTCAGCTCTGCATTCAACACCATCCTCCCTGCTCTGCTCCAGCACAAGCTCTCCCAGCTCAATGTGCCCGACTCCACCTGCAGGGGGATCACTGACTTCGGATCGGAGGCAGTGCGTGCGACTGGGGAAGAATGTCTCAAACACTCGGACTATCAGCACAGGAGCTCCACAGGGCTGTGTACTTTCTCCTCTGCTGTTCTCCCTGTACACAAACTCCACCTTCAGCCATGACTCTGTAAAATTGATCAAGTTTGCGGACGACACCACTCTCATCGGGCTCATCTCGGACGGGGATGACTGTCTGAGGTGGACTGGCTGGTGTCCTGGTGCAGGGTAACAACCTGGAGTTCAGCGCCCAGAAGACAGTGGAGATGATTGTGGACTTCAGGAAAGTCACAGCCCCCCAGCCCCCCCACATCATGACAGACTGCTCCATTATCACCGTGGACTCCTTCCGCTTCCTCGGCTCCACCATCAAGTGGGAGCCCATGAATCAGCTCCCTCATCAAGAAGGCCCAGCAGAGGATGTACTTCCCGCGGCAGATGATGGTGCAGTTCTACACGGTCATCATTGAGTCCATCCTCACCACCTCCATCACCGTGTGGTACACTGGAGCCACAGCCAGGGACAAACAGAGACTACAGCTCATTGTGTGTTCTGCTGAGAAGGTGATCGGGTGCAGACTTCCATCTCTGCAGGACCTGTACGTCTCCAGGGCTCTGGGACGAGCAGGTCTGATCACAGCTGACCCTTCTCACCCTGGACATGGACTATTTGAACCCACTCCCTCAGGCAGGAGGCTACGGTCCATCGGACCAGAACCTCCCGCCACAAGAATAGTTTCTTTCCCTCTGCCGTTGGACTCATGAACACTTCTTAAACACCTGCCACTTTTACTGCAACTGTTCAATCACTCACTGCACTGTCACTTTCTGCACTACAACTGTAAATTTAACTGTAACTCTTGTGTACATAGTAATGCCTATTTTTATTTTATACTATAGTAATTTTAAATTGTTTCTTAATGGATGCCCTTTTGATTTCATATATGTTGTTTTTATTATTGATCAGTGTTTTATGTTGCACCTTAATGCAGAGACAAGTTCCTATGTTTGTGAATTTTTGTTAATTGACAGCGGCAATAAAACCCATTCTGATTCTGAAATGAACCCTAGAGCATGCCAGTATACCCATTTTTATTATCCGCATACAATCTATTCCAGAATAGACTACTTTTTTGTTCTCAATAAAGAGATCTAAAATTACTGAAAGCGGATATAGGCACAATAGACTAAAGGGATCATGCTCCTATCTACATTTCTATAGATTTGGAGGAAAGACGAAAAAACACATTGTGGCGTTTCAATGCCAGCTTGCGTAATGACCCTTTGTTTAAAGAAAAAATGTCCAACATTGACTTATCTGGAGGAAAATGATACTTGGGAAACTTCTGCGCCCATTCTTCCAAAGCAGTCTTGAGAAGACAAATTATAGCCATAGCCTCCGAAAGAAGAAACAAAGGGGGGAAAAATTAACTGATCAGCAAGAAAAAAAAAATTGGTTGGAGGATTGAAATACCAAAAAGGGGTATCCTAAAATAAGACTAGAACTAGAAATGAAAAAGATATGAGGCAAAATTAATGATCTGACATCACAGGAAATGGTTAAGAAAATGCTCTTTACCAAACAAAGATTTGGATAAAATTTTTAAAAATTACTATTTTGAAAACTTAAAAAACAACAAGCTTAAAGAACATTTTTTTAAAATACGGGACAGGCAAAATTATGTAATCTTAACTAAACGAGACCAAATTCAATCAGCATTTGAATCCTTTTATAAAAAACTTTTTTCAAAATTTCCAGACAATAAAGTAGACGATGTAAATCCCTTTTTGCACGCCCTCAATTTGCCTATTATGTCAGAAGAAACAAAATAAAAAAAATTAGGAACTGAAATAACTGTTCTGGAAACACAATGCGCAATCAAAAGTTTAAAGAACAATACATCTCCAGGGAGCAATGGGTTCACCTCAGAGTGGTATATAGCTCTAAAAGACACACTTACTCTTCTCTTTTATGTCTTGAACTATTTGACGGATAGCCTGAAAATTGCACTTTTAAATTAAGATTTTGTGATTTCTGCCATGTCTTTGTGATTTTAATGAATTTTTTTCCTGTTATGTGAAGCACTTTGAATTGCCTTGTGTACGAATTGTGCTCTACAAATAAACTTGTCTTGCCTACTCCTTTCCTTTTGGCAAATTTTAATTGGGCACTTAGGAAAACTCAGATCCCTCCTCGTTGGAAGGAAGCCATTATATCCCTGATACCTAAAGAAGAGAAGGACCTATTGGATTGTGCCTCATAGAGGTTCCACTCCTATTTCTATTCTGAATATGGACTATCGTATATACTTCAATTATGTCCAAAAGAATGGAACAAATACTCCCAAACTTAATCCACAATGATCAAACGGGATTAATTAACAAACGACAACAAACACAAGACAACGCACGATGACCCTTACACATAATGACTCATATACAAAAAATAACAAAATTAAGCCATAATAATTAGATTGGACGCTGAGAAGGCTTTTTATTCTTCTCAGGACATTTGTAGTATGGAAAAAAATTACATTCGGACTTAATTTGAAGATGGACAAATTTGACAGATTTTGGACTCAATGGGACGATTTCTTTGGGTTTTGTGTGCCATGATTTTCTCTTCTTTTTCCTTTATTATTTTTTGTGTTTGTTTATATGTTGTTTAATAAAAAAATTAAAAATTACAACAACAAAAAAAGTCTTTTCTACCCCGTTTTTGTGCGTATTTGTACTATAAATTTAGATCCGTTTTGGACCATACAAAAAAGTAATTTACAAACTATTACATTCTGCTCTAATTTGCTAATATTATCTGAAATTATGCTTTATCAGAGACAAAAAAATCCCTAAAACTTTGAAGGTATAGTCTAATTAAAAGCAGATCAGATTGAATTTTAATACTGTGGCTCTTTTGATTTTCTTATCATCACAGAATATACCAGGAGGCAAAGCAGCTCCTTCAAAACACAGCCTCATGCCTGGACACATTTTCTTTAAAAGACCTTTGGAAAGAGTCTAACTTCACACAATGCAATTATCCTATCTTTAAAAACACAGAAAGCTGTCTGCTGACCTGAGATAAATGGTTTGGTAGCACAGCCTTTGGTTGCACAGCACTGGGAAACTTAAAATATGTAATTTTATTAAAGAAAACCATCTCCCCGTAATACCTGTAATAGATTTGCCAGCCCTGTGTGGATAGTACAAATCGCTATGAGTTCAATATCCCTATTTTTCTGCACAATAGCAACAGCGCATAGAGGGAACATAGGGGAATACATGTTTTATTAATAACGTGAAATCTATATCCCTTTCAATATTTTCATGTAAGATGGAAAAAGAATAGCAAAAGGGCGTTGCCAGCATAGGATTGAGTCGCCCGGCCAAGAGGCTCCACTGCATGCGAGATAAACGGACGCATGAAATGTAGTGTGACACTTGGTTGAGGCCTGATACTGACAGATCTGTACACTTTTAGATAAGGACACAGGCGAAAAAAGGTTTCAGAGTGAATTTGGGAGGTTTGATGTGCCATAAGAAATAGTGTGTTGTGAATGTCAGAAATGAAAGAGCTTTGATGATTGGTTTTGCTCTTGGCTATAATGCACACGGAACAGGAAGAAAGTTTTGTTTACATCATCACAAATATCCTATTCATCTGCTATCATCATCTTGTCAAAATGATGATGGCAGATTTTTGATGATGTCAACGTGCAGTGGCTGGATACCATTTCTACACCCTGAAGGGTTTGTAACCATTTTTTTACATGTTATAATGTAAAAGCGGTCTTGCTCCTGTATAGATGTATCGTAAAAGCTGCTCTTAGTGTTAAAATTGGACCGCTGTGTGTTGTCTGCGTGTAATTATAGAGCATTTTCCTCTTATTTTGCATGCTAATGTTTTTTTGCCTTGTCGTGACAGCTAACTCTCTCAAAGTTGTGAAAAGTGCTTATTAAACTCATTACGGTGAATAATTATCTTACTCAGAAGGCATTATGTAAGTGAGACGTGAATTTGGAGTGCTGCAAACAGTTTAAAATGTTTTTCGTGTTTTTTGAGCAATCCAGTAGAGCGCCTCTAATGCGCGCCTTTTTGATTTAATATATGTTTCATATATTGTTGTTTTATTATTTACTCAGTGTTTTATATTGCACCTTAATGCCGAAACACGTTCCTATGTTTGTGAATTGTGAATTGTGTGTCTTATTACTTACTTTGGTGGTGTTGTCTTAATTAATGTTGAATCTTTACACATTATATGCTTTGTCTACTGTAAAGATAAAACAAATACAAAGAGAAATGCAAAATAAAAAGTTACAATTTTAGCTACCCACATGGCGCGCATTCCCTGTCAATATATTTTTAATCTTGTTTATGGGATTAGCAGATGTCGGCGCCGAGCCACCAGGGTGTTAGTGAGCACTCTCCTCAGTCTCCAGATGCTTATCCCACCTGGAGACATAAACCCGGACTCCACCCAGCCAGACTTCCACCCCAGCCTGTGTGCGTGCTGCTACCCCTGGGCCACCGTGATCACCTCTGGGACTGCCACAGCAGCGGGAGTGCACACGCAGGAAGTTCAGATCAAAGGCATTCACAGGTGTGCCGAGAAAGCTGGCACCCACTTGCTCAGATAGTCAGCCCATGGTGCGCTCAATCAACATCGCAGTCAATCAGCCATTTACTTACTTACATGCAACACAAGCCGGCAGTTCGATAAAATAATCAACAATGGCTCCAAAGAATCCGCTGTTCCCCTCAAGTGCCAAGTCTCATCAAGCTGATCTATAGCAGCTGCTAAAATTTAAGTTTGCGAACATCGCCCATTAGCTAGTCAAGTGTCTGTCCGCAATCAAGAGCTGTGTGGTTGGGGGATTTGTTGTATAACACATTGAGTACATGACAAATGGAGCAGCACAACAGACTGATGCATTATCAGAATATCACATAAAGATACATGTTTTGCACAACATGATTTGATCATAACATTTATTTGTATATGCTGGAAATCAACTTTGCTTTCAAAACAAGTGTCTAATCAGTCAATTTCATTTGTCTTTTTAATTGACATTCAAATATAGTAGCGTTGTTAGTGCAAAACTGCATTGTCTTAAATTAAGCTTTTTAAAATCTATTTTGAAATCTTATTACAGGGAGTCACAAACTCGTCAGTGTTCGTTCCAACAACCGAATAAGTGCAACACCTTAAACAACTAAACCACCAGCGAACATGTTTTTAGCGTACTTTAGCTGACAATGCCACTAAATGTGTTTGTAAGCACTGTAGTTACCTTTCAGATATTTGTTTTTATGCTGCATTATGAGGTGACTTCAATTCTACACTTCTCTACATCACGTTTTATGGTAATTAGGCATATGTAAACAAGTTTTTTTTGCTTTGAGTGAAGATTATTGTGACATTTTTTAACTTTGCCCTCTTAATGTTAGAAGCTTAAACTGATCAAGATAAACCAATCAATAAACCAGAATGTGAAATAAGTCCTATACATCAGTCAAGGCAGCAGGATAGATCTGGTTCTCCATGGACAGGCGTAGACTTATGGACGTTGACAGAGGTGCTGGAATAAATGGAAGTGGAGGCTATGGATGCATCCTAATAAGTATAATACTCATTTCATTGCTTCGTTTGACCGTGTGACCTCTGCCTCTATAGCGCCCCGGTATGACAGGTATTAATGCAGCCACCCAAAACAACCAATCAGGGTCCAGTATTTGAACATGCCCATGCAGTGAGGATGATTAAAAATCTGAAAATGTGAAATGACAGGTTCAGAGTTGACTTACTATTGTGGATGTATCTGTCATAGAGGAGTGAGAGACAGGACAAGTGGGTAGCAGCGCCCGCGGGGAAGGATTATGATGGAGGGTTTATTTACAAGGTCATCGCCTCTGACTGGCTGCCGTCCCCGCTCGCCTCCTGTCACATCACACTGTCACCCGCTGTAAGACACCTCTCTGTATATTTATGTCTTTTTCAAGTGTAAGGGTTTACCTGGATGCAAGGCTGGAGGGAGTACAAATAAATAAACCATTTTATCTGGCTGTTAGAATTTGTGAGAGAACAAATGTTAGGGCTAAGCGATGTGACACAAAATGTATCACATTGTTTTGCCCCCTCATATTGATTTTTTTATTTTTAGTCTTATTACTTTTTTTCAATTCTAGTTTACTAGACTTTTAGTCATTGCTGGGGCTGCAAAAATTAATCTATGGTTGTGACTAATTGTTAACTGAACAGACTATAAAAAACATAAGAAAATAGCTTTTTATAAAAAGACAGACATTTACACTTGTCTGCAAGCCCTCAAAGCTTTCAAGAGCATGGACTTTGTGTGCGTGTTAGTGACGGTCCGAGCCTAAAATATAACACCAGGACAGTTGGAAATTAGGTTTGTTAAAACTGTCCGCAAGTAGGTTAACGTTTATTAGCCATGCAATGATCTGTAAACTAGCATTAGCCATGTACTAACTACCTAAGACGAACAGCTCAGCGCTCAGACGACAGTAATACATTTCTAGTGACAAACAGGGTCTTTAGAGATGTTACAGAAGAGAAATCCTTTGTCTTGAGACTTTTTATTGGCACAGCCCAAAGTGCAACAAGCGACTGTCGTCCTCAAGATGGCAGTAGTAACGAATGTGTGACGTCACTTCGGACCCATGAATAGTTGACTAATCGAAACAATAATTGCTGACGACTACTAAAATAACATGACGGCCCTAATCATTGCCATTTATCACAAAAATAGTTTCTTCATTGAACTCACTTCAATAGCAATCAGAGAACTATAGCCATGTTAAAATCACATGGGTTAATGCTAGATGCCCTTCCACATACACATGTATTATTCATGCTTTGTACATAATTTCACTGGAAGCTTGGTAAGGCTTTCCTGAATTACATCACTATATGCTTTTATTGGTCCTTCTCTATCCAAATACAGCTCACAAAAAGATTGACAGACCAAAGTTACCCAACCCTCCTTCCTGGATATTTTTTCCCCCACTTTTGTTTAGACTCAGATCATCACCGATATCTGCTCAGTCTGTCAATTCAAAGCCTAAAGAGGAGTTTTTGACTGAGTGGAGAAGTTTCCCTGTGAAAACTTTGCCAGCCTTTGCACAGAGGCAAGAGATAATGAGTCATTTACATTCTAATCATCTCCAGACGTGCAACACCGACAGCAGGTGGTGTGGCTCCTGAATATGAGAGCGCTCGGTATAAGTGTTTTATTTACATCCTTCCATCGCGTTATGACATTTTAAGTGCTCGCCGATGGGCACACTGAGGAAAATGCCCCCTTTTATGGGACAGAGCGATTATCTCATGTAACTTGGAAAATCCGGTGTTCAGACTTAAGGTTTGTAAGATTTTGGTCAGTGGTCAGTGAGAAATAATACAAATTGCACATTCATACTCGCTGATACTTTTGCCCATTATTCATAACACAGTGAGTTGCAGCAAGTTCCAAAATAGACCAGTGCATCAACTTGCCAGTCCTAAACGTAAATAAACAGCAAGAGCATACATGTGTAAAAACTTGAGAAAATTACTAGATAGATGCATTTTTAGGAGCCACTAAGTGAAATAATTGTACACTATCATATTATTTCTGTGATAGCCCATAGCCTACCCCAAAGTTATCATTTATTTTGTGTCATGATAGTTCTATTTCATCCCTACTGATCGCCAGAGGCGTTGTTTTAGCACTAAATTAGTGCACCGCCTCTGGCGTTCTTCCGGGGTTCATATTCACGTAGTCACATTTGTATCTTTCATTTTAGCTGACGATGTGCATTACAGCAGGTTTGTGTCAGTGTACAGTAGTATATTTTGACCAACAATGTATATTCTGTTTGCATTGAAGAAATGGTTTTGTAAATTAGGTTATTTTTATTTGCAGACTTTCTTCACTGGGGTGGCCCATGGGTGCCGCCAAGTTTTTAAGGTGGGTGCCAAGTAAGGTGATAACTTTGAGAATTTAACACTTAAAGTTAATATTTTTGGGGGAATAAATAACTTTTAAAGATAAGAAGGAATGTATGTTTAAATTATTTGTTTATAATTTAGTGTATATTATTATAGGTAAAATTTAACACCAATATACTAGTGATGGATGAATCAGAATGCGTTCTGATGATCAACAAATAAGAGATAACTTGGTAAGAAGGTAACTCTTAGTAATTCATGCAAATAATAGTTATTGTACAATTAAGTTGGCTGCAATAAATAACAGTGGCTCAAAACGAATGTAAAAAATATTGTAAAATATAGGGCTTGTAGTGATGATTCTTGTGAAGATCACAATTATCTTTCAAAGAGGGCAAATCTTCATTGCTGAGGAACCTACAAATCTGCGAGTTGAGCCTCATGCTGCAGCTGCAGCTTCAGCTTCACGAGCGATACCAAATGACACAGTAGATGTGTCGGTCATGTGACTTTTCTTAAAGTGACACACATAGTTACACAGCCCGACACAAGTGTCACTCTCTGAGCTGGAGACGTGTGTTGGTGCCTCCACTCATTTGGCTCATTACAATATACTGCCTCAGTCCCTGGGGTGGGCAATAAGATTTCATCCTCAGAAACACCCCCGTATGACAACTTCCCAGAAGTCCTGAAAGTACATTGTACTTCACTTTGTCAAAGCTTGAATCAAACAGACTGGAAATGCATGAGGATATGTCCCTTATACAAATCAACACTGTTTACAGATAAAAACTTTTATATGGAAAATAATGCATCTGACAGAGGTAAACAGGTCCGACAGTCGCAGTGTAGGGTAAGTGAAGTGATTCATATTTATGTGAAAGGAAACAAACCTACTCTTATTCTATTCAAGTTGAAATTCATGTCCGTCTATTTGAATAGATGACTTCACACATTTCCTGTAATAAAACAAGACATGTATTTATTTTTCATGTGTCTGTACTCCAAGAAGTAGAACTTACTTTTTCCACTTTCCTTTGTGTGATGTCATAGTCTGAAATAGTGAGGGTCATGGAAACTCGGATTGGGACGTGTTGCCTTGTCTATTTTGTAAAGACCTTGGTTGCTTTTTAAAGAAAACCAGGCAGCTTGTTCTTTGAAGTTATCTCCCTTTGCACCTCTACAGCTGCACACAGAAAAGAGCTCTTAAAATAAGCTGCTGTCTCAATTTGAATAGAATAGAGGCCACAAAAGTGCATATATTAGCAAATAGTTTGCATCTAATTTAGAGGAAAACTTGAAAAACTGTTTGATGCACGCCAACTAATTGCTTTGTTGTTTTTGTCTTCTTAATGTTGGGGAAAGTGCTCTTTAATTTAGCCTAGCTGTCGTAATCGAAAAATGGGCAAATAAATCTGTCCCTGAAGTTTAATATGCTCTAACATATTGCAGGTTACAAAAAGATTCGTAAAATTAGAAAGAAAATGCTGCCTCTGTGCGGAACCTTGAGGTGACCATAGAAAGTTTAGATAAACATATACATTTAGTTATGTACCGGTATATGTTTGTGCAAGTGAAGCTATTTCCACCTTAAAACCTTGAAGAAAATTAAGGCCTATCTCCCTGCTTGTGTATTTGAGAAAGCTATCCAGAACTTGACATCGAGACTTGATTACTGAAACGTTGTGTATTTAGGTTTGGATCAGTCTTCTCTTCTCCATCTTCAGGGGGTGAAAAACCGAAAAGCACCAGCACATAACCTCTTAGCTTAGTCTTAGCCGCTCATTGGCTTCCAGTCCATTTTAGATTTACTTTTAAGGTTTTGGTGATTGTCTTTAAACGTCGTATTGGCACTCCCCCGCTTTATTTGTCTGAGCTGCTCCATCCTCATGCCAGAGCCCTGAGGTCTGGGAGGACAGAGCATTCTCAGTTGCAGCTCTCCACTTTGCACAATCTACATTTTAAATCGTTACTTAAGACTTATTTTTTCTCACTTGCATTTAACATTGTTTGAGCAGAAACCACAGTCTCTCATTGAACCTTAATATATATATATATATTTTTTTTTAATTGTTATTGTTTAAATGTTTATATGTGTTGTATGTGTATTAAACTTTACCTGTGAAGCACATGGTTGTTTTAGAAAATGTACTATGTGAATAAATTTGATTGAATTGATTGAAATTAGTTGTCATGCGAGAGTTTCTGAATGAATTTGGCTTAAAATTGAGCCGTGAGTTCCTAAGCGACATTGGGGAGGCTGTCCAAGATGTTATATGGCATTTTTGTATAATTTCACTTTAAAGAAATAAGAATTGTGTTTCATGTCTGCTTTAAAGCTTTGTAAAAACTATTTAAAAGGGGCTGTGGCATGGTGTTATTTAGATATGGGGAGAAAATTACACCTGTCGGAGCTATACCTGCATGCGACAGATTAGGGCGCAAAACAAGAACGCTTGTAGCCATAGCAATGTTCAATTCGTCTCGGCATGTCTCATAATGTGCTGATGTTTCTCTGTTCAGCTCTGTTAAAGGCCTGTGCTGATGGAGCTGCCAATCACCTCTACAACATCACCGCTGGATGCCGCGACAGGTGCGTACACACTGTAATTGTTCGTGGAAATAATGTCTATTGAAGAAATAAATATCACAGTGTTTTTGTCTCTCAATCTGACATCACATAAATACCTATATTATACCATTATGTAACACACTATAATGTAGTATTCCAATGTTAATTTGAGCTTCCATACATATTCTGTTGGATTCACAGTTTTTTAATAATTAGTATGAATGAATTAATGCATTTGTTTATTTGTATAAAAATTGAGGAGGTAGAAAAAACAATAACAACAGAGAAAACACAAGACAAAATATACATTTCTGTTACAAGTTACATGCCATGCAGTTAAGTGAAACAAATGACTGAGCACGTTTTATTATTATTTATTATTTTTGATGTTGTTTAAGTTCTTTTTTTTTCCTTTTCCATTTTTCCACCCTCTGTTTTAATTAGTAATTAGTATTTGCAGAATTAGTTGTAGTATTAGTATTAATAGTATTTGCATATTAATGTCAATACATCAATTGGCAATTAGGTTGCAAGTGTAATGCAGTAGGCCAATTTGTAGGAAAACCATTTTAGATAATAACCACTGCTGACCAGCACTTTCCAAAAAGTAGGGATGTTATGATATCCATATTCTATGGTAAGATATGATTACATACTCGCCGGGAGGCTACTGGTACTGTATTAAAATGCCCTTATTAGCCTGTGGTATTCTCATTTTTCTCTTAAATCATGCTCAACAGCATTTAAACTACAATTTCTTGATGTTGCCTGCAAAGAAAAGCGGAAAATTATGAAATCATGCCCTGTTTTTCTGATTCTAACCCATCAACTTGCCAATGAAACGTTTGTATGTTTTATTCTAACCTCTGGTGTCAGTGCAGAAAGTCTGTTAATCTAGCAGTCAGTCAGTGGGCCTACTATTTTGTCTGTTTTCTGTGTTATAAAATGTAAAACCTTTTCAGGTTTGCCTCTGACAATCAGTCCTGTTTACATACATCTGTCTGTACCACGCTATTGTTACAACACACTGAGGAGGAGGAGGAGGAGGATGAATAATTGCTAGAGCTATTTTTTTGCACCGACCATCATTTCTGAGAAGGTGACCTTTTGAGTAATTTTATGAATGTTTTTATTACATGTGCTATAAATTCTGCCACAATCCTTACATGAATTATGACAAATGCTATATTTATGTGCAGTTTCAAAAGAAACTAATTGAGCCTAAACTAAGAGTAAAGTTAACATGATTTTGGTGCTTGCCTCGTGGAAAATGCTGCAAGGACAGAAGTAGAGCCAAAGTTTAAGAGTGTCTGAAGAAGTGTATACGTTTTTGTCAATATGGGATGAATGAAGTGCCAAACCAGATGGATTGAGAATTTTTAAACCTTGGAGAAAATATTTTTTGCGACATCAATAAAATACTAACCTAACTTCGAACAGCCATCTACAGGATAATAAGCATCATTCTTTGGCTTTTGAAAAGATACTTGGATTTTTTTGTGGCTAGCTGCAGTGAAATGCACTGTCAATCATGGAACAGTGATTTGGAGATACACTTCTTGTGTAAGACAGCAATTAATCCACAGAAATGTCACCTTAAAAGTGGAAGAGAAGGACTTGTTCTCTTGTTTTAAATGAAAGTTACTAAATCTACCAAAAAGTTTTAAACCAAAACTATAATTGTTGAATAGAAAATAGAAAGTTAATAGAACCAGTGGTTAGTGGAACCAGTGTAAATGGGGCACATTAGTCCACATGGTAATATTAAAGAAACTACAATTATCTTGTGTTGAAAATGATATTCTATTTTCTAAAGATTTGTGTTTCTTATTACATTTTTTCCTGAGTATCAAAATCAAAGGAAATTCAGGGAAGTGTCAATAATCATGATTACTATTAAAATATTATTATATAAATTAAATTCTCAAAGCAAAGATGTCGGTGTAATCCCTCATTTGTCCAGGAGTGTTCCATTGTAGAAAAAGATTCAGTTGTAGTCATCTGGACTCTGTTTTAGAAAAAACAAAACGTTTCAACTCTCATCCAAGAGTCATTCTCAATCAGAGAAACAAGTCTGAGAACTCTTGTTTATATCCTACTCTGTGAGAGCCCTGCCCACAGGGCGGGACCTCCTGCTAATGGCCCATTGAAACTGGGATGGGCCTATTGTTCTATTGTTCCCTGCCTCACCTTGAGTGCCTATTTAGCATCCGAATGCCCAGGGCGTCTCCAGCAAAATTAAGTCATTTTAATTTCAATCTACTACTGTTTTATGTGGCTGTTTATGTCACATTCATTTTAAATACTTTGTTTGTAATAGCGTTTGATTTCATGAAGCTTGAAAATTCTATGATTAATGGCCCACATGTTAATGTTGGGTTAAATACATCTTAAGTGGCTAGTGATTGATATACTTGTCTTCGCCTATAAACATGCTACTTTTTTATGTGTCCTCTATGTGTCAGATGGTGCACCTTGCGGGAAGAAAAGACAGGATAAAAGTATAGGCACTAAGCTGTCAATGTCACTGAAAGCTGCTGACAGTGCACTCGACACAAGTGTCACAAAGTTAAAGGAGAGTATCTTTTCTCCCATCAGATTTAATGGCCTTACATAGTGCAAGGCAAGTGAATGGACTGTATGTATACAAATTAACCACTGAAGTGCAGAAACACACAGGCAATAAAATACTTACCGGTATATTCCAAAAAAACAACAACTTTATTTTTGTCTATTTTTGTCTAAAAGGTTACATACTGGGACTATTAAGTTAGGCAAAGATATTTTTACTCTAAAATTTGGACATAAATTCACAGGGAAAACTTTATTGTAAATATCACTTAATGCTGTTATGTCTTACTTAATGACGTCTAAAAACCATTTCAGTCCATTGAGATTACTCCTATTGGAAAATAATGAGGATGATAAAGTTTCCGGTCGGCCTTCTGAGAACCCGCTCTGCTCTTTGAGGCGAGTGGGTGGACTGCCTCCCACAGTTAAAAGAAAAGTACCATGTAATTTTCTGTCAAAACAGCCTTAATGGCAGTCATTAGGGGCTTAGGAGGAGGTGCGTCATGCCACGGCTTTTTTCATGATGAGTCAAATGACAATTGATAGCTCCTCACTCTACAAGGACGAGGAGTTACTGCAAACACTTGAACAATTTCAAGGGGAAATTTTGTAAATATGTCAAGATATGTTGACACTGTTTTATGAATTTTTAAGATATATTATGTATTTATTAAGTTTTTTTAGTACAAATGAAATGTCCTAAATCATGCAACTTTCGGATAATTAGATGATATTTCACATTTGAATCCAACAAAAATGTCCGTTTGCTAGTTAAAATCAATAATTTACAGCAAGATGTTTCCTACCACAAATGGAGGATATTCAATTCAAAGATTTGTTGTCTGGAGGTACTGATTAAATGATGGGTCAAATGGAGGATAATTTCCTTAGAGAGTAATTATGTAAAACATTTAATGACAAGCCAGGGTTAAACTCTTTGTCAATCTCCACACTGCTCTGAAATGAAATACCCGCAAATAGTAAAGACTAGATGTAGCTAACTTTAAATGGCAATACAACAATGTTTTAGAAAAAGAAGACTGTAAGTTTTAAGTCCATATTTCCTCTTCACAGTTAAACTAGCCTAGCTAACTAGCCCTGGCTTCTCTGCAACTTTAGCCTGGTATCTGCTCCGTTGCTAAATGAATATTGCATTTTGTCTAATTTGTGCGTCTAATCAAATCCACAGAGGGGAGAAAAGTCAAGAGGGGGATGAAAAGTGTGGGCCAACGGCTGGAGGTGGGAGGAAGTAATTGTGGCGAGGCTGCCTTTATGAAATTAGCAAGTCTGTGTGTGACGTGTTTGGTTACAAGTAATGGTGCATTGTAATGGTGCTAGCATAATACCTAATGTGCAATGGCATATCTGTTGATCTGTTGATTATTGGTAATTTTTAGTTTAATTTCACAAGCTGTGCCTTAAATGAGTGCTTGGGCTCCACAATACAATTACTGTCAGTCTAAAAGCGTGACCTAAGAGTGGGTTCAGAGCTGGGCAAATGAAGAGCTTTACAGTGCTAATTAAAATGGGCAGTGTACATAGTGAATGCATCAGGCTCTTAAAGTTTCTCATTAGTGCTGAGTTATGACTTTTTCTCTCCTCTTTTCTCTCCTGTTAATTGCACTCTGCGCGCTTCAAAAACAGTGTTTCCCATTTCACACGGAATATATCAGAAAGATTCCTGCACTAGTGCTTAGTTTAATTTGTCTCCTCTTTTGGTGTTTGTTAAAAATCCTTTTATCTGGTCCATATTTGGCAAGTACGGTACATTTGCGCCGTACTATTTTTGATAGACTAGATGAGTTGTGAGTGAATATTGTTAACCCTTATTATCAGATCAATCATGGACTGCAGATGTGTCAATCAACAAACTTCAAGCAACTGGAACTTTGAAATTATTATATAATCCAGGCTTAAAATTGGACTAAACACTGAATCACCTTTTTTGCTACCAAATTGTGTATGTGTTTAATGGTGTTACAAGTCCAGTAACAAGTCCAGTTTTTGAAGGGTTCGTGCAAATAAGAGTAATTTATGGTCCAAAAATGGCCTAATACTGAATGTGTGGCTACTACTATTTCAAGAGGCAAATGACATCACACACCTCTATGATGCCATGACTGTCCGTTACAAACACCAGGCTTCAGGAGCAGAGTTTATGGTGTCAGGCCTTTCAGACCGACCACACTGTTCCTTACACCTTCTCGTTCCTTCTTTCGGCTTTCCTCTAAGCTGCACTTTCACGGTGCTCTTCACGATAAGAGACCCTGAAATTAATGAAATATATTCCGTCAACAGTTACAGTAATTAATGTTTTAAAGCCGTTGTTAATGTTAACTATGCTATTAAAAATATGTGCTTCTCAATAGCACTTGTTCAGCAGTAACCCACAACATTTAACTACCGTAAATTGCTTATTTTTTTGTGTGGCTCGGGTTACCTGTTTTGGGTTTTTTTTTTTTTTTTTTTTTTTTTTTTTTTTTTTTTTTTCAAAAGCTTATTGTTCTCTGAAAATCTGGCAACCCTGTCTCCAGGCACTGCCCAGTTTAGCACCTCTATTTGAAATGTTGCTGTGAGTTTAGGAGTTTAGTCCACACACAGAAGAGTGATTAAAAACAAAAAATGTTTTCTAACTTTCCATTGTGAAAAAAGACATAAAAAGATCAGTTTAGCAGTGCGCAGTGGGCTATGTGGGTGGCCAGCGATAGAGATGAAGTTACTCCTGCTTTATGACTCTCTTGAAAGAGTTAAGATGATGAGTGTGTGAATCAGTTCTTAGCTTTTATTGAGTTGACTATTACATAACACTTTTAGTACCACCATTACTTTTTACTTATTAGTTATGTTCAATTAAGGGTGATTTAAAATTACGGCAGTTTTTCTCTACTCTCTCTTCCAGCTCATCCATTGTTTTGTTTTTAATACAAGCTTTAGAGTGTGGAGTCCTTGTTGATATTAGTCGGTCTACCTGCAGCCAGCTACTTGATTACCCCTGGGACTTGGCACTGCTCGCATGACTTTATTGTGTAGATCACACCACTGTCCATGAGCATGTTAAAAACTCATTAGCCCATCAGCATGCAGAGAGCAGCACACCCAGGGCTAGCTCATTAGCATTTGTGTGCCAGCGGGATCATAATCTCTTTGTTAGCCCTGAGTGCTTGGCTACCTGAGCGGCACTACTTTTATCATAGCCTCAATTAAACAGAAACTAACAGTCAAGGTTAGTCATCTACAAACTAGTCTCAATATCAAACATACAAATAAGAAAAAGCGTTATGACCACAGTTGGGGCAAGTAAATTATTATGTACATTATGGTAAGATGTGTATACCTTCGGACTCAAATTAATTAAAGTTTTTTTTTGTATTGTGCTGGGAATCACACAGAAAGGTTGTCAAAAATGTCCATACCCGGATACTAATCGATACTGAAGCTAGTATCGAAACTAGATACTAATTTGAACATGTATTGGTAATGAAGAGAAATGACAAACTATTGTGATTATGTTATGAATATACTGTAATATTAATCTGAGTTAGAAATGACATCATTTTGCAGCTATAACTTGCTTTCAGTCCTCCTGTGTTTTTCAGAGTTGGAGAGGGCAGACTATAGGACATGCAATCAGTGCTGTTTCCCCACTGATGAAAAGCCATAGAGGAAAAGTATGTTCTTACCGTCGATGTAGAAGATGAAACGTTGAAAGCTGCAAACAAAACATAAACAATGAAGTATTTCTTTTTAATTAAACCTATATGGATGGTCTGACGTCAATGCAGAGGAATCAATCTAAGACCAGTCGTCTTTTTAGACTTCTAATTGTGCTGAAAACGAAGCACTGTGCAAGCGAAATGAAGGTGGAGAGTGATTGAAGCCAGCACGGAATGGAGAGCTGCAGATTGGCGTGGAGAGAAGAGCGGATGCACAGCACAAGCTATTACAGGAACGCACACAAACACTGCCAAAAGGTCGCACCGCCATCCCCGCCATCGCCACAGCCCGGCACTCAGACAAACTGCTGGTAAAATGCTCTATTTCCCATCCAAATTAAAGTGTCAGTTAATATTAATGTGCAAGTGAGGACTGTCAGAGCTCGCACACAGACTAGCGCGGACACACAAACACGCACGCAAAGAGCGTTTAGACCCAGCGAGCGAGGACACAAACAGAGAATTGCTAAAGTCGCCCGGTCAATTACGAGGCGGCGATTGAGTCGTGCGCACAGGTCACAGGTGTAGCAAGTGTCTAAGCTCAAATCAGACCAGCGCAGAGTCTCGTTCTGTCAGTCTGTCACATGAAGGTTGTTTCTGAATGAAAGAGAAACGGTTTGTGTCTCGCTGTTGATAGTGGTGTCGTGCTTTGGATGAGTCACAGTTTAAAAGTTTGGGTTTCATCTCGGACTTGTTTTTGTTCGTAACAAAGTTGGAGCTTTTATTTTCATCTTTCCCAATGTTATTTAGTGCAGGTGCAGGGGAGCGGTATTAAAGCTTAACATGAGTTTTAAACATACAGCACATGCAGCTTTCTCATATTCTTTGTGGAATAGAAATTTTGGCTCTCGTGTACCACATTTTCACATAGCAAATCTGGAAGTAGGTATTTAGTTCCCATCTCTCACAAATCTTCGGGCACGTTGTCCACAAGCATTAATTTTCATGCTCAGCTTTAGAACAGCTTTTTCAGATGAAGATGAGAAGTGGAACTCATGCCGACCTCCCCAAGCACAGCCAATCAGAGGGCTGCTTTCAGCTCTTATTTCTTATTTCAGCTCTTATTTTACTTTTATTATTGAATGCAGGTAGCCCTCAGCAGTCTCATTTTTTTCACAAAGAGTTGCTTTTACAATATACCCTTTGGAGGAAAACAAAATGTACAATTTATACCAACCAATTCGGCCAACATTTTATAATTTAGCCCTTCAGACCGAAAGTATGGAACTTTAGTTTTGGGAGTCTCTGCAGCATTGTATCTACCAGAAAGTTTGGATCCCAGATAACCTTTACATTTCCTGTTGTTTATTGTGTCCAAGCTTATATTGTGTACAGGAATGTGTTTGTTTAGACCCCATTGATCATCTGTTAGTCTTTTGCATTTCACTGGTGTAAATGCTGATTTGGAAGGCGAGCAGGAGAAGCCAGGGAATAATCCTCCTGTATCTCTTTCTTCAACCGACCGGAACGTCACTTCTTGCTTGGAAAACATACAAATTTACACGCGCGCCCTCTCTCCCTCGCTTTCTCTCACACACACAGCACAACAAAACGCACAAACAAAACCCGCCAAAGCAGCCAACCATGAAATCGTAATGTCAGAGCTGTTAATGCCTTGAGATAGCACCAGTCCGTGTGTCCTGGTGTGGTCCAGGGTTCAGCACAGGCCCACACACATGAATGATATCAACAGGAGGCTATCTGTGGATCCTAGAGTAAGATCTGGGCTGTATGTGTTCATTGAAATTCAACAGATGTAAAGACCACTGTCAAAAGCTACTCTTAATCTGCAGTTATAGTTTAATTAGATTTTTTATTTGTATTGCAAGTTTTGTATCGCCGTCGTTTATGAATACTGCTAATGAAATTGGGCTGTGCGGTTAATTTTTTTTATAGATTGTCAAGCTCTTTGCAAAGTACAAAAAGGCCATATAGGCAATAAAAAGGACAATAATTTTAATTAGAGGAAAATAGATAATATTGTAGAACTTTCAAGGGGAATAATATCTAAACTATATAAATGCATTAATAATCTGGACCACCATTCTACTAGATACATTAAAAACCAGATTAAGAATGGGAACATACTTCTCAATGTAGGACAACAACAACAACAACAACAACGTCAGTTTGAAGGATTTCTCTTGGAAAATTGTATCATGTCAAATCATGTGTTTTGGGATTGTTCTATTTTCCTTAATTTTTTTACTTAGATTATCAAAGCATTGCAGGCTGTTTTTGACGTTGTCATCCCACTGGACTTCAGAACAATGTATTTGCCCCTGCCATGGACACTGTGAAAGGATACCTTTGGAGCGTATACCTTGGGCGGTGGGGACCAAGACTGCCAGAAAAACATGGATGACACAAACCACACCAACAACTGACTAACATTAGAAATGAAACTCCTAAAAATTGAAAAAAACATTACATTCAGACTTAAATTGAAAATGGACAAATTCAAAGGCTTTGGACCAAATGGGACTTTTACATTGGACGTCTTTTGATGTGTTTTTAATTTTACTTTTATTTGTCACTTTCTCATATTTTGTATTAATATATTGTATTTCTCTCTAAAATTTTGTAACAAATCTGAAAAAAAAAATATAATGATAAGAAAAAAAAAAAAAAATATATATATATATATATATATATATATATATATATATATATATATATATATATATATATATATATATATATATATATAAATAAATTATATGATAGAATACATATAAAAAATGTCCCTCTGCGGGTGGTCTCCACTTTTTCTAAGCTTGGGTCCTCTACCAGAGGCCTGGGAGCTTGAGGGTTCTGCGCAGTATCTTTGCTGTTCCTAGTACTGCACTTTTCTGGACTGAGATGTCTGATTTTTTTCCGGGGATCTGCTGTAGCCACTCCTCCAGTTTGGGGGTCACTTCCCCGAGCGCTCCTGATGACCACGGGCACCACTTCCGCATTCACCTTTCTGACGAATTTTTTCCCTCCAATATTTTGGAAATGGACCCTCTAACCATGGTCCAATGTATCTTGACAATTTGTATTATTTCTAAATACATGGTTTGTCCTTCTAGTTTTACCTGATTTAAATTACAATACATCTCTCTATATAAAACCTGTTTGATATTCTTTTCACATTGAAATGCTGGCACTAGTGATGTGGATGACAGCAGGTGAGCGTTTACAAAGACAAATTCAGACTCAAGGCCAAATCGACCTTGAAGAAAAACACCCATTATCTATCAGAGAAGCACAGAGTGGTTGTATTGTAATGTCTGTTACGCATGTCACAACCTTTATTGGGTTTTTTTTTTTTTTTTGAACCCCCACCTGAACTCTTGTTAGAGCAGCCAATCTAACAGAGAAGAATTAATTGCATCCTCTCATTACTTCCCTAATCTGTAATTGTGTTCCTGAATCTAGTATTACACTGTGACCTGTAGTTGTAAACAAACAAATACTCATGTCTAAAACAACAACTTTAATGTTTACTGGACTAATGAAATGGTCAATATTGGATGTAAATGTTCGTGTTTATTTAATTGAGCTGGGAAATATATTGTTTCTGAACGTTACAATAGGTTGGCTCTGGCTGTAGCTCAAGGGAAGAGAAAATACTCAACTTGCCAGTAAATTTGATTATTTCTATTAGATTGCAATTATGTTTGGTTTTGCTAGTTTAGTGGTTGCTGTGAAAGAAAACTGAAATACTGCTAAAAATACAGATACATTAATTGCTCAATCTACTATGCAGCAAATTAGTTTCTTTATTGTTGTGCATTGTAGGTTTTTGGTGGATAATGCATGTAACCTTGAATTATCCAGATCAGGCATACCTTCATCACTGAGCTATAGGCCCCTAACTGTTCTATTTAGTGTCACATTACTTAGATACTTTTTTCCAGAATCAGAAAAGGTTTATTGCCATTGTAAATTAACAAAATATACAAACATAGGAACTTGTTTTCGGCGTTAAGGTGCAACATAAAACAACAACATAAAACAACATACAATAATAACAATAATAAAAACAACATACAAGAAACATATATGAAATCAAAAGGGCCTGCATTAGGAAACAATTCAAATTTACTATAGTATAAAAAATAATAACAACAACAATAATAATAATAAAAAACAACAACAACAAAAACAATTTTATAGAATAGAATTGGAATTTTCAAAGCAAAATAAAAGGATTTCTTTAATATTACCATGTGGTCTTACTAGTTCTAGTGTAGACTGCAACCATTCTACAAGCATATATAGTTTCATTACTGCGTAGTTTTTGTATCGATTTGGGAATTGTTAGTAACAATCTGGGAATCTATTTATTTTGTAATTTTTGCAATGCATTTATATGAAATCAATTTGTATGCATGGATTCTTTTACTTGTATTTTGTGAACAAGTGACAGGTCTGGTGTTACCGTGGAGAATCCCCCCATCTCTGACCAAGTTCCAGTGCTTTCCCCCTGGCTAGATCGCTCCTCTCCTGCCGCTGCATGGATCCGAAAAGCCACACTACATGCCCACCCCATGTCCCCCAGCCCCTGATGTCCCCTAGCCCCTACACCCTTTATCTCTGCTGTGCACTTTTTGTCTCCATGTCACTCCAGCAGTCTTAACCCTCTCTCTCTGGTCACTCACCCACTCTCCTTGTGTCCTTGCCTACAGCTTCCTGCCCGACTATATCAGTGGGGATTTTGATTCTATTACGGCTGAAGTGAAAGCTTTCTATGCAGACAAGGTAAGCTCTCACACACTCTGATATTCTTTGGTATTTGCAGGGTCCACAGACAAGACAGGAAATGTTTGTAATCTCCTAAAACCCAGGTGGTTAATTAAAAATGCCCAATTCTACAGTAAATCCTAAAACCCTCGCAGCAAACTAGCTGTGTTTTTTAACAATTGGACCAATGCTGTATTTTTTAGTAACTTTACTTTTATGCACACCGGCCCACTCTTAAGGTTCTCTAAATTAGCTGGTACTTTTCAAACTTTTCAATATGTTTCGATAACCACACCTGCTGGTTAATCAATAAGCCACTACACTATACTGAGAATGAACAAGCGACACAAATAAGGCCATATCACCTTGAGAATGTCCGATCTCGTCTGACCTCTGAAGGCAAGGCAAGGCAAGTTTATTTGTAGAGCACAGTTCGTACACAAGGCAATTCAAAGTGCTTCACACAACAGGAAAAAAAATGCATTAAAATAGCACAAACATGTCCGAAATCACAAAACCTTAATTTAAATAAATTTAAAGGTGCCATTTTCAGGCTATCCGTCAAATAGTTTAAGACATAAAAGAGAAGAGTGCAAAGAAAATCATTTCAGTCATATGCACAGCCAAACAAAACAGTTTTTAGCTTAGATTTGAACAATGCCAGAGTAGAGGCCTGTCTCACATCTTCAGGAAGACTGTTCCAGATTTTAGCTGGACAAGCAGGGCTGGGCATGGTTAGTACTGAGTGGAAGACCTTGAGATGGTCAAAGTACTGCATTTCACTTGAGTAAAAGTACAGATACACCTGGTCAAATATTACTCCAATATACAGTAAGTAGACATAGCGTTTTATTTTTTTATTTATTACCTAAGATAAAGTACTGAAGAATTCGCTGTTGAAACTGCAATCATATTTTTGTGTGTGTTGTGAATAATAGCTTTGAGGCTTCAAAAATAATAACATGCAATAGGTTACATCTAGAGAAGATGCAAATTACATTTTGGTCTTATCCTGTTCAGTCCACCCTGTAAAACTAGTGAAAATGTGGTAAAAGATTAGATTAGAAAGAAAAGAGTTCAACTAAAAGAGAACATAGTTTGTTATAATGGGTACATTGGAAAAAGCAATTCAAATTGCCTATTTTGTATGTTTACTGTTCCCAAGACAAAAGTAAGATTATGACAACGCAAAGCTGATTAGAACTGCAGATATTGTTTGATGACCCCTAAAAATAGATTAAAGTTAAGTTACAAAAAAACAAATCAGTGACACTGCACCCATGGCTACAATCCGACGTGTTTACAACATGTAAACTGCACGGACCAAGTAAATAAATAATACATTCATTCAAAACACAATGGGCAGAGCTGACAGGAAGATTTCCTAGGAGTTCACAGTCTGTCTCATTCATTATTCATTAATGGAAGCAACCATAATTTTAGTTTATAATTTACATTTAATATGCATATCGGGACAGAAGGAGATAGCCAATAAGAACCTTTTGAGGCAGGAAGGCAATCTTCCTTTACGCTAACCAACTTAACTATTGAAACCTTTAACATACTTCAGTTATTCCATGTTGCTCTAGTGGGACCTGAAGGACAATAGACCATTACCGATACCATTTATGCTGTAATACATTTATGATTTATGATTTTATGTACCTATAAAACTCATGGACATTTTTTTTATTTACTGATCCTTTAAAACATCTAACAGTTCTTATACATTTTCAGTGGTTCCTCACTCACTCCCTTCCAGCTTCACAGCTTGAGTCTGTGAAAACATCTCACTTTTTTTTTTTGCCGGAGAGTCGTAAGGTGCTGATATCAAGCTGCTTAAGTGGATAAGTGACCATCAAAAATGACTCAGGCTAAATGGCTTTCGTATTTGAGAGCCATCTGAAGTTGCTCCTGCCGGGATAAGAACATGCTGTTGAACCATCACAGAGGCTGCAAAATTAGGCCACCCGTTACACCCTCAACACAGTGCATTAAAAGTCACACAGACAGTGCAACCTTTGATCCAATTCAATTACAACTAATTACTTGTAGATAACTTAATGTAATTGGATAGGGCAGAAAAAAGTTACACATTGGGATGAACCGCTTTTCCCTCTGTTAATCCGAATCAAGTATATCAAGAACCAATTAATTGGGATTATGAATATGAAACTGTGGATAATTTTAAGATAGCAGGACTCACAAGTGATTAGCACATGTTTATTTATGATGTCCTAATTAATCCAAGTAATAACATTGTATCATAATTTTAAATATCAATTATTGATATTATATACTCTTGTCTAGATAACATAAGGCGTAACTTTTCTGTGGGGGTCTGCTTGCCTGTAATGTTCAAGAATATGTCCTTGAACCTGTCTATCTCCATGGAAACAAGCTGCTGGTAGATGCCACCAGGCCAAGTTACATGTCAGGGGTCTCATTTAGAAAACTTTATGTGGAATTCTTTCTAATAGTGTGGGTACGTTTGGGCAAACATTCAACTCTCTTTTCGTCTCGTCTCTGAAAGCACAAAGGTGCGAAGTTCAGAGTTTTGGGACCGGACCATACATTTCCATATCAAGCTGTCTTTTTAGTCTTTTTATAGTTGATGTTGAAAGTCACGTACACATTTTTTGTATGCACTTCAGTTAATTCGCGTAATTCAACGAGTTACAGTATATAGTGCACCATGAACAGCAAAATAGTCGCTGAGCTACTTAACGATTCTGTCTCACATTCTGTTTTCAGGGGATATGTAATGTTTAAATAGCATTAAGGCCAATTTTAATATCTATTGTACAGAGTAGAATTGAAGCTAACACAAAGAGAATAACTTCAAACAGATTATTCCTGCAATTTCTCTTTCCTGATGCTTTTACACTTATGATGTATTCCTCCTCATCCTTCAGACATCATGGAGGTTTCTTTTTTTTTTTTTTTTTGAAGAACACAATGTTATGGTAATGACTTGGGGAGCAGAACAATGGAAAGTTTGAGGCGTTCCTTCTGAGATTTGATGGAAACGGTGCATAATTCTACATAAATGGCGAGAACAGAGAAGCCATCCGCCAGGGAGGAGGAGAAAGATGAGAATGGCGGATGGATGGGATCAAACAGAGCACAGCAGACAAGCGTGGACAGACTCTGCTGCTGTTGTGTGTTGTGTGTTTGTGTGTGTGTGTGTATGTGATTGCGTTTGTGTGTTTTGTTTGTGTTTATGTGTTTGTTAGAGAAACGTGTGCGTCAATGTTAAAAAGTGACAGAGAGTGAGGAAAATCCGTAGCGTTCTTGTTTACCTGGATTCTGTTGTTTAGGGCCACGAACTGGATCCTCTACATTATTCAGCACCACAGCTCACAGACACACACCAAAACTGATTTATACCTCTGTGCGACTCTTTTATCTGCTTTCTTCTTACACCGTCTTTCATCAGGAGTAGGACAGCACAATATAAAGAGACACCCTGTGATGTGGAATTGTGTGACCATTTTATAGCCTATATTTAGAACGTGTAGTATAACATAGTATAATTGGAAAAAATATAGGAGCAAATATAAGTTCATGACCCCTATAACTTATATTTAAAAAAGGAATATAAGGCTGTGCAATAACATACATTTTAAGTATGATTTTAAATTATTGCTCCAGATGCAATTGAAAAAACAATTCAATTTGGCTCTGAATAATATGCCCGTTAGTCTTGCTCCTTAACGCATTACGCAAAGGCCACTTGTTTAATCATTTGAAACATGGATGGAAAAACAATACCATTGAATAACACCAAGTCTTTGGTTAACCTGTAGAGGAATCAATTTAAGTATTTAAATTTCAAATTGAATCCTCATTTGTCCTCCTTAAAGTAGTAAAAACTTGTATATCAAGGGTTTAGTCCCATTTTAGACATGGTTTAGCGCTGGTTTAGACTGGGAATAGTCCGGTTGTAAACCTGGTTAAGATATGGTGGTACTTGAAAGACCAAATATTGTCTGAGGAGGTACTTGGTATGAAAAGTTTGAGAATTACTGGAATTGCTGAATGCTGATTTCGTGGTAATGATAAATTACTACAAATTGAACAGCACAAATCTGTGCTATGTCACATGTGTTACTATGCGTTACACATGTGTGTTCTGTGTGCATAGGGCTGCAAGCTCATGGAAACGGCTGACCAGGATTTCACAGATTTCACCAAATGTTTGTCCATCATGTTGGAGCAGATCCAGCAGCAGAAGTTGCAGGTAAACAGGCACAATATACACCATTACCTGCACATCGTCAACTCTGTCATTTTTGCACTGACTAGCTCTCCATGCAGCTCTGGTAGAAAATATTCCCCTCAGTTTAGGAGAGTTTAATGCCTGTAAGCAAGGCATTCGGTTGTCAGATACTTAAACTGTGTCTTGCAAAGATCCATAGGGTTGGACTACGCAGATCAAAGGTGGAGTCTTGTGTGGGCGTGCGCTTGCAGAAAAACACACTTCTGGAAAAAAATGATATAAAATAAACACTTGCATTCTCCGCATTTCCTTTTAACAAATGTAGAAACATTGCCCTCTTAAACGCCCATCACAAAACGCAACTCTAACTTATTATTACCCACCGTCTATAATCGTTGTAAATCATTTGTTGTGGTATTTTAAAAGTATTACATTTTCTATAACAACCTCCAAATAAAGCAAATTGAGCAGTGTACCATAGGAAATTCCATTTTTTCACCAGAAACACGGCAAGTACAATTTAGGTGTCTTGATTGGAATCTCAAACATCGTATTCCTGCTGCATGTAACAGTGTAGTCTGATCACACTAGAAGCAGACTAGGCGAGGCATTCAACTGCACCAGGAAATTTTAGACATTTGTTTGGACGTGTACACACATTTAGATACAGCCCCTCCACCGCGGACTAGCACGTGCTGTTTTGAAAGTAAAGACTACTGTAGCTTCAGCGTGTTGGTTTGCTATGCGGAAAGCAAATGTATAAGTTGTGAGCAATGCAGTTCCATGTAAATGAGATGTCATTTCTATTACCAATTATAGCTGAAACGTTTTGGGGCCAGTGCTAAATTACTAGATGACCCTGAATTTCCCTCAGCCCCCCTCGCACCTACCTTTAGGTCTGACAGGTTTACGGGCAAAGATTAATTGAGTTTGTTTTTTTAGCACACTCAGAGTTCTCTGTACATAGCTTAATGACAGAGATCTGCTTCATTCCTCCATTCTCACTAAAATAATGTCAGCTGGGTTTACCAAAATTTAAATCAGCAATTTATAAGATTCCTTTAACTTTATTATTACAATTAAATGGTGTATATTATGCAAAACTGGCTTACAAGTTGTATCTTCATCAAAAACATACCTGCAGTTGTGTATTGTTTCAGTTTCAGTGGTACAATTTAGTCCGTCTCTAGAGCTCAAAGCGTGGGCTTTGTCTGGCCTGTGTCAGCATGTAGTTATTAATTAAGCTCCTTTGTGTTTTTAAAGCCCATACACCTTCACCAGACCTGTTCTAAAATAGTTAAATGCTCAATTTTAATTGTTTATTTTTTTTTAAAGGCTTTTCTTTTTTATACATATTGCATTTAAGTTACTACATTCAATACAAAAGTTGTTCAAAGTAGTTGAAAAAGTTCCAAAATGCTTGGATGCTCTATAATATATTATTCTGTTTGAGTTTAGCATTGTATATCTGTCAATCTCTCCGTGTCCTCTTCCTCTTTTCATTCTCCCCATTATTAGACTTTCTGAGCTTCGTGCTGAGTGTTGCTCCAATCAGTGCTGAGTGCCCCAATCACTTGAATCACACATCTCAAAGCTGATGAAAGACCATGAAGAAGATACTTGCAGACACACAAATACACACTTCATTTGTGTGTTGCCAGATTAGCAGTTTATACTCTCTGTACTTCTGCGATTGCCACCTTTTTGGAATGCTTTGTATACTTTGTCCTTGCTTTTAACCCAACCTGACCAATATTTACTCTGCTTGAATAGAAGTCCTGATTCTTGCCTGTCTGCATGTGAAAGATACGAGCTCAACTGTGAGTTGTTATTGCACATCTTAAGTATAGTTATTCCTCCTGGCTCTTTGCTGGATTTTTCTACTTTTTGACCTGGCATATCCCTCAACTTCTGCTCCCTTAATCTCTTTGTTAGAAAACGTTGGAGATCTTTGGAAACCTTGCCATCTCTTTTATAAATATTATTCTGTTGTTTCCTTTTTGAGAGAAAGAGAAAGTGCAGAGGCAATAATAAATGGGTGATTTGCAGATTTGCTTCCCTTTGTGCTGTGCTGGCTGTTTAACATTCACCATATTAGTCCTTCAATGTTTTCCTTCACACAGCTTAGCTCTTGATTTGGGGAATTTATCTCTGTTTGTTGGTTTAAAATCCCAAAGAGCGGCTTGGAAGGATTAGAGTGGGCGTCTGGTCGCTTATTTGTGTACGTTTATGGAAATATATGTATTTTCTTGTGCGCTTCTTGTTTTGGGTTACGTCATGCTTTCGTGTATTTCTATATGAATGTGTATTGTGCGTGTCTGTGCTCTGCCCTAGTTAGCTTCTGTTGTCATTGACCTGTAGAAGCGGCGGCAGAAGCGCACAGTTTTCATTTTGTCCTTCCTTTGTTATCTGTTCATCAGGCTCAATAATAGGACAGGCTTTTGTGTTGCGATCTCAGAGCCAGCAATGCTCCCCTGGCCAATCATAAACCAGTGTACAGACTTGATCAGTGTAGCCTGCTTGTTAAATTTTCTGACTCTAACCATGTAATTTGCCATGCTCAGCTTATTGAGAAAACAAACATGGTCTATAGGGTTTATATGAAAAGGCAGTTAGTTCTATTCACACACACTGAAAGGAGGATGATTTCTTCCACGCACCAAAAATGCATACTCTTTTACTTCTGTCTTTCCCACATTTTGGCTGTATAGGTTCATGTGATAGTGGAAGTTCCGAGAAGCCATAGGAACAGATTTACAGCCACTTCACATAACAGTTTGCCCCAAGCCTGCTACAGAATAGCACATATTCATGTGCAATACTGTTATACCCCTGTGCAATACTGTTATACTCCTGTCAATCATCCCTGGTGCAATATTTTCTGTCCATATGACAGCTGTAAATAAGAGTGTTATTATTATTAAGATTATAAGAGTTTTCTTTTTTTTCTAAGTTATCTGCTTTTATAAGAGTTTTCTTTTTTTAAGTTATCTGTTTTCATTATTATACTGTGCATAATCTGTTTCTGTACCTTTTGTTGCAACACTGCAATTTCCCCATTGTGGGACAAATAAAGGTGATCTTATCTTATCTTAAAACATTAACCAAATGCATCAAAATGTAATTAGAGTGTCTTAAATGCTGAAGTTGGTAGTACAAATTTACATTCACTCAAGAGCATTTCCAGACACAATGCTTAAGTAATACATTTCACGGTGTAACCATGCTGTTGCTTGAGTTAACGTTTTAATTACTCCCACTGTGAGTAAGTCCACAAGTGACAAAAGCTTTATCTTGACGACATAAATTATTATTTTAACATTTGTGCCTCTTGCACTGCTCCTTCAGATATGATTTAGGTTGTCTCATTTTTGTGCTCTATCCTTTGAGAATACCTGTATTTGTGCATTATGTTTTGTCCTTCCAGTTAATGTTCAAGCTTAAATCAGTTGTTGCGTCCAGACAGTTACAATTAAAGCTACTTTTGTTTGAACAGGACTTACCCCAAACTCTTTTACTCTTACTGTCTAATTTACTAATTTCTTGGACTTCCACTACTTTGTACTTCTACTTGAGTAACAGTACTTGCTAACTTTAAGTACCAACCTAAGCTAATAATAATAATACGAGGTCTAAAATTCACAGATAACGCAACACAAAGACTAAATATGATTGCGGTACAGCATGACTTTGAACCAATTTCCCTTGGCCTCATATCCAATACATGTTCTTTATAGAGTTTTTTTGAAGGAACTTGTTGTGACTGCACAATCTTCAGTCTATTCTTTGTATTTTGTCTTCCCTTTATCTTCATTTCTTCTTGTACAAGCTTTGCTCCTGTCATTGCATCCTTACTGGACAGACCGCATTTTGACAAGGTTATTATCCATGGCAAAGGCAAACTCAAAATCACTGTTTGGCTGTAGAGTTTGTTTTGTGAACATTTCTTCTCAGAGCACATGTGGACGAAGGATATGACAAGGATTACAGATCATAAAGCTCTCTCACCAAGGCTTTGGCCTTAGGCTGTAATCTACTGAGATGATGTAAGGTTAGGATTTTGCATGTTGAAAGTAAAAATACAACTAAAATATGATATCAAATATAGGAAATATCTTTTCCATTCAACAGACTACTGTGTTATAGTTTGTTTGTTTTTTAAATGACCTTAAATTCTGACCTCAATAGTTACCAATATTCTTTGTAACATACCTTGGAAAATATAATCCAAAATTATTATATTGACAGACATCTGCTGCATACACCCAGTAAATTAGATTCTTACATTATCCATCACACTACAACCTACAAGAAAATCATATATATTCTTGCAGATTGTCTGTTCGTCTTTGGCTCACAATCATAACTCAAGTGGAGCAGGATGGGATTGTGCGATGGCAAAGACTGAAATTATTTGTCATGTATGGAGCTGACATAGGCTCCATGAAGATGACTAATTATGTTGATGTTATTTTGTTTTTAATGTTCCATATGGCAAAAGGGTGTGTCCAAATAGACAAATATAGATGCAGCCCACAGGTGGATTGATTAGTAAACATCAAAGGGACCCTGCTCTATTGACTGACTGATGTCCTGGAAAAACATTAAGGTCTTAGTGAAAATTGCAGTGTGACACTTACGCAAAGATTTATGGCTGTAAATTGATGTTCAAACCACACATTTGACATCCCTGTGCATTAGTTTGATACTTAAGGACAAATAACTCTCCAAGTGACTGAGCGTGCATGTGGGACATGTGGGGTTCAGACTGTCAGCCGCAGTGCAGCCGCTCCCATTACGCACATAACGCACAGTGCGTAGGGCATTAAGTGCTCCGAAGGGCACCAACCAGGTAGTTTGGACTGAATGACATAGGGTATTTGGGCTGCAGCTGCACTGTTCTTTTACATTTAAACAGGGAGCCTTCAGTAGGCTTAGTCTGTCTTTAGTTTTCTATTCAGACTAGGACTCAAGTGTCGCCTCTGTCTCCATATGAAGTTTGAGATGCGCAGGGGCAGCTACAAAATTCACGGTTTAAACAGCCACAGACAGGTCAGGGACACAGTTGGGAATTTTGCATACATATTCTACGAACCACAAAGAGCAAAACTCTCTTTAAATGATGAATGATGAAAAATTAGATTGCGGAGCAAGGAAATGTAGGGACTGTGGGGGACCTCATAATAAACGTAATGAGTTTTTGTTAAAATGTCTTGGTTAAGAAGCCCAAGTTTGCCTTTAGGATTGTGATTTATGCAATATTTACATTTAAAAAAAAATTAAAAAATAATAATATTAACTTAAGAAATTGTCATCTTAAGGTTGTATCACAGCCATCAAACCCCTATGTATTTTGTACTCCTTCAAATGGGTTGGGGGCATGGGGCACCACTGAGCATTTCTGCTTTAGAATCAGAATCAGAAAAAGTTTATTGCCATTTTCAATGAACAAAATTCACAAACATAAGAACTTGTTTCGGCACTAAGGTGCAACATAAAACACTGATCAATAATACAAACAACATATATGAAATCAAAAGGGCATCCATTAAGAAACAATTTAAATTTACTATATGTATAAAATAAAAATAAAAATAGGCTTACTATGTACACAAGAATTTACAGTAAAATTTATAGATGTAAAGATAAGATCAACTTTATTTGTCCCACAATGGGGAAATTCTAGTGTTGTAACAAAGGGTACAGAAGCAGATTATGCACAGTATAATAGTAGTACAGAAAGTGACAGTGCAGTGAGTGATTGATTAAATTAAAGTGGCAGATGTTTCAGAAGTGTTCATGAGTCCAACGGCAGAGGGAAAGAAATTATTCTTGTGGTGGGAGGTTCTGGTCCGGATGGACCGTAGCCTCCTGCCTGAGGGGAGTGGTTCAAATAGACCATTCCAGAGGTGAGAAGGTCAGCTGTGATCCGACCTGCTCGTCCCAGAGCTCTGGAGACGTACAGGTCCTGCAGAGATGGAAGTCTGCAGCCGATCACCTTCTCAGCAGTGTTCACAATGCTCTGTAGTCTCTGTTTGTCCCTGGCTGTGGCTCCAGCGTACCACACGGTGATGGAGGAGGTGAGGATGGACTCAATGATGACGCGGTAGAACTGCACCATCATCTGCACTGGCAGTTTGGCTTTCCTCAGCTGCCACAAAAAGTACATCCTCTGCTGGCCTTCTTGATGAGGGAGCTGATGGGGGTCCCACTTGAGGTTCCTGAGTATGGTTGATGGTGGTGCCGAGGAAGCGGAAGGAGTCCACGGTGGTGATGGGGGAGTCTGTCATTGTGATGGGGGGGCTGGGGGCACCCAACTGGCTAGCAGCGGCCCTGCTCAGCTGCAACCAGTGCTCGACATTCTCACACAAATAAACATAGCAGTTGAAAGCCATTGCATGGAAATGGACTTTAGCTTCAACGTGGGTGTCAGTGCTTGTTTGGCATCTTGACCTTTGCAATGATGGTTTCTTCATGGAATTTCTTTAGATTCAGTCTCCCTTTAACCAATTTGGAATTGTTCAAATGAAATGGAGTAGTTCCGTGCTGCCCGGCGGTCGAGTGGTTAAGTCACAACACACGGCCGCAGTGTCGAAAGTTCGAATTCCGCCTCTGACAATTTACTGCAAGTCCTCCCTTCTCTCTCATCCCCCATTTCATGCTTACCTTTCCTGTCTAATAAAGCCTTTGGGCCAAACAATTATTAAAAGAAATCGAGTAGTTCTATTAAATTAATGTTTTGGGGTGTTCTTGGTTTGGAGTTATCAGAATCTATCAAAACTATTTTACTTTTATACTGAATTTCCTCTGCATTTGACCCCTTCTTCAATGCCATTAGTGCAACCTTTCTGCAATCAACCTTTTTGGAGAGGTGTTACATTAGAATATCTTGAAAAGATTGAAAATGATCATTTTATTTTTATATTATTTATTTAACTGGATAATGTACAGTTACATAATGCCCAAAGACAAAGATGCTTATTCCAGATTATAGATATGAAAGCTAATTTCCATCTCTAATAAAAATAAGATAAACTTGAGGAAAAAAAGCAGATCGGATCATTTTTCTGCCTAAACTTTTGTGGCTTATTTTACAGTCGTCACTGTTTTTTGCAATAATTGAACCTCAACAACAACATTTACTGGACTATTTTCGGACAATTTTGATGGATTGTCTGAATATCAGCATTGAGATAAGCCAAAAAAGGGGAAAACAATTCAATATATTTGTCAATATCAACCACTGCTACTTGGGCCCCATCTCCAGATCTTGAGCTAGGCGTGGTCAGGAGAGTGTCACACTAAAAAGGCTTCTAGAAGACAAAGAACATGGTAAAGAGGCTTCAAGTGATGCGCATTCTCTAGACAAACTACTATAAATGAAATAATTTGCAAGTCCAAGCAGTTTTTAAAGAAAATAAATCAGAATTTACAATACGTCTGATGTGATAGAGGTCATGACCACCATCAATAATAGAGGCAGATGGTCATAATTAATGTTCTGTACTTGATGGGTTGTTCCCATAATTTTCCTAATTTGTTGTTGTCAAATCGAAGATTTTTGAAGTTAGACCAACTGCAATAATTTAACACAACTTGCAAATTTGTACCTTTCCAAAAATTTTTGGGACTGTTTTGCTGCTGTTCGGTAAATTCACACAGTCGTTGAATCAATGCCAGGGCACATTACAGCTGTCCCAGGTGACTCCATGTTGTTTTTCCTAATTCGTCAGCTGTCTGCATTAGCGTAGGGAGAGTGATTGATGGTATTTTGAGCCCCTCTGTGATGTGGCCGCTCTGACAGGTCCTTTGCCCTCCAGACTCTAGCGGGTTTTATTGTTGTCAGCGCTGCGCCTCTACTGTTGGCTCACTCAACGTAAGAGCTGTAAAGGCCTTGTGCTTACTCTATTGCGGCCCCAGAATGACGTAGCTCACACGAAATTATAATAGTTTTAGTAACCCACTTAGTTCAGTTTCTTTACTCTAATATGCTGTTATTATATATCCACTCCAAATGTGAACAGATGTTTTGTGTTTTATATTCTTGCCAAATATTAAATACACATAGACACAGTTGTTAAAAAAATATACATCATAAAACAATATAACCTATCTTTATCTAATTTCTTCATACTACTACTTACCTCCAACTCCTGCACACTTATGCCACTTATAAGAGTTTCTCCAGTTCATCTGGCAGAGAACTTGAGAGTCACTGCCTTATATCTCTCTGAAGGGAAACTAATTGTGTACAGTCAGGAGTTTTGTTATATTGAACTACTCTAAGGTGCAAATTGTCACCTGAGCCATGTTTGACATAATTGTTCAATAGATTTAGCTCCTTACTATAAACAACTAGTTTGTGTTAGTGCCAGTGTAGTTAGCTCCTCCATTCAGAGAGATGTAAGGCAGTGACTCACAAGTTTTCTGTCAGATGAACTGAAGAAACTACTCGGATGACTAGCGAAGCCTTTTCACTCTTAAAATTTGTCCAGTTGTCATCGTTACATTTTCTTTTCCTATGGAACCTACCTGTATGACAGGACGTTTTCACAAGGAGGTGTAATGCACTGTGCTAAACTTGCTCCAAAAAAGCAAAATACAAACAGTGCTTGTTCTGATTGGTTGTACAGTTACCCCAAATGTTTTATGTTGCAAATCACTGACGTGAAGACTGACGCGGTAAATGTAGTATGGTTTGTAAAATTAGTTGCCTTGTGCTACTTTTAAATCCAGTGAACGTTGTGATAACTTGATCTTCTTATCTAGGTTGATGCCATTGTGACTCTGGGAGGCCTGGCGGGAAGATTTGACCAAACCATGGCGTCTATAGAGACTTTGCATCATGCGCTTAACATGACAACTCTCCCGGTCTTCATTATACAAGAAACAAGCCTGGCTCTGCTCCTCAGACCCGTGAGTAATGGCCAATTATATCATATTCTTTTACATTTGAGGCTTCACAAATGCATCTTTCAAATATGTTTTCCCCTTATGTTCCTGTTCACACATATTTTTCTGGGCTCAGCTTTTACCGTAACTGTGTGGCTGTGTTCACGCCGGATACACGCTTCGCTTTTATGATGCAGTATGGGGAGCCATTCTCTTTTGATGCATCCAATTTTAGCTTGCTCAGCTTTGGCCACTTCCTAATGCGTCCTACTTGATTGGGCGTACAAGTGCAGAGAGCAGCAGCACCTGTGGTGTTTATTTCAGAGATTTAAAGATTTATAAAGCTTGCTGCGGTAGCTTGGTTATATAAATAAATTAACAATTTGTATGTAGGGATGTCAAGATTATTCTGGGTTTATTCAGGTCACAATATTATCAGAACTTAAAAATAATAATAGTGGGAGTCAGAAGTAAATATAAGTCAATCGGTACTTTTTCATTCAGGTAGTTTGATTTGATAAGGCTATTGACATAATTGAGGAACTTTACCAGATTTGACAATGTGAATGATTAAACAGAATCAAGTTATTTTGGAATGGAGTCTAATTGTAAAATCACGGTATTTCACACAATAATTTGATCATAACTTGATACCGTGACATCCTTTTTGTATGTTTTTCTCACACAAACTAGTCGTTTAATTATGAAATATATAATATCATAATTGAATTTTGAATTTATTTTAGTTTTAGATATATATAGAGAGAACAGATTTAACAATAAAAAAACAAGACTAAACCAGGTCTAAAGCAGGTCCAAATCAGATCCAAGCCAGACATAAATCAGGTCTCTAAACCAAGTCTAAATTCTATGTAACTTTTTTTGTCACGTTACGGGTCAGATGGAATGCAGGTTCCACCCTGCTCACAATTAGAATGCATGTTTAATTGCAAAATTAATTTGCTTGCACGCAAAGCAATAACATCTCCATAGATAATGTTGATGCTTCCACCAGAAAAGTTACACAAAGCACAGAGAAAACTAAACTGCATCCCGTCACATTTACTTCTGTTTTAGGGCAGGCAATGGAGACAGTTTTGCCCAGAGACACAAATTGCAATATCTGTTAAACATAAACCCATTACTATTTATTGTCTCCCGACTCATTTGTCCCTACTTGTACCACTTAAAGTAAACCTCTCTATCAGTACTTATGTCTTGTCATTATTCCAACGGCGTGTTTGTCATTTACTGCTTCATACCTCGACACCTCCAATTAATCTTACTTGAGTGCAGGTAAATTAAGCTCATTTGTCAGTGCGCCTCCAATTCACCAACGTCAGATGTAGGCGCATGCCAGTACATGAAGGTGACTGCAACCTTCCCGAGGCCCACTGCTATTTGTCCCAGTTACATGTGTAATTGGAGTGTTTACAACTTTTGCCAAATCTTCTCACCTCAGCTATTCTGTGCAATTACGACTCAGTTACGTGTGTTGCCTCAAGATTTGGAGCAGCATGCAGTACATACAAAACAATATATAGGTGAATGTTCTTTTCAAAATATAACTAGACTATCAGTAAACAGGGAGAATGGGCCAGCACAAGGTTTGATGTATTTGGTAGTTATAATAATATGGTTGTTCTGCCTAATAATAATTTAATGTATTTTTGTGGTTATCTATAAAACAATTATATCGGTATACAAAAGCAAAATACATAATTTTGAATGGGAAATAAAATAAATTAGCAAAATGTTTTGCTTGATAATTTTTCATGTATTCCTATGTGTGGCTGTATTGTTATTTTCTTTTAGTTTTTTCAAAGAAACTTCAAATTGTTCCGGTATATCAGACTTTAATTTCACATATTTTGTAAATGAATATTTGTTGGTGACAGTGACATTCAGATCCTCTATATATCACATCCCTGAACAGCTTCATTAAACCTGCTTATTTTAGGAAATGAGCTTTTGCTTTCACACAGGAGACATGTCCCCGACTTAATCAGGGTTGTGGCTGTTTGTTTTTAGCACCAGCACGTCCCAGATGAAGTGTCAAAGTGTTAGCGTGCTATCTGGGAAAACTGCGTGCTGCGCTTCCTACCTGACTTGGAACAGAGTATAACTTTCATATCTGTTATTAAATTATGGGTGGGGACATTGTTAGCTGCTGTAGGCTTGTTTATTTACAATTCCAACGTAACACAGGGATGTTTTAATCAGTCGGAATCCCAAGGTGACGCTAAATTTACACAATTTGTGATGAAATATAAAGCCAGGAGACAGTACAAGCAGACTTAATCTTTTTGTTTATGATTGCCTTCTGTGCTGCTGATTCACAGTGCTAGTCTGGGCCTCTCAAGACACCTGCGCACGTCTCCTCCTCTATGAGACAATGCACAGCGCTGCGTCAGCCCTATCCAATGCTATATTTCACAGAGAAAATGTGCAGGCTTTATGAGCTTGTTTACCTGATACCCGTTTGAAACCTGTCTGGGAGCAACGTGATTTAAGGTGAGCAGTGAATGAGATGCCAAGGAAAAGAATTGGTGTGTTTTTTAACTTCAGAAGAAGAATAGTTTCCTGAATGGATGAGGTAAGAGTGCCTTGCAAAGGTTTATTCATGACAATTGTTCTTACGCTCTTACAAATCGGAAAAAGAAAAACCACAGATTGCAGAGAAATGCCATTTTAAACAAAAGGAAAACCATCAAACACTTTTACACACAAGTTTATACCCATTTCAAACCCATATAGATTACACAGCCATACAGATAAAACAGAAGGCAGATGATTCAATGTAACAACTTTTGAAGGTAAGAAAACCCAAGTAAGTTTGATTTCTCACCCTAACCCTAACCCTTTTTTAAAGTTTCCGTATTGTTTCTTGACATTTAATGTAACATTGATTACATTTTCCATCCATCATTTTAATTTTTCATCAGCTACATTTTCACACACTCTCGCTCAGCTTGTGTTTAATTGTTGTTGTCTCGTCTGTCTCTTCTCTTGTTTTACTGTCAGTCTTTGCTCTCTCACGGCAGCTCTCACACAAAGCATCTGGTTTATGTATAGAAAACAACCTCAGGATGTTTCCTCAACACCACAGACTCCAAAGCTTCCGACTCTTCCCACAGT
Organism: Chaenogobius annularis; assembly: GCA_015082035.1. Classification (NCBI taxonomy): domain Eukaryota; kingdom Metazoa; phylum Chordata; class Actinopteri; order Gobiiformes; family Gobiidae; genus Chaenogobius; species Chaenogobius annularis. The sequence continues at coordinate 224,662 of BJKM01000240.1, read as the reverse complement.
CGCCCCCTGCAGCTTTGCCCAGCAAAGACACACAGCTCAAAAGATGTCACACTTTAAAGCCTTCCGTGAGTGCCTGCCGGTGTGTGCGCAAAATCACCTGTAATTCTGGCAAGACAAGTTTATTTTTGGAGCAAAATTCATTCCCAAAGTAATTTAAAGAAAAATGCATTCAAATCACAATACAAACAAATACTAATACAAATACGTAATCAATTTAAAGAAGACTGCAGATGTAATCCTTTCAGTCACATGCAGATACATAACGGAAGCTAAACAGAACGGTCTTGAGCCTAGATTTGAACATTGTCAGAGTAGAGGCCTTTCTCAGGTCATCATGAAGTCTGTTCCAAATTTGAGTTGTTTAGTGTCGTTAAGGGCACCTTCCATCTGCTTTCATTCAGCCATGTTATGGTGTTCTTCTGCTCTGCATTAACTTTTGCCATTATTATTATTAAGACATTATTGTGGACCCAAACAGTGAGGAAAAAAGCATGGTATAAACATCATTGGTTAACCGACTGTGGACTGCTAAGTGTTAAAGAAAAAATTGAAATATTAGTACCCAGTGTATCATCCGTCTCCTCTGAAGTTTGAACCAACAATCTACTGGTCCAGGAGCGGACAACAGGCAGGACAGGCTCCTGGCATAATTCACAGCGAGGCGGCATGACTTCAAAAGGGCCACATGTGAGACAATTGTCATTTTCAAGGCCGCTCCTGTTGTCTTCCTGTTGTAGGCTACCAGTTAATACTCACATCCCTCTCTCACCCCACCTATTTGGTTTTTGTCGTTGTCAGATTGTATATCTTGTGTTGAGATTTAAAAAATAAAAAAAAGTATGTGGTCTTGGTGGATCCGTCATTATCCTATAGGAGCGAACCTGGACACACCTGTCAAAGGAAATGAGAAAACTGGTCCTTTATTGTGATGTAGAGTGTATAAAAATATGCTGTTGTTCAAAAGTGAAATTTACTTGGAGAGATTATTTGTTTTTAAATCATTGGAATCAAATATTTGCAATGTTTTGAACATTTCAAGCAGCAAATTTAATGCCTAAGAAGCCGTTTTGACCTTTGCATGAGTCAGCACTGGTTTGCATTGACCCACTGTATTGAGAGCAGTGCTATTATTGAGTCTGTGAAGTCTTCCACAGCCTAGCACCTTTACTATGTATAATGCACCTGTTTTCCCCTTGTACTGCTTTCTCAAAGGGATGCCATGACATTTTGAAAACCTGTTCATGTTTATTTTCTCTGTAGTGCTCCACTCAACATCTGCTTTGTACGTCAGACGCTGTGGAGAAGACTTTTTGACACTTGTATAAAATGTCCCCACGCATCTATAGTTACTTTATACGCTCTTTAAATACATTATTTACGCTGCTCACTGATACTGAAGGAAACGCTCTCAGCCACTGCTCCTAAGCTTAACAGGATGTCAGTACAAAACCCCTTTGACTTTTTGCATTGTGTAAAAATAGACTATTCAAAATGGCGAGGTGTGCTCTTTAACTCTGCTACATGGGGAAAAGGGTAGAAGTTTGTCAACAACAATAATTTAATGTAGTGAGTCTCTCGACGGACACTTGGAGCTTCTCAGGAGAGGGTTGTGGATATAAAAACAACATAAAAACATATTTGGTGGAGAAAGGGCAACAAATATTAGGTAATTATTTATTTTTAATGATTTGTTTAGCCTTTCGACTTTATTTGGTTGCTGAAAATTGGGGTGAAGATTGGACATTTGGCAAATTGCAGCACCTGGGAATCAAAATGTTGAGGCAGGCACATAGCACAGCATACTATATCTGAGAAAAGACAGGGAATCTGTTTGTAATGTTATTTTCCATGTTACTTTATTGCACATTTTTATTGCAATGTGTTTTAAAACGTCAGTGTTAAGTTCAAAAAGGGGCAGAGAACATAAGATTGCTCTTCTTTCTGGTCCTTTTCATTCATTCTTTGTTTAACTGTATGTCACTGATAATGTATTTTATATGTTATTTCCAAACCGCTTGACTATAGTGCAAGACCAAATGTTACATATTAACATATCTCAAAATTTTAAATATTTATTAAAAATGAGACGTGCCTGTGCAAAAAAAGGCAATTAAGCGTAAATGGTTCCAACCTGACACCTGAAGTGAAGACTTAGAAGACTCACAATAGAACAATGGAGGCTACAGGCTAACTGCTAATCAGCACTAAGAAGGTGCAAATGGGCTGATAATAAAAAGGTTTAATAAAGGGTAATCATTTACTTGTATGTGTCTGGGTGTGGGTGTCTTTTCTTTTCTTTTTTAATATTTCTGTGTTCTTTTGCAGTTGTCATAAGTAAATGAGTAAGTAATTAAGTGTCAAAAGAGGAAAGAGGTTAGATTTCATTCTTTTCCTGATGTGCCCACTTGTTTTTGCAGTAGTTGGTGTATTGTACTCTTATATTCTGGGTTTGTTTGTTCCGTGTCAGCAGGGCAGCCACAGACTGGAGGTGGACACTGGGATGGAGGGAGAGTGGTGCAGCCTGATCCCTGTCGGAGCGCCCTGCCAAACGCACACCACTGGGCTGAAATGGAACCTGGGTGAGTCCAAACTGCTCACACATAACATTATACCATTGGGACACTCTATGGCTGAGGGTTGGTGTGGATCAGTTGTACCCGAGGCCCAATGTCACAACCACAACAACAAAAAGTCAAAAACACAGAATGACAACATGCACACAAATCATACATACGTACAGACAGACAGACAGGCATACAGACAGTATTTATACAATAAATTGGAAACTATTTAGAGTACAATATACAATTCTGTATGGCAATTATTATGATAAGAAGCGTCACACTTTTACAAATATTCATCATTTTTGACACCAAAACCACCAAACTACAGTCAAATCCTTTATTCCCTTTCATTCAACCTGTCACCATTGGTTTAATACTAAGTGACCACATTAATGCTGACCCTGACAAAGAAAAAAGGTATCATGAAACAAGTAATAGTACAGTCTAGATGATGATGGTGATTGTAGTTTTAATATTATTAACCTCTATCAAGTTGTAAAAACATTCCTTGAATTCATGGTCAGAAGAGACTCTTCCTTATAGTCATATTTCTAGCTTGTAAAATGAAACTGTCTGCTTCATGTTTATGTCTTGGATTATTTACTGATATGTAGATGCATCCCTTAGGATGAATTGAGCATTTGAGCAAAAACATGTCTTTGATGTTTTCACGCAAAGGTTGGGTGACTTCTCAACTTGTATCACACAGAAAATTAAAGAACAAGACTTGAAAACAACTTCCTTCCTGCCTGGTGGATGTTTACAATTTGCAATTCCCAAGATATGACTTATTCAGTCGTATAAAGTAAAAGTTGTAAACAGGTCCTCATCATTGAACCTGTTTGGAAGTGGAATGTATAGTGTTAGGGAGCATTTGAACCGCAAATCAGCAAGTAAAATGTAAGGATATGAACAAGACAAGTCTTGATCCTCTATCTGCACTTTCCATATATTAACATCACTTTCTTTTTTAAACTTGAACATTGTATGAATTCCCTCTCTGACCCCCCCATGGTGTGGCCCTGCTCCCAGCTTGATGACCAGCTGTGTACTTAATGAGTTGGCTTGGACTGCAGTGGCACTCGTATGAGGGGAACCTGGACCTTCTGTCAGCGAGGGTGCGTAAGTGCCTGCCTCTTGGTGGGTGTCCGCTCTCTGTGTCTCCTATACACTCCAGTGCGCACACTTGTTCTGCCCTTGTTTGAACATATCTATATGCATGTCTGTGTGGCTCTTGTTTTGATGAGCTCCAGCCTGTTGTATATTTACTCAGCACACCTGTGAGCCGCCTCTCCTGAATCATAATAAGAGGGATTTTTATGAAAGTCCTATGCAGATTACCCCGTGATAACAAGACACATAATTATTGGCATGCATATGTAAGAGGCCAGGAGCAATGATTTCCCTATGGACAATTGAACAAGGACCAGAATGAGGCACTAACATTTTTGGAATATCAAGTTTTTGGGTTGAGGCACAAGTAGGAGGACAGCTGTGGGGCGGTGTAATGGCCTCCTTTGTTTGTCAAGTTATTACAATATTGAGCTAGTGGAATAATTCCAGTGCAAGAGGTTATCCTTCGGTCTCTTGCAGTCAGTGAAAAAAAAATCTTTTGACAAACCCTTGTCCGAACTTAAACCATTCTAACCTTTGTTTAGTGTGTGTTTTTTTTATTTACTGCTATTACTAACAAACATTGTATTATAACAACACACAACCCTTAAGGTTTGACTTTAAGCGTTTTTAACTAGGTTAAGATGCCATTGCTCTGAAAATTCCCATTTTCTCTGACCCCTTCTGCACTCTCTTTTTTTTTTTTTTTCTTAATCAGTATGTAGGTTGTAGGATTTAGCTGCAACGCGTAGCCATTTTGTCTCAAATGAAAAAATATAACAGCTGATCACTGGCCTGATCTTTAGCTCTCCATATGCGAGGCCGTCAGCATGGTCTGGCACTTTGTCGTGAGGACGTTTACCGTGGCGTACCGTCAAGGAGAAGGCGGAAATCAGAAGACTTTGTTTCTTCATCTACCTCTGTATTACACAACCAGTTCCTGTTTGATTAAATGTGTTTGGTCTTGTAATAGCAGTGGCAGAAATATACAGTACAGTTATATTTATATGAAAAAGTGCATTTCCTTGCCGGGCTGTTGTTTGAAGCTGTCTTGAATTTGTCACCCAGGCCAGTTTTTTTTTTTTCCTTCCTCTTTCTCTCTTTCAAAGCCAAAAGCAGCTTTATTAAGAAAACAGAAAACTAGCACAGTTGATGCTGGAATAAAATAAACCCCAAAAAACAACAAACTGTCCCAAAAACAAGTTTCTTTGATGATGCTGTTAATAGAACTTCTGACTTGGTAAATAATTCATTGGACACTGAGACCTGCTTATCAGTGCTCACGCTTCTGACAAAATCTCATTTAAAAGTTGCCACTGGTGGAGTTTCAGATGGACCCATTCTGGCTGTCTTTGCGCGTTAAAAATTGCAATGAAAGGATCAAAGAACAAAATATTGCAAATTTTTTTTTAAAAAAGCACAAGTGTCCAGAGCAATCCATAAACATTGTATTTATAGGTGCAATATATAACTTTTATGGTGGAAGGTCTGTTGCCTTGTTTTAATTGGAGATGTTATTGCTTTGCCTGGAATGATCCACAGTATAGGATTAAATGCTTCAGTCTCCATGGAGACAAGAGGGTGGTTCCACCAGGCCAAGTTACAGGTCAGATCTGTGGCGAGGCAAGCCTGCTCACAGTAAGAATGAGAGTCTTTTTTTAGCAATAGAAACGCTTGTAATTGATTAAAAGCAAAATTAACAAGTAATACAATTGTGACTCATATTGTTATGGTACGTGTCAAGTAACTGACTTAATTTAGAGATTGGAGTTTTACATCCAAAGTAGTTTGGACAAAGCTGTGGCCTGTGTTGTATGTCTATTGCCCTTGCCCTATTTCCACCATTTCACTGACACTAAGACTCTTTAAATATCCATAGAATAACTTTTTTTGCTCATATTTTAAAAAGGTTTTTATTATCCCTACATGTCAGCCATTACAGTCTGGTAAAACCTATAGGGACCAGACTCATATATATATATAATTACTGCTTTAAAGAAGAAGAAAAATGCCATGAAGTAAAGTAGAAGTTATGAAACCATCCTCTGTGGTTTTGATGATCTTATATAGTCTTAAATGAATTATTCCTCTATTTCTTTATTAATAATGCATATTGTAGCAGCTCTAAGTGAAAATCATCTTAAGCTTGCTATTTGTACAGTAATTAGAGAGCGTGTTGCATAAATAATTCATAATTCTCTAAAATACAAATTAAAATGTATTTTGTCTTCAATTACGTCTGCAGCACTGGAGTGTTATCAAATAATAGTGGAATTAGTTTATCTTTACGCTCTAGTTCCATACTATGCAACATATTTACAAGGTTTATCTGTGTAACTTACTTTACTTACTTTACATACTTTTACTTACAGTGGTTGAATTGTCCAAAAAAACCAACTTTATTCTTTAGATATTTTGAATCATCATTAGATATTATACACATAGTGAATCGTAGCTGTCCTTTGCAGTTGATCAGAGAGAGAAGTGTCATTCACTGTATGAAAGTGAAGCTGGCCGTGGCTCAGGGGACTCTTTGTGGAGATGTGTGTCTAATGAAATGACTGCAGTGCAGTAATGACACTAAACCAGAGCACGGTTCCACTAAATAATGAACACAGTGCAGTGGAGTAGTAGTGGGGAACCTGTAAAAAGCATTGAAATAGAAATAATAGTTCAAGTTTAAATTCTTCAAAATACAAATTAAAGATACACTATGTAACTTTTCTAGTGGAGGGTCTGCCACCTGCTTGTTTTCATGGAAATGATAATGCTTTGCCTGAAATATTCTTCAGTATGACATTAAACCTTTCTATCTTATATTTTCAAAACTGTATACATGTTTTGTTATTGGCTGAAAATATTCTAACAGTGCACATGCTCACCTCTACACAGATCTGACCTTTAACTTGGCCCGGTAGAGGGACTTAATGTCTTTATGGAGACTATGTTTAATGCCATACTGTGGAGCATTCTAAGCAAAGCAATAACATGTCCATAGAGACAAGCAAGTAGCAGAATGTGAATTAGTCACATTCATTCACGATTACTGACACATAAAACAAAAGTCAAATCCTTCATTTTTTTTCATTCTGATACATTACGGTTGCCAGATTTATGAAATCAAACGTTCTGAATGTAAAAGTAAAGTTATGGTGATATAAACAGCCACATCAAAATCACTCTGCATTTAGATGTACTTTTCTGGAGTACAGATTGAATGCTTCTTAAATGAGCTCTTATGATTATACCAATTATTATATACCGAACAATCTTGACTTGACAATTTTATCCTTGTCTAGTCCTGATCCAGACTTGGCTTGATCCTGTTCCAGTCCTGGATAAATCCTTGTCTTAGTTCCAGTCTTAGTTCCTGTTTTGATGTGGCGTTTGTACCAATATAACTAAGGTTCCTCTTAATTTCAAGGTAAATATGATATCCACTTTTCCATTCTGGTAAAAAAAAAAAGACACCCCCTAATAAAACACTAAAATAGATCAATCACACTGATTACAAAGCTCAAATAAAATAATAGAGTAGAGAATGTAACTCATTATATATTATATTTGTTCTCAGTCACATCTACAGTCCCTTTAGGACATCAGTGAGCATTTTGTGTTTGCACTCTGCCTTTCAATGGTTCCTTTGGGTGATATTTTCCCCCAAAATCCTTTCCCTTGAAAAAGCTACATGTCTGTATTGTCCCCTTGATACTGTGCTTAAACATCATTAGACCAAGGCACCAATAAAAGGAAAACAATTTATGTGAAACACTGTTTTTATGGCTCTATCCTCAATGGTGGTAGCCAATTAAAATGTAGTATAATTGTATCATATATCTCTATTATACATATAAACACAACACATCACACACGCACATATCTATACTAAAGTATTATATGATAATAATTATATATATTATATATTGATGTGTGTGTATATATATTACATACATATATGATACACACAACACAATATATATACGTGTATAGTATAATATATACACACACACACACATATTACACGTGTTATATATAGTGGTGAATGTGTATAATATATATACACAACACACAACATTATTACATAATATATACATGTGTGTATATGTATGCATATATGTGTGTGCGTCTGTGTGTGATACAAGTATACTTATTTAACTTGTACTTCTACCATTACTACTTCCTTTTCAGCTGTCTCTAAAGCTATATACTATATATAGTATTGAACTGCAGCTCAGTAAAACGGATGAGATGCACTCATTAAATAGATCAAGAACCTACTTGGCAGTTTTACTCACAAATTCAACTTACTTTGCCAGATCATAAATTCTGATTTTTTTAAGAAGAGCGCAATCCATCATTGATTACAAATGTGGCTATAAATTACAGTTTTTTGCCCATTTTCTTTCATATATCCCATGTGCAAAGTGCTGCTGATATCCTCTATTATGCAAAACAAGGCCGTGCTCTTTGCACTGCTGATTGGCCGAGCTCTGGCACACACAGACCTTGCGGCTACTGTTGGTTGGACTGATTGTTGATTGGTGTTGCCTGAAGTAACATTGTAAAAACCACTGCCAATTTATTTGCATAAAGAAGTCCTAACCTCTGCTCTGTCTGGCTTATTTCTGTGTTGCTGCTGTGTATCCCGTTGCCCTTGTGCAAAATAACTGCAGTGGACCGCCCATGGCAAATAACCACTGTCAAATAATTTTGCATAAAGGGATGTCATTGAATCCCCCCAGTCATAAAAAGAGAAAGGAGAAGCAACCCAGCGAAAAGTATTGGTAGCCCCAAGACTGCTGCCCTGCAATTTGAACATCATTCTGTGTCTGCGTATTGATATTACACAGTTGTGGATTTATTTACATTGATTATTATGTTTAGCAATGTTTGGTAATACATCTCTCAAAGCAGGACACCAATCCCATATAAGCCCTGTGCTCATAAATCATATCATGGAGTCAAATACTGAGCTTTAGATGGTTATAGCATCGCAGTCCCCTTTAAGAATGTTTAAATAGAAAATGTCTTAGAATTATTGTTAAGCTTGTATTGGCCATTGCGCACACACCCACACACACACACACACACACACACACGGGCACACAAGTCAAGGTATGGTTAAGCTACAATTTTCAATTGTAAATCATACTGTAGTAAATACATACTCGACATTAGAATCTTTTGTAATTAATGCCTTATTGAACCAGACTCTACTCTACTCCTACTCATTTATTACAACTGCACACTATCCTTTCAAATGTTTACTTTCAGATTAAAATTCGAAGTACAAGCAAAACAAAAAATGTAACAACATGTCTACGCGTCTGTACTTACTGTAACACCATGCCTTGTTCAAAAACTTAGTACTTGCTATACATTTTTTTTTCATTATTCCTTTTGCTTTCATAGATGGAGTTTTTTGTAGAGTTGAAGAATACTATTATTTTATTGGCGGGACAACTTTATCTTCAAAGGGATCGGCGTATAGAAGTTAGACAGACTCCCTTGCAAGACAAAAACAGCCATTTTAGTTTTATTTCTTGGATGTTTTGATTTTTGTTTGCTTGCTGTCTGTGTCGTGTTCTTTTATATGTGTTTAAAAAAAAAAGAAGTCACAGAAGTTGTGAGCCCTTTTTATGAATAAGTCTTGTTTTGTCAATTTTGTGTGATGCCAAATATAGTTAGTTCCTCGGGCAACATTATTTATATTTTCCTTTCAACAACACCAGGAGATAGTGTTATGCAATAACCCAAAGAGCCTTTGTTTGTCCTCCCTGTGTTATAATGGCCTCAAAGTGCATGAGTTTCAAGTTCTCGTACAGGCACATGAACTGCTACACCCTTTAAAGACTGGATAAAGGTTTTTTTTTGGTTCAACATTTCTTATGGGGATTTTAGCTGGAATTTGAGCAGGAATTTTCCATCCCTTTCACAGTTGAACCAAGGACATTTCTTTGTTTTTTACTTTCTTCTATTTCTAGTGTCATCTTAGTGTTACAGAATTTGTCCTTCACAGAAACTTAGCAATATTCAATGCTGGTCTTCCCAGTTTTAAAGAGGACTTTTATATTCTATTATGCCTTCTCTCATCTGTTCTAATACAGACATTTGTGTTGGAATTTTTTCATGTTTCATTTTTCACCTCCAACTTGATTCCCGGTAAATGCCATTCACTATGGTCATGAGGCCACTAAGACCCTAGGTCTCCATCTGAGGTGTGTGTGAGCACCTGGGAAGCTAAGCAAGCCGTAGTGTTTGGATTAGATGTGCATGGAAAATCTCCTTAGTCATTTCTTTGTGACTCACACCTTTTTTTACCTGACAGCTTCATATAAAAGCTTTCATGCACCAGCAACACAGCAGGAGTTATGGCTTTCAGCACGTGCCTGTGTGATTGTGTGCATTCATATTTGCTGCGTCATGATATTTACAGCTTACTGTGGTAAATAATGAACTGTAGATTTGAATGGCTGTCAACCTTTAAAATGAATATATTCTTGGTAATGTTTTTATGGACACAATTGCATTGTGACTATTTTTTTTTGTACTTGATGTTATTTCTTCACTGTCATGGGCAGAAAAAGCTGGCTACATTTTTATTTTTTTATGATGGTTATGCTAACTATACTTCTAGTGACACAAAGAAGTCATGTGATACTTGTGAGGGAAGATCGCACAAAATCCATGGATATAAATGTCATAATCTGGCATTTGATATTCTGTGTTAAATCCGAGGAGATTTACCTGCGCTAAGAAGGCAGTGTTACTTTGAAGGTGGGCTAAAAGGACTCAAGTTTTCTTTATTAAAGGTGAATCATAGGTCATGGAAGAAATATTAGATCTTGAATATTGTCTTTTAGCAAGAGTCTGGTAATTTGTATTGAAGTTTATCCAGCCACAAAAGATCTTTAAACAAACTATGTGATCTTTAGAATGTGTTGGCTCTGACTTTGAGTTGCATAGATTCTAAAATTCAACACGAACTAGATTATTTCTTGTACAGGTTTTATTCTTAAATTTGAGTGACAACAGTAACGCCTTTGTGATTATATTATGCCATTACATTTTGAAGATAGTAAGAAAGTTTGTTTTAGTTCATTTGTGCTGACAGAGAAGACTTAAACATGTGCCAGTATTTGTTTCATGTGGATAGGTGCATGTAAACGGAGAGTTATAACTAATCCTCCATGTTGATATAAGACTGTGTTATGATGTCATATACCTGTCATTTCAAATGATTATGTGTTGGGAACTTGGCAGTCATTTTGGTATATTGTGCTTAGGGCTGCAACCAGCGATTATTTTAGTAGTCGACTAATCAAATGATTGTTTCTAATGTGCATTGAGACTTTTTAAATACATTATCAACCAAATAAAGATGGAAATATGGTGACTAAAGGCTTCTAGATAGAGAAGATTTACAAATAAAATGTATTATAGATTAAAATCAGAAATTGTTTATACTTTGTTTTTAATTTTTATTTAATAATGCCACTGATTTTGTTATAAAGAAGGTATTTGTTTTAGGTTTTGTAGAATTTGTATAGCCCAGATAATTATTACAATTATCATAAACAACTATCTTTTTTTTTAATAGTCAAATTAGGTCACAATTAGGTGATTAATTCTTACAGCCCCATTCATGTTTATAGTATATGTTAAAATGCTGATTCTAAATAAAAAAGGAACAAACCTTTGTTTTAATCTTTTAAATCTTTTCTATTTCTGCCCATTTCTATTGGACTGCCAAAACATCCTCTGAGTATCGGTATATTAATTAACATATTAATTATTGTCCGTATTGCCCACCCCTAGAACTGACTCCAAATATCTGATTGAATTGAATTGTGAATAACCACAGCCCTACCAGAGAAGCCTTGTAAATATTTATTTTAAAAAATCTCATACATTGGCAACACACCTCTGAAGACAGCAACCAATCATAACAGAGAAAACAAACCTGAACAGGTGCCGAGTTCGATAAAGGCAAGCTTGTGAGCGCAGATGGGTTACGGTGGCACAGTCTCGCAGTGAGCCCGAGCGATTGAGAAATCTTAATTAAAAGTAAACTTTAGGCAAGATTAGGAAGCTTGCCCTCGCTGATAATGAGAGCATGGTGTTTATGGAGCGTAAGCCGCTCACAAACATGCTGCATGCAAATGAGACGATGTTAATAACAGCTGCAATACATGTGCCAGTTTTTATGTAACATCCACCCAAATATGGAGTGTCTGAGTGAGGAGCAATCTATGCACCATTTGTTTGGACAATGTCGATTAGCAGCACTGGAACAGATGATGTACACACTTTGTATCTAACCATGTGCAAGCGGAGAAAATTCTTGTGATTCTGTATGCAGATTGAAAATATTGGGTTACCACTTTATAATACTTCATTCAGTCATTCATCTTCTACCGCTTGATCCCGTTAGGGTCGCGGGTGATATTTGACAATATCATTACTTTTTCTTTCAGAAAGTTTGTTAGAAAAGCTAGTATGGGATTGTGATATATACTGCTCTTCTGAGCCACTACACACTTTATAGTACTCTGTACTCCAGGAAGTACGATCACATTAGTCCTGCTGCACGACACATAGTCCTGTGCTCAGGTCTCTGCACTGGCTCCCTGTGGCTCAGAGAATAGACTTCAAAGCAGCTCTGCTTGTATACAAGTCTCTCCATGGCCTAGCACCAAAGTACATCTCGGACATGTTAGTGCCATATGAAACCATCTCGGATTCTGAGGACCTCAGGGACCGGCCTCCTGCTGGTGCCAGAGTCTGGACTAAACATCTGCCGTTCAGTTATTGCAGCTAAAATCTGGAACATCTTCCTGAGGATGTGAGACAGGCCGCTACTCTGCAATGTTAAATCTAAACTAAAAAACTGTTTTGTTTGGCTGTGCATATGACTGAAATGCTTTTCTTTGCACCTTCTCTTTTATGTCTTGAACTATATTTTTGATTTCTGCCATGTCTTTAGTGATTTAATGCATTTTTCCTGTTGTGTGAAGCACTTTGAATTGCCTGTGTACGAATTGTGCTCTACAAATAAACTGCCTTCCTTGCCTTGCCTTGGTAGACTTTAGTTCAGAATCAGGATCAGGAATCAGGATATATTTATTGCCATTGTCAATGAACAAATTCACAACATAGGAACGTGACTTGGTGACAGATGGGACATGAGAGACATGCATAAAGAGCACGGCCACCGGGGCGGCTTGCTTTCGCACAGTGCCTACTGCGGTACTTGAACTTCTTGGAAAATGAAAAACAGTTTCAGCAATGAGCATACATGAATAAACAACACATATTGAGTACATTACACGAGTCAACGTGAGATATTTCAGTGGATGTTGGGCAGGACACAAACAGATAACACAAAGATTAAGATGTGGGATGTGCAGACGGTGAGTGAAGGCCAAATCTTGTTTTTGTGTAAGTTCTGCCGTCTTCAGCACGGCTTGAACGCCTGTGCTCCCCAGCCCGGGGCCAGATAAGGAAAGGGGGGAGAGATACAAGGGCGAAGAGAGAAATAAGTACTTTATACATTTTGTTGATCAATGATTTACGATCAAATAATCCAATCGTTTCTGGTCCTCTGTGTGCGATCAGCTTGATTCATTGAATTACTCCGTCCGACAGCCAGAGAGTTCCCATTTCCTTGATTGAATCCCCAAAGTCTTTTGCATCTCGTGTTCCGAAATAAGATGTTACGTTCAGATCAGTGAGTTGCACCGTGCCGTGCTCAAGTCTCTGTTCGAGTTCCTTTCATTCTTTCACTCAAATCCAAAAACCTTTCATGTTGAAGTCAGACAGTTGTTGGGTGAATTTTTCTGTCTTCCCATTTTTCCGATAGACAAAGGCGACTCCGAGCCCAATTAGGAGGAATCCCGCTATCATAAATCCAAATACAATAGGTCCTCCACATCTTCAATGAGCATGGGCTCGATGCATAGAACCTGCCAGTTCTTCAAATAGTCCCGAACGTACCCGCAGGGGACGTCCCGTCGGGACAGGTCTTCTCCCGGGAAGCTTTCCTCTGGGAAAAAACTTTATCCAATGCACTCAGAGGGACCAATCAATTGTAGTTGTAGTTAATGTGTAGTAATAGTTAGTTAGCAACTACTTTGAGAGAATAGATACAAAAAAACAGCTTCCATATACTTATAACATTGACAAAGCACATAAGCCGATTTTCCGTTTGCATTGTGCTCAAAGTTATATTCCGACTGCTGCCCACAAAAAACAAATTCTATTGACTCAATCAGCAGGGATTGTCTCTGTATTGAAGTTTTAAGTGAGGTGTGTGGTTCGAAGCCTGATTAACAAGAATGACGGGTGCACGCTTTTGGATCTTATTTTGTAGCTGTCGAAACGGCAAGGGGAAAAACATTTTGATATGAATTTGCAAGCAACAAATCTGTAAATATGTTGTCAGAAGTGCCTTTTAAGTTCAGTGCTGCTGTGGAGATGAAGCCTTATAAGCCTTTAGCGGTCTGTGCACATTTCAGTATTCAGAAAGCAGTCTAAAATACTTGGATGTTTTTTTAAATGGAGGGCGACACTATATGCATTTTATCTTGCATTTGAAGATATATGTTTCAGACAAAGCTGGGTCAGGGAGGTTTCCCTGCCTCTACTGTTAAATCTTCTTTTTCTTCCAGGTTTTCAGTCCCCACTTTAGTGTAGTTGTCTTGTTCATTCAGGGACATTTTCAAAAGGAACTGTTTTTTCAGTTTTTATCTTGCTTTCTTCCACCCGCTTTGGATGCACCTCTTCTTCATAATGCCAGCTTTTCTCTATGCCCTTGCTTCCTCACACTCTCCCCTCTTGCTTGCCAGGGTCCTACAGAGGGGGTAATAAAAAGTGAATGTATTCAGTGGTGGTGCAGTGTGGCGGCAGGAGGGAAAATCTGCTGTTTTATGGTTTTATTTATGGATATGTGGATGCTTAGGGGATGAAGAACAACCTGTTGTGAGCCCTTCTACTGCCCCCAGGGGGAGATAGTTGTTTTTTTGTCTTAAATATGGATTAGCAATGATCCACTTTCTCAACAGAGAACAAGCGATGCATCATAAATCAAATTTAAAAATGTTGCTGCCTAATATGAAACCACCATAATGAAGTTTGAAGCCTCTGTTGACTGTTCTGGTTCATCACAGTTCCTTCTGTGTGTCACTAGTATTGGGCAGACCAGGGCAGTTTTGGGGATGCTGTACCATTATAATTGTGTTCTCTAAAACAAAAAAAGCTTTACAATTTACACCATAATAATAATCTTAGGCCAGGACTCTCCTGAAAATGAGATCCCAATCTCAGTGGGTTCTCTTTCTTGTCCCATAAGGTCTAAGGGCAAAGTTAGGTATCATCATGTTGAGATAATTTCCTCATGATGGTATTCTAAATTTTTTGGTAGGCACATGGGTGGTGTCCATAAAGTTTGGCCTGATTGGTGTAAGTTTTTTCCTGTTGAATGTTCATCTTTTAGAGCATTGTATTACCTTAACACCATAAGCCAAATCTGTCCCCTGTTTAAAGCCTTCATAATGTATTTTTATGAGTTTCACTCTGAAGGTCGACTTAACTTCATTCCATGTTTGTCTTCTCCCTTCAACAAACCTTACAGCGTCATAAACATTTAATGGAGGCAGCTATCATTGCACAGCAGATGGTGCTAACGTGGCTACAGCGCACCTTGGTGGATGTCAAGGCCAATAAATAGCCTTAAATATATGGCGGATGTCCTGGAGATGGCGAAGGACGCAGACATATTGCAGTCTCTTGAGAATAATATTGGGAGTCCACGTTTACAGCACTTTAGAGCCACTCTAGTTTTATTTATTACAGGTAAATTGGAAGGATTGTACCACTTTACTTTCTTGTACAACGAACCATAAAAGCCCACGACAACCAAGGCTGTTTTGTAAGATGATTTAGAAATGATGCTTTACAGTGATATTATGAACTGGGATGTCTTTTGTAATGGCATATTTGCTTAATGCAGTCATTTGCAGACTTCACCAAAAGCCAATGAGAACTGAAGACTTTAATGCAATCATATTGCTTTAGTAATTGGACAGCTCAATACTGGACAAACATGATTTATAGGAAATAATTTTCTCACTCAACTGTGCTGCGTGATGAGAGTTGTTGCTGCTCTGAACTGGAGCACTGGAGTGTACCCATGCAGTAGAATCACTTCATATTAATTGGCTGATTTCAGTTCTCTGTGTAGTTAGTATCTTTTTTCCTTGAGGCTTTTTGCCTTATAGGGTCAAAACTGCCAATCATTTGCTTGTATGTGCAGCATGTTGATTTGGCGTAAGTTCAACAGCCGGGGTCTTTCCAAAGATGTAAGTTATACTTTTTTATTCATATCCATGGGGAAAATCTTCTTCTGCACCTATCAATGCCAAATGTATTAACTTGAGACCACCTGTAGCTGCACGGTATGGACTTGGAGACATGACCTCTGCCAAGGCACTGGTTCAATCTGCCAAAACAATGTACATATTCAGTATGTACATAACAGTACAATATTCCTACAATGCTTGACGGAAATTTGCTCTAGTTTACAGACTAAGTATAAGAAGATTGGACTCAATCTAAGGTCTAGTTCAGGTGTAAATGCTTTTTCCAGTGAAGAACAATACCTGCAAGAATCAAACAAAAACTCATTTGTTTATTTAGTCACGTTTGCATCTTTGATCTGTGTATTTACATAAAACACTCCCTAAACCTGTGTTATGTAGAAGAATCCTTCACGCAGAATTTCACAGCAGCCGTTCCAGTTAAAAATACTTCACATTTGTTCCATTGCTTTTTATGTTTAAGAACTCTCCTCGAATGCCAAAACCCCTCTAACATGCCCTTGGAGAAAGTGTTTACAAAAACCCATTGAGAAGCAAATATAGCTGCACAACAGTGGCCCTCTTCCCTTTTGAAAATGACCCTAGATACCCATAATTCCCTTCTCTACCTGTCCACTAGCCTCCTCTCTCCTAACTCCTCTCTCCGCGCCCACCTCCGCCACCACCACTGCTATCCCTCTTGGGTAATTTGTTGTGTAAATACGCTCTACTTAAAGCTGACGGTAACCTCTGGGCTGTGGCGCTGGAAATGCAATTACAGGCAGCAAACATCTCCATTGTTATCACTGGAGGGTGTGACGTGCATTTCGGTCCCCCTCAGCACTGGGGGGTCGTTATTGATCGGTATCAGCTTTGAGGAGGGGATTACTAATGAAGCCATCTGAAAGCCCTTTGTGCCTGGTAAAGAGTTTGAACCCAGCCGTGGTCAGTGTGTGCGTGAGAGCGGCAGAAGGGTAATGTGTTTTAGTAAATGGACTGTCTGTCTTGCTAAGCATCCTCTGGCATGCTCATATTGTGGTGCTGTGGTTCCCCTAGTGGACATTCATATTACTTCATATTCTAATATTTAATACCTTACCTCCTGTTCAGCTTTTTGTTTGTCATATTTGAATTATAACATATTTTCAAGTGATATAGCTATTATTGGAATCATTTGACCTAATCTTTTCTTTTTCCTTTAAGTTTATAGGAAACTTTTAGACTGATATTGCAATCTGACATTTCCTCAAGTGGAAGAAATAGCATATTTCATCTTCATCGTGTCTATGTCATTTGAAACGGCTGCCCTTTAACATTATCAAACTTTATTTTATGGCTCGATGGCATGAAAAGGTCAACATCTCTATCCCAGACTATCTTCTTAACACAGGCTTCAATACAGTATGCGGGTTGAACAACAGATTTTAGCACAACATTTAGACATACGGCTCATGTACAGTATCATAAGTGTTTGGTATTGTCGGCATTTTGGCCCTGCTTCGCAATAACCTCTCTCCTATGTTACCAAAAATTGCATCTAAAGTTGACATTTGGCTCAAAGGAGGGATTGTTTTAGTTACAGGCTTGTTGACCGACAAGAGGAAGGAAAATGTTCTCAGTATATAAATAATCAATATATATTGATTGCACAAATGTACAAAATGATAAATATGATATCACTTTTCTTGAGGGGGGTACGCCACCTGCTTGTCTCTATGGAAATATTAATATTGCTTTGCCTAGATTGGGGCACAGAATGGCATTAAGCATTTGTATTTCCATGGAGACAAGTTATAGGTTTGATCTGTGGAAATGCGACCCCACTCAAAATTAAGAATGCATGTTTTTCCAGTTATTTTTGAGCAGTAAAAACGCTTGTAATTATATAACTATATGGCCAATACGTTTAATGCAATACTGTAACCTTTCAGGCATATAGAATAGAGCTGCAGTAAATAGAAAGCAATAAATCAAGTTATAATAATCTTTACCAGACTGTCAGGCTGTCACTTTTTTTAGATTCGAACACATTTTGATTTCATAAGGCCATATCGCCGCTTGAAACACCAATTATAAAGTAGCAACCATTGATTTACACTTATATATGGGTATATGCACCAGCTATGTACCTGTCGAACAGCTCCTGAACCCCACTGAGAGCACGATCTTTAAACCAGCACTTTAAAACAGCCAGTCCCCATTTCCATTGCCCAACAACACAGTGGATATTGCCTCAGCTCCGTTATTAAGTACACTTCACATAAGGCCTATTTTCTCTCCAGACCGTGTCAAGCTGCTCTAATGCTATGCTTGTTTTGGCTGTCTTTGAAGAACTAGAGAGTTTTTTGTCCTTGTTTGATGTGCTTGCTGTTGCCTGTGGACAAATGATACGGTTTGTTCTTTCTCACCTTTGTTCCTTTGTGTTCACTTTTAAAAACGAAAGCCCATATGATGCCTTTATTGCATATTCATAAAATGTGGATATGCAAATCTCATTATAAATTCTTCTTTTTAAAAGTCATTAAAACCATGCAATTTGAAGTTTCATTGAGCTTTGGATTGATGTAATAGTGTGAAATATTCTGTAAAATATGATAACTTTTGTGCATTAGAACCCATGTGTAAAATTAGTATCTTTATTGCTTCTAAATTTACGTCAGCAACAGCAAATCAAAATTAAACTATTTTTCTTGCAGCTCATTGATTTTCTATCTTATGTTCATATTAAAATGTCCATTAGCTGAACTGAATCAAGCTTACAGGTTGTAATGCATTTTCACTAATAATAATTACAGTTGCCTTGGTGCTCAGTTCTGTAGATTGATATCATTCATATTGTCGTCACTGTGTGCTTTATTTAAGACTATCCACAGTTGTCTTGGCACCCAAATTTATAAAAAGGATAAGCATAACCTTAAAAATGTAATGGTGCACATTATTCACAGGGAAATACTAGTTGTTTGAGAAAATGTGGCTGTCAAGTGGCTCATCACTATGTGTTGGGACTGCCCCAGTGTTCATAAATATTGGACTGAGATTAATGAGGCACTGCAGACTGTTTTTTGGATAAATCATGCATTACAATGTATATTGGATGTAAAACTCCAAAAATAGAAACGATAGATGGATACCTATGGAAAGTACTTTTAGCTGCAGCAAAAAAAAAAAACTAGGGGATGAACAACAGGAACAAAGCCAACAGTCAAGGACTGGACTGAAATAACATCAGACGTTTATGTCGGTGTAATCCCTCATTCGTCCAGCAGTGTTCCATTGTAGAAAAATCTGGACGTTTCAGAAAAAAAGATACGTTTCGACTCTCATCCAAGAGTCATTCTCAATCAGTGAAACAAGTCTGAGAACTCCTGTTTATATCCTACTCTGTGAAAGACCCATCAGACGTTTACAAAATGGAAAAACTTATACTTTGAATTTAAATATGCAGAAATGTACCAGACACTGGGACAGATACATGAGGGGGACATATGCCTGACTGACATTTTTAATTTCTGGTTTACTCTTTGGACTACTTTTATTTTGTCTTTTTACTCTCTGGTCTTGTATGTTTGCAGTTCCTGCACTGCACTTTTCTGGACTGAGATGTCTGATGTTTTTACAGGGATCTGCTGTAGCCACTCCTCCAGTTTGGGGGTGACTGCCCCAAGTGCAGGGGCCTCTTTGCACAACCTTGCATTTATTATCTTACTACCTCTCTTACTTTTCATAAGGTATCATTTCCATGTTGCAAACAAACTTATTTTTCCAACGTCAGAATCCTTACCACTTTATGCTTGCATTTCATAAGGCGAATATTATGATAGTTCAATTAAACCATAGTATTACAAGTGTTTTGGCTGTTCATATTGTTGGCATGAAATTGTGTGCCAATGTGGGTAGTAATAGCTTTGCCCACACGAGGTCACTCTTATCACATATTTGACTTGTCATACTGGCGTCTCTGGCAGAATATGTTCTGTTCAAATCATTGATTTTTTTCAATATTTTAATCTCTGTTCCACACAGAATGTTGACTCATATCTTGCCCATTTTAAGATGCTACATAAAAGGCAGCTTCGCTCCTGCTCAGTGGTCACCTTATCTGTCAGAGGCGGCTGTGCCTTAAAAAGAGAAACATTTTATCTTTTTATAAGGGCATTTTCTGCACCTCACTAACCTCAAATGTGGAGTGCTCAGTGGCCTTTGCATAATGGCCTCTCAATGTGTATGGTTATTGCTGTGAACCCTGTGTACCCTCAAACAACCTTGCTTGGACAGAATCTCACTCAAGATGCATCTTGTCCAACTCCATTAACTTAAAAGGTGTATGCTAGATGTTATGCATATATACAAAAAAAAATTGGCTCTTTGCTTCTAGTATTGTATTAGCATCACATTCTAAAATGTACGTCTTATTTGCAGATAATCAGGTCCTGCAGTTTGGGAAGCTGGTGAGCACATCAAACACCTATGAACCAAAGCCTCCAGGAAAGCCAAGAAACCCTGTGACCATCACCACTGACCAGCCTCTACTGTGGAGCATGGGCATCCGCAAATGTGGACATTGAAACTATACATGTATTACATTGTATATTCATGTTTCTCAGTATGCCTTAAAACACCTAGAGTTGCCTGAAACATTAACAAAAAATACTGTAGCTTTTTAAACAGCGTGGAAAACCTAGAATGACAAACTTGTATGTTTTTTAAGACTGTAAAATGCCACATGTTGTGCCTTGTTCATAGTAAATAAGCAGACAGTGTGATATTTAATGATTTATTTACACAACAGAATAAAAATGTTGTTCAAAAAAATTGCCTCCCCTTGAGCTCCCACCCACAGCAGCCAAATAACGCTTGTCCTTTTTCGTAGTCCTTGTCATTTCGTGGTCCTGGAGTTTGGAGTCTTGAGTTTAACCACCACTACAAGAGAAAAGACAATCTTAATTTTGTATTGCATATTATATTCCTATACACTAGTGTATCAATAAATGGTATGTGAACTCTGCACCCTGAAGGCTATTGTACCCACTCCAAAAAATAAATTATAGGAGATAATTTATCTGTGTTAAAAAAAAAAAAAGGTCCCATATTAATGTTAGTTGTACCTCAAAACAACACCCATAGTAGTTTTTTTTTCTGTCATGCGTGCATTTATTAGCTTTTAGCGCCAACAACTGCCCCCACAGATACAAGAAGAGCAAAATAATCATAAATGTCCGCAGGGTAGACTGTGAAACAGGAAATATACTGAAATATGGGATCTTTTTTGTTCACTGTAAACCTCACAATTGATCAAACTGGCTTAATAATTACTGCAGAATTTCATATACCTTTCTTTCCGTTGTTAAAAAATGGATACATTACTTTGTTACGTTTTTTTAATAAAATGCCATCGAAATATAACTGAGTAAGCAAAAGATGAGGGAACAAGCATACTCTTATCTTGTAAAATGATGTTTGCCTCATTTTTTGATACTGGCAACATTATTTAATTCAGGTGACATTTTATACACAGCAAACCCATATCCTGTGTTAAAACTTAATACATTTCACTGGTAAAACAAGCAATTTCATTTAAGTTAGTGGTTTTCAAACAGTGCTACTGTACATGTTTCCTTGGGTGACAGTCAAGACTTTTGCAATTATGTCTTCATTCTTTTTTTAATAAAAGGCAATATATTTTTTTAAACTACACTCCAGCATTTGGGCTTGTCCCCTTATAGACTTGGTTTACACCTTTATTAGCCATTTAGTCCTGGCTTTGCCCGTTTTAGCCTCGATTTAGACCTGGTTTAGTCTCTTCTAGACCTGGTGGCGCTTGAAAACCCAAATCCATGTTAAGAGGAATGAAAAGTTTGATAACCTCATCAGTTCAGACTACTGTAAGAAGATGGATATTTTTGTTTCTTGGGAACTTAATATGAAAGGACATTTCATTTACAGAGAGGGAAGTATGTAAGATGATTGACATTTTTGTCTACCGTTTTGTATGCCGTGATGCCATTGTAATAGGCTATTTGGATGGAACTATTTGTGGGGCGTAATAATATTGCTGTGAGGAGGCAACATGGGTTGTTCTGAGAAAAAGGGTGTTTGGAGATTAAAAAGGTTTTCCTGGGGAGCGATCCTTCTCCTTTTGATTCGTTCACATCCACAACCTATTTCTTACAAGTAACACTCCACAACGAATACACACAAAATCTAGTGTTACACTGCTTACACGATGATGTTGTTGATGGGAATGTGGATGAGTTTCACGAAGAATCCGATGAAACCCATGATGGCAAATCCGATTGCTGTGGCCATTGCGATTTTCTGAAATTCTGTCAAGAACAAGGTACATTTTATTTAGAGTCAATATCATTTTAGGACAATTGGATAATAATAATAATGAACTTACCTTTTCTGTCAGGCTTTGTGCATCGTTTTACAAGCCTTATTGAATCTTTGACGAATTGCCGACTGGGCTCAACAAACTGCATTACTTGATCCATTGTGATTAATTTCTGCAAAAGCAAAAAAAATAACAAAAAAACATTAACGTTATAGATCAGTGTTTTTCTCATTGACCATCACAGTTAAAGATACGGCTAAGGCAAGTGCTGACGTCGACTTTGGCATCAAGATGGCAACAAAATAAATAATCAAACATACATTTTAAAAAAGGATGTTTTTAGGAGTTTTACGTTTTTAGGAGTTTTACGTTTTCATGATCATACATCCGAACTAAAACAGATTCATCAAGTTCATCAAACACAAGACTATGACTACATCCTCATCGTTTTGGATTTAATGAAAGATTACAGGCCGACTTCTGTAAGAGAAAATAACGTATCACTAACAAGAACAACCTAAGCAAAGACTTTCAAGTTGAGTTACGTGCTTGGTCTTGTTCGAGCGTTTAATATCCACCATGAGTTAAAGAAAGTCAGTCCTTACCTGTTTTAAGAGGCTCGTTTGACGGAGAGACGGCAGAGAAGTAAAGCCACGTCGCAGCAGCAGCTCTGTTAGTACAGGAAGAGCTGACGCAGCCTTACGCCCGTTTACGGCGCGCATGCGTCAGATTCTTGCCACTGACGTAAATAAAGTGTCGGTTTTCACACTGCCATCTACCGACTGGGGTCCTGACTAGTTTGGTAGTCGATTTGGACGAGATTATGCAAAGAAACATTGAATAAAAATAAGAAATGATCATAAAAATAAATGCTTTTTTTGGACACCCAGGCATAAAACAAAACAAAAAAGAATAAACTAGAACAGCTGGATTTACTAATCTAAATGCTGATGGTTTACGACAATCAGGTAATTTCTTCAGGGCTTGAATAAAAAGAATAACAATACATACATACATACAATTTGTTTGCCATGCTTTGTTGAGATCAGGACAGCACAGCATATTTACAACGAAAATGAGCCATTGCAGAAGAAGGGCCAGTACCAACTTGGGAGGAACGTATGGGGACTCTTGGGGGTACATGAGCACTGGTATTGTGCTGGGGTATGGCAATTAATTCAGACTGAAACTGAAGGTGCAATTGATTAGTGTTTGAATAGTGTTCTTTTAGTTACATTTTACATCTTTAAGAATGTTTGTAGGATTATTTAATTGATATACACAGCAAATAAAATAAGTAAAGTAAAAAATGGCATAACACAAGTAACTTAAAGAATCACCAGTATCCGCTTCTGCATGAGACGGAAACTTAGGGGCTAAGGAATATAAAAAGTTGGGAATGACTGCCCGGGCTCCACCACATTCTTCAGCTCCTTACCGTCCCCGTGATTTAGATTAATACATAGCTTCTAAATAACACATTCTTTTAATGTTTGTTTTGTGTGGTTCTTTAAAAGGCAGCAAGCTCATTGTGAAAATATTCTAGCCGTAAAAATAAAGGTGATAAATAACATTAATAATACAAAATCAGTTTACTTACATTATATACATACTGTATAAAATAAAGACATATAGATTGTATTCATCTGTATTGGCTAATTATTTTTTTACCACACAAAATATATCAACAGCAAATACATTACTCTTAATAAGTCTGTAACTGTTAATAACAAATACAACTTTTGACATGCAAAAAGGCAATAGCTGTCAAATACTGGCAAGTTTATATGAAGCAGCATCTACAACTGATTTTACTGGCGCTTCAAAATGATCAAACTACTGAACTAAAGCTTAGCAAAAGTGCTGATAAGTGCTATTTGAATTCTGTAGACATGTATTTTGACTGTTGCTCTTCCGTTCAGTCCCACGTGATGCCGAGCAGGTTGCAGCTGATCTCCCACAGTTTCTGGGCAGACTCATCGTTGGAGGCAGCTCTGGAGCATCTTGTGGCTGCACAGTCACTGAACACACAAACAAGCCCATGTGATTTCGATTATAAGATATTTTTCATTTGTGTAGCAGCGTGAAATTAGTTTAGCCCTCATACAAAATATAATAAAAGCAGGTGAAAAAACAGTCAGCAGCTAATGAAAGCATTTTTATTGACTGTAAACCTGGAAGAGGAGCAGATTCATTAGGAGTTGTTTAAATTTCCACCTATGTAATCTCCACTTTGCTGCTTGACAGTTGTGAGATGTGCGTGTAATTAATGCACATTAAGAATCAAGATTTTAAGAAAGAATTATGAATGAGTTTAGACCACAGTTAACAGTTTAAACTTCACTAGTGCCCACTGTTATGGTTAGACAGCAAGATAAATCGGGTAGGGGTGGACAATTTTTCAAATGTTTTGATAATATTGTGTATGTTATCGAGTATGTCAATTATAATAATAATACAAAGTATACAAAAAGATCAGATTAAAAATAAAAATTAAAAAAGGGCATAAGGTGATATTTCTGCCCTTTTATGATTTCTTATACATTTCAAATGTGTACTTAAACCGATGTGTTTAAAGACACGTTTTAACACATTTCTGTAGGATTGACATAATACCATTATCAGATCCAAAAAATATAAATATATTTTTAAACTTTTTGATACCCCTAGGTACAAGATCTTTAAAAAGAGTGAACTAGGAATGTGACAAAATACCGATATATTGTGACATTTTATTTGGTGGAGACAGTATTGATCGAAATCTTTGGTGTAATTTAGGTTGTGACGGCACTACAATTTCTATTATTTGGTTTATATATTACAGTTGACATATTCACTGTTTTGATTATTTCACAGACATATTAGGCATATAGTGGTTTAACAAAGAAATATTGTTGTAAAATGTAAAATGTGATATATTTTAATAATTTTCATTGATCATCTCAGTATCACCTTAACATGATATTATCGGTATCGTGAGGCAAATATTGTGTATCGTATTGAATTGTGAGGAACCCTAGAGTAAATATGGAGACAGTAGGATTCTCCAAAATATTGCTTACCTGAAATAGCCTCCACTCTGACTCTCCAGGCCAGGCTCAACTGCACAATAAATAGTTGTTTGTGCTCCTTCCACTGTTGTCTTTGTAAATATCCTAAAGATCTTCACTGCCACCTGGATACACTGGTGCTGGTGCCTCCACAGGTCTGACTGTACCACCCCCGGGTGCAGAGAGAACACGCTCACCCCTGTGCCTAAACAAACAGGGAATAACATATCATCACACTTCTGGTGCATCAAACAAGCATGACCCTATTGGTTATATTTGCACGTTTTTCCAGTTTAGTGCCAACCTTGTAATCTTTTGGCTAATGAGCGCGCAAAGAGAACATTAGCCAACTTGCTCTGTCCATAGGCTTTCATAGTATCATAACTCCTCTCGCTGTTTATGTCATCGAGTCGAAGTCCAGTCCATGTGTGAGCCACAGAAGCCACCACGACAATCCGAGAAGGAGCAGAGCGCTTGATAAGGTCCAGGAGGAGGTAAGTCAACAGGAAGTGGCCTGGGAACAGACATTTCACATTCATCATTTCCACATGTCATACAGTAAACATAACACAACTTTAAAGGTCAAAGCGCATATTGTTCAAATTTAGTTTACATCTTCCTTATCTGATGCAGAGTACTGACAACTCCTCCTTTACAAGTGGTGCAAGCTGTCTGCTCTCCACTTCCTCACCTTCACCATCATACATCATACATGATTTGGATAAGCCCCATTGGACAGTTAAGAACTCCTTGCTACAGTGTATTGTGTTATCACTTGTCATGATACAGAAATTCCAAACTCGATTCCAATACTAAGGAAAAGGCTTGATACTCTATATTGATTTAAATACCACAACAATAATGTGTGGTTCTAGTAGAGTGCTAGGCCATTTTAAAATAGACTAGTTTTAGTATCAGTTAGTATCTGGGAATTTATTTTTTGACATCCCTAATGTGTAAATGTGCATTCAAGTCAGTAAAAGCATGTGGTCTGACTTTGGAGGTGGACATTTGACTATTTTTTTGACAATGATTAAAAGTCTTTATTTTCGGGAAAAGACACTGAACTGTTTGTTTTTAATAAGATAAAATGACAATGAAATGTAAATTGTGGTCAATCAATATGAGGAAATGATTTGTGATTATTTTTTGTCATATCCCCCAGCTTGAACTACATTGGACAATAACACAACAAGATAGTACAGACATTTTTATTTCAGAACTAACTTAAAGGAAATCCTATGTCAATTCCATGAATGCAGTAAAACAGGAAGTACTAAATGGGTCCAGGCAGGGGTCCCATATAGCTATAGGAAGTTTTAAAGTTATAGACGTCTCGCTATTGTTCTTCGGTTCCTGTTTTGTTCCAAAAAATAATACGTCAATCACAGACAGAACATTTGGTTAACCCAGGTCCAGTATTTTATACCCTTGCATGAATAAATAAAAAAATGCCAACAATAAATTTGAATATTGAGCATGTGTGGATAACAAGCTGTTCTCACTTCCATTGCAGGGACAAAAATAGCACTGCAGTCAACAGTCTCCAGCATATTCACTGACAGCTTGAAAAGCAGCACTGGTTTACTCTTTTTAGAAACTTAGAAAATGTTGGAACTTTCTCTTCTAACATTGAATACTGTTTATGCTGTTTATGTTATATCAGATTAATTGCAATTGAATTTCTCTTAATATGACTTTGTAAAAGCTTTGGAAGAGTGAAAAATCTCAAACTTACCCAAATGATTGACTCCAAGCTGCAGTTCAAAGCCATCTGCAGTCTTGGAGTAGGGACACATCATGATGCCGGCATTGTTTATGAGAATATTGACTTGTTTCTCCTCTAAAAACAAATGATGCAATATATATTAACACTGACATGCCTTACTATAGTTTGTGGGCTTTACCTTTGATGATCAGTTCAGCAAATGCTTTGATAGACTTTGTGTCGGACAGGTCCAGTTTTCTGATGATTAGATTCTCATTCCCAGTGTCTTCTACAATGTCCTGTTTGGCCTCTTCAGCCCTCTCCAAGTCTCTGCATGCCATGATGATGTGAGCACCTGCAAAAAGCATTATGGCAGGTAAATAATGGACAATCAATGTGCAATAACTTGTGCTCAAATTTGAATTCTTATTTTTCATCTTTTTTCCCTACTCGTGGTTCCCAGTGTGGGAAAGCCATTTTACGTTTTGTGATGCAACCATTTAATTGTGCTTGGAACTGGCACAAAAAAGTAACAAGTTGGCAGCTGGAGGTGGCAGAAGGGCAGGAAGTTGAGTAGGTTTTCACTATCCAGGGTTTAATGAATCGATTGTTGCTTTGACCCTATGCAGACTGTCAATTTGTCCTCAGGCAAAACTCTTCAGACATATAACACATGTCAGTATGCTAATCACAGGATGGGTCTGATTTGGGTCATTTGCAATTACCCTCTTGCAACCCCTAACCCCCCCATTGTGCGGACGGAAGTCTGAATACAAGTCACTTTGTGGGGACATGCTTCCTTTGTGTGGAAAAAGTCTCCCTGGGGTAAAAATCGTCACAAAAAGGGTTTAAAGTTTGGAAATGGGTTAACGTTGAGGTTTTTAGTTTAATGTTAATGCTAAATTAATTAAGGTTCACTTAAACCACTACACCACCGGCGAGCACTTATCAAACTTTTCAAACGCTATATCCCATTGTTCCAGCAAGACGAAGAATGCCATTACATAATCAGTCTTCTTTTACCCACAACACGACACAAGGATACCATAGAAATTGTTTCCCACGATTATAACCTAATGAAGCCTATTAGAAAGGGATGAGAGGACAACTTTCGCAGCACAAAAAAAGGAATGGTATGTATTTCCATCAATGGGTCTTTCTTTAGTGCTCTTTACAAAGGGAAACCCAAGTCGTAACACATTCCCTCAAAATGACAATTACTTCATTTGCATAGTAAAGAAACATTAACACAGGCAGAAGATCTCATTAGACATGCAGTACAAGTGCCATCCAACACAGCGGCTTAAGCCTTTTCACATAGTGCTATTCGTTAAGATCTGCCCTCAAGTTTGTTTTTGATGCCGGAAGTGCCCTTGACAAAATAAAAACTCATATTTTCACAAGACAAATGATTGCTACGATTACATTTGATTTCCCCTGGTAAGTTTCCTCACCCTGAGCAATGGAGCTGTCTAATGAATCCTCGCAAACCTAATTATGCTGTCATCATGTTATTGCAAGAACCCATTACCAAAATGTGATATAATAAGTCAACACAGAGATAGCAGTGTTATTATTTCCCTTCTAGCGATAATAAATCATTGTCTTGGTTTGATATTTGTTTATTAGATTAAGAAAAAATATGGGGGAACATAACACCTTTCCTCTCACACTACTGAACGTCACATTTTGCGTAGGAGGCCTTTGAGGTGCCGTGCTGTGTTTTTATCTGAGGACCAGTTTCTATACAAAAATAAATATTATTGACATAGACAAAATGCTGACTTTAGAGGACCTCACTTCCATGGTGAACATTAAATCAATTGCAAATTAATACAAAAGTTTCTATTTGAAGCTAAGATGGAAAACTCTTGAACTTCAAAAAGCTATGATTACCAATTACCATGATACAAATTAATCATGGTCTTGGATTCATAGTAGTTTATTATTCTTTTTTTAAATACACATTTACACCTTTATCTTTGCGCTATTGAAAGTCATATTTTGCGTGGGAGGCATTTGGGATGCCGTGCTGTGCTTTTCAGACCAACGCACACATTGAATTGCATAAACAGTTTTCATGTGCCCAGCCTTGTGTGCGTGGCCCCTGTGGCTGGGGAGGGGAGTAGAATGCACAATGCCCTCTCTGTCTGTCCCCTTGATGCTTCGTCTGTCTACCATGACCATCACTGTCATCAAATGACCCATCCAGCTTCCTGTCTATAAGCCAACACACAATGGAATATGCCAAGTGAAAAGCAAAATGTTCAGCTAAATTAAAAATAAATGTACAGTTTTTGCCAAATTGCCAAGCACCATTCTGCAAATAATAAAAACATAATTTAATTACTTTCTTTCAAAATCATTTTGACATTTTACACACCTAAAATGTTAGATTTAGATTGTTGTCATATTTCAAGGCATAAAACATATTATGTTCAACTAACAGTAAAAATAAATGCAATTCTTTTTTCAATTTAGCACCAGGATAACAATTGTTCTACACATTGCACGGACAAAACTATTCATTGATGAAAAACTTTCTCTCAAAATAATTTTTACATTTAAAATACACAGAACACAAAATGTCAATGTCATATTGATAGGGTTGCTTCATTTCAGGGCATCTGACATAAAATCTTCTATGCCATGTGCATATGTGTATACTGTTGTCACGATACTAACATTTCAGTGTCAATTACAATACTGAGGACATTTTCAACACAAAATAATAGTACTTTGTCACCTTGGGGGTTTATACTAGTCCTGGCAAAGCTCAAGATAATTCTAAAACTGTTCAGAAAAGGTCAAATTTTGTCAAGTTTTTGGAATATTTTTTAATATGGATACTTGCTCAAATGAGTATGTAAACTCGATACTAGATTTCACTATCAATAAGTATCTGAATGTACTTAACTTACTGAGTGATTGAAACAAGGAATTACTGACATGAGTTAAGCCAAGAATTCTGCTTTGTTGGAGGTCTGAAAGCAGAGGTCACGCTGTCTAGCTTTTAATCCACCCGGGCATTCAAAAGAAACTAGTAAAGAATGGGGTTCGGTGGAGAAGTTTGTGAACAAGAAGGAAGCCAGGGTGCAAAAGTCAATATCTCTGAGCTAGAAATAGATTGTTTATCTCAGCTGGAGTGACAAGCCCGTCCAATACCTCGCCTCGCCAAGTCTCTAGCAGTTTCTTTCCCGATCCCCGTGTTGGCACCTGTGATGATGACAGTCTTTCCTTCCAGCCTCTCATCAGAGGACCAGCGATTACAGCACATGCTCCTAAAATACGCAAGAAAATATTCACAAATGTAGTTGGTTTTATTTTTTTCCAAAGAAGTAATTATAGTAAACCTCAGAGGACTTTTGGTACAAGGTAAAAATAAATAAATAAATAATAAAATAATAATAATAGATAAAGTAATTTAAAAATTTAAAAATTTAAATTAATTTTTTAAATTAATAATTTAAATAATAATAACAATAATAATAATAATAACAATATTAATATTAATAAAATAATAATAATAATAATAATAATAATAATAATAATAAAATCGTCACAAATAAATATATGCTTTTGAAAAACTACCATATAAAATGCAATATAATTAACATAAAAACTCTCAATGTTTCCCATGAATTGAGGAAACTATGGTTGCCACAATTGTCTAAGTTCATCCTTCATAATAACCATAAAATACAAGCTGAAACACACAAATTGGTAAAACAAGTGAGACTTTATGAATTAAGTATCATCATAAACGTATAAGTAACTATGTTTAATTTCAAGCCAGTACTTTTTTCATCAGTAGAGGCAATAAACCACATCTATACTTCAGAAATTGTATTTAAAAAATATTAAAATGAGGATAATGGATAGGATACTGTGGGAGAAACACTGCCTCTTCCATATGATTATATTTAAATAATACAAAAATATCATACAATTTTCATTTACATAAAGAAAAAATAAGTACAATAGCCTTGCCTAAAATTTACAAATACAACGCCAGCTTTTTTGCTTTAGCACATCAGACAGGCAGCAAGTTAAAGCGCCTTAAAATTCCAGCATGCTAAACACTGGTGCCTGTCGCCTCTCCATGTTTGGTCGAGTTGGAGACTTACCTACAGATCATGGCTGCGCGTCAGTAAAAGCCACCTCTCGGGAGCAGCAGGGATCCACTTTCAGGGCACAAATGGACTCGAGAGCTCTTCTGTCCCTCTCCAACAGGGAGTTCATTAAGCGATTTTCGTCTGCCATATCTCCCCGCCCCTTTGTCATCCAAATTTGGGCTCACGGACCAATCGCGCTCTACTTTGCGCGTAATTGATCCACTTGTTTCCGGGAGAGGGACTAAATTGGCTGCGTGTTGGTTTCTTTGGGTGGACGAGCTGAACTGGCGCCAAAGTAAGACACTATAGTTCGTAATCTGATAAATGCAACAGCAGGAGATTCTTTGGCGCGGCATCTTTGTGTGTTTAGCCCGAGTCAAGATGGTTCCCCAATTTCCTTCTGCGGAAAAGGGTCATTCCAAACAAATACATGGCAACACGTCCCCATGATGTGTATGTTTATTTATTTGAAGGATTTCATAAACTTGATAGAACAAGCTTCATTCTTGCAAGCAGGATTTTTAAGCTAAACTAGTACAGATTGTTGATTATATGGTAATAATAAGGGAATTACGCACAGGATCAGAGAAAGGAGTCAAAGACCTAGCAAGAGAAATTGCCTACAAATACATAAAGGATCATACAAAATAAATATGGTGTAATTGACCAAAATAATACACTCCAGACAAGCCTGAAATTCACTTTCAAATCTCCTTTATATATCACTCTTATTCAAGTCAAGCCAAGCGTTCGCCAACATACTACATACAAGCAACAAGGTAAGTAGAGTAGGATTTGAGTATTGCTAATACAGTCCTGCTTTGTATTTTGTTTCCAGTGATCATTTTAAATGTGTGTTTATCTCCAGCGCATGCCCAGCAGGTGGCAGCTCACAGCCCACAGCTTCAGAGCAGTGGCATCGTCCTGACCAGCTCTGCAGCTTTCAGCACCGGCACAATCCCTGGAGGGGCGAGACAACCCACACATGAATAAAAACAGTGAGTACACATCCATTTAACATATATGCTGGACCCTCGGCCATGTACATAGCCTACCCTTACCTCTCTCACACTCACACGCACACACACACAAAATCATCTACAAACACACCACACACTACCAATTTTCCCTCCCCTCAACACCCCCATTCACCACCCCTTCCCTCTTGACACTCACAAAAACACTGTCTCTTTCATGTGCTCAAGGACCTTCTTTATGCAAGAATATTATACATTCATTTTGTCCATCATTTGAATAAAATACAAGTAAATGATTTTCTTCTTTTTTATAGTGAGGCAGTTTTTGTCTCATTTCATGTTTAGATAAACCATTCTTTCTCTCTCTCCTCTTTTTCATCATTATTTCGATGTTAAGAGTAGTACCTTTACAGTTACAGTTGATTTCTTTTTTTCAATATTGACCAATAAAACATTTTTATTCAATTTTATTTTGTCTTTTTGTTTAAAACGAATGAAAATGGCTCTCAATATTTCCTGAGGCTAAACACTTTTAATCAGTGCTATTTAACACAAAATATTCCTCCAAATTCTGAACGCTGCTCCAAACCACATTGCCGAAGGTTGGCTGTTGACCTCTCATAAAAGAAATGCAAATGACTGATTCTTGATCTTGTTAAAATGTGATTAATTGTATAGAAATGAATTTGGAATCCAATCATCATCTATAGGTGGAAAGTAAATAGTTACAAATGATTTTTTTTTTGGTAATGGTTCTAAATTTAAAGTCATAGAAGTTATTGTGTCCCCTTTGTTTAAATCCACAAACACACAACGACACTCCATCGCCTTTGATTGAAACTAAATATTCAGTTTCAAATACATTTTTTACACTGTTTGACATTTGACATTGTCTTGTATAAAAGTGCTTGTATAAAATGTAGTAAAAATTTAACTACTACTACTATATATATTTTTTGCCATTTTAGTGTTTTAAGATCAGTGATAAATACTATTAATACTAGCTTTTTACCTCTGCGTCTGCCAATGTACCCTACATTTACTTTTCTGAGGATATTTCAGTTTATTCCGAATGGGGAATGGATAGAGTACACTGGCTTGTTGCTTGTGGAACTGTTGGTGGTTATGACCCAGCCCAGTGTTTAGTATGTGCCTGGTGTTCAAAATTGTAAATGGCTCTGCTCCTGGCTGTTTTTGTGGCAGATTTGTGGGTTTTGGCACGCCAAACTCAGTACGATCCACAAGAATTGCATCTCCTTATGACTCCTTTTCGTCACTCTGCTTAAGCTTTCAGCTTTCTCAGTGAAGGCCTCGACACAGTGGAATATTCTTTCTGACGTCACAAAGACATGTGTTACAATCCAAGGCTTTAAAACTGAACTAAGAAAGCACCTCAAGAGAGTGTAGATTTGATTGTGTGTGTAAATAGTACATGTGCTTGCGTGTACTTTCTGTGTTCAACATTGTCATGTCTGTGTATTGTCAAATGTTTTTGGGTTGTTCTTTTCCCTGCCAGGGGACTGCAGATGTAAATGAACCTAGAAGACTAGAACTCTGGTACAAGCATCAAATGGCAACATTTATGTTCTAATTGTACCTAGACCTCTTTTCACTCACTTGTAATATCCCCCGTTGACCATCTGACTCTCAGGGTTACAGATGCAGTAGATGATAGTGAGGGCGCCGTCAGCGGGAGACTTGATCAGAAAATTTAAAGTCTTGAATATGTCCGCAAGCGGGCGCCACACATGTCTGGTGATTTCAGTGTTGACTACTCCAGGGTCCACTGAGTAAACCGCCACGCCAAAAGCTGAGGAAATACTTGGTTACATAATATTTAAGATTGTTCTTAGTAGTTAAGTAATTCTAACCGATCCACGTTTTGAAGGAATAGAGAAGACAACAGTTTAGTTTACAAACACACATTCATATTTTCCTCAGAGCATTCGTGGTTAAGCCATGGGACTGTCACACTGGCAAAACGTTTAGATCCTTTTTCTACGTACACGCACAAAGTTAGTCATGTAGTACTTCATGCTTGTTTCTCACCCTCCATCCTTTTGGCCAACTCCCTGGTAAAAAGGACGTTGGCCAGCTTGCTCTGTGCGTAGGCTTTGACGGGGTGGTAGTCCTTCTCTCCACCCAGGTTGTCAAACTGGATCTTGCCCATGGCGTGAGCGGCCGATGAGACATTAATGACTCGAGACGGGGCTGAGTGCTTCAGCATATCCAGTAACAGGAACGTCAGGAAGAAATGACCTAAGATTGGGAGGAAATAGATAATAAAACACGTTCGTACGCCTATTGCATTCAACAGACATGGGCCATTTAGGGATAAAAAATGTTATGCTGTACCAATTTATATTTACAAAATCTTAATAAAGCATGAACAAAGACTTAATTCATAATTGACAAGTAGTTTATTAAGCATGATTCAGGCTCAGTAACTAATTAGTTAAGGGGTCAGAAGTTAGGGTTAGGGTTTTTATTAAGTAGTTACTAAGCCTGAATCATGCTTAATAAACAATTTGTTCATTATGAACTATGTCTTTATGCTTTATTAGGATGATCGAAAGTGTAGTTATTACCTCCTTTTCTTATAATTCTGGTTTAGATTTTTCATTTTAATTAAGATACGTTCAACGATATTTGGACAATTTGAGTCACATGCAAAAGGGTGTGGACTATTCTTTTTGGGATTATCCAGAAAACATTATTCCAATTAAATATTTTTGATCTATCAGAAATGTAATGTAAATGTCTTGTTCTTGTTATGAATAGACTACATCAGGGCTTTTCAACATAAGGCCCGGGGGCCAAATCAGGCCCTCCAAGTGATGAATTCGGCCCTCGACCCATCTTCAAAATATAAAACCATGGTTTAATCCTGGGTTAGGGCTAGTTTAGACCTGGTTTGTTCTTCATTTTAATCCTTGTTTAATACTTCTTTAGACCTGTTTTGATTTTGGGTAAGTTCTGGTTGGTACTTTAGCCCTAGTTTAATTCTAGTTCAGTACTGGATGGGCAACATATTATTATTATTATTATTATTATTATTATTATTATTATTATTATTAAGAGTTATTATTATGAGTTATTTTATTGCATTCACTCAATTTATTGAAACAGTGTTGGGGATATTTTGTGCGACCCAAAATGCTGTTACAGTGACATGTTGTGCACATCCGGCCAAGAGGCCTTGGCCCTCAGAAAAATCTGGCCCGGATGAAAATTAAGTTTAATAGCCCTGGACTTCACACAAAAGAGCAACTTTTTAAAAATTGATAATATTCTTGATAAAATAACTATAACTATAACTATATAACAATATTCCGGCAACCTCATTAGACTTTGTAGTGTCAAAGCAAGCTCATTTCTTTACATCTTACCTAGATGATTGACTCCAAACTGCATTTCATATCCATCCGCTGTCTTTGCGTAAGGGCACATAGCAACTCCTGCGTTGTTAACCAGGTAGTGGAGGCTTTTCTCAGCTGAGGAAAAAGTACAAGTCACAAGTCATTTTAGGCAATACCTTCTAATGGGAGTTACTTCATCCACCTACTGTCATAGACATTTTCGGCAAACTGACAAATGGATTTGGTGTCAGCCAGATCCAGTTGCCTGGCGACTACCTTGGCTCCTCTCACAGCTCTCAGGATGTCACGGGCAGCTTGCTCTCCTTTGGCCATGTCTCTGCACGCCATAATCACCCTGGCTCCTGTACTTATTACTGTTAGTATGGCTGTTTAATACTGCGGCTTTAATCTACTGCTCTTAAACTTGCCTCTGCTGGCGAGGTCTTTGGCTGTCTCTTTGCCAATGCCCGTGTTGGCCCCAGTCACAATGGCTGTTTTTCCATCCAGACGCACATCTGAAGACCATTTAGGCACAAACAGAGCCCTGAAAGAAAAGCAAATTGAAAAGCGAAAAGGAAATGTTACAAATTCCATTATGTGTTATAACACCAATGCTATTAATTAAAATAAATAACTTTGTTCAAGTTGTAGTTGGTTTAGCAGTTAGAAACATATTGTTACTTAATAACATGCTGAGACAAACCTGAGCACTTCCATCTCTCTTTGTGGGGACATAGAGCTGCAGTATCCTTGGCCGGGTGTGTCTGTCTAAAGACTAAAGCTGATGGCTCAAGCTGAGCAGATAGCACAGAAGAATTACAGAGACTTCATTGACTTCAGTATGTAATGAACCGGGACAGTTAGCAGGAAACTTTTGACACAAGCTCTTCTCTGTTTTAATCATGTAAATGTGACAAATGAATTACAGCGGCGTTTTGAGAGTGCCCCTTGTAATCTTTGAAAGGAAGCTTTTATGTACACTATGACCCAGAGCAATTAGAGAAGCATCTGAATCAATATACAGTAGTTTCCATGTACGTTCAGGCAGACATGTGATAGTGGGTACATTTCAGGATGCAATGAAGAGGGCTGGAAATCACACTGGGTTGCTCTGGGCTGTGGTGACTAAAATGAGAAAGACCCATTAATCATTCGTTTTTTTTATTTATATTATTTATTTATTTATTTAATTAATACATTTTTACACAATACGTATTTTGTAATGTGACCCTTTAACCAGTACCAGTCTTTTATAAATAGAGCAAAATGTACATATAACGACGTATTAAGTTCAGTTACACGGTGCAGTGCAGAAGTGCCGAGGCTGAAACTCAAACCCCGTGACCACAGGTGAGCCGAGTGTAAGGTTATCTTCTCTACAGTGACTTTTTGGTGCTTTCCAGTGGTAACCTTAATTTCTCTGTTTATTTAGCTGTCTATGTAAATGTAATCCCGCATTCATCCAGGAGTGTTTCATGGTAACAAAGGTTTCAACGGTTGTCATCTGGAATAGGTTTTTATGCTAAAGATGTTTTGATTCATAGCCAAGACTTATAGAGACATCTTTGAAACCTTTGTTGCAACTGTTTTATGGTAGTTAAATACAAACACACATACACATTGTTTCTTCTCATTACAGATGTGTCTTTTTGGTCACTAGAGGGTGCACTTTAGCAACATTCTGCTAGTTTTCAGCACAATTTAGTAATACTTCTACAAATTAAAAATGTTACCCTGGTTCTGTTCTGTGTGGGGCAGGTCTCATGTAAACCATGTGAAAGCCAGTCATAACTTCCTGTTTTCAAATGCCAGACACACACACACAGACACACACACGCAAACACACACACACACACACACACTCACATACACAGGTCTAAACAGTGGAGCCGCAGCAGGCTGACAGGGCAGAGCTGCTCCTCTCATGTGGTGAATGTGACTCTGCTTGGATTAGCTTCTCCTCACAGCTGCGCTCCATCCACAACATGATGAAAGGCCTCACGTCTGTCAGCACCAGGCCAACGACAGAGCCACATGTGTCATTAGCACAGCTTCACTAAATTATAGATCTTCTTGTGGCAATAAATGACCCTGTCATTATCATTTGTCTGTCTTAAAATAGGAAAGTTGACAGGAAGCAGATTGTCAGCTATCAGCAAAGAAAACACCAAACACAAGTCTTTTTTTCATTCATTTACTCCAGAAAGATTGATATGTACAAGATTTCTGTGTCTAAAATAGTACCACCTCTCATTATTGCCTCACAATTACATGATATGTCTTATATGTCTGGAAATATATACAACAAATATGTCTAGAAATATATACAACAAATATCACAAATGAAATTACTGTGAGAGATTATATATATTATATTATATTATATATATATATTATATATATATAGATATATATATATATATATATATATATAGATATATATATATATATAATATATATATATTATATATATAGATATATAGAATTATATATATATATATATATATATATATATATATATATATAGATATAATATATATATATATATATATAGATAGATATATAGATATAATATATTATATATATCTCATAACTCCACATTTTAAAATTGTCTTCATTTAAGTTGAAAAGCACATAAAATATCAATTAAACAAAACAAACCAGTAGTAAAATAGCTTATCAAATGCATAGCATTTCGGACTCAAAAACTGCACTTTAAGTACAATAAGAAGTAAGTGTTCCACAAACATGAAAGATGTATGCTATGAAACCATGTATTGACTCTTAAACTTGAACTTTTTTGACCCTGAAATCCAACAAAGTTTCATTTAAGATGAACATTCCCTCTTTGGTCCAAAAGTAGAGAAAACAATTATACAATATTTTTCTTCTATGTGGATTTCAAAAATACACGCCACATTTCCACACAGTGGATCTGAACAGAAAACCTGATAGCTGTATGGTCTAAAGCCAGGTACATTTTTTCACTTCGTATTAAGACCTGCAATAATTTCCCCACTTAGTTCTGCAGCAAAATTCCCCATTGGAAATGGGGATTTCCATATAAAAAAAAATCTATAATACACCTGAAGTGTGACATATTGTCCAGGTCATAATGAGAAGACCTCCACACACTTAAAACTACATTGATATGGTTTGAAATCTGAGGTGATCATTTTGTCCCTTTTCTCTTCTCTGGCGCTCGTTCATCCATCATTTCCTGGACTGGCAGAGTCTGCTCCCGCAAAGTGCTATGGGTAATTGAGTCCTGTGTTGAGCTGCTCTGGAAAAACATATCCGTCTCACTGGCTTGTTCCTGCACAGGGCTCCCGAAGGCGTCGTCTGGTCCCGCCTCCTCTTTGCCGAGAGACGTTTGACTGACATAAACCACAATGACATCACCGCTGAAGTTCATCACCTGGCCACTGGAGATGAAAGTGGTGTTGTGGTTTCCAGACACTTGACCTGCACGAGATATAAAGGTATTGATAGTTAGCCAGCACACACAACTTCAGTGGGTAAGTGAAAGTCATCACACATTCTAGAATGGATGTGTGCAGATTAGGTAGCAATACATACTTTTCTGTACCCAACACAATGAGTTGTTGGGTCTTATCCCATCTGACCAACACACAGTGGGATGAATGACCAGAATGACCTCAGAAAATCCAGAAAATCATATCCTTTTTCACTTATTGTTTTAGTAACATACACTTAAAGCGTGAGAAAAGTGAGAGCTTCAATAACAAGGCTTTTTCCAAAGTCTTAACATTTATAGACTGACTAAATAATGAGGAAAATATGTTGATGTCTGAAAAACAAAGCAGTATAAAGTAATATTCAAAACTTTACAACTACCCATGAATATACAGTTTTGGCACCGAATGTGAATGAGTAAATCCCTGTTTGACCCAATAGACTCCTGATTTGTCCACTTCCCGTCTGATATTCATTGAAAAAAACAGGTCGACCTGGTGACTCAGAGCTCACGTCTGTCTACTGGCCTAAATACACTCACACAGTATATTACACATGGAGGCGCAGTAAAGGTAAACAGCCCCTAGACCTACAAAGTCATAAAGGCAAACAAGCTCACACTCTGAGATTCTGTCCGCGCTTCCTGTGTAAAGAGCGTTTCCAGGAATGGCACTGGACTGAGGGCGAGATGAAGAAAAAATATGACATTCACCACAACTTTGAAAACAGATCTTCTTGGAATCTGCTTGGGCTCTCGCTGTTTATTCTTTCTTAATGCCAAGTTGATTTTCTGAAGGCATAACAATAGCAAGACTGACCATTGTTGAAAACTGTGGAAGCTTTCTCCTCTGCAATTCACTTTTTTAAAAAAAACTGAAAATCTGTTGCACTCTAATTGGATTCACATCTGTCCTCATGTTATGCTCAAGTCTTTTTACTTCTGGCTGTGTTTAGTTGCACATTCTATTTTTAGCTTTCTGTGCAATTAATTTTTTCAGTGAACAAAAGATAAATAAGCACATTGTCTGAAGCATAAACATTACTTCAATTTAAATTGTTTATATTTTTTAGTTTAGTGATGAACATAGTAGTGGTAATTCTTGTAGCACTCGTTGTCGGAGTGGTGCTACGTGTGGTACTTTTAAACGTTTCTACTTGTATGGAAAAGTTCCACAGTATGGCTAAAAACTAAAAAAAATCTCCAACCAGGCCAGGTTACAGGTCAGGGGTCTCATTTATAAAACTTTACGTAGAATTATTACTAAAAGTGTACATACAGACACATTTCTACGAACATCCTAGAACATCTCATTTCTTTTTTGAGGGTTTTTGGACTCGATTGCTAATTTAATGTAAAGCTGTCTTTTTTTTTTATAGATCACGGAAAGTCATGCTTTATAAATGAGAGTCCAGATTTGTGGAGAGGTGACCCTGTTCACCGTAAGAATGCATGTTTTTCTAGCTATTTCTTTTGCAATAAAAATACATGTGATTGAATAAATGAGACCTTTGACAGTCGCTTTACCGTGAGCGGGAAGCCCTTTTAATCATCTCCAAATACTGTGTGATGGGAAACACTGCCTATTTTAGAATGCGTAATTGGAGCGACCAGTCATCAGCAAGAGTTTAAAAAAGACCTTCACAGGTTTGCGTGTTTGTGTTGGGAGGGCAAGACGTTTAAAACATATTACTCAAGAAAGGCACATCTTGATCTCATTCGAATTGTGGTCAGTTTGCACAACCCTCCGAAGCCTTGGGTAAATAGCCACAGTCACACACTTTGGCATACACAGAAAAATGTAGAATAAAGACTTGCTATGGCTGCATTTATACAGTATACAGTAAGTAACACACAAGTATCTTCTCCTCTTGTGTGGTCTTCTGAAACTTGTGGTCAAACTATGCCAACATTGTTCTTGGAAAAGCAATTGGAACTTATTGTCCTGCTAAAATCAATCCTGTTACCCCAATTTTGGGAGATAATTTTGGTTGTACAACTGATCAGAACAATATAATACACATAAATGCGTCCCAGACATGTATTTTTTCCTTGGCAGCAAAAAGAGGCTACAGTGGGAATAGTCTGTGACCGTAAAACTTTCCATCAAAACCAAAAGAAAATTCCTTGTGTTATTCTGGGTGAAAAGAACCACCTACTTTGTGGAAATGAGATACTGGATACGAAATGCTTTATCCCAAATGATGCATGTGAGGCTGCCAGAGTGGTGAGTGCCTACACAAATGTTTGACACTGATTACAATGACAAATTTAAGTGTATTGTGTAACTTTCTGAATCATAAACAGTTCTGTGTGGTAATTAGACTTTTCCTTTTGTAATCTTTGTTGGCGTTAAATACATGGTGGCTGAAATAGGTAGGAGGATGTGAGTTAGATCTTCAAGTCAAGTGCCTTTGATCTCTCTGTGGAGCCGCCATATCTTTCCCACGGTACAGATGCGTTCTCTCCCACTCACCACCAGCCATGTGCGAGGAGTTATGATCAATCTAAATGGACCCAAATGAATTCGGTTGTTGGCAGGGTGTTCCACTCCTAAAGCCAATAGTTGCGAGGCTAGTTTCCACCCACTTGTTTCTTAAATATTGTATGAACAAGCAGAAAAACATCAATGTAGTAGAGTGCATTGTTCAAGAAAGGACATGCATTTGTGTGAGGGTGAGTGTCAGTTAGGGCCATGCAACTAATCCAGTCTTAATTGAAACGCAACAAAATAATTAAATACAATGCAGTTAATATGGAAATGTGCCTCAGATTAGTTTGTACTGAAAAAAGTTGGTGTCGAGGTCACAAAGGTTAAGCATGTACATTTTCACTATTCATTGTGTTAAATAGCATTGATTGAAAGTATGTCTCGTTTTTGCTTTGGAAGTTTGAAAGCCCTATATTTCTTTGTAATAAGAAAAAAATGATCAATAATCAGCCTTGTTTTTTGCCCACCCCAGTGTCAAGAGTTGAATGATTCCTTGATGTAAGGTGCCCATGGCAGTAGAAATAGTGTGTATAAAATATATATATATTTAGATTTACTCCCTATCTTTTCCCTGCTAACCCACCTGAGGTATTGGTTGGCTCTACCAGCTGACTTTGGAGACTCTCTGGAGGACACTCTAGCTCGCAGTCTCCAGACGAGAGCTTGTTTGGCCCCGTCTCCTCACAGAACGGACCCAGGCTCGAGCCCTCGGGCGGTTTGTCTTGATAGAGGTCTCCCACAAAAGAAGAGGTCATCAGCGGGCCGACTGAGCTCACTGCTGACGATACACTGTGGTTATTGTCTATGGAAGGAGCGTCTACGCATTTCAGTTTGCACGGCCCTTCCAGTAATAAGCTTTCCATTTTTAAGTCAATTTTAGTTTCAGCTTTGGACAAGGGCAGACAGCGTTCAGGGGATGGGTTAGAGGATGAAAGGGAGACAAGTGATACAAGTCCGGTCACAAAGTCTCTGTCAGTTTCTCTCTTTCGCTCCTCGCCATCTGAACCTCCACAGCAGCACGTCCCTATAGTGCCAGGATCCACGGCCTGGCTGCAGTCCTCATTCTCTCCCACCTCCAGCGGCTCTTGAACAGAAGACACACAGCCACAAGAGGCTGTAGGTGCACTGACCATCTCCCCCTCATCCTCCGATACCTCCTCCGGCTCTCCAGACCCCTCGCTCAGGTCTACAGAATGTGTCTTTTCCCGAGACGCTTCCCTCTCCATCACCTGGAGTGTGAGAGGGAGTGGGTCTTTCGCAGGGAAAGCGGTGGGGAAGCGGTGCAGCGGTTCTTCGGTTGGGGTGAGGGGGAATTGACAGACGAGTTTGGTGGTTTCACATGGCGTGCATTTGGGTAGTCCTCCCGTCACTCCGCTGTGGTAGAGAGGGGCCAAGGTCTCCTACAATGACGCAGAAAGTTGTGTTTGGTTGAATGTGGATCTAAAAGTAAAAACTTATTTTGTTTATCAACTCCAATAGTTTCAATCAACCTGAATAATTGTGTCAGTAAGTGAATCTGGGGTAAAAGTTTTGGTCAGGTAAAATGTTGCTAAGAACTTTTATTTTATGTGTTTTGAGTCCACTTTATGCACAGTTGTTCATTATCAGATAATGTTCTTGTACTTTGCATTGGACTGTTAACATTAACATTATATGTTTATTAACTCCTATTGTCACAATCAAATAAATAAAATCATAAAATGATAGTTTTAACAAAAATAAATAAATACAAATAAAATAATAATACATAAATAACAATTTATTACATTGGAAAAATAATCGCTTCTTGTCTTCCTAAAATGGTTTGCTTTATAACATGTGCTTGTAGATTTAGCTTAGAACTTTAATACATTTTGCGATTTTGAGTGTAAAAAGTACATTTTACCAGACTGTACAGGACTGTATTAACCATTATTCGACAAATTTGATACATTCATACATTTAAAGTCATATATTCCTTACTTGCTGGATCCGTGTTCTCTTCAAATTTTGGACGCAGGATCGCAGATTTACTGAACACAAGAAAACAGATGCAGCTTATTAAACAATTTAACAAACGCTCATAATGCTCAAATTTGCTTTTTTCATATTTAAAAGCCGTACCTGAGATTAGCTTCA
Organism: Chaenogobius annularis; assembly: GCA_015082035.1. Taxonomy (NCBI): domain Eukaryota; kingdom Metazoa; phylum Chordata; class Actinopteri; order Gobiiformes; family Gobiidae; genus Chaenogobius; species Chaenogobius annularis. The sequence continues at coordinate 181,002 of BJKM01000240.1, read as the reverse complement.
TCTTGTCTTTGTAGCAGAAGAGCAGGAGGATGAGGAGGCAGAGAACAGTGATGACAGACAACACTGAAACTATTACCCAAGAAGGAGCAGCACCTGTGAGACATTCACGTGTTTTTACTCTCAGCCAAATACAAAATTAAGTTTGCCATAAATTTCAAATGCTTTTTAATGGTCTCTATGAAAGTGTTACATGTCTGGCAGGTCTATAATTATTCTCTGATGAATGTGTGTTTTTATTTATTTTGTTTGTTGCTAGGGTTTTGCAGATAGACTTACTAGACACAGGTGGTCCACACACTGCATCAGCTTCAGCAGTACCAGCCTGGATCTCTGTCCTGCTCAGAGCCTTACAACTGCAAAGAGGAACAGAAGACGTTATTCTGTAGGAAAGAGGTTTGGGCTCAAATCTGGTTCAGGTACATCGTCTGGAAATGTGTCCCTTGCATTTCCCCTTATCCTGCAATGCAGTGGGGACAGCCTGACTGTGCTCCTGACTGGGATTTTTCTGAAAAGTATTACGATTGGATTTGCGATTTTTTTTCTTTTAATAATCGGATTCTGTTCAAATTTCACATTTTAAATGCGTCCAGGAGATTTGACGAAAAGACAAATAGGCTTTTGAACAACATTCAGACATTCAGAACATGCTTGTCCAGATCGAAACTACAGGGTTAGCACTTTTTTGCAGATGCAGGATGAGACCATCTTTTTTGTGGTTTGTGGAGAAAATCATGGTACTACAAAAATTGGAGCCTTTGCGAATTGCTAATTGCATTGATTCAAATTGCGATTTTTGATTCGATTTTGATTACTCTTGCAGCCCTAAATCACAATAAACTCTAAATCTAAACCTGCTTACCCTGTTGTTTAGATCTCTACAAACATTTGAAATGTGTTGTAATTCTATTTTAGCAGTTAGTTCACATTTCAATCATCCCTCAAAAGATCTGAATTGTGATTTTACAACATAAAATACAGATTTAAATTTTTTCCAAAATTGTGCAGCCCTAGATCCTGGTCCCAAAAGGAAGTCATGCCGGCTAATATTGCAAGTTTGTGGAAAACTAGACTAGTGACAGTAAACAGTGTTTATCATGCCTTTGTTTCCTCCTCATCGGATAAACAGCAGTAAACAGGCACAGATGTGGAAGAGAGCGTTTCTCTGTCATTGATCACAGCCACAGATCCGGAGTCTGAGGCTGGACCCGTGTTCCAGGGGAAGTGGTGTGCAAGTTAGTCACAACAGAGCACAACCCGCTGACGTAAAAGGCAAAAAGCATTTGTCCACAGTACGCAAATAAGCCCTTGGTGTATTATCTGAAAATAGGCTTCAGCTCATTTGGTTATTATCCTAGGAAGGTGGTTGATTATGAGGTGCTCTTACTTTGTCCATGGCTTGCACGGATCAGCACTGTCTGCATTGGAGAAGAATCCTTTCTTACAGGGAAGGCATGTCTTCCTTCCCTCAATGGTTTCTGAAATGTAAATGAGTTTGATTTAAACTGCTTTATTTCTACACACTTATAGGATTTCTAGTGTGGTTGTCTTATCTTACCCAGTCCATTCCCAGGGGCGCAGGTGGGGATCCTCTCACAGTACTCACAGTTGATTGGAGAACATCTAAAGTTGGGACGACAGGGGCAGGGTTCTTCTGCGAGCAGGTTTTGAGGCCTTGGTACAAACCCTTTGCCTGGTGGTAAAATTCAATATGAAAGGACTTCTTATAAAAATCAGATTTTGGATGTTTGATATCTTTGTTCCATCTGTGGTGCTGACCTGGGTCACAATACTTCTGTGGGGTACAGCTTTTCTTTGTGGTCCAACCAGACTGGTATTCATCAGCATTACATTCGACACATACAGTTTCTTTTGTCTCAGTGCACTCAGCAAACAGGCGCTTACCTGATGGGAAAAGTTACAACATTAGTATAATTGTGAAACTCATATGTCATAGTGTCAATCAAAACAAAATGAGACACAGCATGCCCACATAAGGACATGAGTTTTGCTATGTATTCTTTGTCAATTCTTTGTCAATTGTTGCTTAATACTGTCAATAGTCTATTTTTGCGGTTCAACTTCCTTATATCTTTATCAGCATATGTAGTTGTAGTCTGTGTGTAATGCTTGTGGCAAAATGTCAACACGATGTGTGTCATATTTATGGAGTGAATGCATTTTGAACTTTTACCTGGTCCGCACTTGTTGCAGCATCTGGAGTCTGTTAGATATTGGTCATTCTTACACGTTGGTTTGGAGTGGCCCATCTGGATTGACAAGAGAAAATAGCAATGTGAGACAGTCAATGGTATTTAACCACAATAATGATTAATATTTTAAATAAACCAAGAGAGGTACAACGAGGTGAGCTGTGCGATGGAGTCTCTGAACTGTTAGTGAGCTCTTGCCACATGAGCTGAGTTAGCTAACCTTTATGTTATGATAAAACTACGCCAAAGCCACAGAAGCTAAATATACATATAGAAAATACTGACCCACTGCTTTTTCACATGTGTTTCTATCAATCTCTAAATTTCGCATAGACTGCATCACTTTTTCACAATCTGAATTTGTACAATCCAGTACTAAGTAGAATTGCAAATTGAGTGACGGAAACTAAGCAAATAATCGGTGCATTTATGATTTAGTCTTCACGTTTTTCTTTTTACAGCCAACCAAAAAGCGTGACGTAATTACATAAACACTTTTATGACTTTCCACCTCTGTAGCTTAATTGTGAATCCTGTGTTGCTTTAACTATATTTGCACAATTTTCTCACAATATCACAACTGCAGCTCTGTCTTTTAATTAGCCTCATTTAATTTTACAGCAAACCACGCTCAGTATAAGAGCAGAGGGATAACGATGCAGCTCTCAGCCACAGCACAATGAGAACCATGTGTTTGCAAAGTGACAAAACAACACAACAACAACAACCGTTTTTAAACAGAACGAAGTGGTCGAGTGTCTAAGTGGACAAGAGTTCACAGGAAGCCAAAGGAATGCTGGGAATTGTAGTTTTTGACCACCAGATCTAAACACTCTGTCCCGGTTATGCACGTCAGTATATTTTTCATCACTAAATATATAAGGAGCGATCCACCCTTTATGATTATAGGCTTACACAGTTTTAAGATAGAACTTCTGACCTCAGTTTAAAAACGAGAATTCAAATGATGATTGTGATGAAAGATAGAGAGAAAGAAGATCCAAACTAAGGTTAAGGAATACAACATGTGTCACAATAATGTTATGCAAATGTAATGTGTGTAATTAGTAGTAAAGGGGGACACAGTCACTCTAGAGACCCCCTAGTGACTGAATGTGAGAATGAGGCTGTAATGTAAAGGATTTTATTGTTATTGAATGATTTCTGAACATCAAACATAAAAAATGATTCATTTAAATAATCAGTATTATACTTCTGCCCATTCAATTAGTCAAAGTATTTCTGATTTTTGGTTATGTTTGCATAATATGGGAACAAAGATAAACAAAAGAATTATCATTTTATAAGTAAAATCAAATTCAATTTTGACATAGCATGATTCCATTTATTTTAATGGTTTCATTTACAATTCAGTCATAGCATGTCTTTTGTGAATGAGTTAGCCTTCACACAAATGCAGAATTTCCAAATATCTGTTCTTTCATTAGTGCTAATATTGTCTACGCTTTTTTGTGTTGCTTATGTGCAGCTTCACATATCCTATCGAACAGGAATCTGATGCTGAATACATTCCTCTCTATGTCAGGGTACACCATGTTTTGCATAACTGCCACATCTACTGGTGCCAAGTCGAGAAGAGCAGCACTGTTCCTCACAGCCCTCCAGGGATTTCAGTGATTATTTGTGATAAGCTCTCAAAAAAAAACTACAAAAAAAACTATTGCACAACAACTGCATCTTTGTGTGATGTGTGCATGTGTGGTTTATTGGCAGCGACTACACAGTTTGATACAAAACAAGACATCTAAGAGCTTATAGAGCATGCACAGATGTCCATAAAGCACTGGCCCTATCTCGCAATTTAGGGTTCAAAGCCAAGTTGAGTTTTATGCTTATTCTTTTGCACCACTAAAACATAATATTGTACCTGGTCTATGACTTACCTTTCAAATTACATAACAAAAATACAAAATAGAAAACATGTGTTGACTTGTTAAAGGTGCACTAAGTGACTTTTCTGGTGAAGGGTCATCTGCTTGTCTCCATGGAGATTATATATATCCTCATCCTTGAAGTCTCTGCACAGCTCACAGTGAGAGGAAAGTTTTGCTTCTATTCAAATTAAAGATCACATTGACAGAAATGCAATCATAATATCAACATAATGTAGATTGTTTTAGCCTATATTTGATACATGCATTAAGTCTGTCATGTGTTATATTTAGAGAGCAATAATCTTATAATCTTTACTATTTGTTTTGGATGAACTCATATGGCAGTACTTTTTTTGTTTTACTTAATGGAAGATGAAAAGTCCTGTATTATTAGAATGAGCTTGGCATTTCCTCTCCAAATAAACCTTAAAGCATATTCTTGGCTTCCAAGTTCCTGTTTGTATGTGATATTTGAATTGTTAATTGCTATGGAGACGGTGCAAGGTTTTCATTACTCTGAAACGCAGGGATTGCTTTGCCTGGAATATTCCACAATATGATATGAAACTTGGATGGAAGTTTTCAAGGTACTGCAATTAAAGCTGCTGTAATTCAATAGATGCAAGATGAATATAGTTTACGGAATACTGCGGAACATTCCAGTCAAAGCAATAACATCTCCATGGAGACAAGCAGATGGCATACGCTCCAATTGAAAAGTTACATAGAGCCTTTAACAGTATAGCATCTTTGTTTTCTTACACAATCAACACGCAGATGAAAGCTGGATTGACACAATGGCTTTGAATTCATGTAACATAAAACATTAGTAATGACGATTGTGGTCCAAGTAATACAGGAAGCACTTGAGACAGACATGCAAGTCAATTTAACAAATCCTAATTCATTCACGATTCGCTGACTTTTACTATCCCGGACATCTTGAAGTCATCTGCTGTTGCCTAATGTCACACAGACAGCTAGAAATGAATTTGGAGCAAACTGGAGCGTGGTGGTTGGATGAAAACATGAAGGGGAATTCTTTCAGGGATGTTCTGAGTCAGAAAAGGCACGACCACTTCGAGAGAGCGAGAGCAAAGAGTCTGCAATGTCATCTGGAAATGGACACGTAATCCCTTGGAAGCATTCACTTGTTTTCTGGCTGTAATTGTTTAGTAATAACAAATTGATTGCTAATGACGGACTGGAATTGACTTGGTTTAGTAATCCCAATTTTGATGTGATGTGTATCCAAGTTTGAACGCACCATAAATGTCTAGTGGACCTGGTTTTGTTGTGGTTTTGATTCAGATTTGGTTTAAATCTGGTTTTAGCTCTGGCTAATCTCTCATTTAGTCCTGGTTTAGACCATGATGAGACCAGTTTTATCCCTGTTTTTGTCCTAGAGTTTTAAATCCTGGTTTAGTCTAAGTTAAGACTAATTCTAGCCTGGTTTAGGTCCCAGTTTTTAGTCATATTTTTTGGGAAGTTCAAGAATCAGAGGTGCAATTGTGAGCCATAACTAAAACGCCTTATGGTAACAAGGCTGAGCAAACAGGCAGTGATGGATGCCTGGTGCCCAGCAGTCCCACCACCACAACCACAACTTGTAAACGGCTCCACCTGGACAGAGTTAGCTCCTGGGGATAAACAACATTACAGACAATAACAAGTCATGGACCATTCACTTTTCCCTTTCAAATAAAATCCATATCGGCTACACAAATAACAATAACTAATGTGTACCGAGACAGACTGTGTCAATAACTCCAGTTTTGTGTTTTGTTTTGGGTTTTCAGAGTGTCACTTTAGGTAAACTATCAGAGGTGCTTGATGGGACATTTGGACATCACTGGTTCCCAATTGGGAGTGTTGCAATGTTGGTGGTTAAAAGAGGAAAATCACATCTTCTGTGGCTCTGAAAGGTCAACTCAACCCAAACTAAACTAGTTTGCCCTCCTCGCATCTCACTTTGACCACTGCACACACATAAACTGACATACACCGGTGTTGTTTAAAAACACTTTTGGCATTCTAAAGTAATGCAGCTCCTAATATCTAAAGCAATTTCAATGAAATATCCAGTTTCAGCACTCATTGTACCAGTTCTAAATCTGCATAATACACTATATGCTTCATTTTGGAGAGAAAAGGAAAGAAAATGCAATTTTAAATGTAGTTGTATATTTAATAACAACAAGTAAAAACTTGTGCATACCTTGGCAGTCAATAGCAGAAGTAGGCAGACTATCCATCCTCTGAAAATCCAACTTGTGAACAACTTCATCTTTGCAATTTACGCAATCACACCAATATTACACTAAGCCGGAGTGTGATTTTCTCCCATATACTTCTCTAAATCACTTCTTCTGACTTCCACACCATCTCATTGTGTTACAGGCTCCTCTGTCGCAGGACGCCCCACCTCGACTGTGTGTTCATCTCCCCTCGGCTCTCACCCACGCGTGTGTGAAGGAGCAGCGTGCAACAGCTTGTAAATCTGACTGAAGAGTGAAGAGGGAGGGCCGGGCTCCTCCCACGGTTCAGCCCCCCTGTTGGCTGTGCGCTTTAGTAGTCACCTATGATGACGTGCAGTGCAATCCGATATAGCGCTGCAGGAGTTTGGGCCAGGTGTGAAAATACTGTCAACTAATGTTGCTTTCAAACGCCATTGAAGTCGTATTTCTGTGGAGATTCTTACTGTACGAAAAAATGAACGCTCAAGATATTTTTGAGCAATAAAAACACTTGAATAAATGTAAGACAGATTAGTTTAGTTACTGTAGAACATTCTAGGCAAAGTGATAAACCCAAAGTCCACCAGAAAAGTGACATGGTTTTCCATTGAATCAAGAATTTGCTGAAATATAAGGAAAACATCTGATTGTTTTATGTGATGGGGGGGAATGAGAGATACAATTTAAATCGCTCTATAAATGATCATCAGTAATTGTTTAAAATAGATGAAAAGTATTTGTGATTTAATAGAAAAAGAAACGGTACGATGGTTTGACTTTCCAGTTTCCAGTCTGGTCATTGATTGAACTATTTGTAGAAGTTAACCAATGACCTCATTACTTGATAAAATTCAAATTTGTGTTGATGTTCCATGTTTAACTTCATGGAACTATGTGGATACAGTTCTTTTCAATCAAATGTCATAAAAGCACTAAATGCCTCCAGGAAAAGGTCACTCCCAGAAGATTATTATAGAACTATTATGGAACCTGCCACTGAATTTGCATGGCATTAGACCGCGCCCACTTTGGAGTGGCATATGAGGGAAAAGCTTCTTCTTTCTTTTCAAAATGACAGTTATGCAAATGTTGTCCGGCCCAGGGAAAAACGCAGAGGAATGTTTTGTACAATGACAAATGAGAAGGGAAAAAGGCAAAATGAATGGAGTCTTTGCAGGTTTTGTAAACAAGATTGTAGGAAAGTGAAAAAGTGGTGAGTTTTATGACAAGTAAACAGACAAGTGCTGAATGTGTACTCAGTGGTTACTGACTTATATTGACGATGTAAAGCCTGATACTGTTGTAGTCCTGGTTTCCATCTGATTTTTAGTTTGCTTAGCTGGTTTAATCCTGGTATTTTCCTAGATTAGTTGTGTTTTAGTTCAGGTTTAGACCCTTTTCCTTCTTGGACATTAGAAGTTGGACTAAACTCAAAAATACACCTGGACTAAACCAGGATCCAAGCAAATACCCTTAGCAGGTGTAGGACCTTGTTTAAAAGTTTAGTCCTGCTCTCATAGTCTAGCTTAGACCTGCCATAGTTCTGGTATAAACCCATGTTATAGAAATGCATTTTTAAAGAGAAAACACTTGAATACTTTCTGTGGTCTTTCTACTTGTTCCCATAAAAACGTGCTGAGGGAAGCTGTTTTGTGGTGGGCCCCTCCAGATTTTCACAGTAGCAATTAAGTGCCAGTTTGGACAATTTTAACTGCAGCTGTGGCTTGACTCAATCAGGCTCTAAACGGCCACATGGAGGTCAAGCAAACTCACCTAAAACAGAGACAAGTAGCTAAGGGCCACACTTCAAACAAGATACTTACATTGCAGTAGGTTTAGGAGTGAAACAATGTCAATGGGCCAAAGACTTGACATCACGCAGCTGTACAAGAGTCACACTTTAGCTGACCTGTGTTTGACCTGTGCTTTGTAGTGAGTGTGCCGTGTTGCCGTGTTGCTAAGTGTGACAAGGCAAAGTTCACAGAGGAGGCCCAGTCCAGACTAGTTTTGTCACGATACTATCATTTCAAACTCAATTTCAATACTAAGGAATATATCGATTCTCAATACCGATTTATACTCTTTTTTTTAGTTTTCTTACACAAGAGATTGACATTCTCAACACAAAATAATAGTACTTTCTTTCATTAAACACTGTGGTCTTATTATAGTCTTGATTAGGCTCAAAATCATTCTTAAACTGTTTTGTCCTGTTAATTCAATTCCATTTATTTTTGTAACGCCCAGAATCACAACAGTGGTTGCCTCGAGGGGCGACAATGAAAAACAGAAGGAACAATGTTCATAGGGACATTGGGACATGTTAATATGATTGGTTTTAGTCTCGATACTATTTTAGTATGGATTAGTATCTGATTTTCTATACTTTTGACAACCATAATCTAGACTACTCATCATAGATCCAAAAAGAGAACATTTTGAATGGTCACTTAAAGTTTTTAGTGAACAAAAAGGAGAATTATTTAAATATTTTTTTATTGATTGATGATTTAAAGTCCTAATTATTTGCAGTAATTGCAGTAGTAATTATACCTACTACAAGCTATATTTTATATATATAATTTATGTTTATACAAATTTAAATTCCCTTCTCATCCTCCGTACGTGGTCTCACTCCTTTTTCTAAGCTTCTGTACAGTATCTTTGATATTCCTAGCACTTCACTTTTCTTAACTGAGATGTATATCTAATCAATATTACAGTGACATGAGTATTTATAATTAGGTACTCGAGTAGAAAAGCACTCCTGCATACTTACCTCATTCTCGACTGGCCCACCTCTGTATCAGGTCTTTTCTGTGCCAACAAACACACAAAACAGCACTGGATCACCTGCTCTGATTGGCCAGAGCTCAGAGAAAATTAAAGGAAGATTAAAACATATTCATTCAGCTTTAAACACTCTGATTAGCCTGTCGTTTTTGTTTTGGTTTAGGTCTTAGAATGGAGTTGTAAATGGGTGACAGGTTGTACCTTACACCCCTATTTCTGTTCAGAGATGGATTGTTTTTCTAGAGGGTATTCCACCCGCAACAATACACATATAACAACAACAACAACAATAACAGCAACACATTTCCCTGTAAGACTCTCGGGCTTTTTTTGATGGCTTAACTGGAAGAAGGTTTAGGAGTTAGGAACTGTTTCCCCCAAACACCCAAAAACACGCACATACCCTCTGTCACTCATACACAGTGGAACAAAAACGTTAGAGCGCAGCCACCATGTTCCGGTGGTTTGGAGCGCCTGGATCTGTGTTGCTTCTGCTTGCTTTGGAAACAGATGTGATCTCTGAGTCACCAGGTCACTCTGCTGTGAATAAAGAGCTCCTGGTAAATGCATTTCTATTGCTTCCCACACAACTTGAGATGTTCAGTTAAAATGCATGCAGGCACACACAACCATAACAACCATACCTGCAAGTGTCAGACCCTCCCCGCCCACTTAGATGTAGACTGATCATCTATGTGGTCAGTAACAACCATAAAACTGATCATTTTATTTCAAATCTGATTATGAACCTTTATAAACCATCCAATTACTAAAACATTTCACTGAATTTGAAGTTTTAAATGTTTTTTGGACGGAAAACCACCATGTTATTATCACAGGTACCTGGTTAGCTTTCCCTGTGCCTTTAAACTTTTGAATCTTAGGATTTTTCCCAGAATTTGTCTGAGAAATATTTACTTCAGACCTCTAGGCTTTTTACTGTTGAGCTCCATCTCTTGACCTTGAGTGTTTTTTCAACAACACTTTTTTTTGAATACTGAACTTTATAGTTTTTCTTCCCAACTCTGGAACGGTTATTTCTCTCTATGGGTAAATAATGATTGATATGAGCTGTATCAATCATTATTTACTCACCTGGATAGTTATCGAGAGTGGTTGCATATTAGCAGAATATGCAAATTTTTACCTCTTATCAAAGGGGTGTTAACTTGTACAATCTGGAGACTTTAAATGACCATAGTTCTACAGGGCTTTCGACCCAATTCCCTTTAAATACAAATCAATGTCAGCTGTCTATAGATTCATGACTGCGTTCACACTAGTACTGATTTAGTCCTGGTTTGATCCAGCAACACAAGGTATATTAAATTATTTTTGAATTTTAGTTCAAATTCTAAAATAATTCAATTTTATTTTATTTATTTTTTTTCTTTTAACATTGAGTAGTGTAGTAACACTTTATTTTTGTTTGTTTTTACGTGTTATTATGTTTTGTATTGCCTTGAATTTTTATTGTGAAGCACTTTGGTCACTTTGAGTGTCGTAAAGGGCTCTATAAATAAAGGTTGATTGATTGATTGATTAAATCAACTGCAACAATACTCAACAAATAGTGAAATCCTATGTCTAATAATGCTTTGTAAAGGATATACTAATACAGCCATTATAAGGAGACTCCGTTCAAATGACTAATTCTTTAAAACTAATTCTTTAATACTCATGTTCCTTAAAGGAGACATATCATGCAAAATAAACTTTTAACCCCGTTGGAACAGTGTTTCCTCATCATTAGTTTACTCAAAGTTGTACTTTGATTGATTCGTACATTTTTGAGTTATTCCTGTATTGTCTGCATTCATGGCTCGAAATGCTCAGAAAATTCCCGTTTTCACCTACCCCCTATCCCTGCCCACTTATCTTAACTTAGTTGAGATTATTTGAAAACTTAAACCTCCAAGTGATTCATGCAGGGTTCAAAAATGTCACGTAAATGAAAAGTCGGGGCCAGAGAAACAGTTCTGCAATTTGGAACAGGAAGTCAATGGCCCCTTTTCTGAGATGAAGCAGCTTTAGATAAATACAGAGGTTTGCAAGAAACAAAATGTAAAACGACTACTACTATGACATTAGACTATTTATGACTACTTATGTCATAGTACAATACCAAATACCTGGAAAAACAAAACTCTTCTCTTCTTTAGCTGCAGCCATGAAAACATACAAAAGTAAATACTAGGGACATAAATGCCAAATTCTGCTGTAATATTTGTGTCTTTACTGGATATACTCAAGTTTATAATTTCCCTACTTCTTGATTGTGTAATCTCCCGCACAGAGCTTTTCTTTATAAAAGGGATAAGAACTTGGGAATGCCCCACAAACTGGACTTTGGTAGGTGGTTGTATTGCGTAGTAGACAATAGACTACTTCAAAGAGTTACATGGGGGCTGGTGAGTGTTTGTCTGCGAGATGGCTTTGTTTTACTGCCCAAAGCACCTGTCCACACTTTGAACAATAATCAAACCGGCGTGCTCTCCCTTTATCTCTTTACTGCTTGGGTATGCAGACGCGCTCATAAAACATAAACATTTTGAGTACACAATTGATCTTTTATTACAGCGCGACACCAATTTCAAATATACATAATAATGAGTACCTTCATTTCAGTGTATGGTACAAGTATTTACTGATTCTCTCAGGGCGTATTGAAAAAAATGAAAACAAAACATAAGACCCCACTTTAGAAAATACGATTATCGCTAGACACTGCAACACATACAGACAAGGTGCAACAAAGAGATTAAAGAGTTCTCCAGCAGCTTCACATTAACCACAAAATGATAATTAACAGTAGTGATATCTGCCGTGTACAAGACTGCATTAAAACATAGAATGAAACAAAACAGCAGTGAAGTGCAAATTTCTTTGGAAGTTTAAGTATGTTTTTCTTCATTTAAGACATAAATAAGTTATAAAATAGAAGGTGTCCAAACAAAAAAAGACAGACTATGAAGAAATAAAGGCAAAGACATACATTTTATAGTTTCAAGTAGGCAATACATTGTAGCCGTACAGACTCATTGTACACACAGGCCGATTTTATAGACTGCTCTGTTGTTCCATCTCAACAAAACACTTCCCCCGTCTAGAACTTCTCACCATGAAATTGATAAGACCGTCCTTGTTTTAATGAAAATGACCAGAGACAAGTATGATGTAATTTCATTCATGATCATCTAAAAAGCCTGCAAAGTCTGTTTTGATTTGCAATACTGTCCCAGAAGCTTCTTTCAACCAGCAATCTGAAATGTTCACACTCGCACCCCAAAAAGCAAACTCTGCTATAACCGCACTTTATGATTTAAGGGTTGAATTAGCCATTACTTAGTCACCTCGGCCTACAAATAATTTCACCTTTGCATCTGGTTTCCTTGAGGTTCTTTGAGGCTTTATCTGCAAATCGTTTAAAAACCAGCAGCTATAGGTGATAGTCAATGTTGTGATCACTTCTTTCGCTGGAAGACGTTTGCTAGCATCGCGCCCGACGTAGTGAGCTGCCCCATTTTACTCAAAAACTTGGTCTTTGCATCTTCGCCCACCAAACTGGAAGCAATAGACACAGACCTGCAAAGGGAAAAAAAAAATACAAATGTGTAGTCAAAACAAAATCCAACAGCAAACCTATAATTTCCACTGATGAGTTTGTCGGCCTTTACTCCAGTTTTTGAGGAGGAAATGTGATTGCCAACACAGCCCCTCCTGACATTTACAGTCCAACGGCTCCAGAAGTTCCTCTTTTGAGCAATGAGTGGATTTAGAGTGAAGTGAGACCAGTTAGACTATCTACAAAGGTGTTGTATGGTTTAACTGCAGAACAAACATCGTATCACAGCACTAGTAAAAACGGTCAAAATGTTGGGTCTATGACTGTTAAGTTTTAGCATTTGTTTGTATATTGCTACTACTTTGGAATTCCCATAAAGATGAGAATAATGTGGCCGTATAGGAAAGAGAGTAAAGTCTTTATGTTGGCCCACAGCATATCGGTGTTAAAAAGGGTCAGGGAAGGAAGGGCTTATTATTGTGCTCAGGCCAAATCCACATGCAAATGACTGCACATTATCAGGTTATATATTGTTTACTGTATGAAAACAAAAAGGTGTCCAGCTCAAAACCTTTTTATTCTGTCAGACATTTTAATCACAGTTGCTTTAGGGACGGATTTTACAGTACATTGTATACTGTATATTGTTGTATTGCTCACAGTAAGTTTTGTATTTTACCATTTTATTCTGTGTTATTGTGAAGCACTTTGTGTCTTCTGTCTGTGAAAGGTGCTCTACAAATAAAATGTCCTCACTTACAAAACCAACCAAAATAAAGCAATATTTAATCTAAAAACTCCAAAGCCTTGGCACAAGATAACAATTTTGAACTTGAGGCCGGAGGGAAACACACCTCTAAAATGAGCTTATGTGTGGAGACGTTAGCTGCTTCTTTTTAATGAGTCTGAAACACATGTTTACAAGATGGCAGAGATCTCCTCAACGAGGCTGCTGTTTCGAGGTTCTTAAAGCTTTACCAAAACTATTCCTCTCATTTTGCCCCAGTGATGATAACCACATAATAATGACTGTGGTGCTGACACGCTTTGCATGTTCAGAGAGCAAAGCTCCGGGGAATGGAGCCCACGCCATTATACCAATTTTACTAAATGACCTTTCTCTTCCAAGTACTTTAATCTCAAGATGAAAGCTTCAGATGTAATGCTAACCAAAACTTGTTTTAATTAGAGGTTAAAGAGGACACTTTTTCTTACCCTTGTGGATCTCCCATCGTTTTGTTTTCCACTTTGATTTCGCATTCTTTGACCATAGAACTGAGAATGACCTAAAAAGAGAAATATCAACAAATGTATAATTATTATTTCCTCTACTTGGACATACTGTGTGCCATCAGTGGGACACATACCACAATTTGGGAAACATCGGGTTAAATAATTCTCACATTGAAAGTCAGCTGATGGTTGGTCAACAAAGGAGAATGCTCAAGTGAAATGAGTGTTGCAATTTGGAAGTGTAGATAAAAAATAGCAGAGGTGTTTATGATTGCGTCACAACACATTCCAGTCATGCTGTGTGTCTGTGGGAGCCTTTTGTCTACTTTAAGTAACAAAGGAATAGTGCTTGAGATCAAATACATTTTTGGTCTATGATATTTGACTAGATATTCTTGTTTGTTTGTGTGTGTGTGTGTGTGTGTGTGTGTGTGTGTCTTCATACCTCGTGCTCAGGAGAAAGCTGCTCCATGTCTGCCCGGAGACACCTTAGACCAGGCAGGAAGTGGTTGACCATCACCTCCTCAGAAATAACTTTACAGTGCGTTAAGGTAAATTTAACCAACAAGACGAGTAGAATAGTAGATCTAATTACAGACAGACGGACATGAATACATTTGATATTTTTGAGTAAACAAACTCAAACCAAATCCCCAATAAAATATATGGCGTTTTCTCTATGTTGTATGTGTATTCCACGACTGCACAAATGAAAACAGTTGGTGGACAAAAAATCCTCAGTAATGCAAATTTAGAGTCAGTACAATTGCATTAAAAAGGCTCTCTAGACCTTTTTTTTTTCTCCATGACTGCATGTCTTCTGCCACCTGTCACAGCCAGTGAAACTATATGAAGCACGGGGTGAATGAATCTATATTTTTAGCTATGGGAATGTACAATTTCAGAGACTGTCTCACTGATTACAAGAGAGCCAATGCAGTGGGAGGTAAGGCTCTGAGGTTCCTGGACACTGCTGCTCTTGTCAAATCACAGCCTGAAAAAGACCCACAGGAATGAGGCTTGACGCAGCTGTCCCGTGTGTGTGTGTGTGTGTTTGATGGGTGGTGCGGCGTACACATTAAAGAAGACTGTGAGGAAAGGGTAAGGGGGGTGCAAAAAAATCACATCAGAGACCAAGCTAAATGACCCAAATCTGGCAAATATAGCTGTAGATTAAAGCTGATGCGTTAACTTTCTTTGCTCTTCTCATGCTCCCAGTGTCTTTCTCATCTTTTCCTTCGCCTAACCAACCATATAATTACCCTGAAAATGGAGACTGCTTGTTTTTCCTTTCTCCTACTGCCAAATGTCAAGCTAACGGTGCCAACACACACACTCAACCACACTCTTACTGAGGCCAGAGATACAGAGAATATCATAGCTAGTATTGAACTACACTATAGTTACTGACTCACCATTTCGGCGATGGATCCGAATGAAAGCCAATCATAATATAAGGTTAGACTCAAAACTGGAAACTATGCTCGGTAGTTGCAAAATGTCAAAGGGAGGGGTTTTCTGGGAATCAATTGGAAAACTAAATTGTGCCCATATCAGTAAAGGATACAGCAACAGGAGAGGGCGCTGTAGGCCTCAAAGAGTTGTGTGGCGATGTCAATCCGTTTGCTCTCCACCGTCTGACTGTTGTTTGCTAGTGCCAACTTGTGGAGATGTGGGAGCACGACTAAACCCAAGCAGGAAAAGTTACACAAATATTATAAATAACATGAATTTAAAAAAGGTTTTATGTACGATATATTCATGGGTTTAAAGCCATGGCACACTGGTCCTCCGTCGCCATGGAAATTAAGCAAATAAAATCTAAATATTATCTGCGTTATTTCCCCACCAACACAGTTCTGCCAATACCTGGGTCCTAAAACTGTTCCAAAGCCCTGAATGTAATCAAAATATCCATTCCTTACCCTAAACCTAATTTTAACCTAATTGTGAAATTATTTATCATCAAAAATATATTTGTGGTTTTGGTGTGGCATAACTGGGATGGGGGGGAAAAGTTCCACACAAAATCCTTCAATTAAAGAAGGAATCATTTTGAAACCAATGAAATGGCCTAAGTCTACTCCACTCACACTCGTCTCTAAACCGTGGCTCTGCATTCGGCCCGACCCTTCCAAACGTCCTTATGATCTCCATGTGTAGAGAATGCTGGTCTTGATACTGAGGGTCCTCCAGGAAGGAGGCTAGCTGCATTTTAACACGCTCTAGTAGCTAAATAGACAAAGAAACACAATTAAATCTTGTAAAATATAAATGACAGAAAGTATGTGGTTATGGATTACCTCTTTCTGTGTGACAGTTTCCATGATGGTCCCAAACGCTGGAATAGTGGATATCCTCACAGAGCTAAAAATAGCAGCAGAGCAAACAATGCATCAACAGTTCAGAACAAACTACAGTGTGGCGTATGTAAAATGCTTTCCTTCAGTTTTGTTGTAAAGCTTTTCATATTCATTCTTAGCAGGAATCATATTTATAGAGCTTGATATTATGTTGTCACGTCGTACAATAATTATTTCTCCCTACTGTTAGCGGCTAAAGGCTAAACTTAGTGATCATTCAAAAGTATTTTGACTAGGGTGACCAGATGTCCCTATTTACAGTCCCAGTTTTGAGCCCTGTGTCCCATGTCCCAGCAGATGTATCCAAAACCATTGATTTGTCCCAGTTCTATTCAAGACATGTCCCAGTTTTGACCACTTTGAGACCTGCCAACAGTAAAGAAGGTTAAAATATATTGTTGTTTCTATAGCCAAACTAGAGCAAATCTGTCTTTAGAATAACCAAAATTTCCTCATTTCCACTGATAAAAGTCTCTCAGATTATATACTGACTCACAAGCGAGCCGTGAAACAGGCCTGAATGATCCGTACTTAATTACCTGTGGGTTTTTTTTACACTTTAATTATTACTTCCCATCCCAGTTTTTAAATAAGAAAATCTGGTCACCCTAATTTTGACACTTAAGTGTGACAAAGGTATGTCAGCAATTGATAGTGTTTTTAATCGTTTTTGATGTTCTATCCCAAGCTCGATAGAGGAGAGGTTAAAAGCTAGTAACTCTTAAACTTGTCATTATGTTTTTGTTTGCTACAAGCTTAAGCTGGATGTGCATTTGTGATGGAAATCCAGTTTGTAAGTGATAAGGACAATACCAAAATGGAAGCAATATTATTATGATCAGTTTTCATTGGTCAGTCAATAAAGACAGAAGATATTAATCCAGGTTAATTTAACATCTGTGCAAAGTAAAAGGGTAAGAGAATGGTGTGAAAACGTGGGCTGCATTCCAACAGAAAAAAATGAAAACAACATTTGCAGAATTTCAATAAAAGCAAAACAAATGGTTGTTCTTTATACTAATTCTACTGTAAAAAATGTGTGGCTTTCTGTGGAATGTAGCCCACAAAATGATCATGTTTACGGAGGTTGTTCTGTGTCAGATGACTCACAATTCAGGCCCACTGCACAGAGTTATTAGGGCCGGAGCCGCCCGGCGATCTACTAATGCTTCACTCATGCCTCGGAGAATCAGCTGCAAACCCACCACACAGCAGGATGAGAGGGGGGCGGGGTTAGGGGAGGCCAAGCCCAGAGTCAAAGGAAAGACAGAAAATAGAGGAGGGAGAAAGTGGAAATCCAAAAGGTGGAATTTGGTGGAAGCCATAGTTAAGATATCAACCACTCGCTCGTGATCAGCCAGTGGAAGGGGCTTTAATTGAATAAAGTGTGCTGGAGAGGAGGAAGGGAAGGATGGAGCATGCTGGAGGTGGCACATGCAAACAGACAAAGCTACTAGACTTGACAGTGATTTATGTTTGTACAATAAAACAAGAGCTAGCATGGATTTGCGACGCAGACTTGTGTTGGATAGTGTCAGTGTTGACACCCATGAGACTAGCCTATTCCAAACAGGAGCACTCAAGAAAGGTGTAATACAGGAATTCTCAAATTTGGTGCTGGTGGTACTCAAGAGTTGATTTAAAGAGCGGCATAATCCTGTATAATTTTAAATAATGTAAATATATTGCTTTATTAGTTCTGCAATGGCTAGTTTGGTATTCACAATCTCTATTAGTTCTGGTAACAAACCGGGTTCATCCTCTGGTATGATCTGGTTTAGACTAGATTTAATAAGATATTTCTCATGTTAAACTAGCCTGTATTTTATAATTATTATTATTTGTTGTGGTTCATTTTACTTTTCAAAAATGAGAAATTGTAATCTAGAATTTTGTGAAAACTTAGAACCACTTGATTAGTAGAAATGTTGGTGACACTGATTTTATTATCTCCTGGTGGGGACAGGCTGGTGGCCGGGTGTCGGTGTCAGGCGGCAGAGAGAAGGGGGAGAGAGACGCGGTCGCGGTCGGTTTGTGGGTTTGTTTGCTGCTGTTATCGGAGTTGCACTTACATTTCAGGATCGGAGGACAGTGTGATGAGAGCCGGCACCACTCTCTGAGCTACCAGCGTCTCATTCACCCCCTTCACCAGCAGCTGATCGGATTGGACACAGCCAGCAGTGATGTCACACAGGTAGGCGGGGCATTGGGACAAGTGCGAGCAACACCGCCAAATAGGTAGAGAGAAAGCAAAGTAGAAAAGAAGGAAAAAAAAAACAAAAACACACACACAAAAAAAAAAGGAAGAAAGTGGTAAACACTAAACTGTAGCAGCAAGGCACGGAACGGCACAGCACAAATCTAGCAAGTGTGTTCACATTGTTTGTATTTACACATGGCATTTACACACATGCACACATATGAACACAATGGCACAGACATCGCTAACTAAAATGCTTTTACACTCTGGTGACTAAATGGGCTCTTTCCGCAGTTAAACTGTCAAACTCAGAGCATGCAAACTGTCCATCTTGAAATCTGGGAAACTTTTTGAACCCAGTTGTGTTATAATAGTGAACTATACACCATGGAATGGGGACACTGAGGTAAATGAACAATAGATGACATTATATGCTTCCACTCCTCCTCCCCTTAGCTCAAGTTCACATGGCCCAAGTTCCAATGCCTAGATCTTTTGTGCCACTTTGAGTATGCACAGGTCTCATAGCTGGATGCCGTATGCAATGAGTGGAGTGAAAAATCCACCAAACTCATTATTTTTATAATCATTTGTAATATTTCCAATGAACAGGCTAACTATGTCAAGACTAGTGCACTCTCAAGAGTTCATGTACTCAGAGCTAGTCATGCATTTGGAACCAGAACCAGTAAATGCAACAAGGTTGACAGGCCAAACTAGCATTTGCAAAACAAGCTAGCTTGACATTAAATGCATGTTAATAGCAGCAATAGCAAGCCAAGCTAGCGCACAGCAAATAAAGACATTCAATATCAAAATTTCACTACAGTAATTCTTATCAAGTTTAATAACAATAATTTAGAAACACTGTCTGTTTTGTACCTCAAACATCCTTGCAGCTGTACAGCGGACCAGTGCAGATGTATGTACCACACCATACCACAGCACAGTGAGCAACAGCTCATGGTATACTGGATTAGCACTGGGGAAAAATACAAATGAATATCAGTGGATCCATGTAATAAATTAAAATGTTTAGGCGACCATTATATTCTGGAGAAAAATGTAAGGTCTTGTTTTCTCACCCCAGTTCTACAAAGGCGGCCTTTAAACTGTCCAAAGGTGCATGGGACAGAGACAGTGTGGTCATGACATCTTCCAAAAATCCCACCAATAACTTGCGGTCTTCTTCCTGTTAGAAATAAACAATAAACAAATGAGAGGATCTGATGGCCTATTTGTCCTATGAAGTGAAATACAAACAAAGCTTTTATTATAATATTTGCATGCTTATGTTTATCAAACACATGCAAATGTTTGTTTTGCAAGAATTAGATATCCCTATGTGACACAATAACCTTGCCTGCTGGGTAACAATGGTTTATATTGCGCTAAAATGTTACTACTGGACACAAAGTATTATTCAAGTCCACAACTGTAACATACCTGGTTATAACAGGTCAGCACTCCCGTGGCATAGATAGGGACTGTAGCTTTGGTGAGAATACCATTTCCTGTCGAAGCATCTACAAAGAATCCAGGCAGAAGAGTTCAAAAACAAATCACACATCTGAGTAATAGAACAATCAACTGAACAATCTATTGTACAAACATTCTAAAATGCTGATTCTTCAGTACATAAAATAATTGTGGCTGTCTTAAGTATTGACCACAAAAATGTAATAATGGTCGTGATTATCCAAAACCAAAAGCAGCTTTCAATACAAAACACATTTCACAAAGGGTCACAATACCACCACTCAATCACTTGGTAGACAGTGGAGACAAAGAAGCTTCTATAAAACTCAGAAACATGTCCAGAATCAAGAAAGAGGAGGGCATAACCACAAGTGACTGCAAAACACCGACAACTCACGAGCTTAGAAGAACACAGTATCTTACCAACATTTTCTTCAGATAGTCTTAAGATCTCCTGGAACTGTGGTTTGACCTGAAAAGAGGACGAGTTATTCAACCATCATCAAAGGCAGAAAATATTTTAATGCATGTTACCTTAGTGTTGGTAAAAATCTTGCCAAATGTGCGACAGAACCTCCAGAAAAAGCGAGAGAACTCGTGGACGCATGTTGATGATGTTACATTGATGCGACCAACAATCTCTATTAGCTGAGGAAGACTGCAAATAACACACAAGCATGAAAATAATGAAATGATGACCTATAATAAAAGATCTGTTGCTGTTGGCATTTCCTACAGTTGATTGACGACCCAAAGAAGGCTTTCCCAGCCGGTGGTTCCTTCATGCTCAAGCTGGTGGTCATACAGTATCAACAGGGCACTCAACATCTCTCTGCTGCCGATAATTGTTGCTACATCCTGAAGTGGGGAGGCTGGCCTTGGAAATCGTGTAACTAAGAAACAATTGTGAATTCTATTCAATATATTGCATCAAAAAGCAAGCATGCAAAGTTCATGTTTGTACCTTCAATGGCAGGTATGTCTCCGTGGAGTTTGGCTCTGCTGGTGAAAGGTGCATTCTGCAGCACCACAGCGAACAGAGGAGGAATGAGAGACTGAAGCGCCGACAGGAACACATGAAGCTTGTGCTCGTCCAGAACATGCTCTCCTTGCTTAAAATATGAAACAATTATTGATTCAAGAAATCAATAACAAACAGATGACTGCTCTTCAACAAAAACGTATGTTTGTCATTTTCTTCTTCTAGTTCTTACCATAAGTAGTTTCTCTATCCGTGCCAGCAGGGAGGGGATAAGTGCAGTGTGCAGAGAGCCCAGTTCAGTGGTCCAGGCAGCGAAGGCGGGGATGAAGACCTGGTGGACCGCACTGACCACCCGCTCTGATGGGTCTCCGAGGGACAGCAGCATCAGCTCAAAACCCTGGACACACGTTTGACCACAATAAGTAGACTGTAGAAAGTGTCATTGTGTGTAAAATAAATGAAACTATTTATACCTGGGGATATTTGTCAGGGTCGTCAATGTAACCCATAATAATAGCCAGACTCTTGACAACGGCTTCTCTGACCATGTCGGCTTTATCGTCAGCAAGCATCTGCTGCAACATGGACAACACCAAGGAGCTCCGGATCTCCTTCTGAAGGAATGGATGGAGAAGGATTAAGAAAAGATGAATGGCATTATATCTAGTCTACCGATGCAATTATCATTTTATAGATTGGAGCTTCACAGAATGCAGTATTTTCTTGTCTGATTGATATGTTTCAATGCACAAGTTTTGTTACAATATAATGTTGATGACAAACTAAGCAGACCTTGTGACTGAATGTGCATTTTCTTACAGGCAGGTATGGTGCTAAGGCTCCACAGGCTTCTGCCACTAACAATCTTCTTTCGGGATATTTGTGGTTAATCTGTGGGGAAAAATGGGAGGATATTTTGAAGAGGAAGAGGACATAAGCAGGGATGCAGACAGAGAGGCCGCCACAAAAGAATGGAAACAATGAAAATATTATTAACATTCTGGCCCTGTGAAAAACACAATTTGCCTTTCTAAGCAGATTCTCAGCCTCTAAATTTGTTTTCAGCTGTTATTGCCATCGCTGCAAAAATATTATTAATTCCATTGTGTTGAATGATGTGGAAAAACAACAATCGTATCACGTCCAACACATTTGAAAATAAGTATAGTTAGAGGAGGGCAAATTACAGTTGATAATATCATGAATGTTGTTTTGAAGATATACAACATTTGAATATTGAGTAGATCGTTAATTGTAAAAATGCTGTAAAAGAGCAGATTACAATTTTTTATGAAAAACGTTATGTAGCAAACTTTCAAGTATGAGATTATATTCCTGCACCTTTGTGATTAATTTTAAAGACATTTCACATTAGTCTGATAAATAAATCACAACTACGTTAAAAGACATGCTTTAACGCATTTCTGTTGGATTGACATAATAGTAATAATAATTAAAGTCAACATTGTGAACATTGTCGAAATATAATTTTTTTTGTCAATATTACCCCCTATAGTTCTATTTAATCCCACCTAACCATCAAAGGCGATGCTTTAGCACTGAATGTGCGAAGGCAGTCATTCAGTGCTAAAGCACAGCTTCTGCAGGTCATCCAGGAGTCACAGAACGTAGCAACATTCGTAACTCTCATTATCCATAATGGGTAAACTTTAGGGCTAAATACTGTTAAAAGGTACCAGTTTGTTACTGAACTATAAACTATGTTTATAGCAAACATTGGTAATGATTTCTTCTTTCTGCTGCACAAGATAGTGTAACGTTAATGGAATGATAAAAACTGTAGTTTTACCTCACATAAATAAGAATTTATCCAATTTATTCATCCATATTATCCCTCTGCTCTTTTTCCAGGTTTGTTCCTGGCAGATTACTCAAGATTAAATGCGTTATATCATACTATATTATATGAAGATGTATTTTGATTTTGAGTTTGAGTTTGATTCAATGGAAACTGCATTGTTAATGACTTTAACTTTACAGACACAACGACTACCTGCAGCGTGTTTCTCACCTGTTCCCAACATTGGGGAAGTAGCTCAGCCTCGACACGAGTGGGACCCACGTGTCTCGCAAATGCAACACACCCAGTTAAGATCATTTGTCTTTGAAACAAACAAACAAATACATTATTGAGATCAAGTAGACAAAAGACAAACAATGGAATATATAAACAAGCCAACCTCTGCTCATCATCTGGTCTCTTGATTAAGTTAAACAGTATGTGAAGGAGCTGGTCCCTCTCTTTAGGCTCTGGGTGAAGGCATGCGGTACATAAGATAAGTGGAATTAACTCCTAGAGGAGAAAGTCAGACAGAAAAACATGACATGTTATATTACAAATCGCAGTTAAGCAATTAAGAAAAAAAGTCAAGCAAACTGGGGAACAGGAAAACCATTATGAGAAGTTGGGTTATTTGGGATACAATACAACAGAGATCAATACATGTAACTAGAAGAACACAGAGACTCATGATATGGTTCATGCGCACACCCAGCCCAGCTGCACTCAGGCCTACACCTACTGCCACGGTTCCCTCCGAATCCACATCTATCTTCTCAGGTTCAGACAGAGTTCACACAACCTCCATCCAAAGGACAGGGAGCTCTATAGTCCTTGATAGAGGCGCCATGGCCAAACTGTGGTCAGCCCAACATTCCTCACACAACACACACCCAAATTAGAGAGTGCACAGAGAGTTAAAAAAGAGTGTTTTTCAAGCTAACTCTGTTTTCCAGAAAGGTATCAGATTTTCCTGCCAAGTGTCGAACGCATGAGAAAAATCCCAGAAGTGGCTGGACGGCTACGAGACCGGAGTAAAGATAGACTGCAGTGAGTCACCGCTGGACCCGTCAGTGCCATGTTGGCCTGCCATTCATGAATAAAAATGTGACAGGTTCATATCCTGGGATATTTCAAAAGTGGTTATATGACCTGCTTAATGTAGGTTAAATAACTCATACATCAAGCCAGCAGAAAAAGAAGTCTGTTTAAGCCAATTTAGCAGTCAAGTTAAATAAAAGTCATTGTGTTTTTTTAAGTATTAGAACTAGGGATTAAATCATAAAAACAGTCTGCATACACTGCCAAAACTATTTTTACCTTAACCACGGATAAATATGGTGGTCAGGAAGTGGACAGACAGACGCCAAACCTCAGGCATTCAAGAGTAGTTTCTAGATTTACAAGAAAGGTTCTGTGATACCATACTGATAATTGTCAATAAGTGATTTGTTCAATCAGTTTTAATAAAACGGAAGATATAAGTAATGAGATGTTTCCTATTTACAGTTAAAACAGTCTGGCAATGAGCTCATAAATCTACAGTATGCAGCGAATACATGTGTAGGTCATTACTACGCAATGACAAACTCAGACAATGAATGATTTACAGTGGGGACTGTTATGAGTGATAAGTAGCCAGGTGGCATGCACAGCCTAATGCTTCATTCCTGTGTTTCAAGTCATACACCTTTGTTTCTTGTGTGTCATGTTTAAACAAGTGAAGGTGTGCCCTGCGGTGATAAAACGTGGTTCAGCGCCTAATGAACATAACGGACACAGTATAAAGTCCACCGCAGACAAATAAGACTAAATCCAAATGTTTAATGTTCAATGTGTTTCCTGGGTGTCTTGAAAACTGATCTAGAGTCACAACTAAATATGCAAAGAAGCCTTTATCAACTAGAACAACTAGAACAACAGGCCTCTGTGCAGTCGGACTCGATCGTCATTTTACACTTAGACAAAGTGAAGAAGATCATGCACTCACAGATCATGGAAACCATTAAAGGCTTTAAGAAATCATCATCATCAATCATTGCTGCACGAATTATACTTGATAAATAACACTGAGGATCAGAGGGGTGCTTTCTGTCAATTAAAACATAAATACTTACCCAAAATAAAAATTCATGTTTAGCTGTTGATATACTGTCATGATAATTAACACCAGTAAGCATAGATACGACTGTGGCAGTAGTTATCGTGATCATAAGGCTATAACCTCCTCGAGGACTCTCTTGCAAATCAATGTGCAATAAATTTTCTTCAGTAAATTAAGTGTTAGCAGTTGAAGCAAATGGCATTAGCTGTAGCTTGGGCCTAAGGGTCAGGTTGGAATCATGCAGATGAGTGCGTGAAAGACTCACCTGGCAAAGATGTGCAACCATTCTCTAGAAGAGAGGCATGCATGAGAGTGAGAGAATGAGTGAGAAGAATCCAACTAAACTCAGCAGCCATGAGGCCAGCAAATGAGTGGTTCAACAAACAGAAGGTCAAACCAATGATGAGACCAATACAAACAAATGGCACCAGAAAAGAAAATGAAATTTGCTGCAAATCCATAGACACAAAACAGCTTCTTGTTTTGGAATTTAAACTAAATCATATTGATTTTGTTTTGAAGTTTAACTGGACCAAAGTATTTTGAATTGTAAATTATACATGGGAGGCCAGCGACAGAAACAGTAAACATCAAAGAATCCGTCACAGTTTGGGACTACCAAAAACCCAAAACAGGCATGGCCCTTTTCATACTTGCAGATGGTAAATGAATGAGTTATCAACACATTAAATTTGTTCCAGTAAGTTTGTCTTGGCTGAGGAAATAAAGAAAATATTTGGTTTAAGATAAAAGACTTGTTTTATTTTAGTAGCCCTGTTTACAGCTGCTGTTATGTGTGTATCTATTAAAACAAGAAGCATGTGAGTGTGACCACTTAAAGAAAAATGCAAACAAAACCACAGATAAATTTTACCTCTCGTTTAGCAAGAAGAACATTAGGGACGATGTGAGGGAGACAGCGGCCAAGCATCAACATGACACTCTGTTCACTGTCTGCAATACGAGACACCTGTGGTAGAGAAAGTATATTATACAGAGTGTTGCTTTCTGGAGGAAAGCATTTTAGAGAAACCACAATGGTAGATGCAAACCTCTGCTCCGAGGCGGCTATCCGAGCACATTCGACAGAAGGAGAGGAGCGCCTGGTGGAAGGCCGGGGATAAATTTCTGTGTAAAAAAAATATAAACATTTGACGTCAGTCATTTAAAACATTGACTGAAGTTTGAGCCAGTTACACCACCCTCCAATGTCCCGGTAATTTTTGTGTTTTTATTTGGAGGAAATCTGTGTGGATAAACAAAGTTGAGACAGGGGCCATGCCTGTTTGATATCACATGATGACAGAGCCAATACTTTATCATTTGAGTTCAAGATTAAATATTCAAAGAAAATACAAGGTAAATATACCTTACAGTGTCTCCATTGACCGAATGATTTATGAGCTGGAAGTGTGTTACAGTCAGGGTGGGACACTGTTTAGAAACGTTTTTATATGACCCCAAAGTCAAAAGTATACACCCCATGACCACTGTGCCCTTTGGGAGCAGCCACTGAAGCAGCTGCCTTCCCGAAGTGCAACGTGGCTTTAAGCGTGTACTGATAATTGGCGCCATCTAGTGGATAATTAAGTTGTTGCTATAAAAATCATGTGAGATTAGTTTGTTTTTAAAAAATGCAACAATAACATAGTACATCGTTTTATAATTTAACTAGACTTCTAAAAATGTATCACAAAGGAATGTAAATGGGTAAAAAGTTATGACACAAATACATAGAAATTCAAATAAACATAATTGTAGCCCTCAATATTTGACTGTGTAAATTGACTCACCTGTTTGGCTGGTCAAACTGGACTGGAGGCCTCTTATTGAGCCTATTGTGTATTTCATTGTGTGTTTGTGATGTGTTCTGTGCGTGGGACGGCTTAGAGTCATTTTCCGGTTCTGAAGCACCTCTGATGTCCAGATACTGGCCGTTATCTGATGTGGGCTGAAAGGAGACACAATGTTATTTAGCCTTATGTGAATAATATGAATATAGAGATACAAAATGATGTCAGTATTTGGAGTGTTGCCCATACCATTGGGTCAGAGGAAGAAGTGTGTGTGGACGAGGGGTCGGGTGTGTTTTCTGAGCCCAGGTCTAAAGACAGTCTTTCAGTTGAAGGAGGTGACGACACTGTCCGCTTTAGAGTCTGGATTTCACTGGGAAAAAGATGGGAAAGAAACAACTATAAGGACCGAAAGAGTGCTGGCCAACAAGAAATATTCAGGCCACCCCAAAGCATGATTCTTAAATGTAAACATCTGCAATTCAGAATAATGAATAGTGGTTTGAATTTGATCCCACTGGAAAGAAGTGCCAGTTTCTTAACCCTGCAGAGCTTATGTTATACTTGTTCCAGACAAATGTGCTCACAGGCATGGTGATTACTGATTATCGACTGTGGAGTTGATAATATATGAATATAATGCATGATACTATTTCTGTCACGTCAAAGTACATAGTATGGAACATTCCTGGGGTGGTGGCTACAGCTGCAGAGCATCAAAGAAACAAACAAATGTAGACATTTAGATGTTTTTTATGAGTACAAACCTTTGCAGTTTCTTGATATGCTCTGCTAAACTATCCTTTTCACTGTTGAGGAGGCTGATCTGATACTCCAGCTCTTGAACCACTTCTGCTTGTTGCTACAACGTAGATAAAAAAACAATTTAATATCCTCAAAGAAATACACAGGGACCCGGTATCCAAAGTATAGTTTACTTTGTGTATTATGGTTAGTATATTATATAGAACAGGTATTTATTTTAATTACCAGCAAGCTATAGTAAGTCATCTTTTTTAAAGAACATATTGCATACTGAAGTGCCAACAGTACCTGTTGTGAAAGGTCAGGCTTCTTAGGAGTCTCCTGGGCAATGCAGTTCCCAGGGAGATCGCCGAAGTCCACCGCAACAGCCACATCTGCTGTGTCCCGGGACGGAGACGAGGGGGCGCCACAGTTTCTGTACAGCTGGAGCAGGCCAGGGGGCTTTGGGATATTAAGGCCAACATCATCCCACAACTCAAAGTCCTGAGAGACAGAATCACATTTTACAATACAACAATGTTGTCTATCACTGGACACGGTAATTTATGTATATGGAATCATTTCAAACAGATATAAATACCAAGGTTGTACAAGCATTTCTGCATTAATGTGCGTAATCTTTACCTGATCGTCATTCTCATCCGAAAAAGTGATGGCGGAGAGTTTGTACTCATTTTTTAATAAATATTCATTTACAAGGAAGTTTAATGCTCTTTTCTCCAGTGAGCGCATAGGTTCCTGAGGTGAAAGAAGTAAAACTAGAGTTAAGAGTTTCAAAAATAGAAATATTCTCACTAGCTATTCATATAATTTGTGCAAAAGAATTAAAAGTGAACCAAAGTTCTCCCACCTGAATTTCAGGACTTGACTTGAAGTTTTTCCTCTCTTGAGAATGCACATCACTTTCTGAGAAGAAAAAATATTAGCTTTACAGATTTGATTTTTGAAAGCATACTTCAGTCGTCAGTTATTCAGTTAGAAATAGACTGAGAAAGCAGTAACAAATGAGGGTTCACATGGAGAAAAAGTCAAAAGAACGCCACACCTGCTGCCTGAGTCAAGTTGGCGCGCAGAGCCTGAATGGTCTCCTTTGCTTTCCGTAGCTCAAACTCCAGCACTGGACAGGAAGTGACATCACACACATACGCACACAGGAAATGCATCCAACCAAGGACAGGGAAGAAACAAATAAAACAAAAATGGGCATGAAAAACAAACAAAATCAAATCACACTAAAGATTTTAAGATTCATAACAAACAACAAAAAGAGGAACGCATGCAAATCATGGTGTACAGAACGCATGCAGCAGAGGCTCATGGTGAAGCTGATGTTATAGGGATTTCCTGCCCTCTTCTGCCTCCCAATAGTATTACTGATGGGACTGGAAAAACAGGAGCTTTAGGTCATCTTACTTGTTCACTTTGAGCAAACAAAAGCACTGCCGAAGAGCAAATCTGAATAGGAATCAGATGCATAATCTAGGAGCTGTCTGACAAAGGATTTTGCACTGAAACTACTACCAGGTAAATATTTGCTTTCAAACCACCCAAGAACAGCCAAATCAGTGACTAAATTAAGCTTTCAAACACAACAATCATGATATTTAGTTTCCCTGTTGATTATACACTTTGTCAAACATGTATTAAAAAAATTATAAACACTGATTAACGAAAGAACACACAGAATCTCAGTCTTATTTGAAAATGCACACAAAGGTAAGAAGCAATGGAGCACGAGTACGTTGTTGCATTGTTGTGCATTATCAATCAGTCATCTAAGCTGACCCTCTCTTCCCTGTAGATTAATATTTGTATAACACTATCACATCAATTCCCTACCAGTTTTGACAGATTGAACATGCGCACAATGCAAGAACAACATAATGGAAATAACAAAAAACTCAGAAAGAGGGGAAAATAAAGAAACAGAGAAGCTAGTTTGATGGAGTGACTTGTCCAGTTGTGTTCACTGGGGTTTGATCAACGTCAGGAGAAAGCCAGAAAACCCAGAGTCAGACAGCTGGGGGCAGACGTTTTGGTCAAAGGAACAGGTCAAGTAGGTGTGACAGTGCAGTGGTGAGGGCTGTGGCCACCAAATAAGAGACAGGGACATGAATATAATAGTATTTTAATACCACTACCTCTGCTGCATGACTTTACATTACTTACTGAAAGCCCCAGGTATTTTCCTTTAAATGTATTAAGTATCCTATAGTAAATTTTCATTGTGAGGTCTATCGCGGACTAAATTTGTAAGTAGATGACCACAAATGTAAATGACATGCCATTCATAAAATAGAAGATGAAAACACCAGGTTATACAGTTTTCTTTTGAGTTAACAGTGCAATATCACACACAACACGTGGAAGTGCCAGACTCTACCGTTAATGAATTAGCACTGCGCTAATGGTATGTCCCGACCAAACCACAGAAGGGCGGGGTGTGACTCTAACACTGCTGGGACAGGTCCCACACCAAAAATACCACACTCAACAATATCACTGAGGCACGGACACCCGAGGCACATTCCTTTTCTATAGTAATACGGAAATTAGTAGAAAGTCCAGTTTGACTTCTTAAAAAATGAATAAGTTTCTGATGGAAAAAGCAATCATTATTTCTTTATATTTAGCCTTTAAGGACTCCGAAGGCTCTGAGGCTTTGGTGGTTAGGCTCATCTTACCTGCCACCCTCTCATCCGACTCCCTGTTACCGTCGTCTGAGTAACGGGCAAAGTCCAGAGAGTCCAAGGTGCTGATGCTGCCCGCTCGATCTGCACACACAAAACGTATCAATGTGAGCATCATTTTGTTCACACTGTATTATTACATTATTAAGGGCAGTGGCGGAATAATCGGCACGATACAACAGCTTGTTACAACATATATCCAAGAAGCACTCCTGAATGATATGTTTGCTAGAAGGCACTATGTGAAGTGGGCTTAAGAGTTGCTTTGAAAATTGCTCCAGAATATGTAAGAGTAAAAAATAGGACTCTAACAACTCTACTAAGTGTGAATAAGAGGTGATCATCATTTATAACAGTTGAACACCACAACAGGTGCTATGGTTGGTTGCGGTGTATCAAATCACTCCATATATATAGATATTAAGCCTTGTTTTGTATTAAGCAGACGTTGCCTCTGAGAGTGTATGCAATCACAAATTCTTACGTCACAATGCCATTTAATAAAAACAAGCTCCCACCATAATACTAATGGGAATTCCTTGCCTAAAGCTGACTCTAATGCTCCGATTACATTCTCACTCAGCTGCCTTGAAAACTAAGCCAGTGGTGTTAGCTTTCCCCAGGTGCAAAATGAGTGGTACATTGGCCTGTTTGCTTTCTGATATCCCGATAAGGTGGAGGTCACACTGGATAAAGTTCATAATTAGCCTCCTTAAAACTTTTCAGCTAATTCAATATGATATTGAAGTTGCATCAAATGACCACTCTTACAATGAAAATCTTTACTTGCGCAAGATCAGTTCTACATGGCACAGATAAAGGCACTATTCAAATCAATGACTGGTGAGATTTTAGGAAATGTTAAATCAACCTGTTGTGGAATAACTTCTGACATGTTTTATTGTTGAACTAATCATTACATGCAAGAAAAAACAAAGAGACCCCATCCCAGAACAAGGATGACCATACCATAAGGTGTGTGAGCAAGCTGACCTTTAAGCACGACGCCCTGGAGCAAACAGTCTAGACTCTGATAAATATGTCTTCAGACCTTCATCTATCTGTGTTGACTAAAAAACTGGAGAAATTATCCTCAAAATAAATGTAATAAAAGATTAATAACGCTTCTTTGTATGCTGGAATGGAGGCCCTATGAATGTCTGTTTTGATTCTTAAAATGTTACAACACAGTACGAATCCTTTCTCAAGTAAATGACTGCTCTTCACATGACAAGAGAAAGGAGGCACCTGACCAGGCACTGAGGAGGGCAGTGCACTCATGAGTTTGTGTTGTGATTTACACGGATGGTGGTGAGAGCGGTTGTGGCGCTAATGTGGCTTTGAACAACTGATCCATATAACAATCGGACAGATGGTATTGAAAATAAGTGTACAAAATGCTCCTGTACATTCCCATTTTCTTATTAAATTGCATATTAGAAATGTGTAGCTGTAACAAATGACAGTAACAAAAAATACGTTGAGAATAATAAACGACAAAATTGTGATCCAACAGTGTGCAAAGCAAGCAAGTTCTATATTAGAATGTCCTATATATTCCAAGTGCAACAAATCCCTTTTTCATGCTTAATGTAGACCACGAGATGGCTTTATTTACTTTCAAAACAGGCAGAGAAAAACCAGCATGCCCTTGGATATGGTCGATTATTGTCAGCTAAAGCTAAACCGATATGTTTTTTTCCATGGCTGATGCTTATAACGATTGATTACAAGTCTGAGAAACCGATGGCCGATAAGTTCAGCTGATGTATTGGACCTATATGCAGGACAAATTTGGATCAATTTTATATGTACCACAAATTCACCAACAGCCTTGTTTTACCGATAACCTGAACTTCAAATTAAGTTTTGTGTGTATTCTTAAGGCAGCAGGTCGGTCAAAAATAAATACAAATTATATTGGCCTGTGCTGGAGATTCAAGGTTGATACACAACTATATTGGTCTATCTCTACGGTCAGCTCCTTTTATATGATAAACAATAACATATAACATTGATATGACTTGTAATAAAGGTGATATTACTGCGTCACTATTGGGTACGGTTCTAAAGTATATAATAATGTGAACAGTGTTTGCTTTATTGGTTGGAATTTAATTTGGGTAGACAATTGATTTATTGACTGCGACTTGCTGCCATCTGCTAAATGCTAGTGCTCGCCTCGGGCAGGTTGCCAGGGCTCACACGCAGGACTCTACTAATCTCTGAAGACATCGAGTTGGGCTGTCTGATTAAAACAAGGAAAGAAAGAGAAATATTGAGGTGCTATAACAACAAAAATGATTCTGTTTCAATCATCCATACAATGTATTAAGTACTTGTAAACAACTGCAACAAGTAAACATTTACAAAACAATCTTTTATCAGTTTTATCAGTTTAAAGCCGCAAATTATGACTTACAGTATATACCATCCTACCTTTTGGTTGTTTAAAATAAAGTGGCGCTATGAGAAATAATATCAACGGCCTTTGACAAATATTACAGTGATTAATGGTGTCAATCCAATAATAACTATTTCTGTCCTACCAATAAACACCAATACACATCTAATAATAAACCAATTAGGCGACTTGGTTTTTTGTAGTTGGCCTACCCAGTTATTTATCGTAGAATATGAAATTCCCACATATTTTACATCATCATCCTGACTCCACGTTGCCTAAGAGATTTCTTAACCGATGACCTACTTTTTTAGCATAATGTATAAGGAAGCTATGCCTACATGACAAGATAAATTATTGATAAAGGGTTGCTGAAGTCTATCGTATCGTAATGCCAGGGATTCTTTAGATTCAAGAAGACAATGTGGACACTGACACCTGACCCGCAAACAGGGTGAGTTGTTCAATGAGGTGGGCCACTGGAATGGAATTTTAGAAATGACAATAAAGATTTTTAGTTTTTATCAATCAATACGCTCACAAACTGGAATAGCAAAAGGTGCAAACTTAGAATAATCAGTCGATGGCATCTTTGTCAACCAAAAATTGTATTAGTCTACTAACTAACCCAAAACCAAAGTTAAAATCCATAGGTAAAACCCTCCAGCCAAGGTGACGAAGCCGAGCTCAAAGATCGGGCGCTGGATCCCAGACACTGCAGTGCAGTGACCACTGCTCCTGACAGGTTGCCCGAGTAGCATTGGTCGAAGGATGGGTCAAATGCAGAGGACACATTTCTCTGGGAACAACAAAGGCTAACTTCATTTTATCTAATTATACTGGAATATATTTGAGTAAATTGTAACTTTTCTCTGCCTTGTTCACATGTGAACACCTAGTTTACTAGTACTTTTTCTGAACAAATAAATGTTTTATTTATTTGTTTTATTTTGTCAGATATTTGGTTAGATCATATAGATCAGTGTTTCTCAAACAGGCCAGGGCCCTGCTCAGTTTGAGTATTTGTTACTTCTGTAGTCTCGATTTGACTACTCGTATGGTGGTACTTAGAAAGCCAAATAGTAAGTTTGGTTATAGCTTACTTGATGCAAAAAGTTATAGATACTTCGTACTTCTGAGAGCGTGTACCACTTCCACACCACTCTCCTTTTAGTCTACTACTCAATCTTTAGTTGACCAAGAACGTCTTTAGTCGACAACAGCCCTTGTGGCTTCCCTAGACAGACCTGCAGGCCTCATATCAGGACGAGGCCAGGTGCAGCAAGCGGATATGTCCAGATCGATTATGTTTCAGAGGCAGCCTGAAGAGCTAGCATCACCAAGCTACAGGGCTAACGTGCATCACCAACATGACAGAATAGACACACAGTAGACCTCCATTGAGGGACTTACTCAGGGGTCCTCCGGGTCCAAGAGCTTGGTCTTTGGCTGGAGGAGTACCGCTCTGGCGCTCGAAGTTCCCAGGGTTGGAGAAATAATCCCTTAGCCTCGGAAGCTCCCTGCCCGCCTCCAGTAGTTCGGTATGCAGCTCCAGCGCCGTGAGGATGTACTGATCCCGTAAAAGCTGAGCAGCAATCACATCAACTGATATCCGAGTCTCTGCGGTGCCTGCTGATGCCATAGCAGAGGTGACTGCGGCCGACACCGGGATGCCCTCACCGCCGCTGGGGTTTATCCGGTTGCTAGACAGCAGAAGCAGCGGCGGAGGAGGCTCGGCTTCCGCGGGAGGCGAGAAAGGATTTCCCGGTGGCGGCTCTGGGGCTCCATCGCTCGGACTCCTCTCTGTGTCAATTGTTTCACTGGGTCGCCTTTCAGCCTCTTCATCAGAATCACTGAGATTAAACGGGTTGACAGACGCCATTTTTGCACTATAATGAATTTAGCAACACAGGCTATGCTAGTCACAGCAATTCCTTCCTGAATGAATAGTTAGCTTCGTCCTGGTAGGTAGCGATGACAAGACGGAGAAATACGGAGATGCCATTGGTCAAATTCTCCCTCTAAACCCTCCTACTTGACAGAGCATTGCTAATTGATTGGATGGAGTTGACAGCTACTCCAAAATGGGCGTGATAACTTTGACAGCTGATAATAACGCAGCTAAAACTATTAGCTATAATTTCACCATAAATCAACATATTCGAGATCGTATTTGCGGTCGATTTCACATTTATGGATGGATCAAATTAAACATAAACATTGTTTTCTTTCAGACAAGTGACTATGGCCAGATGAGAGGATCAACTACAAACCCCACAATGCATTTGGGTGTCAGAGACGTCATAGCACAATAAGGAAGTGGATGCTCATGGCACCAGAATTTCTTGTTTAATCTTCTTAAATCTGGTTTTGTAAAGCACGCTCCTGCCGTAATCTTGTTTTGCTTAAGACGCCTTTGACCTGACAGATTTGAACGATATATTTTATTACTGGCGAAGAGGAATGGTCCGTGAAGATATAATTGAATGAATGTTGGAAAATGGGTTTGCTTTTCATTCATTCAAGTCCACGACATTGTTGACTGGTGGTGAAGAGGATAAGCTGCTATTACAGGTAAGTCTAGTAGCACCATGCTAGTTTCACTGTAGTGTTGTTAGCCTTTTGCACATTTGCTTATGTACTACACAGTTATAATACATAGAGAATATGCTGCTACTAATGCTTTTAAATATTTTTTCATAACATCTTCAACTGCCCATTGTGTTCATTGATTAAGTTTATTTTAATTCTTCTTTAAGGTTGAGGATCTTTAACAATGAGGATGATCACCTTTTTCCTTGTTGGGCTAACAGTCCACGTGGTTTTCTTCTTGTCCATCTTTGACATCTACTTCACGTCCCCCCTGGTCCATGGCATGACCCCCCAGGCCACGTTACTGAAACCACCTGCCTCTAGACTGGTTCTGATGGTGGCCGATGGACTCAGGGCTGATAGTCTGTTCACGCTGCTCCCAAATGGTTCATCTAGAGCTCCATATCTCAGGTTGTGATGGCAACTGTATAGATTAAATGAATCTCTTTTTCCAAGTAACAATCGAGTAATTCATTGTTTTTTTATATTTTGTCTTTTAGGAATATTATGGAGAATAGAGGTACATGGGGTGTGTCACATACGCGAGTCCCCACTGAGTCTCGACCTGGTCATGTAGCTCTCATTGCTGGTTTCTATGAAGATGTCAGTGCAGTTGCCAAAGGTTGGTACGTTACATACATGTATAGGTGCACTTAAAAGACACGTATGAGTTTGTGTTTTTGTTTGTTTTTAGGTTGGAAAGAAAACCCAGTGGAATTTGACTCTGTGTTTAATGAAAGTAGACACACCTGGAGCTGGGGCAGCCCTGACATCCTGCCAATGTTTGCTAAAGGTACAAAATATGAATGGTTTTAGATATTGCTGTAATAGTGCTTTAAACTGAAATGTGTTCTTATCAGGTGCTACAGGAAATCATGTTTATACTCACACTTACCCAGCTGCGGAGGAGGACTTTGCTTCCACAGATGCATCCAGGCTGGACACCTGGGTCTTTGCCCAAGTAAAAGTATGACAGTAGTTTCAAAAAGTGAAGTATATTTATGTAATTTTTTCTTTTTAAAATATATTTTCTTTTTTTGACAGTCATTTTTTGAAACTGCCAAATATAACTCCAGTTTGAATGCCACTTTACACGAGGAGCAGAATGTCTTCTTTCTTCATCTGCTTGGCCTTGATACAAATGGACATGCACACAGACCTATGTCCCAGTATGTTTTGCCACTATTTTGTTTTGACTATACAATATGCGTTTTATTTTTTTAGCATGTTTTTAATTTGCTACCAACTGATTGTAGAAAAAGATTCAGTTGTTGTCATCTGGACTCTGTTTGTTTCACTGATTGAGAATGACTCTTGGATGAGAGTCGGAACATTTTGTTTTTTCTAAAACAGAGTCCAGATGACTACAACTGAATCTTTTTCTACAATGGAACACTCCTGGACGAATGAGGGATTACACCGACATGCTACCAACTGATTGTATTTTCTTTATTTTGTTTAGAGAGTATTTAAACAACATAGGTTTAGTAGACGCTGGTGTATCCGAGTTTGTGTCTTTGGTTGAAGATTTCTTTGGACATGATGGGAAAACTGCCTATGTTTTCACCTCTGATCATGGCATGACTAACTGGGGTAAACATATACAGTTTTGCTGTGATTATATATGTTGTTTTTTATTTAGTGTTGCCATACTTCTGTTTTATTTTTAATTTATTTTCACAGGATCTCATGGTGCAGGTCACCCCTCTGAGACTCTGACCCCTCTGGTTGTTTGGGGAGCTGGAGTTAACAGCCCTGTCACTGTTACTGAACCACAAGCATTCAATGATGGGTTTTTACAAGGTAAGGTCAACCTAATATGGAAATGTAATTAGAGTGTTGTGTTATATTATTGGGTCTGTTTCTCATAGATTGGAATTTAGAGCATATCCGTAGAGTTGATGTCAATCAGGTAAGCTATGATTATAACAGTCAAGAATAGATAATTAAAACTAAAACTAAATGTATACATTTGGTAAACTGAAACGTTAACAAATCTTGATTATTTTATAGGCTGACATTGCTCCACTTATGGCCTCTCTGATTGGTGTTAATTTCCCATTGAATTCTGTTGTAAGTAAAATATGAATAAAACATAAATTACATACAGCATTGTTTTTGAAAATATTTGCTCTCTTTAGGGCTTGCTACCTCTCCAATACCTAAACAACAGTAAAAAGTTCAAAGCTGAAAGCATGTACACTAATGCCATTCAAGTGCTGGAACAGTACAAGGTAAAATATCTAAATATTATTCATTTATTGGATCCTTTTTAGTCTTTTTATTAGTAAATGCCTGGGGTCCAAGATTATAATACTATTGACAATGTACATTATATGTTTTGCTGTGCTTTCAAATGTTAGGTGAAAATGATCCAGAAAAAGGAGACTACAATATCCGTACTGTTTACCCCATACCAGTAAGTACAATATTTACTATCTTTGTCAATATAGTTATTGCTTAACATTGCTAATTATTTATTGTTTTATTAGATATTTAACGGACTTTGAACAAGTAGAACTTGTCAGCCAGATCCGAATAATGTTTCAGCTGGAGAAATATGAAGATGTTGTGAGTGTTAATAATCTTATTGCCAAATAATTGCACGTTGCAACCTAATCATCTTTGTTGGTCCTCAGATCTCTCTCTGTCAGTCTCTGATTTCTCACTCCCTGAAAGGGCTGGTTTACTACCACACATACGACAGATTCTTCTTGGGTTGCAGTGTGGTGCTCGGTTTTGTAGGATGGACCTCCTATGTTGTCCTTGTCATCCTCAAAACTCATGCAAGCCTTAACAGAAGTACAAATTTCACCAAAGAAGTAAGTTTACTAGAGCATGTATTATTGAAAATATATGAAACTTCTAATATTAATCTTATATTGTGTTTGCAGATACACAGCTGTCATTTGTCAAGGCTTTGTGTTATTGTGGCAGTTTTGATTGCCATATTTTTATTTATTCAAAGGAGTCCAATGACCTACTATATTTACTGCCTACTACCGGTCCCTGTATGGTACTCTGTTCTTAAAGAGTAAGTACACAATCAAATCGTAGCAAAAACTTGAAAATAATTCACAAGTTCATTATACGGTTTTGGAGCATACAGTATGTTGAACAAATGGCAGAAAATATCAATCATCCCAAATGATTGCAGCCCATTGCACTAGCTCACACAATTTCACAGGATGCAATTTACCTCCGACATAATTATCTTTGTATGAGCGGTGCAGCTTCAAAGAGCTTAATTAGGTCTTTTCACTTGCAATTGTTGCCATTCAAGCAATGCATGTTAACATGAACAAAGAGTTTTTGTCTTTCCAAAACCTCATCAGATTTAGACAAAATTCTTTTTAAAATTTTTATTCAAACCTTCTTCTATGCTTGCCGTTTATTTTATCATAGTTTATATTTTATTATTTTTATTCCTTGTTTTATGTATCACCAAAGCACTTTCCTAGTTTGTGGATTTGTCAACTGATGATGACAATAAAGCGCAGCTGTTTTCTGATTCTGATCTAGTGTGCTGTTATATTGTGTATTTTAGGTTTGGAACTCTGGTTAATTTGGTTCACTCAGCTCCGTCTTTGCCTCTATGGAAATGCTTGGGCTATTTTGTACTAGTTGCTTTTGGAATCGAATTACTGGTAAGTATTTGGTATTTGGTAAAATATAGAATTACAGGACGTGTAGTTCAATGGTGCTTTGTTGCCACTAGGTGGTGAGCTTCTTCTACCGTGCCATGTTGTCAGTGGGCTTGGCTGTGCTCTCATTTTGGCCCTTTCTCTCTGGACTTTTTGAAAAGGCCAAGGTAATGATTTCCTTAAAGCACTTTTTTAAAACCAGGAAGTTAGCGTTTCTAACTATAATATGTTTTATATTAAACCAGAGATCATGTGCAAATATGCAATACAGTATACTACTGATCAAACTAAAGCCTAACAGTTTCACCATGTACGTGATAATAATATTTATTGTGAATAAAAAAATCTTTATTTCTACATAGGTTCGATCCTTGAGCTGGTTCTTGAGTTGTCTGTGTCTTGCTGTTTTCCCCTTGTTGCCTGTGGTGGGGAGGGAGCCAAATTTGAATTTAGTGTGAGTGCTATCATTGACTTTATTGTTTCTGAAATATAAAAGCTATAAAACAATTGTCAGTCTGTAATAATAATCCCTATGTTTATAGCACTTGTGCAGGTCTGCTAGCTTTCTTCACTTCTTCTTGTTTCCTTTGGTCATCTCGACAGAAAACACCATTGCGCCACAGCGAAACAAAGCCTCTACTCTTTCAGGTATTTAATGATGTCTAAATTTAACTTTTCTGCATTTGAAATATTGTCATGTCTAAACCTGAATATTGATTTGCATCTATTTTAGATGATCCATGTAACGGTGTGTGCTGTCATTCCGTCCCTCACACACCACAGCCTGTTGCGGAAACAGGGTTTGCCACTGCTCAGTCAGATCATCAGCTGGACCACATTAGGTGTGTTTAGAAGGGTGGTTACATCAAGAAGGTTATAATGCCCCTGTGATGTTAGTTTGACAGTCTGTAAAAGGCAACATAATGGCCAGGTTTGAATACAATTGGCAGCCAAATGTACTGCCTCCTACAACTAGTGGCCAGTGGGTGTGTGCAGTCTTACCACCAGTGTACCACCAGTAGTAGTACACTCTGTCAAGTGTACCACTGGTGGTACGCAAGCTCTTCCAGGAGGTTCACGGATTCCCCAACAGGTCTATGCTGAATTTAGAGTAAATTGAATCCCCATTTTTGCCATTTGCTTGGACTAGTCCTAGTTTTAGGTCTAGTAAAGCAGTCATATATTTTAGACCTTGTTTAGTCCTAGTTTAGATGTAGAATGTTCCTCTTTTAGACCTGGTTTAGATCTGGTGGTAATAGGAAGCCAAATATTTTCTTTGGTGGTACTTGGTAAGAAAAGTTGGAGAACCACTGGTCTTAGAATGTCTTGTCTGGAATGCATGGCATTATATGTATCATGAAGAAAATGCATGTTTTCACAGTATTTGTTACGCAATAAAAACACACAATAACACCTGATACCTGAAAAGTTACATAGTGCACCTTTGCAAAGTACATTTTTATTTATGTCACTTTTTGTGTTCACTTTTAGGTTCTTCCATACTGATTCCACTTCTAAGCTCTACTCGTCTTTTCCATCGCCTCTTGAGTATACTCCTGTCTCTCACAGCCACGTACCTACTACTTAGCACGGGGTAAAATATTACTTTACCTTTGACTACAAACACTATTGCAGGTCCATAACATATAAACATTAAACTTTTTCCAGGTTTGAAGCCTTGTTTCCACCAGCTTTATCATGGGTAATGTTTGTATGGATCAACATTGAACAAGAAGCACTGCTGGCCCAAGGGGTCTCGAGCAGACAGGAGGTACAGTGTCATTTCACAATATTACCAAAACCTCTTCCATATAGGTATAGTATATTTTCTCTTTTTTGTTTTTAATAGCTCTCAACAATTGATTTTACTGCCAACATTGACATCACAAAAATTCGTCAGCTGAAGTTGGACGATATTCGGAGATCCTATTTTTTTGTATCCTTAAAATTAATTGTTTTACTGCAAACTGAATATTGTAAAAAAAAAAAATAATAATAATAATAATAATATATCAAGATATTATAATTTACTTCTGATAGATTTGACCCTTGACCATGTTTTAAGGTGTTTTTTATCATCACAGCCTTTTTTGGCACAGGAAACATCGCCTCCATAAACAGGTGAGGGTTTTTTTGTTCTTTTAGTGAAGTGACTAACAGGAAGTTAAATTGTTGAAGTGTGATAAACGGGCAGTTAGTCATTGTGGCTAAATTGGCTATGCAGTATGATTTAATAAAATTATAATACATCAGACAGTAATTTCAGCTGAACCTTGTCTTCTTTGTCTAGTTTTGACCCAGCATCCGTTTACTGTTTCCTCACTGTTTTCAACCCCTTTATCATGGGAGGACTCATGATGTGGAAGGTACACAAAAATATATATATACATTTTCTGTAGCCTCATTTATCATCACACAATCTCTACATCTATTTTATGTATAATTATGTTGTCTCTTCTTAGGTTATTATTCCCTTCATCATTGTAATGTGCACATTTGAGACCATCCAAGTTACAACACAACTTTCCTCAAGAAGGTGATGCCAGAATCTGGGAACGACTAGTTATCAATACCCATCAAAGTTTATTGAACATAAATAATATAATAACCCATTGCTAGCCTAAATGTAATATCAGTACATACATATGCAGTTTGAACTGCCAACCTTCTGTTATTTTTAGTTAATTTCTTATATTCTATTTCAGTTTGTTCCTAATCGTTCTTGTCATTTCTGATATCATGGCATTGGTAAGACGCTGACATTTCTCCTCTAATTCTGTAACAATCGTTTTTTATTTGTTATTTATCAATCTATATATTTTTGTCTGCCCTCAGCATTTTTTCTTCATGGTTCAAGACTATGGCAGTTGGTTAGACATCGGCACAAGGTGAGTTAATTGTGTAACCATTTCATTTGAATGTCTTACACATTAACACTGAATAGTTCTTCCTTGTTTCAGCAAGTCATTTTACAGCTGTGTTTTGTTCTTTTGCAGCATCAGCCACTATGTGATAGTGATGTCAATGACCATCTTCCTCATGGTGCTCAGTGTGGTTACACATTTACTCACTTCTCAAAGACTCGTTTTGTGGAGGAGGTCCAAAATGCACTACCCCTAAACAACAGGGGGAAATATTCCTAGTACTAATGTAAATTATTGTATTGTATGTTGAGGTAAAGGGAATGTTTCTACTGTCACTGGATATTTAAGTAATGTTGTTTTAAGAAAAGTTACAAATAAAACAGGTCACAATGTCAGAGATATTTGTAAATTGTAAAACAACTTAAAAATGAATAAATACATTAGTATGAACCTTGTAAGTAACATGAACCTGGAACTCAAAATTCACCAAT
Source organism: Chaenogobius annularis (assembly GCA_015082035.1). NCBI lineage: Eukaryota > Metazoa > Chordata > Actinopteri > Gobiiformes > Gobiidae > Chaenogobius > Chaenogobius annularis. The sequence continues at coordinate 138,897 of BJKM01000240.1, read as the reverse complement.
AAACTTAATGTCGTTGTAGTTGAATAATAAAATACACGAGGAATACTTCATTCCTAAAAACAATTTAAGCTGTGTACAAAAGTTGTCTTCATAACGATGATACATTTTAAACTTACAGAGATGAACTGTATGTTTAAAAATAAAGCTGTTATGCATTGACGCCATAGGTGGTAACCATATCTTACTTCCCTTTTACATTTGCATCTTGTAACACTGTTTCAACAAGTCTAATATCTAACAGATTTTGCAACTACACACACATACACAAAAATAAATATATCAAAGTGATTTCAGTAGTTTCTCAAGTGTATATTAATAGTTAATAGTTGTGTCCGGGGAGCAGAATAAGGAAGAGGCCTATGGTTGGCTCTGGTTGGCAAGTGTGAAATCACCTCCTATTTCACAGGAAGAGGCAAACCAAACGGTCCGTATGCAAAACTGTAGTTGCGCTTGTGTTAGACAACCGATGGCAACTTATAAGCAGCTGCATGATGTTTAAATCGGAACTGTAATGTTGCTACACTGCTGATGATGAACGGATCTTTTTTTTTTGTCTCAGCATAAAACAATTCTAAAGGTATGTCAGTTCTTGTAATAATAGTTTACTACAGTTAAATGTATTCAATTAATTACTTAATAAGTGTGACACTAGAGCGCTAACTTTATTCAATATTTGTATTAATAATTAAAAACGACATTTTTCAGGCAATTTGCTAAGTATGCAAATTAAGTATTCAATTGTATTAGCATGTTATATTATGGTGATAAATTAGAGATGACATTGTTTTGTATCTTTTTTTTATTACATCATCACAGTATAATGTATTATTAACATTACTAACAAATAACCTAAATTTGGGGTGCTGATCTGTAAATTGTATTGCATTTTACAGTATTTTCTGATTTCTTTATTTTTCAGACCACTATGCAGGCAAACTCCACAGCTCCACATGAAAAGTTCCACAATGTTCTTCTGGCCATTTACAGTGTTCTTTTCGTCAGTGGGCTGATATGCTTAAGTTTGGCCGTGCACGTTTTGAAATCCTCTTCCACCTCCAACACCTCCATCGCTGTCTTCAACCTTATATTCACGCATTTCCTCTTCCTCCTCACCGTTCCCTTCAGGATCTACTTCTACTCCACTAACCACTGGGCCCTGGGCCTAGAATGGTGCAAAGTGGTCAGCAGCATGATTCACGTCCATATGTACATGTCTTTCATTTTCTATGTAATCATCTTAGTCTCACGACTATTGAGTTTCTACCACAAAGCAGAGAATATACCTTCAATTCAGAAGCTGCATGCTCTCCTGGTCAGCGCTGGGGTGTGGATACTGGTGTTAGTCACTGTCCCATTGGTGGTGATTTATTTATATGGCAAGTTAGCAGAAGACTCAAATAACAACAAAAACGTGAGCCAATGTTTCAACTTTGCGGTGGACATGAACTCAAAACTAAACAAAGTATTAAACCATATTATTAGCACATTTATTATAGTGACGACCGCTGTGCTAACCACTCTGCAAGCAAATTGTTTACTGGTTTTGTACAAGAGAGATAAAAAGAATTGCATGTCGCAGCAGGATTTTAGCGCTCAGATGAAAAGTCTGTGTTTTGCCCTCATCATGGTGGCTTCATTCGTCCCTTACCACACGTTTCGATTGTACTATATAGAGCATCTGAACATAGAGAACGTCAATGAGGTTTTCCTGAGTCTGACCACTTTTAACTGTTTGGACACACTCACCTTTCTGGGGAAGCGGACTTGTTTTAGATGAGTTTTCTGTAAAGGACTAAGCTAGTTGCTCAGATGTGGTCATGATATTTGGCTATTTTGTCTTTTGTTTACATTGCTTTTAAGATGTAATTAGAGCTACACTTCACTGTGATTGGTTGAATGACCTATAGTTGAAAAGTGTCCATTTAGTTTTCAACATCTTAGTCGGTCAACAACCCCATGTGCGACTGTGGAGCAAATAATGTACTGAGTCTGTAAACCTATAGGACTACTAAGATTCTTTTGTATCATGATCATTCAATTAGTATTTATCTTACATATTTTACAGTCTATGAATATAAAAGTGTGTCAATAAAGATCTACTGTTCTTCATTTTTAAACTGAATGTGCGGTAGCTTTACTAAAAGTCTCAAAAAGGAAGTTCAAACGGAATGTGTGATGTTTCTATATGTGTTATGAGTTTTAAAGTTATTTTAAAATGATTATACACCATATTTATGTGTACTTTAATCATGTTCATGTATTTTAGTTTTGATAATCATAATAATAATGTTGTTAAGCCACCAATATTATTTTTTAGCATTTATTCTAAATTATTACAAGTTAGCTGATATAATTAAAGGTGAACTGTGTAAGTCTCCCACTGGTTTGTCTTCATGGAGATGTTATTGGTTTACCAGAAAGGTTCAATAGTATGACATTACACTCATCTATCTCCGTGGAGACAAGCATTTGAAGCTGCCAGGCCAAGTTACAGGTCAGATCTGTGGAGAGGTGACTCGTGTGTAGTGGCTAATACTTAGTTAGGCCTACTGTAATTCAATTATTCACTTGAAGTAACATAGTAATATAACTCATTATCTTATACTTATACTTACAGTTACTCCCAAAATACTCAGTTACTTGGGACATAAAAACATTGCTTGAAAAGAGACTGCAACTTTCCGCTGCACAATACAATCCAGACAAGGAGCACGTCCAATGTGCTAAAAGTGAAAAACCCACAGACATCACAAAGGCAGAGCTCAGCGGCTTGTAGCAGTGTTAGTTTATACAACTCACTTCTGTTATTTGCCTCTTTTCAAATGTCATTAATCAAACATAAAAGCATACAAACATGAACTATATTACCTTTTTGAGGCAGTAACGAATTACATTTTTAAAGTAACAAGTAATGTGTAACCCTAACACAGCCTGCAGGCGTGATGGCTATTGTGAGTCTTTGGTGCCATCCTCTGGTCAGAGCTTGTACTGCAAGTTAGCTGATGAACGCCACTATCAGACAACTTTTTTTTTCATTCCCCGTTTTCAGGGGGGTTGGGACGGAGGGTGGGGTGTTTTTGACTACTAACATAGACCCTATAGTTAAGTGAGTTATTCAAACCAAGAATATGAAGTGAAATAGTTGTCTAAATTATAACTTGTTGCTGTTTCAGTGTGGAACATTAGCCTACCTGAGTTGAGTCCTTCCTTGACTCATCACCTGCCAGAGCCGAGCCCTTTCCTTTAGGTTTTTATGGCACCGGGTTACTGTTTAACACATCCCCACCCTGCGCTGAGTTTGTTTAGTAAATCGATCTAATGACGGGGCTATGGTTGGCGCCATCAAATGTGTCGCAGCATGAATTATAGACCACTCATTTCTCCCAACATTTGCTTTAATGTTCCTGCTCACCTTTGGCGCTCACTCATTCTGAATGCTGGCGACACCTTTCCGCTAAACCGTTCCCACCCAGGGCACAATTCTTTGGCTAAACTTGGATAAATGCACATCACGGAAGAAAACATACGCAAAGGTAAGCCTATCTTTTATTAGAATGCTGTTTTATTCCAAAGTTGTGGTCTCAATGGGCCTTGGTCTTTCAGTGCGTAATCGCGGTGACATCTCGGCGTTGGGTAAGATTCATTTTCATAATGAGCCAGTGTTCTGCCCATGGGTTCTGCCTCGCTCGTCGTGCACAGGCAGCGTTTTGTAAAAGTGATAAGATGTCACGCAGACCGCGCTGTAAAGATCATGTGATAACAGCAGTGCGTTTCAGTTTTACGCACTGACTTCACCACAAGAAAAGGTTTGAAATAAAGAGGAAGAGGTCCAACTGTGGTTGCTCTGAACTATTACTATTCAATAAATAGTGCACTCATTTACTACAGTGGTGGAAGAAGTACTCAGTTTATTACTTCAGTTAAAGATACATCAAATAGACGTAAAAAGTATTGAAGTATTGAATGTACTTTAAGAAGAAAAAGTACAAATGAAGTGCATTTAAATAGCAATTCCCATCTATTTTTTCTTAATTTCTTTGTATATTTTTGTTTGTTGTGGTTTTAACTCAGAACCTTTAGTCCGGATGTCACCATGAAAGTGCTGAAAATACACCTCTAAACCATATGAAAAGCACTTTCTACTCTTCATTAAAAGTACAGATACCTGCTCTCAAAAGTACTGAAGAACAAAATAAAAAAGTGACTTAAAGAAAGTATAGATTGCTAAAAGTACAGTATAAGTACGGTAAAAGACTGTTTTGGATGGCCTGTGTTCCACCTTTGGCTAATAGTAAACCAGGAAACCTACTTATTCACACATTTGTTTATCCCTGCTTTATTATTTATTATTTACTATTTATTAACGGGGGTTGACCAATGCTTACAATCATGACATATTAGTTTATTGTATGGGCTTGTACTGATTAAAAACAAAATAGACCTCAATATGCCCAACCTGACCTCAACATTTGGGCCTGTATCAGTTCTCACGTGTTGTTTAAACAGATGCATCAGTGGATCTATAGAGGGCAGTTCACACAGAAAGCCTGTCAGGACAAGGTTTATGACCACTCACAGCTTTCTGTTGCTAGGAGACTTCCTCATCACCTGTCACATGATTCAATTTGTGTCCTGCTAGAAATGTTAGCGTTAGGGCCAACATTAGCATAATTAATACTGACCTCTGCTGAACTTAATCTTGTCATGGTAATGTCCTTATGTAAGTCCTCTTGGTTTGCCAGGCACAAATTGTTAAAGGTCAACAACGAAGACGAGAAGTGTTTCAAATATGTATGTTTTAGAATAATATCAATATAGAAGTAAAATGATTCAACTAAGTGAAAACAAGTTGAAAATACTATGGATAAAGCTTGAGCACCACAAACACATACTGTTGTAGTTTTGTTGTTTTTTCTATATCAGAAAATAGGTAAAAGATGATGTCATGTTTCAACAGTGACTTCCCGTCCTCGTCCGAAGCGTCATCTCTTCCCTAGAAACAGCAAAACTATTTAACTAAATAAGACACGATGAATATTCTTAATTTATTGTACATCTGCTCGAATGTTAACATATAAATCTTACATCTAGAAGTGCTACAAACTGCACTACTGCTGATAATTACTACAGATAATAACATCACAGATCCTTCATTTGAAATGTATTTAAGATATTCAAAAGTTCAAACTTTAATTACGGTATGGAATTATTCTCTCCAAACCAGGATTGAGCCCTGGTTAAACTATAATCTTTTCACTTTGCTGCCCCTCTCTTCATGCATCTTTAATATACACATTTATTTATTTATTTATCTAATTTTATCTAATTTTATTTTATTTTATTTTATTTATTTATAATTTGTCAAAATTTAAGACATAAAACAACAAAAACAAACAGGGCAAGGCCAGCGCAAACACTAAATAAATGTGAGGGGGCGCACTTAAAAAATTAAGTCACACAAAGTCCAAAATAAGTCCAAAGTCAGTAAAATGTGTCAATTTTCAAGTTGAATCCAAATGTGATTTAATATATACAACACATATCAACATTAACATTTAAACTAATTGCCTTTTCATTTTCATATAATTACAGTAATGAGTATTTTATACTCTCACTGTACCATAAGTGAGAGCATTATCTCAGCGCATGCTCTGAGTAGACCTTTTGTGATTGGCTGATACAGACCATCAAATCTTCTATAGTGCAACCTCTTATCATTTACAGCCTCCTCCAACACAATGCAGTGAGGTGATTACCTTTAAGTCGCACAATAAGATTTAGTGCAATGACACCGGGGCTGTGATGGGGACATTTTAACTGGTTTCTTCTCGTAAATTAGGCTTTTTATGGCTCTGCGAACACAGAGGAGGCAACTAGCTGGCAGCAGTTTCACTTGTTTACTTGATTGTCCTTTAGATGGGCTCTACTTCACATCTCACTGCAGTTAAGATTTTTACAATCCAATCAGCTTCAAACTCGATTTTTCCCAAAAATATATAAAAAAAAAGCTTGGACACTATGAAATTTAAGGTGTAAAAGTATATAGCACATCTCAAATGTTATGGTTCATTACATTCTTACTTTCATTTTAAAAAAATATTCATAAACCCTTTTATTGCTCCTGCCCCACTGTTGAGATATTTGGCTTCTTTGTTAAAAACATTTCACTTGAACTGTAAAATATTAAACTTTTCTGCACTACTATCAGCACTACTACCACTACCTCTACTACTATTACTACTACTACTACAAATAAAAGTCACTGCTTTTTATACCGAATATTGCACTGTGTCATCATTTTGTGAATAACTATACTTTTTACCCCATAGAAAATGTCCCCAACAAAGCTAAATCTGGGGTAAAATGTTAGATTGAGAGAACAGTAAGCTGTGACTCCAAGAATTGTGTTTGAGGAAGAGTTAATGGGAGTTATCAGTGTTTTCCACTTCGCTCTGTGTCTTTATAGATTGTATCTGCAGAGGTAGTGCTGCTATCACTCCACTATTGATTAGATTAGGAGGCCCAGGGCACTCTCACAACAGCATGCATTTTGATTGTCTTAAAGAACCCTCTGTTATTCTTGCTACAAACACAATACTTGAAAAATGTCAAATTATAGTTTAAATAAATCAAGCATGAATAAAAGTAATTTAGCAAAAATTATTATAACAAACCATTGGAATATCCACCATTTATCTATGTAGGTGATAAAGGAGTAGAAGAACAAGATAAGTAAAGTGCAATAAGGCAAGAAGCCCCTCCCACTCACTGTCTTTCAGCCAATCAGACACATTTATAGATATTTTATACCAGGTCTCTCCTCAGGTATGTCCGTATCAATTACAATAGGCTGAGCCCCAGTGGAAAATAGATGGAAATGTAATAGAAAGGAGACAGAGGAAAAGTGTGAGACTGAACTAGGAATGAAGTATCCTCCTGTTCCTCAGAGTAGATTTCTGTTAGAAATGGAAGTAGCAAACTATTGTGAAGGCCTGGACCCCTCATACAGCACACTGGGATTTGAGAATGCAGAGGTTCTTTATGGAGGAGGTAAGATGTGGACGGAAAATGTACTACCTTTTGCAACGGCTACAGATACAGAAGGGTTTTGACTAACTACAGTGTATATATTTTGATTAGATTAGTAACTTCTTAATTGATTAATTTACAAAAGATTACTTTGAAACTCTAGTGACATGAGAGGGAGAAACATTTGTGAGGAAGCAAGCTTAAGGCAATGCCAAACATACATAACATAATGCACAAATACATGCTTTAAGTGTTTATTCATCACTGTATGAATTACCCAAATTGCTGCTTTAAGCCTACTGTATCTGATTTGATGACTGTTTTTGTTTTATCTGTTTCTTTATTTGCTTAACTAATGAACAATACACTTATTTTTTCATTTTTGTATGCCAATATCATGTTAAAATCTATTCAAAGCCTCTTCCAGAAGTTACTTTGACACTCCCTTTCTTAGTCAGGCATCCATAAGACTGTATTGCTTTGCTGTGTGTTACTAGTTATATGACCTTTACGGATGTTCGTTGCAGACAGCATGCCAACAGAGCCGGGGGTGCCTGGTCCAGACGGGATGAGCAGTAACTGTGCCATATGTGGAGACAAGGCCACAGGCAAACACTACGGGGCCTCCAGCTGTGACGGCTGCAAGGGCTTTTTCAGGAGGTCCATACGCAAGAGCCACATCTACACCTGCAGGTACAAACACCCTTTAACTCATATCATCATTTACACACAGGCAAATATATTGTTACACGTTATGCATGCAGTACAGGCTGTATGCATAACAAGTTATACATTGCCTTGTGATAAAAAAGAAAAAAAAAGTATCTTATGGAAATGCTATACAATAACAATATTAAGGAGGAATTAATAAGCATAACATTTAGCAGGATTATTACTGAAAATATAACATTAATTATGCTGTCTATTACTCAGTTGTGTTTATTAATGTGCTTAGTTAGCTTACAGTAAATGATCAGGTTAATTATATACTCAATCAATGATTAATAATCTCAGGGTGAATTCATCTTAAGGGTTAGTCAAACTATTGAATCCTATCTGTGTTAGAAATGCAGTTTTAATTATGTACATTTTGTCTCGTGTTAGCTGTCTGTAAAGCCATATACAGTAGTGTTAACTGTATGTTCCTTTATAGGTTCAGCCGACAGTGCATTGTGGACAAAGATAAGAGGAACCAATGTCGTTTCTGCCGTCTTAACAAATGCTTCAGGGCTGGGATGAAGAAAGAAGGTAAAGAAACTCAAACGTGATATAGTTATAGGAAATCGAGGAGTGGTTCTTATTCAAAAGGGTGTTGTCAGGGAATCTCAAATCTGCTTTAAGATGCTTGAAAAATGTCAGCCATAAAAGTGCCTGAGTGCTGCCCGTTTATGATGGGTATAACCTTGGCACAAGGTTTTATGGAGCCTAATCATGGGTTATTTAAACATGTTGTTTGAGATTGTTACTGGTTAACGTTTGACAGATGTAACACTGTATATATCTAAAGCCTGATGTCATCCTTTAAACTTGCTAACTGGATAATAACCAATCAATTTAACGTTGATACTGATAAGCAACGAAAAAAAAATTATATAGTATGGTTGTGATCACTCGTCATATATTATATTGTTTTTTAGCTGTACAGAATGAAAGGGATCGAATAAGCTCTAGAAGAACCATCCAGGACCAATCCCAAGACCTTCCACCTATAACTGTACTGGCACAAGCAGAATCTCTATCACAACAGGTACTTCAGCAACCACTGACTGCAGACTCAAACTATGAGCCATACTTCTCAGATTGTTCACATTTACACACAATGATTAAGATGCAAGTACACATATCTTAAGTAGTGCTGTAGTACTGAATATTTTCTCACCAAATACCAGCTAAGAAAATATTTGGTCTTCTGAGTATCACCAGATCTAAGCCAGGTCTAAAACAGTATTATTCTTGGTCTAAATTAGGGCTTAACCGGGTCTAAAGTGGGACTGCACTCGTGATATAGTGGTTCTAAACTGGAACTAACACAAAGAAGGACAAAAATGTGGATAAATTGACTCTAAATTCAGCAAATATTTGAACTTAAGAGGACATCTAAGGGGATCTAAAGCATAGATTTAAAAAGTAAGTGAAGAATATCAGGTAATATACTATTGTTAAGTATCTAATAAATATACCATTTATTTTCTAGAATTGATTGCGACTATAAAACAATATTTTAATTTCTAAAATGAAGTCAAGTGCAATCATGAGACAGCTGTAACATTAACAAACTGCGGCCCATCTCCATGTGCCTTGCAGATCACAGCTCCAGTGGTCTTGGGAGATTTAGCAGAGCAGAAGTCGGCCTCAGTGTCAGACCTGTGCGACTCCATGAGGCAGCAGCTGTTGGTTCTGGTGGAGTGGGCCAAATACATTCCTGCATTTGGCGAACTACCTTTGGATGACCAGGTTAACTTGACATCGTTTCTCTTTTGCTTATTGGCTTTTTGACCCTGTAGGTTAATATATGCCCGTGTTGTTGATTCCAGGTTAGTTTGCTCAGAGCTCATGCGGGGGAACACCTCTTGCTCGGGGTCGCCAAGAGGTCATTGCCGTTCAAGGACTTCCTGCTCTTAGGTATGGGCTGGTTGTTGAAGACTGTCTTATTTGTATGTGTTCTGAGTCAGGTGGTTCAGCACTGAAGTGTGAAAGCTGATCATATGTTGAGCTAGTGAGAAATTATTAACCTAAAGTTTCTGTTTTCACAGTGACTTCAAAAGTTTCTCGTGTGAAATGCATTACTCATTGCTCAACATCACACTGTGGGCAGAACTGTCAGCCACAAACACTAGCATAATACAGTATAAAAGAAAGTATAATTGTAATTTATCAGCAATAGAAGAGGTACCGGGAGTTTAAAAAAGAAAAACTTGAAATACTGGTAATAATAGTATAGTAATGATAATAGTAATAGTTTAGTAATGGTAATGGTAGTATTTCATTTTTGTACACTTGCAAAAATAACTTTGTTGAGAACACTTACATACATCTTTATTCAAGAACTGTTCTGTGCATATTTCAACCTTGACAAAGTACATTTTGAAGTGTTGTTGCTTAAGTAGAAGTAGAGGTTTTCTTAAAGTCCTTCCTTTGTTACACTAAATACTTGAGTGGCATACTTCAGCGTTTACAATCCAACTCAAGGCCTATTAACCGCATGCTAAATTTTCATTGTGTCCCTGCAGGTAACGGGTGCGTGATCCACAGAAACAGTCCAGAAGTGGAGATTTCTCGAGTGGCCAATCGAGTCCTGGATGAACTGGTCCAGCCGTTCCAAGATATTCAGATTGATGAAAACGAATATGCAGCACTTAAAGCTATTGTCTTCTTTGACCCGGGTAATACCATGGAACAAATGTTATTCATTAGTTCTAACTGTGTAAATACGTTGAGCCTTCAAACATTACAATATGTTGAAAGTTTGACATCTATAGGCGCCGTAGTCAAAGCATAAATTCTCAAACTCTTTTGTGATTTCAGTGTAGATCCCTTATTTGCAAGGATTTCAAACCGTTTAGTACAATCTATTGCTTGGATGCCTTCCTCATATTCCATGAAGTGTGACCGTTTACCATTGAACTTTATGTCGTTTTTTCCATTACATTAGGCATAAACTTGGATTACTTTTTCATTGCTGCCAATCATGTTTTATTTCCTTTAGTGTAACCTCTTCTTTTCTTCTCTGCAGATGCAAAGTCTTTAAGGGACCCATCCAAAATCAAGGCCATGAGACTTCAGGTAAAAATCCCTCAAACGTAACATCCATTTACCTTCTTCCGTTGGTAAAAATGTATGTAGTGTTTTATGCAGTCCTTCGCTCAACAATACAGAACTGTCAATTCTGATACGATCATATATTTATATTACTTTTTTTTTATTGGAAACAGAATTAACTCCTTAAATTATTTACGCTGAGCTGTATAGATTTTTTTTTTATTTTATTATTGATATGAGCCAGTCTTGACTTGAACTTGCATCACTTGCTGTCGGTTCAACGCGGTTTGAAAGATACTGACCACTGCAAACTGGGAACACCCCTCCAGAGCTGCACTTTCGCTCTGATCTGTTGTCTCGGCAATCACAATTTGGCACTTTTTAAAATTTTTTACATTTCAACATTGAGGACAAAATGTTCACTGGCTGCCAAATAAAAGTAAATAAGTAAGAGTGGTTATAATATTATGCAAGGAGATTTTAATATATATACGGCAGTGGCTCTCAAACTGTGGTACGCAGATTCTAAATGTTTGCTGAAGATAAAGTCAATTTAATCTGCATTTTTGTATTCTTTCAAGTTTGGCCTGGTTTAAAACTAGTAAAGCAGTTCTGTTGTCCTTTTAGACCTCTCTTTTAGCCATTGTTTAGACCTACAATAGTCCTGTTTTAGACCCGGTTTAGATCTGATGGTAGATGGACTCGTCAGGGCCAAAATATTGACTTAAGCTGATTACGGTGTGAAAACATTACAGAACCACAGAATTTACCGGTACTAAATGTGTATTTTTTTTATATTAGTGCTTGCACCTGTCTGAGGGGACTGCAGATGCTAAGTAGCAATAGCAAATCTGGTACAAATCATTCCATGAAATGATAAAATGTTATATCTGAAAATAAATAAATAAACTAAACTAGTGTTGTGGCCAGCTGTAGTTTTTGGACAAAATTTAATTATTTTTTTACCTTGTTGTTGTGTCTAGGTCCAGATGAGCCTCGAAGACTACATTAATGACCGTCAGTACGACTCCAGAGGTCGCTTTGGGGAGCTGTTACTGCTGCTGCCCACCCTACAGAGCATCACGTGGCAGATGATCGAACAGCTTCAGTTCATTAAGCTCTGTGGCCTGGCCAAGATAGACAACCTTCTGCAGGAGATGCTGCTGGGAGGTGAGCCCGCTGTCTGTAACCTCTCCAAATATGGCCGACCTTCAGCAGCACACCCACGGCTAATGACCACGACGGTGATTGACATGAGAACGGACAAGGCCAAGGCAGACAACCACCAACTAGCTGCGTTTCTGATTGTGGAAGAGATAACACATATACAGAACACACAATGCTTTTCACATTTCTCAAAGACTGTCTTTTTATGTAAATAGGTAAATGATATAGTTACTGGTATTAGTATACAGTTGCTTACACTAAACAGATTGATTCCAGTCCATGTATAGACCCCAAACAATGTACACAATAATGCTCAGATGAATAAAGACTATATAAAATATAGTCACAATAAGTGAGTGTAGATTTGATTTTTGGACCAACGTTTATCTACTAACTTTATGATCGCTTACCGGTACTTAATGTATTCCTTCCTGTTTTTAGGATTTGCCACAGATTCGGCCCACTTGCACCACCCCGCTCACACCCAGCTGGCCCAGGACCCAGTGACGGGACACACACTGGTTATCAGCGCGATGCCTGTCACACACACGGCACAGATAGGTAAGAATAAACAGTTAAAACCATGTATTAGCATTATATTTTCTCATAGAATAGTTTGATTTGTTTATTTCGGTGACAGGTATTACACATTATTCCAGAAACAGCAATAGCGGTACTTGACATGCTTATGTTTACTAGGGATACTCTTTTAGCTCGCTGTCATAATATAAGTGAAGCCATTCTTTTTTTTTCTTTTTTTCTCAAGCAAAAGGAAACTAACTAAATAAAACTTGAATAATGGCCGATATTTTCACTCTTCATAACTTTTCTAAGGTTTGAAAAATTGAAGACCTGAGCATGCAGTACACCATAACATAAGTAGATAAAAGTCTTATATTTTACAACAATCGAAAATGGATGACATGGGAATAGTGCATCTTATAAAACCAAATACAGCCTCTAGCAATGAAAACAGTACATTTTGCGGCAGCTTTTTTAACACTCATCAATAACAAAAAATGACCAAAGACTTGAGACTGTTTTGCTTTTCCATCTGCTGTCATTAACAGTAAATTGTCTTTGTGTTAAAGCCTCTCCGGACACGCCCATCCCATCTCCTCCGCAGGGTCCGGCAGCAGAACTGTACAAGCCCTTCCCCGCGCCCCTCTGTCCCTCCGCCAGCCCCTCCCCCTCCGCTCAGCCCGACTCCTGACTTCTCCTCTGCTCTCTGCCAACGCGCTGATATTTCCCCCTCTCATTTATCATCCCAGTCATGGTGCAAAATTATGAAAGTAAAGCATGTTTGGAGAGTGCGGTCATGGGTCGTAATGCAGCGACTCCCATCAGGCTCACAACAATAAGTAAAATGTAATTAAAGCCACTATGTGCAGCAATCTCCCAACTTCAGCGTGTCACTGTTTCAATGAGGGGGAATAATGGAACAGCTCACCAGGGTTTAACATAACAAGCTAGACATTTTTGTGGTCTCATTAACCTAAAACACGACTCTGCGTCTCAACAGAGGTACGCAGCAACTACCAAACACTTACACAAGTGATTCATTATATTTTGTACAAGTGCGTTCTTAAGATAATTTTATTGTTGTTATAAAACTTAAAGAAAACAAGACTACTTTGCTATTATTTTGAAATTCTCTTTATTTCGATTCTTCCATTTAAGAATTTCAAAACTAGTTTTTGATATTTTATCTAGTTTATTTTGTATATTATTAATTTAATGAACAGAGGCGCAATCTGCATTTTATATATATATAGTTTTAGTTTTAGTGCCTTAAATCTGTGTCAAAATCATTTGTGCATTTGAAAACAGATGTTAATCAAAAGCTGTGCATATTGTATACTTTTTATTTAATTAATTTACATTTGTGTTTAGGAAACAGTTATTAACTGAGCCACATTCATACTCATATTTAGTAGGAAGAGTGTAATTTCATTCTCATTCATATAACAACAACAAGTTGTTTTGGTTTTTGAGAACAGCTCCTTGGTAATTTATTTAAACCAGGTTTTAAAATATTGTCATTATATTATTACTTAATGATCGATGTGTGATTAAACGTGTTCTCATTGTGTTGTTCTAATGCTTTTATTGAGTAAAGATTTCAAACAGTTTTTTGAAAAGTAGCAATATCTTAGAAGCATCTTTTTTTTGGTCTTCTTTTCACCAATGTTTATTTATTTTGTCCAAACTTGCAAATATAGTGGAATCGAAAAAGAGGATGTCCCTTTGCAATCTGCAACCAGCGGACACAAATCAACAAATCATTTTAATACATTCTTATTTCCTCACTTTCCTAAAATATATATTTTTTTTGGGCCAAAACAAACGTCGATTGACAGAGCGTTTCAATAATGGGTTCCCCTTCAGCATAAAACAGCATGTGGATTTGTCTATTACTTTGTTTATGGAAGTCATCGATGTCCCTACATTCCACTGTGTGCCGAGATCAGAGCGCTTCTTATTGCAGTGTACTGAGACGCACGGCTGATAATGGCTGCTCATGCTAAAATCAAAACTAGCTTTGCTACAACAATATGTCCAATACAAAACGCCTCTAAAATAATGTAGCGTGCATTGCTGAAAGTGAGTTTGAAAATTAGTGATTTTTGTTTTGCAACGATAAACTCAGCTGTGGGGATCCCGGAAATCAAACTGCTCTTAACGTCTATATGTATATTGTTGTGTTGGGAAAAAAAGAGGAGAGTGGATATGCGGCCCGACAGCCAAACCTCAGCTTCACACCATTATTAATGACACAACAACAAGACTAGGTCAAACAACGAATACCTGTAAATACAATGTATATGTACAAGATGTACAGTGTATATAAGTCCAATTTGCAAATTAATGGTGTCAAGTGATGATTGAGCTGCTACAGTTTCTTTTTACTATTTCTATTATGTGTCAAAAGCAAGTTTTCTAAGAAAGCCTGGTCCAGGTCAGCGGTAGTCAGGGAATCCTGGCATAAAAATATCCATAGTCAAAGCAAATGTGATGTAATTTATGTGGTCGCCCCGTACACGAAAAGTACAAAAGGATATTATAAATATTATTTATGGGTCCAGTCTTTTTTTTTGTAATTATAAAAAAGGCTGCATCTCAAAACATTTTTTTTTTTCAACAATAATAATTGTGAAAAAGTTTCTGTCATATTACCATTGTGACTTATACTAAAATAGATTAACAACTTTAAAAAACAATTTCGAACTACCAGTTTTTCCCCCAGTGTAGATATTTGGTTAAATGAGTATAGTTTTTTTTTTTTTTTTTCATGTTTTACAATTAACCACAACAATATATCATACTCAGAACCTATTTTAGATATCAATCTATTGTGATGTTAATTTTGCAACTGTTTTGGTCTTAGAAATTCAACACTTGCATATTGAGAACACTTACTGAAGTACCATTTTTACTTAATACCAAAGCAAACCCTCTAACCCTTCACATAAACCCTGCCGTTTGAAATAGCTGTTTGCAGGCGGGGCAATTCGAACGCGGGAAGCTCCGCTGCGTATATTTTGTTGTATGGACTCAACAAATGCAGGTTATTTTATGCGAAGAGAGTGGATGTGCTGCATGTTCTAGAATCAACCATGGCCAAATCCTCCCATCAACACCATAATGGACAAGGAAGCCGATGGGGTCAAAGACAACAACCATGCAACAGATGAAGAAGTATGGTTACAGGTTTATTCTGTAGTGTTTCTACCTGCATTTATTTTATAATCTTTAGGGGGCTGGTGTACATTCCCTGTATATATATTTATGTGTGTGTTTTGGGGCTCAAAGTACTTTAATTCACAGGTCTACAGTGAGGGAGATGTGGGTGCGCTGTCTCTCTCTCTGGCCTCAGGATAAAACTGTGTGTTAGCATGCCATCACACATCTCATCTGAAACACGCTGGTCGGTGATGATGATGGTTGCACCCTCTGGGGGAGGAGAGAGAGGAGGGGGAGAGAGGAGGCAGACAGACTGAGGAAGAATAGTTATTATTTTTTTAAATTTGTTTTGGTGCGGTTTGTGTACCAATACTTTAACTTGCACTTTCCTAATGTTTTCAATAATTATGTTAAATTACTTATCAGATGGACCGCACCCATATATAGACTGAGGTAGGCAAAACTTATTTTCAGCCTTGTAATCAACATATTACACGTCCAATGATATAAAACATTATATTATGTTTATATATATATATATATATATATATATATATATATATATATATATATATATATATATATATATATATATCCATCCATGGATGGATGGATGGTTGGATATATTATATATATTCTGTTATATAGAAATGTATAAACAAACAAGTTTAGTCCAGCGACTAAAGTGGTACAACACAGAGGAACATACAGACAGACAGCAATTCATATTCATGTAAGCCTCACAGTTTTTTATTTGTTGATTTTAGGTTTAGTTTTTTGTTCATTTTCGAGGAAAAAAAATTATTAAAATATCTAATTGCAATTGCATTGAAAAAGCGCACTTTTTGTACAATAATTTCCAACAGAATATTTTTTTTTAAGTGATTCAATTGTATAAAACAAAAAATCCACCACATGTCCATCTGCAGTTTAACGCTCGTCTGAACATGAATGTCCACTAGATGGCAGTACACGTCTATGGTTATGCATCACCTCAGTGGCCCGTATCAATTTCCTTTGCCCTTTCCTCTGTCATTTCAAGTGAAAATGAATTTGAAAAGTTAAAGTAAAATTGAAAAAAAATAATAATAATTGGGATACTGTATTAGCATAAGGGTCAACAACTTGCTTATATAAAACATTGGTATTCATTTTAGATGTATTTTGTTTACATGTTTTAACTTAAAAGTAAATGTAATCAACTTTTTTAACACTTGTAACCATACTTTCCTGTATTTCAACACGTAAAATAATACATTTGGACAATATATAGGAAAAAAAAACATTGCAAAGAAGTTACACTTTTGCAACTCACGATATGGGAATATTGGCCAGGTCTGAAATGAATGGCATGTGTCAGAGATGCCAGATTAGTGCCGGAGATTGCCGACTATCATTCCTCACCAGTGCATTTACCCATAATTCCCCTCTGTCTCCCACATATCCGATGATTCCTCCTCCAGGAGACAAGGTGATGCTCTATGAATCTCTGCCTCCAACTCGGGAATGAATTTAAGACCTCTCCTGAGTGATTTTCTGTGTCTCCATCCCAGTCCTATATATATGTGTGTGTATGTGTGTGTGTTAGAATACATGTGAGGCTGCTGCACAACGGGTGAAGGGAAAATACAGTGACAGCTTCATTTCCAAAGCTGAGTTCACATAAATGAAGGATTAAAGGAAGTTCCACGCAGGTTAAGACTCACCTCGGCCTTCAATGACAATCCGCCTTAAAATCACTGTTCCTCCCCATTTTTCTGATCTGGGGAGGAATCTGATCCCTCTTGATCAAGTCATTTAAAACAAGAAGAAATGTTCATAAAAGTACTTCATTTATACTCGGGTAATGCTTTTATTGTTTTTTTAATCACAGCATTCCAGCTTAAACAATCAAAATGCTCTGGCTTTTAACCGCTGTGTGGTCCTCTGTGTTTTTTATTTTTATTTTACAAATGTATTGCTATTTTGTGGTTTCAAGGGTTTCCTTTGCTTTGCTTTTACTGATATTATTGTTTTAAGACCAGTAAGATCAAATTGAGGTCTTATTGTATCTTTTGCTTTTATTGTTTTATATGTGCAGCGCTTAATAAAATGTGCTATACAAGAAGAAGAGGAGAAGAGGATTTGGTGGTGGAAGTGGAGGAAGTAGTATTGAAATGTATTCCTGTGAAAGTATTGTAACATCAAGAATAATATCAATGAAATATGGTAAAGTGTACGTTGGATAAACACTTAAATACGTTGAGTCACATTATCTTTCAGTAGTAAGACTTTGAAAACATTCTTAATCCGTAATGATTTCCGTCCTGTGTTCCAGAGCCATATCTTTTTTTATTATGATCCCAGTTTTAAGCTTGAGTTATGCCTGCAGAGATAATAAACATACTGTATGGATAAACATAAATGAAGCATATGCACCGCACCAGATAGAGAAGGCCGTGTCCATACCATTATAACGGAGACAGGGTTGGGGCAATAACATTAGGGGTTAGGGCCCAGTCGAGGGTGTGTCTGCACAGTGGGGTACATTAGGAAAATGAGAAGGGGTGGACCACTCAGAACAGCAGGGGCTTGTTAGAATAGAAGAATATGTCTGAGAAGATGACAGGGTGGATTATAACAAGAAAATATGGGATTAAACAAATTACATTGGACAAGAAACGTACATCTTAAATATTGGGCCACATTTAAAGGAAGGTGGTAAAATGCCCATGATACCGATACGCACTGAAACATTTAGTATAATAGTACTAGCAGCAGTAATACATCCAGTCATTTTCCATGGGCCTTTATCCTCACACACAATGTAGCCAAGACTTTTAAACATTTTGAGAAACAAATACTTACCACTTCATGTTTTTAAAAGAAAGGCGACTTTGTGTTTCCCTGGATGTTTACTATATCATCTATGTTCAATAAATCATAGATTCGTGTAGCATTAGATCTGAGCTGTATCTGCAACTTCTATGACACTTTATAGACACTAAATAACTACTGAGGTGTTTGATTCTACTATTTACTTGTTGCAGCTCATGTTTTCAAACGTTATTTTACATTTAGAAAAGACTTTACCTGAAGTATCATGCTTTAGGGTTATTGTGTCAATGGCATAAAGTTGTTAAATATAATAATTTCTGTAGCAATACATTGCACTTCAAAATGTGGGAATTGTGACAAGGATCGATACAAATAGCATGTGCTCCTGAGTACTGAACTAGAACAAGTTTAGCATCTCTTTGCACTCCCTGTTACAAGTTAGGAACCGTGCCTTGACAGTGGTCTATGCAAGTTTTTACACTTTTAATACCGTAATATACCTCTTTGTCCATATTCCTACAGTCTGGGTGGGTGTAAATTGGGGTAGACGATGAAGAAAGGCGAGGTAAAGGTAGGAGAAAGATGGCCGTCGTTGGTGATGACGCATAGTGAGAGTGAGCTGGAGCAGACGCAGCGCAGTAGCGGGACGACCAGACGAAACAGAAGAGGTATTACGAGTCCGGGCCCACTCTGAATGATAAGTGTCTGCAGCGTGGAGGGTTATGGGAAGTTCACACAAACAAATGACTCCCATTTGCCAGAGGCGAGGGACACAATTGAGAAGGAAGGGGCGAGCAAGGAGATGAGGTGGAGAGCGAGAAGGGTGCTGGCGACTAAACAGCGGAGCCATGATTTCAGATAACTCCATCTGCATTGAGGCATTGCCCACCTTTTTACCCCTCCTAATGTTTGGTGTGGCGTTAGACTAAAGCACCTTCAATCCAAAGAATATTAGAATCCCCGTTGTGAAATTTGTACTTGGTGTCTGAAATTATAGGGCTCCTACATAGGCAGTGGTCAATAATACTAAATGTGTTTTAAATTGCAAGGCGTATGTGGGGTGAGTTTTTTTTCCATCAGGGGTGACAGCACATTGTAATAAGGGTGCATGGTTTTATTTAGATATAAGATATAAGGAATCAAGGTTAAGAATTTCTCCTCAATGCGTTTGTTTCCAAGTGTGTGACTTATGGACAGCAAAATAACACAACGTTATCAATAGATAACAAAGAAACGCAATTATTTTTCAAGCCATCAAGGAGAAAGCAAGAAATAGCCGTTTTTCCAATGACTCAAACCGTGTATATTGTGATAATGCAGTCAGCAGTCTGCATTTTGTCTGAGAAAAAAGATTTGTAGAATGAGAGGGGATTCAGAAAAGAAAGTAACATACAACATAAAAAAAACAATGACCAAATCATCAAAAGTCTTCGTCTGAATAAAGATACAATCATAATTCTTATTTCATGAAGATATTATTGCTTTGTCTGAATGGCAGTAACTTAACATGCAGGAGACAAGCAGGTGGCACTTTCCACTTGAAAAGTTACATGGTTCACCTTTAAGTGTCTTTACAAGAGCCTATAGAAAGGCTCGTGTAAAGAGAGTCATAGTTTTTCTTGTTTTATTTTCTGCAAGATAGTGCTGTTAAATATTGACAATATTCACTAAATAAGTAAACTACCACAAAATACAAACCAAAAGGATGTTTCTCTGCTGCTTTTTCTGTGTGCTCAATTGTTTAATCAGTTTTTTGTTTATTTTCATTTGTGTACAGAAAAGTAATAAGCAAAATGTAATGGACATGACATCAGACTCCTGAACTGCATTGGAATACAAAGATGTAAATAAAGTTATCTCATGGCGCATTTGTGTGCTAATTGCTTCAAGATGAGGTTTGTGCAACAGGGCAATGCAGAGTGAGTCAAGTTTAATCAAAATGAAAAAAAAAGAAAGAAAATCACCTGAGGAAGATCAGTGGAATTAGACAATAGCCACCTTTATCTCCAGTTCACAAGACGGTCGGGGCTCCATTTTGAATTTTATCATCAGAAACAAACCAAGTGTAAATAATTTGCCTTTCATAGCAGAGGCGAGGCGTTTCATTTTCATCCAAAACAGCTCCGGATCTAATTATTTTACCTCGAAATTAGAACGCCGCCCGGTATGGAAAGGTACAAAGGGATTCACTGTAAGCGTGTAATTAATTTCATATTACTATTTACCTTTACGTTGGTTAATTATGATCGCTATAGGACGTGCCCCCCTGCCTCTTGCACAACACAGCCTCACAAAGACACACTCCCCACTCTGAGGGAAAAAACAGAGAGAATTTTACACACATGACTTCCTGTCCTAATCAAGGGTTTTCTGGGCCTCCTATCTGAACGCCACACTTCACTGCCTCCCTTTAGCTAGGACCTACAAAGTGCGTGCCTATATAGTATGTATGCGTGCATGTGCGTGCATGTGTGCTGGCTGGAGTAGTGGAGGATATTAGGGCTGGGATTGCTGAAAGATTGCAAAAAGTGACATCCTTAATAGAGAAAGATTACTGTGTGTGCAACATCACTTTGATTTGAGCTGCATACATTTCCCTCAGACATGGACAGCTCCTCTGCACGCCACAGAATGGGGAGCCCTGGTTGGCCTCTCTGTGTGCGTGAATGCAAATGCGTGCCATTATGTATGCAGGTATACAGCTGAGGTACTTGAAAGCAAAAGCGTGAGATGCAAACGTCCTTTTTGGGCAATCATTTTTGACTGAGGTGGCAGTTACACACCCGCAGTGTTTTAAATTATGCTGTGTTTCATGTCACCTTTGTCGGAGGCGATTCGCGGAAATGTGCACTGTAGTCCAGACTTACAGAACATACAGTGGAACATAAGCAGCATATTAATGGACTGAATAAGAGACAATAAAGTCAATGTTACCTCTGCTTTGAATACAATGGCATATCCCTGTAATGCCAACAGAATGAGGGACGCTATATACCAATTCACTTTTCTAGTTCAACTTTCAAAGTACAATTTCTGGAGAGTGTTTTCCTTAGATAGAAGATAAATATTTATTTTTAAATTTTTCAAGGTTATTATTCTTAGACCAGAATTTGTTTGTTTTTCATTGTTTTTCAGTTTCGACTGCCCACTCACAATCTTCCTCAGAGTTGACA
Source organism: Chaenogobius annularis (assembly GCA_015082035.1). Classification (NCBI taxonomy): domain Eukaryota; kingdom Metazoa; phylum Chordata; class Actinopteri; order Gobiiformes; family Gobiidae; genus Chaenogobius; species Chaenogobius annularis. The sequence goes on along the minus strand of BJKM01000240.1, from coordinate 117,268 downwards.
CGCGTCTGGTCAGCTGATTTACACAGGTTTTGGCACTGTCTTCCAACGGCAGCGTCATATGCAATCCGACTTCTTTAGGACGGTATCCCAGGTGCTGGAGAGTAAAAAGGCGCCGTGGTCCTGGTTTACAGTGTGTGAATCAGCTGACCAGCAACATCACGTGAGAATTCTGAAGAAGATTGTGAGCGAGCAGTCGACACTATCATGAATGAAAAAGAAGCAAACTCTGGTCTGAAAAAGCCTTTTAAATAAATGATCAGAAGACCAAATGAACCTGATCGAACTAAATATTTCTCTCTAAACAGTTTTGAAATAATAGTAGCAATCCACAGGTCTCCAGTTCAATCCCAGCTCAGGCCGTTGTATCCACAGTCAAGACACTTCATCCACCTTATATTTGTACTAACAATACAACTGCTTACCACCATTAAATGTGGAGAGTGAATGAATAATGTCTTGTTAATATTGTAAAATGCAATAGAAACGTACTGCATTATTGTTAGTTAGTACCTGTAAGTATAGTAGAAATACAAATTATGATGAAATTACTGATTCAACCCTTGTATTCTTAAGTGCCACGCCAAAGTTTCCATACCCCGTCACTGCACACCGTTCAAACTTTTGATTCTCCTTTGATTCTTAAAATAAATACTCTAATCAATCCTAAGCCGCATGTGAAGAATAATTCATCTGCTCTGTATACACTGTACCACTTGGTTAATTAGCAGCTTTACTTCTCATTTCTGGCTCATTAAAATGACACCACCATCTTGTGTGTCAAGTAGAATCACAAATCCTGCATAGTACCAGTGGGACGAGATGTCAAAATAAAACTTTCCCCGCCTTGGGTCAAAATATCCACAAATCCCTGCAGCGGTCTCTCCATTTCAATCAAGTTAGTTATAGCGGGACAGAAGCAGCACCAGGGAGGTCCTTTATTTAGCTAATTCTCCATTATTTGAGATGTACATATTTCAAGTGGCTTTGATAAGGCCTTGGGGACGAGCATGTTTTAATTAGACCTGAGCAGCCGGAGCACAGTGCACAGACATCTTTGAACATTTTTCCTGGTTTTTAGTGACAGGCGATGTGTAATTAGCGGCATATGTGAATTTGCATATACGCACTCTGTGACATGTTGCATTGTATTTGAATAAGTCGACATGTCTCGCTGTGATATCCCTGAAGTGAATACATGAATATGAGCTGCTAATTATACCAATCTTGCAAATGATCTCTTTAAATATTAATATCTTTTTGCATTGTTTTGCTGCGAGCTTTTATAGTCAGCGCATGTTTGTTTGTGTCTCTTCCACCTGGGCGGCTGCGTTGGGGATTGTCCTCAATGCACCAGGATGTGTGTCAGGGTGTAGCGTTTCATGTGTGTTATACATGGAGTGGCAGCGGGCGTACATGGTCTCTAGTGGAGGCAGACAGCCGGAAGAGGCACACGCAAACAATAAAAGACCATTATTGAGGGTACATTGTACAAGCAGCAAAAGGACATAAAAGATTTCGAGATGTAGCTTAAAAAGCTGCAAAAAAAGATGTTGAAAAACATCTGGTGTGCATAAAGTGAAGATGACTTTACCACATTTACAAATGCAGTACATATATATTAAAATGTATATGTTCTAGAGCAGTTTATATTCACTGTTAATATAAACTGAAGTGAACTGAGTCTTACAATGAGGCCGTACAACCTTGTGACTGCCTGATATCTGTAGCTACGGTTACGGTTAAGGCACACTTTATTGTCCCAGCAGGGAAATTTGTCTGCATTTCTCTACAATGGACCATCCTTGTATACAAAGAAATTAAAATGAGACGTTTCGGCTGCCATCCAGTAGAAACCAGTATCAATCTGAAAAGTACTTTGAGAGAAAGCTAGAATGTATACTCCCCTAAGCACTATAGAGGTAGATTAGTACTGCCCCCAAACCTGCAACTTGCCCTAGACATTTATAAAGACTGTCCAGATGACTATTTTGCTTATATATTTGTAAAGGGACACATAGTAATGAAATTTATGTATGTAAATATGTAAAGATTATAAACCAAAGTGACTAATTTCCATCAAAATATCAACAGGAAAAAACACATTCATACAAATAAAAGAACAGTTCATGTGAAGTTAAACCTGCCGGGCCTCGTAATGAAATACCCCGAGAGTCGACTGTGGAGGACTTGGCTCAGTCACTCTCCTCTACAGGTCTTTACTTTACTGACTGTGGGTTGAGTGGTCAGAGAATCAAACCCACAACCACCCTTACGAGAGACAAGAGAAGTTTGCATTCATTGTCTTTAAATGTATGCCAAAACGGAATAGTAATTAATGTTGCACTTTGTAACTTTTCTGGTGATCTCCATGTACATATTATTGCTTTACTTGGAAAGTTCCACATTATGGCTTTAACCGTATCTCCATGAGAAGAAGCCACCAGGCCAAGTTACAGGTAAGATCTGTGGATAGGCAATCCCACTCACACCAAAAATGCATGTTTTTCTTGGTATTTGAGAAATACAAATACTCATAAAAATATACATGCAATATGAAGAAGCTGAATGCCATACCATGGAACATTCCAGAACCAAGCAATAGCATCTCTATAGATACAAGCAGGTAGAGGTACCTTCCACCAGAAAAAGTTACATAGGTCACCTTTAAGGCTTAAGCAAACAGTGCTTTGTTGATCACAGCAACACTATTGTTCCCACGCTCACTGAAATGGAAGTCAATATTTTCAGTTTCCAGACTGAAAATAATTAAAACAATCTCCTTTTAAACTAGAATTGAGTTCACAATTATATTTTCTCAATTAATTCAGATTTTAGATCTAATTTCTGCTTCATTAAAATACTGTCATAACAACACAGGTGTAGAGAAAGGATTCAGACAACAATAGGAACAACACCGGAGACACATCAAGTTGTAATTTTCTCCCTCTTTTGATTTTTACATTTGCTGCCATGCTAATTATATAATATTATAACAGCAATCTTATGCTACCTTTTTGTTTGTAATGACAAGGAGTGTGGCATGACTAGATTGGATCATAAAATAAACAATTGTGCTTTTTTTGATTGCTTTTCTTTCCTGTGGTGATAGGTAATTGCCCTCATCTTTTGATTCCCGGCGCATGTTTTTGCCGCTAAGTGAGCCGGACAATGAAAGCCTTTGGACAGATGAAGACTATACTCAGCCTTAATTGCATGCTAGTTTTGATGTTGTGATGTGGATCTGCTTGTTTGATCTGTAACCTGGCGTGATTAAGTCAAGTACAAAGAATGAAGGAAGGCATATTTTAAGTGCCTATATGTCTAATAGCTGTCTGTCTGCCTGCACCAATCAGTCTGCAGCCAAAACTACAAGACTCATCTTTCAAACTTATTAACATGAGAACAAAGCAGTCCTTCTCAAATTAACTTGTGTTTCCTAATTGTTTTCGTGTTTGCGGTCTTTCCGACAACTTCACAAGGCATTTGTTGTTGCTTGATGTATGCTTGCCGTGCCTCGGGCAATGTTTTTTATGACCATTATTATTCAAATGAGCCAGAAATGTGTTTTGAAAGTCCTAAATCATTGAGCATGAATGACTACCCTTGGCGTTTATAAATGACTTTCCACACAAGCGGGCCGCAGTGTGCATGGCTCACTCCAACAAGCTCATTTAGGATTTTTTTTATTTATGTCAACAAAATTTGTGCCAGTTGTCCACAAGCAGAACAAGTTATTTTACAAAGTTTGACAAGAGTTTTCAGATAGTTGAATTTTTGAAGAAACACAGTGTGATGCACAGGTATGTGAAATTCAAGAGAGCAGTGGGCCATGTTGAGCACAATTGAACACTCGATCCATCAGAAATCTGGGAATGGGGGTTGGGTCGGAGGGCAACTGGTTGGTGGGGTAGGCAGGGGACAGGATAAGTTCTTTTTAATAATGCAATAGTAATGCAATGCCCAAGGACACTTGTCCCTCCTACACTTTTCAAATGCAGAAGGGTCTGGAACAATGTTGTGAATAATGAATAATGTGTTATATGTTTAATGTACATGCTTGTCCCTATCAAAAAAGAAAAAAGTTCTGAACAAAATATATAATTTCTTTCACCTCCTATTTATAGAGTTTAGTGCCTGGCTCATTGATTCTGCAAAACTCTGCGGCTTTTTTACTCGTAAGCCACCATGTTTGTGAGATATGAACAAACCATGCATTTCTCTGATTGGTTAATTCCTTCTGTCAGTCATGCCTCGGAAATTGTGGAGACAGAATATGGTTTTAGACCAAAAGTCTTTGTAAAGTACTGTCAAAGCATTGTGGCCTGGCCACAAGGACAAAACATGCACGTCTCCAACCAAGGATTACAACTGTTACAATGATTACAATTACAACTATATTGGCTTATTGTTCAATCAACATGGACCAATTTTCTACTTCAAACTTTTTTATTGTGACGGGCTTAGCTAGGATCAACCCGCTGAAGCTAAAATAATAATTTATGATTCAACTAATAAAAGCAACAGAAATTTAAACATGAATACTTAAAATATGACATTTGTACAGGTACCAGATTTAGCAGATAAGTCAGTGTTTTAACAAACACAGACCAATACTCAATACAGTCTAAACCAGGGTTTATTTTTTTCATTTTTCATTTTATTTTATTTATACAACCCAATGAGAAAATTGCCAACTAGAGCTTTATACACAAACAAAAGGCAGTGCTGTTCCCTTCGTGCATCTAATGATTGCAATTCTACTTATATAATTGACAGTGGTGAGTTCTGTATCCTTCACCTTAGAGCTGAATGAAAAACTGAGTTCAGAGGTTGTAACACTGTTGAAGTAGAATGCGTATATATAATGTCACCATAATCTAGAACTGAAAGAAATGTAGCCTGGATTAACTGAGGAAAACATGTTTTATTTCTAAAGAAGAATGACAATCTGGCTTTAAGATGATTTGTCAGCTCTAGTATGTGTTTGTTGAAGGAGAGTTTGGCATCGATCCAGATGCCAAAGTATTTGTAATGGGGTACTTGTTCAATCATATTACCATCAATAGATATATTTTTTGGGTCACTAGTGTCTTTTGGAGAAGAGCATACATTTTGTAGCCAATAGAGTCCTGTGGCAATTTACTACAGCATTCCACCTCGTTTGTACCATAGGACAGCAACATAAACTACAGTATTTACTAAATAAATTGAATGACTGTAATTGCTCAGTGTTCATGCTTCATCCCAGATAACATGCAACTTTAGGATCCAAATTATTTGTAAAAATACAATATATCCTTGCACTAAAGTTCAGTGTAGCATCAAATGTAGGTTAGCTTCATAATGACGGCTGGCATAAAGACACATCAAAAACACTCAAAGTTGCATTATGAGACAAGATCATCCAAGATAATTAGAAACATAGAAATCCACCAAGTTATGCAAGAAATAAATTACTCCAGCTTGACTCTTGATCAACATCCTCAAAATACTTTTCAGAGATTACAACCCGCTCTGCCACAGTCGCAAAAACAGAACTTCTTTAATCTTGGCCTGATAAGATTTGGTTTGTAGATAATTTAAAATCAGCCTAACTGCCCAGCGTCTGCTAATTCCACTTGAACACAGCCTTCAACACACACGCATAAGACAAAGGCACACGCTCCACACACACACACACACACACACACACACACACAGACCAGAGACCACCATCTTGATTAGGTTTTCATAAAGTCTGGAACTATGCTGAGTCGGTAATTGACTTTGACAGCAGAAGCCTCCATGTCCTATGGCTATGTTAAACGAACAATTTACATCTTCATTTCAAATTCTACATGGATAAAAAGCTATTAATTACATTAGCCTGAGAAGAGTCTTTCCAGCTGTGTGGATGACTGTGTCTCTGTGCGTCTACGCTCTTTGCAAGTCTAAACTTTTACCCATTTGTGTATTAATTTTGACTGCAGGCCAAACAATGTCCATTAAGTGTTCTCTGGAGTTTACCAGTGTGGAATGAACTTAAATGACTTACTTAGGTCCCAAATTCACTACTACTACTACCACCACTACTATTACTACTACTACTAGTACTACTACTACTACTACTACTACTGCTACTACTGCTACTACTACTATTACTACCTAGGGATGTAACAATATTGAATCGTCAAAATTCTCCCAATAATATAGTGGGCTGTCACAATATATCAAATTACGACAGCTAAAGTAACTAGAGTAAAGAGGGGACTACATCCTTTGCCCCATTTCAGTGCAGACAAAGCTATTTAAATGCGCAACAAATATTGTATTGTGAAAAAATATTGTGATAATATTGTGCCATGAGATTTGCATATACAACCGTACTGCTGCCACCACCACTACTACCAGTCTTTAAATGTTTTTCCCTTTTCATTTCCGCAGCAGTAGCTTTGGACCTATGATTACAGCATACTTTGTGCTTGTTTGCGATATTACAGCAACCTTTTTAATACAGACATGGATGGGTGGATTGATGGATTCATAAAAAGGCGCATTAGACCAATCACAGATGAAAAGTGAAAAATTTGCTTGACGATCAGGTAACTTTTCTGTCGTCGAATGCTTCCTGGCGGCTTCAAAGAGCGCTTTAAGAGGACAGAAAGTGGCTCTTACTGAACGGAGAACACAGGCTTCCGCCACCTCCGAGTGTGACTGGGAACAACACAGAGGCACATGTTTGCTTTGGAGACGTGACCATCAAAGAACAACACTAACCATATAATGAGGGGACAGATGGACCTTACGCTATGAGGAGAGATACGGTGGAATAGGTAAAAAATAGGTGTGGACAAAATCAAACTACAAAGGCAACAATGCATTTACTGACACTGGCATGCTTAAATAATGTTCTTTAGCATGTTTCAAATGGAAATGACTGAAAACTAAAACAATGTCTATTACTAAAATTGCTACTAAAATGTATTATTCCCACATTGCGTCTTTGGCAAAGTTTTTGGTTGGTGTTTGAATAAGCCTTTATCTTTTTTCTGACAGTTTTTAGTTCAAGTGTTCACCTGGGTTGAACTCAGGAATCAGGGAAGTTCACATTGAAGTCATAATGTCAGATGGAGGACAGGAGCCTATAAACCTCCATGGGAGATTTACTGTTTATGAAATAATTATCCAAACTTATGACCATATTCATCTTGTGACTTAAAGTCCTTTCAAATGGCAACAATTCATGTCTTTGAGGTTGAATAATGGCACCACCTTTTGAAGTTGCTGTGAAAAAATGAATTCACTTTTATGTATTTATACGGACAGAAAAGATGCTGCACTTTGTTTCAGGTTTTGTTTCATGCAGACAAGCCCAGCAATTACAGAGATTTGAACCTAAACAAGGTCAAGAAAAATGCAATCTGACAAGGAATTCCACCATAGGATTCTGACCTGCTCCAGCTCAGTGTTAAACTATAGTAATTCAAGTATGTCTCATGAACACAAACTTGCCCTTGTAGGGATATTTTTTACAAGGAAACGTTTTTCAAGAATAGCGGCCCACAGCAGTGAGTCAGGAACCCTTTCCCAGATCTTGAGCCATTATCTTGGTCAGTCCCCACGCAGTCTGGGAATTAACAAGCAAAACTGTTGACCAAATTCAAATCTCAGGCAACGTTGTGTGATGAATTTATCAATATTCAAGTGACATCCATGTTGGTTCGGAGATGAAAAGATCGAAGAACAACATTAACCATATAATGAACCCACAGACAGACCTTTAGGAGGAAGAATACAATGAAATGAGTAGAAAGACGTGTACACAAAATCAAACTGCAAATGCAACAATCTTTTTAGTGGCAGTGGCAGCGGCAGTGGCAGGAGAGGTGCGCGCGGAGGGGATATGATGTGGTGAAAAAAGTGCCAGCCATTGCCGTCGCATGCACACTGCCTGCGCTGAATGAGAAAGCTAAAAGGTAATTTCACGGATAAAGACGAGGCCTAATGCATAGAGGTAATGTAGCAGGGGATGGAACAAAGGCAAACTTTCATCTCTTTAAGCTCGGATGGAGAGAGAGAGTGAGAGAAAAGCGCCAGAGAGGAGCTTTGATGCTTTGAAAATGATAATAACAATCTCAAAGTCAGCCTTAGAAGAGAATGTGCACCCCCGTGGCCCCCTCTCCTGCCCCCTACCACTTAATACAAGCGCACAATGACTGTCTAGGACAAGGTGGGCTATGGGTGCCTGTGAGGAGCGGCTCAGGGGGGAGAGGGGAGCGAGACGGGGGTGACACTTAGGGCCCCACCAAATTACTCCAGGAACAAACACAAAGATGATGAGAATGAAGAGGCTCATTATATCTAAGATTAGACGACTTTTGTGGACACAGAAGGGACAAATTTATGTAAAGGTGGTATTTCAAATGGGGGCTGCATAATACTTTATTAAAATATGAATGCCCATAAAAGATTGATGGATCGCAGTTTCATTTTTCTCTTTCTGTAGTCAAATGAAGTGCGGCACCTGTTTGAGCTTTCTTTCTCCAACTTTTTTGTTTTATTTTTTTTTTTGTCAGGAGCCCTGTCTGTTGTCTATAGAGGAAAAAGCCTGCATTGTTTTCACAGCTTGTATTTTTTCTGCTTTAATGCACAATGCGAGTGAAAATGATGGGCATTACATCCCATCTGCCTTCAAAATAACCCGGGAGCATGAAATGAGCCGCTGTTACACAAGTTAAAGTACCTATTGTCTTTCAAGTCAGACAGACTACTACGCTGCATAATGGAGTTTAGAAATAGCAACTTTCTATTGGTCAATTAAATACCAATGTCATGTAGAAAGAATGGAGTATAGTGGTGATGTGTTTCCCCTAAAACTATTTTAGATTAAAAGTAAAGTTTATGCATTTCACCACAGCAGACAGAAAAAGACCAGCATCCCAGTGAAGAGGGATTCTGTGTACTGATGACTTCTGTTCGAGATGAGCGGCTCGATACCATGATATTGATATATCTATGATTGAGGTGTCGAAAAGTATTGATTCTCATGCAATAATATCAATACTGTTACTAATGTTTTTCAGTAACATTTTGAAATACGTAGATTATATCATAGCTGATTTGCAATTTTATTTTTAGATCAGTTCAAATGGGTGTGGAGCAAAGATACTGATATCCTCTCTAAGCAAAGGTAAGAAACATTTATAGTAGACGAGTTTAAATATTTTCGAATACTTGTCATAATATTACTATCAGACGAATACAAAAATAACACAAAAATCACCAACTGTTTATCTTGGCTTGGTATCATGTCAATACTTTAATATACATAGACGTCTCCAACCCTCCAATGCTTTTTATTCAATTTTTAAAAATAAATCTAATTCACATTTTAAACAAAAATGGAACAGAACAAAAATCACAAAAAAACAGAAGAGGGGAACATTAATAGAAATTACAGTACAAATAAAAAACGGTCCCACTGCTCACTGCTTCATCCTTTCCCATCCCCAACTATTTCATCTTAATTAAACTAAAATAAAGTAGGTTTTTGCTCAATTTGTTTCTACACAAGACTGTAAATAGATACTTTGAAGAAGAAGAAAAATATACAATAACCATTATCATTATGGGCCAAATTTCACAATAATGAGCAGGGTCTGGCTCAGTTTTTATTGTCTTTAAATTGGACAGATGATGCATTTAAGTGCCTCCAACCATGTGAGTGCTTATGACGCTGAACTTTGACCCGGCAGATCTAGGGGGATATCCCATTAGCTGTGTCCAGACGTTCTCTGTATGTGTGTGTGTGTGTGTGTGTGTGTGTCCGCCACCCCTCCCCCCTTTTACGTCCAGCGAAAATGCAATTTAGCACAAAATCTTCAATTATTCAAACCAAAAGCGGGGCCACAATCTGATCCACTTTCTAATGTATAGAGATAAACCCTCTGATTTTTGCACATATGTTGAAAAAATTTATTAATTTGATTTTTAGATACGATTTTTGATCTTTATGAACTGATCAGACCATCGCCTCTTTGATAGCGCTGGGGTGTGCGGTAATAATTTGGCTTTGTTCTACAGTGCGCTCTCCCCCTGTTGATAGAGGAAATTGGAGCCACGATCAGAGATTGAATTCCAGCATAAAATGTCCTTGTGTCTTACCTCATTGGTTATTCTGTCCCGGTTAGCGCCAATTGCACATAGAGAAAAGACCTTTTTATCCTTCCTTCCTCATTTCGCTTTGCTCTCCTCTGACCCCTCAGAGTATCACCAGACCTCAAAATTGCATTGAATATATAAATGCTAATGCTAATAACTGCTAGCAGGAGAAGATAATGTCCTTGACTGGTACAAGAGAAGATGCTTTTCTCTTACATGACTCACTGCCCCTGAATAACATTAGGAGAGTTCACAAGTCCCTGCTGCTATTCTTTCCCATTCTCTTTTCTTTTTTCTTAATTTACTTGACTCCCCCTCAACTCTAGCTCTCGTCTTGTAGCGAGGAAGAAATGTAGCTGAAGTGTAAAATATTAATTCATTTATCTGCACGATAAGATCTTGCTGCTTCGCCTGAAATTCCAATGACATCCATTTGCCATTAAGTCAACGCAACGCACAAGCAATAAGGCCTCTGGAGCTCGGCTGTCCCCGCACCCACACCATTGTGTTGTGGCACCGTTTTCATGCCTCTTGGAAGCTTTTCATGGTAAGAATTAAACTATAATACTTGTTTCAGTGGAATGCAAGTTAATGGATGCAAAGCTGTCATTTAAGAAACTCAAGGAAACAGCCGCGGTGAACAAAATGGCCTCACGTGAAATCTCCAGGATGCCTCTTGGACCTTTATGTTGTCGCTCTAAAGTTGGAGATCAGCTGCGATACAGAAATCCCTGCTGCTCTGGAATGAATGTTACTTATTATTGTGCATTCTGATTGGTCTGTGTTTAAGAGTGTCCGGTGGGGTCCAGAAAGCCTCTTAGGGCTTCGCACTCGGGTCTGTCCATAACAATAGAGGAATTAAAGTGGCCTGCTCTGGTTAAAAAAGCCCCATGACATGAATGAGACGCCAAATATTCCATTGTTTCATATAGGAACTAGCTCCTCTTTGAAGATGGATGTGAAGAGAGCAGCTCGGCAGAATTTGCCCTTGCCTCAGTTTCTTAAAAATGAATTATTTCTTGTCTAGCAGGCAAGCTCTCCGGAGGTGAGAGGCTGTCTCTTTACATGAGCAGGTATCAGTCTTAAAACCGCTCAAAGTAATTGTAGCTTTGAAGTCACACACATCACAGATGGCACAGTCAATATTGCACCAACTTGTCTGGGTAGACTTCCCAACTCCGCTGCACTCCCGCTCCTCTTGTTCCTCCGTCTTGAGTCTTATTTGTCAAGAACTTTTCATTAAAAGGGGCCAACTATCAGTCAATCATGCAATCACACACGCAATCGCATTAATCATCTGTCGCGGCTTTATTTGCGTCATTTGGAGAGAGCCTCGAGTGAAATGTGCTTCACTGAGGGCATCTGATTCTACATTTTAAATCATGTCAGCCATATTGAGAGGAAGAGTTTCAGATAAGTATACATTTTATTGTTTCAGAGCTTCCATCCATTTAAACTACGCTCAAAATATGCCAAGGGTATTTAACAATTACTGTCATTTGAATTTAATTTACAAAACACATGCACAATGCCACTGTGTGACAAATATATAATTATTATCATTTTCATTGATGTAAAGTTTTGTTAAATAAGTCTTCAGTACTGTTAAAGCCTCCCTAACTAACCACCATGATTTTGTGATTAAACAATAACAGATTTTCAAGATGATAAAAAGCCTATTAGTATTAGATAATTTATATATTTTTTTAGGAAAAATCTAATGTAGAAAAGACAACAAAGCAATGTTGCCACCAAGACGTGTTACCATGTTAAGATTTCTAAAGTTTTACAAACGCAAAGCACAGAAGGCGCTTATGGAAAATAGCATGTTAGCAGAAAAGAAACACAAATCCGATTGACTGAGAGAAATCCCGGCGGATCACAGCTAACTGGCCACAGGTAGGTGCATATGTTTAATCACAAACAACCACAAAACAGTGCAAATGAGCCGAGCGTGGCTTTTGACAGCAGAGAAGACGGGCGTTTTTTAAAGGCAGCTGTAGCAGGCATCAAACCATCTGTGGCCTTGTAATGAGGAGATGAAACGGATGAATCACAGGCACACAGGAGTCGGGGTCCCCACAGGTGTAATGCTGTAAATCATTACCACCTCTCAGAGCCCCTGCTTGAAGAGGTATTGTTTTGAAATCCCACTGCTGCTATCTGATCTTCTCAGAGGCAAAATTTATCAGCGGGGCATTCGACAGAGAGAGGGAGAGAAGACAACAAGACAAACAAGACAAGGCATCACTCGGAAACAACAAGCAAAGTCTTTAGGCCAGACGGAGAGGTGGCACATGCTCCTCACATGATTAACAAGGTCTGAGGAAGCGCTGTCAAACTTTTAAAATGGCTGCAAGAATATCTCTACGGAATGTTTTCTTCTTTTTTTTTTTTTTTATATATCAGAACATTGCGATTAAATGAATGCTATGTTATGCTTACAGATTATACATATGGAGTACATTATGGTGACCACATTCACTAACAACAGCATACCGTTACATGATATTGATGTTTTTTGCATAGTTCTGTTTGAGGCCATTTAATGCATGACAAACGTACATGGAAAATACAATGCAAAGTTGTTTTTTCTGCTTTTTATTGCCTTGTGACAACTTGTTTTAAGTTGCTGTAATTATTATATAAAAGGTTGTGCTTGTCCTCATAAGGAAATACAATGAAACATTGGACCCTACTTGAATGATGTTGGGCAAACTTTTCTGCAGTTCTGGAGCAAAAATCCAGGTCAGGAGTAGTTAGTTTTGTTCTGTTTTTTGTTTTACTTGTCTAATATAGGAATGAAAATAGTATATATTTAAAGTATATACTTTGCCTATTGTAAATGTTGTAGAGCACTTTGACACCTGATATTGTTGTATACAAGCCATGCAAATAACATTTTGTTTCAAAAGACTTTGGAAATTCTTAGTGAAAAGAGGCTTTGTGCTTTCATGCTTACAATGTACATCTTACAGGCAAAAGTGTGTGTCTGTGTGTGTGTGTGTGTGTGTGTGTATGGTAGCCAAGGAGTCCAGCCAATGATAATACAATAATGAGGTCATATCGGTATTCATCTCACAGGCCGGAACAGGCTGAAGTGTTGATAGAAATGATATTAGTCCATCCAAGATTAAGCACTTTTGCTCAAACACAGAGCCAGGTACTTTAAGCCTAACCCTTGGTAATGGCTCCATTCGTCCACTGCATAATGGGTCTCCTATTACAAACTACATTTAAAGGAATCAAATAAAACATGTAATTTTGATCAAAAAAGTAAGAAACACTCACCAAAATGCATCATTAGAGCGGCCCTTGCCCACAGTTTAAGACATTAAGGCCGTTTAGTGATAAGAAGTGGTGAACGTAATGGGCTGGGCGTGGGTTCATCGGGTTGTCTGCTAACATTTTATTGCCTTTCTGCTCCATACTTTAGCCATTAAAGAGTTGGAAATGTACAAAAATTGTGTGCCAATTTGTCAGTTATTTGCCCGCTAAACGTCGAAGCACTTTGCTGTCATTTGTGGTGATCAATGCTTAATGAATTAGCGTGTTTTTCACCTCTGTTAAAGTCAGACATGCTTAGCACCTTCGCAATTCCTCTGAGGCCCCGTCTGATGGAAGCCTTCTACCCCTAATTTATGAAAAGTGAGGAGCTAAGCAGTTCACGCGGCTCCAAGTGCGAGCTTTTTGGGTAAATTGCTTTTTGTCAATTCACTGGAGTCCGAAAACGGAACTCTTACTCAACTTTGATTAAATGAGGGATGAAAGAATGTCTTTAGAAGTGGTGGAAATAAGGGAGAAACAGAGAGAGAGCACAAGATAAATGGCAGACGCTCAGAGCAATGTTTACATGATGGGAATGAGCGTCCTAATGCAGTGATGATTGCAGAGTTTTCCACTGATTCCATTTAGCCGATTGAATTAGCCCGGGCTGGAGTCTGCATTCTGGCCTCCGAAACAGACACCCAGGCATCCAAATCCAATTAAAGACATTTGTTAAATAATGTAATGATTGTCTAAGCATACTTTTTCCACTGGACCCCCATTCATTTTGCGGCCATAAAAGCGCAATTGTTTTTCTGAGCTTTGGGAAAGGTTATGCAGATTGATAGAATTAATTGTCTGGCAGGCGAAAAATGTCATTAGAACACTTAGATGGCCATGATGGTCCATTTGTATCCCCAGTCTGTTAGCGGCCAAGCATTTTAATTTGTAACTTGACATGATAATGTGGCTAGTCCCCCGCTCGCAGACACAAATATTACTCACATTGATTAAAAGGGCCCATTTCTTCCTCCTCTCCAATAGCCGGACACAGAGAATCCATACACTGTTAACTTTATCTGGCTAACATTAACTTTGCACTGACTTTTATTGCTTTTATTTTAATGTAGAATGTAATAAGAATATCTGTAATACGCATATGTGAAGTAATGTAGTGGCGTGCCAGAAGACATTAGCATTGATAGTTATGATTAAACCCCTTATTAACACAGAGCATGGATTAGCCTGTGAAGTACTATATATTCTAAAGAAAACAAAACGTCATAGGAGATGAATTGCAAATAAAGGCGACTCAAATTACCGGCTGTGGCGTGATAGGAAGAAGGAGAATTGGTTGAGTTTAGAAGCAGAGATGGTGATGGAGGACATTAAAGGTGGTGATGGGGTGGGGTTGTTTGTTAAAACGACTGTGAAAAAAAAAGTGAAACGGTGATAGGTCAAATGTGTGTAAGGTTTGGCATATTGATCACCTTATTGATAATATGTTATAGCCACACAACTTGCTGGGCTTTTAATACGTATTGTACATCTCTGGTGATTCATACACAGAAGCATGAGCTATGATATGCAAAAGAACTATAATAGGGGTAGGATTAAAAACGTTTTGACTTTTTCTCTCTCCCTTTCAAACATACTGAAATGTAATGACTGTATTCTTTAATTATTGTCAATGTTTCATTCTGGTGATGTTGATTATGTATCTTATAAAACATTTTAAGATGTACAAAAAATAAAGTTAATTCGAGCTCGGCAGCACACATGCCAGGCTCCATGTGCAGCTGGCTGCAGAGTCGTGAGTTTGAATCCCGGCTGTCAATTTACGGCATGTCCTCCCGCTCATCCTCATTTCACGGTAATCTGTCCTGTCTAATAAAGCCTATGGGCAAAAAAATCCTTTAAATTAAAACAGTTCATTCATTTTCTACCGCTTGTTCCCATTAGGGATCGTGGGTGACTGGAGCCCAATCCCAGTGACTACGGGCCTTAGGCGAGGTTCACCCTTCACAGGGGTCAGCTCATCACAGGGTCAACACAGAGACATAGACACACAGACAACCATTTACTCTCACATTCACTGTCACTAGGGGCAAGTAAGAGTTGCCAATTTTACCTAACACATGCATGTCTTTGGACGGTGGGAGGAAGCAGGAGAACCCGGAGAGAACCCACAGTAACGCGAGAAGGACATGCAGACTTCAAAGAGATCATGTGACGTTGGTCTGGTTCGGGAATCAAACCCGGTAGGCAAAAGATCTGATCGCTCTGCCACTGCGCATTCCACAGAAAAAAAGTTAGCAAATCAAAATCATGTTGAGATACATATAGATAACTCAATTCTTCTGCATCTGGACTCTCCGGGAACCTACGCCATCTGCAGAAGGATCGCTGACTCCCTGACGCACAGGAGGCAGCGCGTGTGGGAAGAATGTCTCTGACACTTGGCCCATCAGCACAACTTTAAACTATAAAAACTGATCATGTTTGGGGACGACACCACCCTCATCGGGCTCATCTCTGATGGCGATGACTCTGCTACAGGAGGGAAGTGGACCGGCTGGTGTCCTGGTGCAGCGGCAACAGCCTGGAGCTCAACCCCCAGAAGACAGTGGAGATGATCGAGAACTTCAGGAAAGTCACAGCCCCTCTTTAATTTTTTACTTTGCGTACCCATTGTTTTGTATCACCAGATCACTGAAGCACATTCCTAGTCTGTGAATTTAGTGTTGTTGATTGGAATAATAATGAGATAGTTCTGCTTGATGATAGGTGCTGATGGAAAGAATACATTAATTATCAACATGTTGAATGGGACTTATTAGAGGGAGTTGTTTCTTCTGCTGAGATGGAAGGTAAGCAGGTGGAGATGGGGTGGGACAATGTGATGATATGGTGGGACTACCAATTAAGACTACAGGTGTCGTAGACTGAATCTAATCTCAAAGCAATTTTATTTAGTTAAAATACATTTCGGGTCACTCTGAGGCTTCTGGAAAACCCTTGTTGTGCATATCGACACACAGGTCACCAGCAATTATGTGCACTGTATTATTTAACCTGGAGAAATCCTAACATGAGCTTAAGGCAGGCCAAGAGTGCGCCGGCGCCCAGACTGCCGACATCTCCAGAGAGGTCGCGGACTTGGCTTGAGACTGAATTAGACACGGATGGAGGAGCTGGGCTGCATTAACAAGGCTGGGTTTCCACGGTAACATATTCAGGGTGCGAGTGGATTGGATCATTAAACTCGACTGGAGACTTCAAGGTCAAATGTCAGCTGCACGGCGGTTACAACAGGGAGCGCCTCGTGAATCTATCATTAAGGTGTGTTCATAAACATACAAGACACGGCACACACAATGCATCATGGGTTCCCGGACAATTAATGAAAATGAGGAAGATTTTATTGTTGCAGTGTCTCCACTTATTCTTAGACTGTCTATTTTTTCCTATAATATACAAAAATAAGAGGATGGCTGTACATGCATTCCAGTATATTATGGTATTGTCCACAGGATTATGTGCTAAAGCTACAAATGACTGAAAACAACCCAGAAATTACAACAAGCAGCCGCTGAATGTATAAAGTAGTGAATGTATGATTGTACCGAATTCAAATAGTAAACTTCTCACCCCAACGAACACAAATAAAAATGCAAATGCAACGTTTCAGGTGGAGGGTTCGCCACCTACTTGTCTCCACAGATATCCTATTGCATGGCCAGTAATGTTCCATTGTGTGGCATTAAACTATATATTGATGGAGACAAACAGATTATGCCACTTAATCAAGTTACACGTCAGATTTGTGGAAAGGCTACCCCACGAACAGTAAGAAAGCAAATTTTTCAAAGCAATAAAAACATCTCTATTTTATATAAATGCAAGATAAATGTGACATAATCATTTATTCTATGCGTAATAAATACATTTTACTTCTTGAATTGCTGTACAAGTTTTAATGAATAATTAGTCAACTTTTCTACATGCGGAAAATTCATCATAAAATTGCCAGAAAAGTCGTAATGAGCAAACGAACACACCTCAACGTCTCACACTCTTCCTTCCTCCTGAGTGTCAGATTTTGTGCAATATTGTCTTTGAAATTAATAAAACGCAAAGATCAAAATGCTTGCAGACATATGAGTATGGAGTTTTGATTTGTGCGACTGGAAGGTGCTCCACAAAGAAGGCGTGATGACAGATCCCACGGTACTCATCTATATCATTATCAACCCTTATCAACTCTGTTCAAAGAGGCAGATGCGTTACATGTCCCCACTTTGTACAGGAAGGCAAAACGCAAGCTCGTCTTTTAACTTGATCATAAAGATGGTTAAAATTAGCTCCTCTAATCAAAATGCTGCACTCTAAAAAATTTAAATAACATATTAACAATGTTTTTTAAGCAAATCATGTCATGTCAATTTGCAAATTTTGTTCCTGACCCCTGCCTTTCTATCTAACGTCTCTGGAGAGCACAGGATTACAAAGGTAAATCAATATAGAATCTTTCATCTGGATTCTCTTTATCAGGCTCTATCTGGGAAAAGGCACACCTTCCCAATATTTTGCACTCTTGGTTTTTTCAACTAAATTTGACAGCGCTGGAAAAAAACTTGAAAGTTGACTATCAATGATACAAAAATCAGTACAAGTTCATGCATTATTTAGAACAAGATGTACTGTAAGTTTTAGCACACCCCGGCTACTTCGAAATTCTTTTTGACTTGAGAAAAAGATGCAAAACAAGTTTATGAGAATAAAATGATACAATCTTTTTTTAAACAGCCAGAGCAATTCATTGCAATGCATTGAGTATTTGAATATGATGAATTTTATTAGTCTTGCAACAGTGGACCTCACTTCATAATAAAATGTAGTCTGTTTTGTCATTTTTGTCACTGCTCACAGTAAAATAACTGCTAATTTAAGCCTATGTATGAATGGTTTCAACACAGTAGTGACACAAACTGTTAACTTAAATTGCCATATACACATAAGTGATTCTAAATTTGACATTTTAATTATGTATGTTTATATCTTTGCTTCCTCATGTCTTTTCCAGGTAAACCTTTTTTTTCTTTTCAGAATTTTGTACAATTATATAATGGTTGTCATCTGAATGGCATATGTCAAAAAAGAAAAAGAAACATTGCAAAGATATGAATATTTTGATTTTATTACTCAAGGTCTACATAATTTAAATAAATGTATGTACACTATTTTTATGATGCTAAACAATAAATGCTTGCTGGGTGTCGCACACAAAGAAAAGTTTCCCAGCTTCTTCTTTAGAGTGTAATTTACAGGGAAGTCCATAATGTCTTAATGGTTTTCAATACGGCTGTAATATGTGATTAACAGTTCACCTGTAAGTGCTGCTGTCGTGACTTTAAACACTTTACCATGATGCCCTCAGATCAATATACATTGATTCATGTTATCATATGTCTACAATATAACAAAGCACATTAATGTTTGAATATGGAATAAGAAGGATGGCTTTACAATAGAGTATCAATGAACTGGAGTAATATTAATTTCAAAGTAAAATAAATATCACAGTGAAGCTATTGTCACACATTTTTTATAGAACTCAAAATGAAAATGTGGTGTGACTTCAAATGTTCAAGAAGTTTTAAAGGTGCATGTAATGTTTCTAGTAGAGGGCACGCCACTTGTATTTGCTTTACCAGGAATTTTCCACAGTATAGTATTACATAAACTTATCTCTTGCATATTTTTCCCACCTTGAGAATCCCCAATCCTGTCTGATCTCAGAAGCTAAGCTGAGTTGGGCCTGGTTTGTATTTGGATGGGAAACTGCTGGAATATACCTGGTGCTGCAGTGGTTCTTTTTTCCACATAAAAAAACAAACAGATCAAACAAAAAACAAGCAGGGCAGAACCAGGGGGGGGGGGAATGATACATTTTAAAATAAGCCATCCTAAGAAAAGAAAAGTTAAGGCACACAAGGTCCATAATAAGAGTCCAGATTTTTATTTAAATTTGTCCCTTTCCAAGTTGAGTCCGTGTGTGATTATTTCCATTGTTTTTTCCATTGTCCGCATGTCAGTCATCGGTGCAATGGTTCTAATGCAAACTGTCTTTGTGTCCTTGGGCAAGACACTTCACCCACCTTTCCTTGTGTGACTGTAGTATGTGTGTTTGTGATTGTTGAATGTCGGAGGGACTGGAGATTGGCAGCCTCACTTGCATCCATTTTCCCCTAATGCAGTAACCTGTCCCAAAGGCCTAACCTTAACCAAGTTACCTAATCCTAACCCTAATCGTGAAAAAATATATTGTAAAAACATTTGATAGCATAGTCACCAATGCAAAGTTGCGGTTGTGTGGCAGTACCTCCAGTACAGAGTGAATGATTATTCCAATGTAAAGCACTTTGAGTGCATCAAAGAAAATAGAAAACTGTACTACTATTAAAATTATTATTATTCATTCAATTAATTGTTGGTCAAGAAAGGATTTGGTCGCAAAAGTCCGCATATTGACTTTTTTTTAATTCATTATTAATATATATCATGCACCCCTCAAAATAAGTGTTTCCATAAGGCAGTGTCAGACTTGCTGTGGCACCTGCATGTACAGACAAGGGCCAAAGAATGAAGCCCCCATCGCAGCTGAGGGATAACAAGTGTGAGGCGGCGAGGGAGGCACAGAGAAAATCACCTCAATTTACACTCATTTTCACTTTTCTTTGGCAAATGTTGCAACATATTGGGTTTGGTGGTTGGCGGAGGCCGCTTGCTGGCCACCCTTTGCGTACATCTCTGTGTGTGTCTATGTGTGTGTGAGTTAGCGTATGGCGTGTACGGACAATGGGACGTCTCTCCTGGCCTGTTCGTTGTCCTAGCCCCCCGCGGTGAGACTGAATAACACACCTCATCCCGTATCTCTTTCTCTTGCAGGAACCCTCATTTTCGCACTGCTGCCTTTTCAGCACTTGCAAAAGCCTGAGACAAAGGCTGGCCCGTGTTATTGCAGTGTTGTTTTTCGAGTGTGTGCCCTGGTCCCGTCTCGCTCCTCCAGGAAATGGTGTGTCAATGGGCATTATGTAGATGCTTTTGAATAGGAGCCACCCAGGGTCTGTGTGTGTGAGAAGTAGGTCTATCTGTCACATAAATCCTCATCTTAACATGTATTGAACAGCTCCTACAATAAGACTGGTGTGACCATGCTCTTACACTAGACTGCTTAGGGCCATTTCATAATTATATCATTAAATCACAAATACAGTGGTTTTTGGAAGACCGCCATCACGTTGTGCCAATCATGCAGTAGGTAATAGGCTTGTTTTGTTTTTTTGTTGCTAACCAGTTGGTCGTTGAGAAAGTCCAACAACACAATGCTAAAAAAGCTAAAGCAACAAATCAGATTACTGAGATTTGCCCAATAATCTTTGCACTATGTACCTTTTCTGGAGGAACGCCTGCGACCTGCTTGACTCCATGACGATTATATTGATTTGCCTAGGATGCTCCACAGTATGGCATTAAGGTAATCCCACTCATGGTAAGAATGCATGTTTTTAGCAGCTATTTTAGCAATATAACACCGATAGATAAGATAAGACCACCTTTATTTGTCCCACAATGGGGAAATTCCAATGTTGCAACAAAGGGTACAGAAACAGATTACGCACAGTATAATAATAAAAACAGATCATTTAGAAAACGTTAGAAACACAAAACTGTTTTTAATCCTGTGGCACACTTTTACAGTATAATATAATGCAACTCAATGTGAAGTATTGGACCATGTAACAGAGTATGTTACAAAATACTTTTTAATTCATGTAATCAGTATTCTGTAACTACACACATTTTCAAAGTATTTTTCCAATCTCTCAATTTCACATACATGTTTGCTGGATGAGAAAAAGAAAGAAAAAATATTTCCCCACTCTTCCAGCCATAGGTTACAAGGTCATGAGGACATTGTGCCAAGGTATATGATGATTTTCTGTAAAGATTATGAAGGAAGCCACAAAGAAGAAAGTTGCAATAACATTTAGTCTACTACCACACCATATTGCACAAAAAACAACATATTTTTATTTTTATCTTTTCACTTAACAGAGCACTAGATCATTTGCTCGTGTGAAGAACAGACGCATGTCAGGTTTAAGAATGAGTCTTTTGTAAACAAGCTGTGATATATTTTCAACTGGATATTTATTTGATGAATATGCAGGCATGACAAATCACTCTGCCTTTGAAGAGACGAACCAACAAAGCCTGCTAATCTACATACGTCATTGTCAGTCTGTCATTCTCATCCATTTCTCTTACATCTCTGTGCACTTATTATATATGATTGCTCGCAAATAAAAGCCAATTCATCCTGCAATTTTTGATCTAAATTCGCCTTGCGTGCTTCCTGACTAATCCTTCACTTTCCACCAATCTCGCCGATCTTGATGGCTGTCTCCCGGCGGCCATTTTACGTCCGTTCCAATTTCGCCACCGGACTGTGTGATGAAGTACAGTATTAAAGCAGGTACGAATGCTCATTTTCTAATCATCAACAGGCCCAGCGTGAGAGTGCGAGTTTCCCCGTCGCCTTGGTGGATGGGGGGGAACGGATCACTGCGTCTCCCTGAGGTCCTGCCGAGTGATTAGGCTTTAGATAGGAGATCATCAATTCATAGTGAGATCCATACCGGCTATAAAGGTGGGGGGTACACTGTATGTGTTTACGTGAAGGGTTTGGGGGGATTGAGGGGGGGGGGCACGTGGGAGTCAATTAAAATGGAAGACAGGCTAAAGACCGCGATTATGTCCTGACCTTTCCAGCAGTTTTACACACCCAAGCCGTGAAAGAGGTTATGAGGCATTCTAAATAGACATAACGTTGCAAATGCATGGCTTGCCCGTACACACGCTATATATGCCCTATGGATTGAAATTAATTAAACTTTGAGGTGATATGGCAGAGGTTGATTGGATACTAATGTCCTCCCGACTGTTTACCTGCGCGGGGCCGAAACAACACGCGCCGTATCTAATGGCCTGAGGAGGAAGAGAAGACAGACCACACCTATCCAATCTCCCACACACTGCAAGGGCAATTAAAGAGTCATTCCCTTTTCCTGCTATTGTAAATGTTATAAGGAATTGCTAATAAAGGGCGTGGAGAAACACAAAAACAAATTGTAATGCATATAGATGAATCACCTTCGAATAGAAATAACATCTGTATTTGCCCAAGCTTCTGGTTGGTCAAAAGCTAAAGAGGACAAAATAAAGTAAACTATGTGAAATGTCCAATTCTGGTATGAAATGGCAACCTCTGCAAATGGATCACCTGCAATAGCACGAATTCTTGCAATTTTTTTTTCTTCTTTTTTTATTTAGTCAGCAAGGTGGTGAACTAGTTAAGGTCCTGGGTTTGATTTCTGGATCTGACATGGCCTTTCTCTGTGGATTTGTGCAGGAGTGGACCTGTTATATAGAATATAGAACAACTCAACCAAACATTCATGTTACACCAACAACTCCGCTAAGTCTATTTATTTGAGAGCCGGGCATCTAGAGACGGCAACTGATGAGATAACCAGCTCGCTCATTACTGACGCGAAGTTTATATTGCGTCAGTAATGTTTTAATTTAAAGATAAGCAAAAAGGAGACAAATACTGCTCAATACCTTTGTGAATGTCAGAAGTTGACTATTACAGAGGCTCTGACCCAATACTTACACTTGCGCACTTCAAATGCACGTTCACGACGGGCCGATGGCAATTCTTAAAATGTTTTGATCGACACTTCACCTTGGGCTTCTCTCCGCACTTCCAGCAAGTAATGTTAATCTGATGATATTTTAAGTAAATCTGCGACTGTCCAGCTAACAACACTGTAAAACATTCTCATTTGTTTGAGAAATTGATCCAAACTAAACCTAGCTGTGGCTTTATAATTAATTCCACTGCAATTTAACAACAGCGCTGGCAGCTGTTTTTCTTCATCACATTCACAACGCTCTGAACTGTGGCCCGTCCCAATTCTCCTGTTTACCTCCCAACACACTTTGTGCACTTTCAGAAAATACACACTTCAGTCAAGTGTGTAGTGTGAGTATTGGGACAGGGACAGAGAGCAGAGGAGGAGCTTTCAGAGCAAGACAAACACAGGATCGCATTCAGACCTGGACCAACCCAGAATTAAACCAGTTTTAAACCAGCACTCACAGGACTGAATCAGGTGCAAACAGAGCCACAGGAGGACTCAAACTGTTGGAAAGGTTCCTTTCCTGATATTCTTTGAAACTGCAGTTTTGTTCTTATCACTCACTGGTTTAAAATGTGAATTAAGATTGAGTTTTCAAATTCAAAACTACATAATAAATACTCATAAATGCCCCACACCTGCACTTCAAATTGTCAAATCAAATAGTTACTCACAGTTTAATAGTTGTGTAATTTGGTTATGAATGTAATTATGGGCCCATTTAGGCTCACTGAATGGGGAGCCCTTGACCAACTCCGTGCTCATAAAGTAGCCCTCGGCCCTAACAAGGTTGGTGACCACTGCACAGAATTCTCCTGCCTCCAAAAACAAGCAGGTCAGATTGGCCCATTGTATCGGTGCTCATAATTGAAACTAACAATAACCTTTACTTTATTCAAATATGTGTAACAGCTAACAACAGAAAAATCCTCTAAAAATAATCTGTTGTTTCTTTAATGACCCCTTGCGGCTGGAGTTAGAATCACCAGTTTAATATCCTCTTCTTGGCTGAGGTACATTTGTCCATTAATAAGAGACTTCTCTGTTGACTGCCAAAAACAGGAACTAAGGGAGATAGTTCTTCCGCGGAATAATGCATCACTGTGGAACAATAAATGTCAATTACAGCAGCTCTCTGGACTGCATGCTTTTACACTGCTCCTTAAAATGTCAAAGAGGACAAAACGCATTAAAGTTACATCATTTTTCCACAGACATGTAGTTATTGATAAAGGCATTTTCTTAAACAAATGAAAAGAAATATATGTCCTCAAAACATCGGAAAACATGCAAGTGCTGGGACAAACGCTTAATTTAGCTATCTATCCTCACTTAACCTTTATGTCCATTTTACTTTTCTTAGCAAAGGTCAAAACATCTATGTCCTAGTTTCTTTGTTTGAACCAAATAACTGTTTACTAAGAACTAAATAGTATCTTAGAATTTTTACTTTTTTTTAATCAATCCAGATTATTTTATCATTAATATGCTGTTTTAGGTAAATGAATCTTCATATTTTGTTTACACTCGATTGTATTATTATTCTAATGCTGCTCTATTTGAACCGTGATTTTCCCATTGTTGGAGAAATTAAGGTTTACCTATCTTAAACCAACCGCCTAAGGCCCATATTTGGAGCGACATCCACAACCCCCTTCTCTGAAAAAGCAGAGGAAACAGAATGAATGAACTAGTGTTGAGATTCCCCCAACTGCCGCCATCTTGGTCTATCTTTTCCGACCATCCAGGAGCAATGATTTAAAAGCACTCTCCTGTCTCATTTTAATCCTGCCACAGAGACATTACATTAGAGAGACAAAGGTAAAAAAGACACAAGATGGCAATAAATAGGAGAACAGATAGACGCTGCATGGCAATAAAAGACGGGGGGGAGACCACGGTGACAGGCTGGGGAGCGGGTACGTCACACGCGGGTAGACAAGGCAGGTGCGACGCTCCACTGTCCTTTACGACTCTCCGGGCTCATAATAACCCAGCTAAACGTTTATATTAACACTGCATATCAGCGTCGCCATCGCACCAGTCAATGATAGAGGAAGAAAAGCACACGTAATTATAGCTGTGCCTTGGAATGAACTGTCGTTAGCTCCGCACACATACACAAGAGGGGAGGGCGGCACGGGTAGGGAAAGAAAGAAAGAAAGAAGAGAGAAAATCTAATTTAGCTCTTCAAATCACATTCATAGGCTGGGACTGTCAGGTACCTCCGGAGAGTACGAGATGACAGAGAGAGAGAGAGTGAGGGAGAGGGAAGGGTGGGCTTAGGAGGCTGGAAAGGTCAAGGGACCCCAGCTTAGAGAAGAGATAGCCAAATATTATGTTAATACGGCCTGCGCTTTACATACAGGGCTAATCAGCGTGGCCTCGAATTAAAGGGGCACATAATTAATTCTAGTGTAAGGGGTTATCCGGACTGTTTCTATTGTTTTGGTGGTGAAAAAGGACAGAATAAGTGAAAGCGTGCCGGACATGTGATAGATAAGAAACAGACCAAGACAAGAAGTGAGAGAAAATGGATTCAGAAAGTGTAAAAGTATGTTGCACAAAAGGCGAATCATAAAAAGCAGAGCGGAGTGTGGAAATGATGTCTCGGCAGTGATTTTTGACACCATCACGAGGAGAAGATATAAAAAATGTGGCGTGGAGTTATGATGAGGAATGAGAGGCCAGTTTGAGCAGGCCGTCTGACCATCAATGCATTCAGAGGTGCAATAATGGCGTTTGGATATGGGGGCTTGATATATATGCTGTCATGAGTGCAGAGAAGTAGGCTAAAGGTGTTGGATTTGGATTTGTTACCTGTCTTTACAGATAATCTATGTCAATAAATCATATTGAGTGATGAAATCAAATTCACTCCAACCAAAAAGTGAAAATAAATGACATAGGGGTGAGAAAATTCAATTTGTTCCTGCTCTACTTTTATTTTTGGAGAGTTTTGTTCCTTTACTCTTATTTATTTATCATTGTGTCTATGTAAGTAACAGCACTGACTGTGATTTTTATGTTGATCACTTGGTATTACTCTGATGAGTTGGAAAAGCAGAAGCAGGAGAAAACTGCATTTGGACAAAATTCAGCCATTTGTGCTCGAAAAAGAGATAGCATCAGAAAAGTTAAGCAAAAACTACACCGCATTAGCATTGCATTCAAAGGTCCTGTTTAAGAAATGGAAGGAAAGAGGATATTTAAAAGCAAAAGTTGGTCTAAAAGCACATGACTTTTAGTAGGGAAACTTTTATAATTCTTGTCCAATATTTCTACATAGTGCATGATAAATACGTATGTGTTGTTCCCACCAAAAACAACTGCAGAAGTTCTGACATTATTGTTGAAGTTTTTCCTCTTGTTTTTGTATTTTAAATGTCCTAAAACTAAACTATTTCTAGGCTCCCTCATCTTCATCCTCATGTTTAAACCATAAGGACAAAGGATCATTACTTCTGCCTACCACCTGCCCCTGCACAGCCCAATGACAAAACACTGTCACACAACTGAAACGTCCCTCCACCTGCTCCAGGAACATTCAGGCGGACACGAGCCACACCACAATATTAGAGTAGTTGCAGAAGCTTCCGGAAAGTATTCACATTAATTAATAAAGTTGCAAAGAATTCAAATAACATTCTTTCACATTGTCATTATGGGGTATTGTTTGTAGAATTTTGAGGCAATAATAGTATTTAATCCATTTTGGAATAAGGCTGTACGATAACAAAATGTGGAAAAAGCCAATACTTGTCATATGACAGTTTTACCAGTTATAGTGGTAGTAGTAACACAGTAATTACCTTCAATATTTTCCTACTTGGTCAACAAAACCTATAGCAAAGTAATGAGTAAAAGTAGCAGTTGTGGTAGGCTATATTAGAAGAAATTTTAACCTTATGTAACACCTGTTGGCTAGTAACTTGACTACACCTCAGTGATTGATACGCTATTATATTTGATAGCATCAGAAGGCTGGTTCTTTAAGGAGCCTGGAGTGTGAATAAACACAAAGAGTCTTAATTCAAGTTTTAAATCAAATGTATTAATGGGATCAGAAAAACAACAAATAAGTCAAAGAATATTATGAGTGTGTGTGTGTGTGTGTGCGTGTGTGTGTGTGTGTGTGGTTGAGGCAATAGTTCAGTTTTTCCAATATTTCCGTTGTATTCCCATTGGATTTCAGTTCGGTTTAAAAGTTCAAAGTTCAGTGTGTGGGTTTATCCACTAGATGAAGATAATCCACCAACCAATCGACGGGAAACGCAAAAGTGTTGGTTTTGTCCTACCAGTTTGGTAGATCACAGGAAGCTCGCCATCTATAGGTGAGTTGAAGGATCTCTGTTTATTATATGGTCCCTGACCGTTGATGAGTGGGTAGTTTGGGATTCAAATAGTTTAGTTTGTTCCAACAAGTCTCAAGATTGTGCTGAACGCCGACCTGAGCACGCCACAGCCACAGCGAGGAGCGAAGGAGGAGACAGAGAGCGTGACCTCTGTGACCCCGCTGCTTTAAAAGGAATCGGGACCGTGGCAACACAGGAAATCGTCCATCAAAATAAAAGGGCATCAGGAAGTGCGGGTTACACTTACATCTAAAACATTTTAAAGGTGCATTGTGGGGATGTAATTCCCTTGCCGGAAAGTGCCACAGTATGTGCTTGAACATATCTATTACCATAGAAACAAGCAAGAGATGCTACTAGGCCAAAGTACAGGTCAGACGGAGAGTAGTAAGAATACATGTTTTTCAAGATAATTTTTGTAGCAATAAAAACACATGTATTTGCATATAATGATTAGATTAGATTCAACTTTATTGTCATTACACATGTACAAGTACAAAGCAACGAAATGCAGTTTAGCATCCAACCAGAGTGCAATAATAGTAAGTATATTAGTTTAATTACATATCATGGAACTTCCCTGGCATAGAAATAATAAATCCATTAGACAAGTAGGTGGCGGATCCTTCCCCAGAAAAATTACATAGTGCACTTTTAACTTGAGCTTGAAATATTATAAGCTTCTGTACGCTGCGAGACAGAAAAATTACTAAATTAGTCACAGTTGTATAGGTAATGGTGCTTGGTGCTAGAAACAGTATTAAACTAAAAGGACAAAATACATTCAGATGACATCAACAGATTCTACAGGGCAATAATACAGTGCCTATGTGGTAAGAAATAAACAGTATTGTTAAAATGCAGATTTTTATTGTAATATATTGAGTTTTAGGGTCAGATCATTGATAGAAATGATCAAGTTCAATATTTAAGAATTTTCCTCTGCGTAATCCTTCTGTCGACCAGGTAGAGTTCATGGCAAAAGAAGGTAGAATTCTGTCAACTGCGAATACTTTCGATAGATATCCAACTAGTTTCTTCAGTTTGTGAGGGACTGGCTACATACTGTATACTATAATATTTATAATATTTAATCGCTTAGCAAAGCTGCATCAGAACTGAAGATGTTACTTGGATGAGTGACAAAACCTATTCAGTCCAAAAAAAGTTGACATAATTCAACCTTCTTTCTTCCTTTAGATAATTCTTATAAGAACAACATGTAACCCATCGGGAAATCTGTCTCTTACCCTGCATTTGAGAGTGTGACATTACCACTTGCTAGAATTGAAAATTATAAATTAGCAAATGACAGTACGAAGAAAGATACTTTTAGTTATAGACTTCGAGTGCTTCGCCCACTACTAGAAAACAAACAAGAGCTTAGGTTGAGTATTCGCCCTGTTTACACGGCCTAATGTCTGTTAGCTGGTGCTTATTTTGAGCTATCATCCCACTATGGCTGTAGAGCACACCAGATTAGGTTGAGGCTGTCACTAACGGCTATAAAAACATGTCTACACACAAGCACGACACACAAACGCACGCACGCACACGCACACACACACACACGCACACACACACACACACACACACAGAGTTAAACACCACAGAAGCGCTTAGATGGTGCCAGTCCCCCTTAAGCAGTCTAAACAAGGTGTGCATTGCATCACATTTCTGATTTACATACATGAAATGCAGCAAATACAGCCTCATGTTTTCACCTCTGCAAAAAAGATTACGCGACTGGTGTGCTTTGCAACATGAAACGTTCCAGCTAAAATGTAATTTTCACCCCCATTGTTGGGAGGGGGATGAGGCCAGACGCACAACAAAAGATGGGATATGACAGCAGAGATAGGAAGGAGAAGGGTGGAAAAATAAAAGGTATGGATCATGAAAGTGGGAAGATCCACAGCTTTGATTTGATATGAGTCGCAAACACAACACACTGAAATAAGATTATGCAAACGTGACCGTAAAAGAGAAGACAAAAGCAACTTCCAGGGCCATAAGAAGCTGGTTAAACTTAAAACATTTCTCTACAAATGTATTAGATATAACCAAAATGTATTAAATTAATAATTATTCGTTTTTAAAAAAAATAATATATTTAATAATAATCTTATGTAATAAGGAGAGCTCACTTAGTATCTAGTGAGGACAGCCTACAGGGCCGCAGGTTTACAAATTCATTTGTTAGTCCTTATGGAGCAACTTTAAATGTGAGCATAATTTACTATTACTAATTATAAAATTCATTTAAATCTATAAAGCTCCAGAAGTGACTATAATGTCATCTAGAAAAAGTACCTTCGGGCAGCCTGTATTTTTATGAGTGTCCTTAACTCAGCTCTTTCTCCAAACAACTCACTTTATGACAATTAGACAAACAAAACTGTCCACACAAGCTAAACAAACTGATTTAGCATGGGCAATGCGTGCCTGCACATTTGTACATACACAAAGAAAATAGTAGTTGTAAATGTACGAACCTATATAACACAATAGTATTTGTATAGGTTTGTTATGCTCTGAGTGTATACATTTGTATGGATTTGACCTGTATATTTGTAATCTTAATGTGGTAAATTAGAATGCTTTTTTTTTCTTCTTGTTTTTAATAGGCATCGTCCCTTCATACAAATACATACAAACACAAATGTCTTTTATTTTTTCTTTCGACTCACCAATAAACCTATGGATTTCTGATATTATTAATGAGAGACAATTTCATACAATCAGTAGTTTAGATCAGAAATAGTTTCAAGTCATAGCTTTTTAATATTCAACAGAATACATGCATCCACCTATATAGAAAAAGAAACAGCTTTGAAGTCTAGAAAATCCAAAATGTACTGATTTTTTTAGAGTGCTCAATTCCCTAAAGCTCCTTGTTCATGTCCTTTTATTTAAACATTTAACACTGTATGTAACACTGTTAATCAATTGACCTCCATTGTGGGCTAATCCTCAGTGTGCCTAATTCATTGCGCTGAAAGTGTCATCTGGTCCCTGTCTTTTCAATGACACTTACCCAAATGGGACTAATATGGCCTCAGCTGATTCACTTAATTTCCATCTGCTCAATTTGACGGAGAATGAGTTTTAATATGGACTAAAACAGATTGGTTCAACCTTGTTTCTCTATACTTTTTGAAACTGTCAGCAAAGGGCAATGTTGGAGGATACTTGTCTCTCAGGTATTCACTCATGTGAAAGCAATTCAATCTGGAGAGACTCACAAGAAGACAATATGCGTTAGAGGGTAATTAATTATGAATAATATATAAATATAAATAAAAACATTTAATCTTGTCTCCTTATTTTTTTTAAAGGATTTTTTGGACCCGTAGGCTTTATTAGACAGGACAGCTGAGCAGGAAATAGAAGTGAGCGAGAAGGGCGGACATGCAGTAAATATTTTGCCTTCATAAAAAATGGTAAGTGTATTTAATTATCTCCAGTTAAATAAACGAATAGCATAAACTGTATTTCTTCACGATTTACTTGGCTTTGATGTTTCTTATATGTATTTGAGTATTATTTGCCATTGAAACTGCATAATATTCCACTTCAGTTTAGCCTCCAGTTTTCCAGAATATATATGTATTCAAACTTTGAAAAGGTCTATTGAGAACGCAGTACTTCTACTAATAATAGTCTCTCAGAAATTAGCCTATTGTGTAAAAAAAAAAAAAAGAAAGAAAGAAAGAAAAAAATCTTCTATGTTACAGTGAATGTCTTGGGGGATTTTTATGTATTGTTTAAATTGTATTTGGTAATTTCGTTTAAAAACACACTTGATCAAATTTGAATCAAAACCCAGATTGTGTCATTTCTAATTGTCAATGATCAATTTGGGATTGAGAGGTCATTGTTTGGAAGAAGAAATCTGTCTATTTGTTATGTTCGTTTTGGCAATTATTATTGTTTATGTAAAACTGTATCCAAAACTCTTTTTATTTGTTTTTATGAAGTCAAAAACAAAATTAAAAAAATCAAGAATGTTCAAAATGAGGAAATAAAGTCACAATACACTGTTATTGCCCAGCTCGACGCTAAAGTCTTCAAAATAGTGAAAAGTAAAGGTATGCACTTCTAAAGTAGTTGAAACAAGAGCAAATATTTTCAGAAACATCAATATCCTGTGCCCGGGTCTAGAGTGTTAGTGTCCTTGTGAATTCCAGCCAACATATTTCATGGAAGCTGTTTTTTCCTGGTTAAATCTGAGACTTGGGTCAATGGTAATGCAATCATCCGACTTTTACTCCATTTTCTGTCTGTTCTCGCTGAAAGACCGCAGCACACAGCCCTGACAGCGGCGGCGCACGATGTAGGGATATGCCTTTGTGGCACAGACAAACACCACGATACAGAATACACTTGTGTATTCATATAGATATACACTGCACTAAAGCCCTCCTTTGTCTCCTATCAATCCTTCCTTCTGCTGTCCGTCTTATTGGAACATGTTTCTTATCCTGCCAACCCCAGCTCCACGGGGACGTAAGGTGTTTGAAAAAGAAAGATAGACGGATCAGGAAAAAGAGGGGAAAAGGGTGAGAGACAGGGCTGGTGATGGACAGATGAAGACATATTCAAAGCACAGAGATAGGAGACGGATAAAAGAAGCTGGCGGGCAAATTTCAGAATCATTACACGCCAGGATGAACTACAAAATGCATCAGATTCCATGTTAAGGATTGTATATAATGAACGTAATGCACCATCTACCCAACATATACAGGGCTTTTACTGTCTCACGCTATCAGAAAATGACATTATTAAACATAAACAGCTTTTTGCTTTGCTGGATCCAGATAATTTTGAAAATTATCTTATCATCATTAGTGATTTGGTCTGAGGTCATTAGATTGGCATGTAAACAACCCACTCAGACGTATAGGTGGGATTGGACCCATGAATATTATGTGTAATTTGCTTTCGAATTGTTTTGGCTCATCTCCATCTCAACAGGTTTGGGTTCAAAGGTTCAGATGCAAAACAGGACACGAAAAACACTTACAATGTAAAACCAAAAAGCAGAAATAACAAACCATTCTAATTTCCATTGTCAAGTTCATTACTAAACCATTTTGCCAACAATATCCATGATTCTGTTTTGTTTAAAGGTGCAATATGTAACCTTTCTGCATGGAGATATTATGCTTGCATTTATTCAATTACATGTGTTTTGTTTGCTTAAAAAATCCTTAAAAACATGCATTCTTACTCTAAGCAGGCCCCCTCTCCGCAGATCTGACCTGTAACTTGACCTGGTGGCATAACATGTTTTTCCCATGGAGATAGGTATGTTTAATACCCTATAGAACATTCTGGGTAAATTCTTAACAGGGGGGATGCATTATTGTAGATGTAGTTTGAGTGTAACTATGTAAAAGTAACACATTTCCTTAACTGATGCCTGTCCTGGATAATAGTCTCAAGTTAGACACAAAGAGACATAAACAAATAGTGTGTCATTAACTTCTATACAGTGTAAGTAATTAAAGAACTTAGTGGAAAACCTGTAAGAACTTTTTTTTTTTTTTTACAGTGTACACAGCCTGTGGTTATTGGCAGTCTCCGAGTTCTGGCCCAAATGAACTCTCTGCTATGTAATTGTTAGGGATTTTTTGTTGTTATTGAGAAGCATTTTACTGCAATTATTCCCATTTCCACTGTCAAATCTATACGCCATTCCTCCGATACTTATCATAGCTCCGAAACACATTAAAAAATAATACAGTGCGGCTGACAAAGACAATTGGACACATTCACACATGAGGGAGTGCACTGGGGACACAGCCAATGCACGCACACATGTTGGGTTTCAATACTTCTTGGGGACATGACATTGACTTACTTTAATTTCCAGGAGACCGATTCTAACCTTAATCATATTCCCTATTTGCCTAACCTTAATCCTAATATATTTTAACCCATATCTTACATTAATGAAGTTGAGGCAGGTCCACATGAAATGAGTGTGTGTACAGATTTTAGTCCCCACAACGTAAAAAATACCCGCAGATACAGACTGAATTGAATAGGTGTTCCCACAGATAGACAAGTACATGTTCTTAATCCAAAGCAGGCCGCATCTGTCTCCCATTATGAAAAAAAAGCCCCAAGAATGTCTACATTTCATAAATATTATCTGTGCCTGGCAAAGCTGGGCCGGACAAAAGCCAGAGTACGTTGCATTTCTCAGGGCCGCATCGGAGTGTAATTAGCAATCATAACATCATCCCTCCTTACATGCCATACTCCCTTATTTTCTGGAACCCACTTAATTGCCGTGAGGTACAAAAGAAGAATAAAATTGGAGGAAAAAGAATGCTTCCTTTGCCTTTAAAACCTAATTAGATAGAAGTTAAAAGTAGGTCACAAAATTTCCCCAAACAAAAAAGTTTAATGAAGTTATAGCCGAGTGGACGCGAGGGTAAGCTCTTTTCTCAGCTCGGTTGTACTGTGTTTGTAGTACAATATAAAGTAGAGAAGAGATGCCAAGCAAAAAGGCCCCAAAGGAAATAAAGGGTCAAATATGTTGGACTGTACATAAATGTTGACCTTAAAAAACACGATATGGCGGAAACAAATAAACCACTTCAGAAGCTGGGTCTCAGAAAAACAGAGAAGAAACAGTAGATGGCATACAACAACCAAGCGTAATATCAAAACTCCTCCACAAAAAAGCGACTAATGGAAACAGATTTGTGAGGACTGATAATAATTGTATCTGTATTAGTTTGTCATTTTGATGTGTGATTTTTATTACTTGTGTCTATTTTTAGGCTGCCTTTTTCACATCTGGCAAAGGGATTACCCATGCGAACCAGCTCAAACGAATATTTATATGGTTGATTATTGGGCAAAGTCCCTGTTCAAATCATTAAAAAAATATATTATGTCCGTAGTACTAACGACAAAAATGACAATAAGCATACCGTAACGTAACCACAACAACACCTCACACATTTCAGGTGAAAAAGTAAGAAAAGGACAGTAATTCTCAAAGCAAATACGTGTCCATAGTTGTTATAATAGCAATAGAAAAACAATAGCTTATGGCATTTCAGTTCTATGGGGCTTTCTTGGTTTGCAGTGGTCAGTATCTATTAAAATTATGAATGATAAAGTGATAAATGAAACATTTTGTTGCATTGGAGCTTATCACCAGTATTGACTGTCATAATGTTCTGCCTAATGATCGGTGTATTGCACTGTATAGGGAGCAGGCATAAAACATGTAAGCTCATTACTAAGACAAGAGACAGAGAGTGGAAAAGTCATAGTTAAGCACTTCCTGAAACTTTCCATCTATCTCTCCTGAAGAGTTTACCCCTCCACCACTGCCACCTGCACCCAACCCTCTGTCTCTCCTGTTCTGTCTTTGAGTTAAGGAGGGTAAGGTAATCGTAATGAAATGACCCCGCGAGGCACGATGGCAGCCCTCGCCTGATAAGTTATTCCTGACTGGCTTTTAAGCTGCTGTCAAGCAATTTCCCTTGAAACCTTGCTTTGTTTTTTGGGGATGGTGCGTGTGGTGTTGCGGGTGTGTAGTGGTATGGCAGCGGTGTCTGTGTCTCTGTGTGGTGGTGGTGGTGGAGGGGGGATGCTTTGACACCCGCCGTCTCTCCCATGAGGAGTGCAGATGACAACCTGAAGGTATAGCCGAGAGTGTGCGCCGCTGAGGGTGTGTCGATGCAGCGGGAGACGTCTCCTAGATGACAATCCGGCTAATTGAAATGACAGATTATTCTAATGTGCAGAAAGTCATTAAAAAACCCAGCCGCCGTTTTCAGCCCTTTTTTCTGTTTCCCCTTCGCTTCTCTGAGTATTCCTGGAGCTGAGGAGCTGCACTCAAAGGAGATGTTAGCTTTCCTCAATTCAAGCTCATGATTATTATCACGATCTCCTGCCACGTACTTAGTAACACTTTTCCAAAAGTTTGCCACAAAATTAATCTTTTTTTAAAAACAGTACTGGGGTCACCAAAGCGACTCATCTGCTTCTATAGTGTGCAGTCATTTATGCACTCATTTGGCTAAGGGTTTATGCCAGATGCCCTTCCTGACCTAATCCACTCCATTTATCAAAGTTTGGGGTTGGTACAAAAGTCACACTGGTATATTTGACTTTGTGGCTGAATTTTAGCCGCAAAATAAACAAAGACAACATTTCAATAAGCTGTAACTTTCATTTTGGCTGATTATGGTAAATACATGCTTCCTTCACTTTGAATGTCCACTGCACAGAGGACCTTTTTAGTTTAAGGGAAAGTCCCTCACTGTCACCAACTCAATGACACTGCTGAATGTGATGAAATAATGCCTATTGAGAGGGTGGGGCTGCCTATGCTTAGTCACCAATGTGGTAACCTGGCATGCACATTTAGTTTTCAAGTCATTTCTTTCTCATTCATTTGCCCAAAGTACAATTTTATATGCATGCAAATATTACAAGGGAAGGGAAAGGAGAGAAACTGTTACTCATGAGTATCAGATATAGACATGAAAGTTATCAAGTAAATACACCTTAAAGAAGCCTACTGAGATTACTTTTGAAAGTACTATCTGCTATAGACTGGGGATATTATGTTTCATGTGGCTAATCAGAGTGATACCTCTGGATGCACTGATAATTCACAGCATTAGTGGTTATCCCGAGGAGCTACAATATGTACATTGGGATTAGCTCTAGCTTTAAGACACACAGCCACCACACCTAGTCTTATCTCACCCTGTGTAGGACACGGCACATAGCATTTTTATCAGCTTTCCAAATGGCAGCGGCGCAAAAGACAGAGCTAAGTTAAATAAATCATAACGTAGGACAAATCAAGGTTCAGGGATTTCTACCACACAAGGTCAAGGGTCAATTTCCTAGTGTATTCTCATATCTGATCGCTATATTATGGGAATGGCATTTTGGTTTGGAAAGCTGCATACCCAATCGGCAGCTCTGCATATGCGGCTTATAAAAACACAAGAGGAATTCTCATGGTTAGCAGAATAAAGCTCAACTTGATCTGCGGCCTCGACAGTCCGGCCATATTGTTGCTTAAGTTTTGCCCAGACACAGCAGGGGGCTGTTCATTTTGGAGTCAAAGCTGGCCTGACACAATGCAGGGAGAAGCAGAGACATTCCTGTGCATCCAAACACTTCCTCTTTGCTACTATTCAAATCTCATGGTGTGCCACATTATAATATCTGAAAGACACCACCTGCTGATGTGGAATTTCTCTCAAACTGCCTAATGTACACATTTCCCAACTTTCGTCCAGTGTCTCTCTCTGTTCAAAGTCACTTCCCGTTTGTATATTCTGTTGGAGCATGTCATTCATCACGTACTATTAGTTTTGATAGAAATGTACAAAAGAAGAACTGAACTGGAACCCTTTTTCCAGTTAAAAACATTAAGATCCTTGTCAAATGTAACTTCTTGTAAAATCACTACTCCCACACAATGCAAAGTGATGTAGAGGGAGTGGGAGTTTACATGTTTTTCTTCTTCCCACTCCATTTTGAGCTTTTTTATTTGGTTTATTATTTGCGTAATAAAGCCAATCAATCCATAATAAAAAGAACACATTCTAAAAGTGCATTTTTCAATAAAGTTCATATGGAGAAATACAGAAGCACAAAATATAAACCTTATATGTTATAGATCAGGTAATAGATCATAAAAAGTTCATTTATTACCCTACAAAATTAACAAAAGAGTTTAAAACCCTGTTATTCATTTGTCTGGACCTTCTTGTAAATTCAGTGTGAATGCAGAGTTTTTTTGAGAAATGTATTTTTATTTATTACATATTTATCAAGGCCTTTTGATTACGTAGTAGTGGTAAGCGCTTATGAGAAAATGTGGTATGTGCTTGGTTGATTTTAAAAAGGACCAATTGTCTCATCAATGTTATTCCGGTAGAAGTAAAAGTAACAAAACATTACTTGAGTTAACGCCGGAGCCAGCACACCGAGACATTCAAATGCACCGAGTACTTTTCCTTGCTATTTTTCATTTTCCATTTTGTGTGTTTTTTTTCTCTCCTACTCAAGCAAACATTGATGTCACAATCCTAAAACACACCACCAGCTGATATGGAATTCCTCCCAGACTCCCTTGCAACGGATGCCGACAGCTAAACCACCAACTAGGGACACATTTTCCCCGTTTTTTCCCTCCTCCCGTGTCTCTCCTCCTCCATCCCAGCCTACCCTTCTCCCATTGACATTCAGTGGAGGTAAATATTTAACCGCGTCGCTATTGAGTGTGGTGTGTGGCGGCACGGGCCAGGCTGTGCTCGAGATATGTATATAGACAAGGCTGTTTTATTAAGAGTCGCTGCAGACATATTAAGGTAAAGTATTCCTGACACCTGGGGAGGAAATTGCCAGTATATGACACGATTCCTCAATATTGTGGCAGCTCGCCTCAGCGCAATTTTGCACGAGGCGAGTGACAGAGAATGGCATGCAGAAAGTAGGGGCGGGGCGGGCAAGCAAGGGGAGTATTTGGAGGGGGTGAGAGAGAGAGAGAGAGATGAAATAGTGCGCAGGTATAGACCAAGGGGTGTGTCTATGCCAGGGGTATATGTGTGATGTCGGTTGGCTCGGTGCGGTGACATGCCGAGTTTGTAATTGCCTGGCTCCACGTGAAGGATTGGCCCAGAGATAGGGCTGTTTACCTGGGGTCCGTGTTTGCTGTTTGGGGGGGAAGATGGAGGCTGCTCGGAATGATTAAGTCGCACCGGCCAATGTGTGCAAGCTGTCGGGAGAAATATGTACAAGTAGAGTTATATCAACGCAAACCAGGATGAAGTAGTAGCGGTGTAATAGTAGGCCAAACACTGGTAGAGTCTGAGCTTCTTTAACTTCTCTTTTTGTGTACAGAAAAAAAAAAAAAAATCAAACTATTCTAAGAACCAAAACACATTTTTGGCTGGTTGAAATAAATATAGGTACCTCACAAGTTGGGGGCAAAGTAAATTATATGCCGTCTTAGAAGAACAGTAGTAACAAAAAAAATGCTATCTAAGGGTCGGCGATATTGACAAAAATGTCTTTCTCGATATATTTTTGGGAGTTTTCCAATAATAAATGTAATAAATGTATTGGTTGAGGCTTAATTATCAGAGAAAAAAGGTGAAATGGGTCAAATTAATAAAAAAGATGCAGAAATATTATGTTATATACTTAAATACCTTTATTTGAAAGTTTATAACATCACTTTTCATGTTTTATTTATTTTTAATCAGCTCTTTTTGGAGCATTTTTTACTATAAACATCAACATTTTGAAAATCTTCAAAACAACATTGTGATATATTGCCCACCTCTAGAAGTTTGTACATAAGTAACAATATTTAACACTTTTTACCATTAATCAAGTATCAATGATGTACTTTTTCTTCAGCTTGAGCATTTTAACAGAGACACTTTTGAATATAGATTTGTAATAATCTATAGGCCTTTAAAAATGTATCCGAACCCTTACATTTTTCTAACTTTAAAATCCCACTTTGATTTGAAATACAATTGGTAACAACACTAACAGAGACTGACATAAGAAAAAGCACCTTCAAAGTCAGACTATTCCTACTTTTACATCTAGAGGGCACTGCTGCCTACGGCCTCAGCCACATCTAAAACCCAGTGGCCTCCAGTTTCTCTTGGACAGACATCACAATCACATTCTAATTAAAAAGAACAACCTAATTAACCCAGGGGATGTATTCCATAATTTCAGTAATATAACATGATCAGCCTCACACTTGTAAATGATAGGTGATAAAAAGCAAAAGCAGAAATTAATACCACTTACTAATTAAAATGAGTGAGATAAATACAGGATTACAAAAATGAAGGAATTGGGGTAAGCTTTATAGTTTTAAGTAGTTTTATTATTGCCGTGTCAAATATGAAATGTCACAATTTTATTTGAAGGAAGACACTAGCTTGCCTGTCCTGCTTTTCAACTCCCCAAAGAGATACCCGAGCCTTTCCTTCTCTATATCTT
This sequence comes from Chaenogobius annularis, assembly GCA_015082035.1. Lineage (NCBI taxonomy): Eukaryota > Metazoa > Chordata > Actinopteri > Gobiiformes > Gobiidae > Chaenogobius > Chaenogobius annularis. The sequence goes on along the minus strand of BJKM01000240.1, from coordinate 77,709 downwards.
AAACATGCAGAACAAGAGCCTAGACACCCAGTCAAATTACTATAATGAATTCCTCATAATTAAATAAAAACACTATGTATCTCCAGTTCAGCTTTAGTATTCCGCTGTTGTGCCCTGGAAAAACAGCGACGGACGGGCGGTACTTGACTGCTCCTGACTTGTGATTTGAAAATTGAACCAAAGGACAAAGAGGTGAAGCGTCGATGAGGTGGGAGAGACACAGGGAGAAAATGAAAACGGCAGAATACACTTGTGTACCTCCTCCTCCACTGCCACCATCTCCACAGCGACAATAAATCTGTCAAAAGCCTCATCACCATCTCGAGGTACAGACTTGCACCCATAATGACCCATTTAAAGTAAATAGCTCTGATCACCAGCGCAGTAACCATTAGAACAGATATATAGCTGCTGAGGTGTCACTGCATCCCGAATGTTTGTAATATACATATTCATTGTGGGGGAGCACTTTCAAACCACCTCCATTTAAAGACCATTTAAAAGTGTATGGCTCCAGCTTTTAACTTAATTTTGACAAAGTGGCTTTATGCTTCAACATGGGAAACTGATGAGTTGATGCCCTCCATGTAGACTGTTGAAGGAGACTCAAAGCATGTATTTAAATGACAACAGAAATTCAACAGCAAACAAGAATTCTCTTTGCCTTTGTAAAGTAAATGGTAAGTACAGTAATAAAACATAAAGCAAAATTACACCAGAACAAAAAAAAACTAGTCATGTTAATTCATAAGACTTATGAATAATAACTTATGACATACGTTACTGTGTCTAAGAGTAAGATATCAAAAATACACTGACTTCCTATGACTTCCAAATCAATAAAAAGTACTAAAATGATGTGTCCACATTTAGTGTGTGTGTGCACTTGTCGTGATGAACCAAAACTTTGTATGTAGAAAAAGAAACCGCCCAGGAGGAGGTAGATTCATTTGTGTTTCGGGCTTGTGTGGTCTGCTTTTGTCCATTGTCTCTGTGTATAGATCTTGTTAATGACTCAGTGTTAGACATGAAAGTGTACGCATACTTTATGTTCTTCCATAGTGTTGGCCATTAGCATAATTCCATGCATTTTGCATGCTTGACTATTGCATCTTTTAATGCTGGTCACATTCAATTGAAGGAAACCATAAAACAGAGCATTTGTTTTGATAAATTATTCGGTTTCAACACCACTAGAGAGTTATTTCAAATGTGTATTAGCCAAATGTTATGTCCAGGAATTAGCCCGAACAGGATGTGAGGAGTGTGCATATTTTCTCCTCCTTCATTAGAAATGTGATAAATTATGCCAATGTAGCCTTTCACTGCTTATTAATTAATAAAGCAGCATAATTAAAATTCAGCTTTTAAAGTGATGTTTTGTTGACTATGGTACAGAGAATCAGATTCACACATAAAGACATGCTCAGAGGCGGAGGCGCACTGTGACTCTGCCTGAGGCTGTATCTGCTGTGGTGGCCCTAACGCTGATGCTTCTGTCAGACTCTCACTCACAGCACCACTGCTTTAAGCACAACTGGACCAAAATTTCAGCATCTAATTTAATGTTGAGACGGTTGTGTGTTGTGGACCTGCCCAAAGGTGGGAGCGAATATTCAGTTTTCCAAGACCTGGTGCATTAAAATTTAAATGATAACATGACCCAAGAATATCTGTAATCACAAGTAATGTCTGACATTTCAAAGCTGCAGTTCTGACCAGATACAAGATCTCACTAATATGCAGTAAATAATGAATGAATGTTTATCCTCTCGTAGCCCTGCAGAAAAACAAATCCAGCAAGACTCGTCGGTCTTTAGACAGGTTCTTGAAATTGCAAGAGCTGCACAAGGGGCAGGACTACAGGCATTTCTATATTAGACGTTTACAAATACAGAATACAGTACAGGCAGATGAAGGCTTAAAAGAATGTGAGCTAGGCTCCCAGTGTTTGGGCATGATTGAACACAGTCGTGAGAACAGATTTTAATGTCCATCTTTTCTTCGCTATTGTGAATATGATCAGATTTTTTGAATTCTTATGAAAAATACAAAACAGCTGGTACTGAACAAATGTTAGCGAACACAATTGGTTTAATGTTCCATGTTGCTGTAGTTGGTTAGTTGCTTCATTTTGCACAGAACTCAGACCTACTCAGTCCTAACTGATTATATTGTGAACTTCATTAATATAGTAAGCACCTCTGTTTTCTTTGGAAACCGTTTCACCAATATAGCAACAAGATGTGAGTCAGGTAGCAGCATTATTAATGTTTAAAATTACTAGAGTATAACTTTGCATTGCTCTGCATATTCTTTTCATTACACTTGTTTCCTCAAGCATTCCGTCTGTACAGTCTTACCTCTGGCTCAGATAATGAAGATTTACTGTATATTATGCAGATAGGGAGCCACTTTCCTTTCAAAACATCCAATATAAACTTGGCTGGGCTCATTCTGTGTGTCAGGATACACACTCTGAATCAATGTAATAAAAACACACATGCAACCTTATAAAGGTTAATGAATATAAATATAAACAGTGGGATATGAGCGAGATTTGCCGCATATAGGGAAAGGGGCTCAGGTAGTTTGTCTAGGGCAGGAGGTAGTTAGGGCCTGGTGCTGTGCCAAGCCAAATTCTTGAAGCATGCCGCGGCCTAATGCTCCTGCCTCTGATGTGTGGCACTGAAAACCACAGGAGCGCGGACTGGGTCCACTAAAACCCCATCACTCACTCACACCCGGCCAAACGCACAGGAACAGGGAAGCTGAGGTGCACACAAAGAGCTGGAGGTTAGAGGCACGCTGGAGTAACCGCAGGATTTGAAGAATGGGGGGCAAAACAGCGGAAAAATAGAGCTACTATGTATTCAAGGTGTCTTAATGCATATTCCATTCATCTTTACCCCTCGGAAATTCCTCATCCCCAGCGGTATCAGATACTGGCTGTATCAGATGGACGCCTGTGTGGACGATGGTGGAGTAGATCAAAGGTGTGGCTGTGGTTTATAAGTCGACTTGCCATCTCGACTCAGTTCATTTGTCTTAAACGGCTGCTCATTCCTCTTGTCAGATAGGGGAGAGTCTATATATAGCTGTGATTAAGATGTCTGGAGAAACTCTCAAGTCAATAAGCGGCTTCTAAAGGCCTGGTATGTTGTAAGTACCTATGAAGTGTTTTGGATTAGCTGTTGTTTTTGGCTCAGAGTCTGGATAGGAATGCATGTTTTTGATCTAATCTTGTAACACTTTTTGTAATTTGGCTTGCACTAAGTGTCTGTGGCTAGTTTAATATCACGGCTGTCTGAAGTTTGTCTAAAGTTTCGTTTCACATGGTGGAAAATGACTTAGCAAGCTTTGTAAAATGATCAAGTCTACTTTTATAGACTTATGTTTCCTATTTTGAGCTATTCTGAATGGGCTTTGTCATTCAATGGATATGGCATCTACCCCTAAACAACATCTCTAATTCAAGTTTGAATGGGCCTCTACAAAGGTATAGGGTCGACGCCTCTGGCCTGTGTTTAGTTGTGTGAGTATAAATAGTTTCTTCAAAATGTTATATATACACTTAACCACTAGAAGTAGATCGCACTGGTATTTATATTTCAGTGGTTAGCCTTTGAGTTAGGGGCCACCATTGACTTCGGCTGAGCGAAACCTTTGCTTTTGCCTGCTTAATATCATTTTGCCAAGTCCTTAGAGTCTTCTTGCAATCTCCAAGGCCCTTTCACCAGTTAAACACATCACAAATAGGCACACATACACACACGCTCAGATAAACTGCAGGCACGAGTCTCTTGCCTCCACTGCATGATGTCACCGGCAAACACTCAATGTGGTGAACACACGGCCAAACAGCGAAACAATTTGTTTAATCATAAAGTGCATTTACATAAGGCAACGGCTGCATAAATGAATGCATAATTGAACAGGTTAATGCATAATGTAGCGCTCCCCCGAGACAATAAATAAAGTGCCTTTTGAAAACGTGTGAGACAGAAAAAGATAGAGAAGGAATGGGAGAGAGAGAGTTGGGGAACATTACCAAGTGTCAGACAAAACATGAAACGCGCGCGACGAGACAATGCGAAGGCCACCGAGGTAGAGAGGGGGGAGATGGGAAGAAAGAGAAGGAAATATGGCAGCAAATAAATAAATAAAAAGGTGAAGTCTTGCTAAGAGGATTTCAGGACATGCTTCGTTTCTTTCCATAATCTGTCTATTAGCACCAAAGTATTTCCAGCTCTCATAACCGCGCCGGGGATACTATTAGTGACAGGCTCACACCAATGCAACTTCCTCCTGGGAATTCATCCTTCAGTCTCCTCACTCTCTCCCTACTATTCCCCATGTTAGCGCTCATCATCATTTTTTATCTCTCCCCAATGTTTTTCATACACTAATGTTCTTCTCTCTGGGCCCAGTGCGATTGACTTTGTTCCGACACACTTGGCTTGTCAAGCGAGCACACATATTAATAAGTGTATAATTTCTAATTAAGGGGCAGAGTGTGGTGCCATCAACAGATCAACACAGTCTTATGATTTGGGTTTGGCTACACTGTCACGGTGCATCGCAATTTTGCCTCCCCGAGCGACACAAAAGATGACAAGTAAATGGAAGTTGGGGTCATGGGGTGAAATTAGCTCTGTAGCTTCTTAATACTTAGCTTTTTATCTGATTAAAAGTGGAGGAAGCCATACAAGATGAGAGCCGAAAAGCTGTGTTTTTAATTGCCAAAACTAAATAAGGTACAATGGGAAATCAATGGGTTACGTGACCACTGCTGCGCTGCAACCCAAACACTAATCAAGAAGACACGCAATCAAAGACTCCTGTTCGCACATTTACTGCACTGATAATGAGGAACTAAACACTTGGATTTGTTTTTTTCGACTCGATAATATGACTCATCTGTTGAAACGCATCGATGCAAATGGCTCAACACTCCACTTCCTCTTTAAATCGTTAGCCCAAAATCAGTGCCCATAATGAGAATAGAACAGTCGTTAAAATGAAGCTAAAAATTGATGCTAATGTCTTCAAATTAAAAGTGTGGACCAAAGAGTTTTGGGGGAAAATGTTGCAGAGAAACTGTTGGCAAATCTAATTGCTGTGACTATTGGTTTGAGTAAATTGTAAAATAAACAAAAATACAGCAGTAATGATAGAAGTGTTGGTTGTCCTTTTGGGGGAGTTTGTGCTACTTTTCCAATATAATTTTCATGGACTTTGAAAACAACATCTATGTTTTCTTTCTGTCAACAGTGTTTGTTACAACTTTGCAATTTTGGCTAAACGACCAAACGTCCTGGGTGTAATCCTCCAGCTCGGTAGTCCTGACCAGGTTGAACATCGTAAGTCCGTGGGAGTTGTCCACTCTTCCTGACAGGTGGCAAAAACATCAATAAGGACACATTTTCAACTCACTTTATACTACAAAGTGTTTGTTTTGCTCCCTTAGCAACCAATCAGCTATAAACAGTGGTGGAAAGTACACAAGTTAAAGTACTGTACTATTTTGGGCTAGCTAATTTAGTAGTTTTAACTGTGGATACTTTTTACTTGTACTTCACAACATTTGAGAGCAGTATCTGTACTTTCTACTTTCTACACAAAATGTTTTACTGGACGGAAAAGTAGAAAGTAATTTCATGGTGTGAGGGCTTATTTTTAACACGAAAAATTCTGAAGAAATATAAAAACAATTATTTGAAGTCAGAACAATTTTTTTTATCAAAATCACTATAAAATAATCTGTGTGAAATAAGTTAAAAAAAAAAATAAATAATCCATTTTGAATTGCAAATCTTTTACTTAACTAACTTTTTTTGCACTTTGTCTTAAGTAATACAATTTCTTCTTCCACCACTGACTATAACTCTCACTCCATACCCACCGTTTGTAAACATTTTCTCACAAATAAAATAAAGAAATGATTACAAACACAGGTACACAGCTCAGTCTCTATTACGAGCCCACTCAGGTAAAGTTCAATGTCATTACAGTATCTCTCATATACTGATTTCCTGGTCAATCACCAAAAAATAAAAGCCAAGATAAAGAAAGTATGTTGTTAACTTTTACACCTATGTCCTTTACTATTTATTATGGTAATACTAGGAGATAGCGAGAGATGAAACGAGCCCTTGACATTTCAATCAGTAATCCATCACGCCAATGCATAAATATGTATAAAGACCTCTCTGACAGCATATCAAGAGCTACTGTCTATTTCTACACAGATCATTCTTTTAAACTATATCCATACAGCACAAACCAAAGTAAACACAACAAACCGGCTGTCTTCATTAAAGACCTGCTTGGTTCCACTCATATTCAGATCTGTCAGGGCCTATTTGGTGATGGCGGTCCGCGGCACAAACATGGCGTGTGTACGTGTCTGTCAGGAGTGATCGGAGTCGTGAAGCCTTGAAGTGTCACACCTGATTATGGATACGCCCTTCCTCCGGCTCCCATAGGCCTGATACTAGAGAGAGAGAGAGCTACTGTTTTGTCTATTTTGTCACTAGCAATTCATAGCAGATCACTCCTACTGGCCTCTTCTTTAAATGTGTAAGATAATGAAACGAGAATGTTTTTAAAGAGGCAATGTGCCACTTTTCTGGTGAACAAAAGTCACCTGCTTGTCTCATTGCTTTGCCTGGAATGTTCGACAGTATGCCACTAAACTGTTCTATATCGGTGCAGCAAAGCAGGTGATAAGCAGGCATTGGGACAAGTTACAGGTCGATTCTGTGGAGAGGCAACCCTTTTCACTGTAAGAAAGCATGTTTTAAAATGTTTTTTGAGCGACAAAATTATATGTAATTGTATAGATGTAAAATAAATAAGTTGAATGCCACACCTGGAACATTCCAGGCAAAGCAATTACGTTTTCACCTCACCACCTTTAATATCAGGGTCATTTTATATGGTACAAGTACTACTGGAGGTACACAGGAGTTCTAGAAACACTGTGTATACTGTATATATTTTGGGAAACGTTGTATGAATTCATTGTAAAATGTTGCAAATTTAGAATATGTATATATAACAAAAACTCAAACTCAAGGTCCATAAAAACACACAAAACACTTTCGAACTTGTGTTTAGTCCTGCTACATATACGACAAAAAATAATGTTTTCCGACAGAAGTAAAATCTCTTGCGTATCCCACTAATCTACAAACACATTTTATTATTTCATTTGCTGCCAGCTATCGACTTCAAATCATCACGCTATCTGTTAGTTATACATTTCACCCTGTTCACCTGCAGTGCCTTGTCTTGAAAGAACAGTGTTAGCGACAAGAAATAGCACTAAAAAGCACACAACTGGGGTGTGAGGTGTAGATTTGAGAGGTGGAACAGACTAATGAAGGTCATGGGCAGTCATAGAGGGGCCTCCTTGGATTGAAATTTGGGCGAGCCGAGGCACGGGCCGCTATGATGAATATGATTATAGGTGTGCGAGCGTTTTTGACGGTAATGAATTCAGGAATATAGAAAGAGGATATAGGTCTTGGAGAGTGCTGAATTTCAAACAAGGGTCTGCCTTTTTCCTCTGTCCAGGTTTTGTGTGTGTGTGTGTGTGTGTGTGTGTGCGTGTGTGGGTGCCTGTGGTTGTGCATGCGTGCTGACTGATGGCTTTGTACGGTCGTAGGGAGCAGGAGACACCACGCTGTAATTGATAACAGAGCTGTCCCGAGACGTCATTAGGCACAAGGCACATTTCATTATTTCTCTAATATGGGACAAGATGACTCTTTTTGGTATCTTTCCCTCCTCCACCTTTTACCCTGCATAACTGCAATTCTTATTATTACTGCATTACTACAACTGATGCTGAAGCTGATTTCTATTACTACTACTATCATTTCAGTCTGATTTAGTTCTAGTCAAATACAGGTTTAGGTTTAGTATTGAATTTTAAGTATAAACAGATGAAAGCATGCTTGTAATGGTATAATATCTTGCAACATTGGCTTACCACTTAACACTGCACACAACACCTGCACTTGTCATCGCACCATCACGAATAAAAATGCTACAATTACAATATAAAAGTCAAAAATACCAGATTATTTTGTACTTGAGTAAAAGTACAATGCCTTCCACACTGAATTAAATGCATAATTTGCGCTGACATTTTGAAAAAGCGAAATAAACTGCTACCACTGCCAAAAATCAATGTCACAAATTACTCAAATCTATTAATCCCTTCCCTTTAAATTGTGTAATCTCTTCTTTCCTATTTTCTCTTACTCATTTTTTCCAATCCCTTTAGCTCCTCCCCTGTCTGAGGATCTCCGTATGCACAGAGCTGCTTTGCCTTTCACGGCTGCAGAAAATGGCTGGTGTGATTTTGATTGGGTGACTGAGGCCTCACCTTCGGCCTCATACACCTTACCCACGCCTCTTCTCTCCTTCCCTTCCTCCCTCCGTCCCTCTTTCACTCCCTCTCTCACCTTCAGGGCTTTGATGTGCGTTTGAGTCGATGGCTAATCAGCTAGCATCAGGCCTAGTGCTCATTCCCCCTTCACACCAGGCCTATTAGGGAGCAGGCTTTCTGGAGCAGGCCGATAAGGACAATATGCTCCTCTTTTGGGCATCTCACCCTCCCTGATTTGGTCCTTCTCTCCTGAGTTCTCCCTACGTCCATCTGTCCTGCTTTTCATTTGGGGGACGCTTCTCACCTTTCAAACTTTTCTCTCCAAACAGCCTCCTGTACCCATCCCATCTGAGCCCTTGTGTCTATCACTTCTTTGAACTTTTAGGAACTAGCAAACTTGTAGCTAAAATATAGTTAGAAGTAGCCTTAACTTAAAATCAAAATGATAAAAGCAAGTATATTATAGAATTGTGCTTGTTACTGATACTATAATGTGCTTGTTTTCTAGTGTATCTCTATGATCTCTATGTCCTCTTTCTGTCTCATCCTGTTCTCAATACTCAACTAAATAATACCTCTAACAAAGCATTTCATTTGCTGTAGTACCATACATCTAATATCATTATGAATATTTCTTCTTAAATGAATAGGTGCATCACAAAGGCCCATTAACCACAATGCTATATGATGTGTATTTAATGTGTTTCTTTTGCATGAACGCATGAATAGAATTTGACTTCATTGTAAAATATAATTTATACAATTATTGTCATTTAGCACATAAACTAAAGTTACAGTTACTGTAATGCAAAATATATATATATCTTTTACTTTTAGGCAATATCAACATGGACGTTGAATATAACAATGAGTTAATCACCTTTTACAAAAAGTACACTGTATAACATATAGACATTTTCTTTTCCTAAAATACATACTTGAGTGAAAATATTACCTTCACCACCTTCATCTTTCATCTTCTCTTCTTAGTAACTTTTTTACAACATCTTTCATTCAAGTGCTCAAATCTCCCAACTACATTTTTCCTTTCCCCTAAAATTGTCTCGTAATCTCTTCTTCCCTCTAGGTTTTCTTTTTCAGAATGTACCATTTTTCCCATTTCCTCGCACCACTCTCTATATACCTTGGGGGAACACGCCATGTTTTTTGATAAATTAGTCTGGTGGTCCACTAACAGATGAGAACGCAGACACAGAATCTATCACATGACGCCTTCTGCTATCATTCATATCTTAGACAAGACGCTACATTTATCCTGATTACAACAACAGAAAGAAAGTGACTCAAGTCTGCGTAAAAACTTGAATGTTATTATTGCTTCCACAGTTTGGCATTACACTTACAAGTTGCAGGTGAGATCTATGAAGGGGGTGGCCCTGCTCACAGTAACAGTAACCATGCATGTTTTTAAAGTTATTTTTGAGCAATGCAAACACGTGTCATTAAATAAATACAAGTTTAATGCCATACTGTGGAGCATTCCCGGCAAAACAGTAACATCTGCATGGAAACAAGTGGAAAAACTACAGTGTGCCCATTTAGCGCTACCAAATGCAGTTTTGTAAAAGCCAAATTAAATAAAAATGTATTTCACCCAATTGAACAATAATTATGACAGGGCTTTGGGGTTCCGATATATGAAACCTGTTCACATTGTATAAATAATTACAGCCAACAAGCATAAAATTCCTACTAATGGTCCTTTATAATAACCAGTTACTATGCACATTTGTGTTTTGGTCATTGGAACTCCAAGTGCACCTTTACTTCTACATGAATACCACTAGAACTGCTCCATTCATTAAACTCACTCATGTCAGGGCTAATGGCGCACACTAATCTACAGCACTCCAATACATTTCTGAATCGTAAGCTAATTTGACTCCACTTAAACAGCATAAAAAGCCTGTTGTGTTCAGCTTTTGAAATATATTTCTTTAGCCAAATATTTCTACCACGTGTTGAAGGAAGCTTTGATATTTGGGCTCAGGGTTCATTATTGACAAGCTGGATGGTTTCGGAGCCTTCATCCTGCCCCTCTCCTCAGGGACGATTATAATTCAACTTACCTGGACTTACAATGGCGATGTCCATTACTCGCTGCTGCTGCTGCTGCTGCGGCTGCTGCCTTCAGGGCCTGGAGGAGACTGGGAAGTCAGGTGAGCCCTATACAGAGAAACAGTGGATGAATGGCTTGTACACAGGATGCTTCCCTATGAGACTCGAATTTGGCGCCTTGGGTCAAACTACAAGTTGTTATTTCTGATTTTATTTTAAGATGAGACACTGTAGGTGACTCGGAAAACATTTAGAAGTTATTGTGATATCATTGTGAAAGCTTTTGTTGCACATTTTAGATACAGCTGAATTTGGGATGGTTATAAAGTAATCTTTAAGGTAAATGGAAGTGAACGTACAAAAATGTACTAGAACAAATATAAAATTAAATAATGCAGTGAAAAATTGAATAAAAACATATGGAAGTTGCAGGCTTGTAGATGCTATTGATAAGGATATTTAGATAGATTTAGAATTATTTTTCAAGAAAAGTCTATTTACATCTAACCATCCCATGAAGTCAACTTAACATTCATAAAGAAATCGTCTTTTATATTTGGATGAAGGCTTGCATGTTTGGAGAGCTAACTGGTGAACTCTGATTGATCTTATCTCAAAAGAGTGTATCACTTTAAGTTTATAAAACTGCTTGCTAAGTTTAGAAAAAGATTACGTTTTGGGTTAAGAAAATGCTTTACCAAAGCCACGGCTACAGCCTTTTACTCTGAAAAGACAGAAAACCTTGAAGGCAAACAGTGCACACATGCCCACTTATCACAAGCACTGTCCTACCTATTTTTACGAAATCCCTTCGAGGTCGACTCTCCTCTACTTTTCTTCTCCTACACTTGGCTTAACATTTTACAGTATCCATTGGCTTGGCTCAATAACTGCTCTCCTAGTACATGTGTTATTGGCTGTAAGATATAGAGACATTAAAGCATTATAAGAAATACATAAGAAACATATAAATATAGAAAACTACATTTGAGATTAGACCCGTAAATGCTCTGAACGACTAAATTGCATTGAGAACGCAAGGCTGGTTATTGGCAAAAACAGTAATATAAATGGAATATAAATGTATATTACTGCCGGCATATATTCATGAAGATAGATTTTTGAGCATAAACATATGTTGACAATATTGATATGGTATGAATCATGGTCTAAAATAGCAATATGAAGTAGAAGTTAATATTACAGCGGATTAATGTAAAATAGTGAGTAGCAGGCCTGACATGGACAACCATTCACTCTCACATACACACACTAATACGGACATTGGTGATTACGTACAATCACCAATTCATGTACATGTATTTGAAAATGAAAAGTGTATCTTGAGAGAATCTTCAGTATCTTAGTATGGGCGTAAATATTTAATAAGCGTCAGTTTGTTATGGCTGGCACGCTCTAGCCTCACAGCAAGAAGGTCGCAGGTTTTACTCCCAGGCCAGACTGGGCCTTTCTGTGTGTTTGCAAGGTCCTCCAGCGAAGTCATGACTTAGCCAAGCACAAAGACCTAGAGACGGATCCCCGGCCGTTGCACTGCAGCGACCACTGAGGAGATGACCCAGTGGCATTGAAGGATGGGTCAAATGTTAAACTAAACTAAAGTGTAGTTTAACTTTACATACAAGAAATAGTAATGAGTTCTAAAATCAAATTCCTCTTTACCAATACAAAAAGTATTACGGTTAATTCTACGCAGAGGGAACACAATTTTCTGCCAATTTATACATTCATGGAATAAAACAAAGATGAAGTAATATATTTGTATTCATCAATTAATTACTATTGTGTAAATTAGATCAACTTTGGCCGTTGCAACTCATGTCGCAAAAGTTATAGAATAACCTCGATACGTCACATCTGCTGCCCGTGTCCAACCAGGATGTACAGTCAAATTATAAAGAAAGTGTGACATTTTTTAGCAATATCATAAATATGATTATGTTTACAAAATGTTTTATTGAAATGAGTAGTCCAATCCGACATATGCACTTTAAACTCAGAAACGCATGGCCCATTACTTCAGAACACTGTTTACGAACATTCCTACAAACATGATACCATTACACTTTGTCATATCCTAGTAATGAAGTATTTTTGCTTAACATTATAGGCAGTGGTGTACATCCTGTATATAAATTACAGAGAGAAAGCACTATGGGTTGATTCAACACATGAGTAAAAAGGCACACTTAGTATATGTTTCATAAGCTACATTGCACAATATATTTCAACCATTGTGTAGACGAAGTATGCGTGGGGGGACGAGTGCTCCCACTGTGACATTTTGTTATTCCGAAAATCAATCTTCCAGCTTATATTTAACTCCACAATCTTAATGTCAGCTTTCTTTATACAGTAGCCTTATGCACTATAAAAAGTAAGCCTATAACAAAATGTCTTTCAAAAATCCCAACATTGTGAATACCTGTCGTTTTTTTTACACTGACCTAACTTTGAAAGGTGACACACTGCCAGCGCTCCTGTCACTTCTGTTTCCTCTACACCCGCGTCTCCTGTTCTGTCATTTTCAGTCGTGCTTTGACAGATCTGCCGCTGCCACCAAAAGTCATTGGAAACGTGACGCAGACTCAGGCCGGACCAAGGTAAAGCTTTTATTATTAAGTGACAAAGGATCTTTTCGAGTGGATGCATATACAGTGTGTAGGCAGACCATGCAAGTGTGTTCTGATGTGCACCGGTACAAGGGAATAAGAGGGAGAGTCATTATTGAAGGCCAATGGATGGTACAGTCAGTTATTTTCAAACTAGAAAAAATTGCCACCGTTGTGCAACTGCTACTGTGTTTGAGGTGTTGGGTTAGAGGTTTAGTGGCACAGATGGAAGTAAAGCACTTAAGACTCAAATAAAGCAAGTTTACTTAGGCCATTACAATTGCTGTAACTGAGCACAATTTGTAGAATGATCAGTAGCAATTGAGCACAAAATAGTACAAACCAGTAGACCAAGTACAGGTACAGGTAAAACTTTAAAATTTAAGAAACTTTATATTCTTACATTTAATGTAATTAAACAATTTAGTGATTCATTTCACTTGTACAACACAGACTTAATTCATAATGAGCTACTAGGTTATTAAGAATGATTAAGTCTTAGTGCTTAATTATGGGGTTAGGGCATTAAATAAGTAGTTACTCTGAATAACTCTTATTAAATAATTTGTTCATTATAAAAGTCTTTGCTCTTGCTTTATTAAGGCTTTTAAAAGTGTAGTTATTATAAAGTGTTACATGTACTTCTTATATAATCTTATATATCTTCTGGGGTGGGGAACACTTCGATTGTATCCCGACTACTACACATCTGAGCATTTACAGTAAACATTAGACCAACATCAAGGAAACAATACAAGCAACCCAATTATTTGTATGTGAAAATCGGGATCAAATCCTGGCTGGTAAACACAGTGTGTCTCTATCTATAATTTGGGATAAAAAGGAAAATACTGACTGGCAATATTTTGCTGGTTTACCACAGCTTTCCAAAGGACCACACATCAGCAAACTACCACACACATGCTCATTTGATGAAATTAGGTTATGGGGAAGGCGCCTGGTATTCTTTGCTTATTCCATCTTTGTGTGGAGAATAGCTGCATGGTGTGGAAATTAAGAGTCGCTAGGTGCTTATGTGTGTTTGTGCGCGGCTGACTAATCCCTCCGCAAGAGCTGAAACGAGTTAAAAACACATCAAAGAGAAGCTTAACCTCTGTGAAACCTCACCGGGTTTTTCAAGAACAACAAATGATCATTCTCCTCATTGTTTCCAGGGGGACTCTTTTCACCGCCGCGCCGCTGACTTTTCCCTCAGTCCTGGGAGTTTTCAAAAAGCCTGTGGTTTTGCTTTTAATGACTGTGCGCGCGCGTGTGTGTATTTGTGGAGGAATATAAATGTACAATTGTGTGTGTGAGAGTGTGAGTGCGATTGCACATTAAAAGAATGGTATTTTTTGAGTTTGACACGGCAAATGAGGAAAACTAAGCTAACAAGGACATGCAGTTGGGCTCAAAATCATTAAAACGTACGTGACCAGCTATACGACTGGTATGTATATATACAGAGGCAGCGGAGGATAAAAAGTGGGGTTTGTATTCAAAGACAGGTGGGGGTGTGGGGGACAGGTGGAGCGAGGATGAGGAGGAAGCCAATTGTGGCCTGAGACCTGCTTTCACCGCAACTCTCATTATCACAGCGGAATGAGGATCTTTAGGTTTAAGGTCTGTGCCATCTTCTCTGGCCTTTGCACTAGTGCTCTTCATCAACCATTAAAAGAGACACTGTGGCCGACAATGAGGTCTAAAAAGATATACTTTAAAACCCCAAACTTAAATGTAAAATATTGAGGAAACTGATTGATGTACACAACTTGCCAACCGCTGAACATTCATTCTCAAATATAGCAAAAACAAATTAAACAAAGTGACTACAACAGTAAAAGTACTCAATAATAACGTTAGCAATGTGGTCAGAGCAGGAATTGAGTGAAATGTATTACACGTCACAGCAGAGGAATGTTATATGCAGAAATGAATTAACAATCTCAAAAGCAAAGAATGTTCCACGATATGGCCTCAAATGAAGTAACACCGTAGAGACAAGCAGATGGAGCCACCAGGCCGAGATACAGGTCAGATCAGTGGAGAGGCGTAAGGAGTGGAAATGCCTATTTTTCAAGGTATTTGTTTAGCAATGAACACACAGCAATTGAATAAAAGCATGATTGACCAGTTTAATGCCATATATGAGGGTGTCACAAGATAACATTTTAGTGTGATGATTATTGTGTGAAAAAACATCAAAATTTTTTGTGATTGTTGGCACTTTGTTCAAATAAGTGAAATTCTTGAATTTCTGTCTTTCAGAAACAAACTTTGAGTGAAAAAGTAATTAAATTGTCACATAAACAACTGTTTAAAAAAGTATTTCATACGTAGTATTGTTATTTTGGAGCATATGATTATAAATATAATTTTTGTTATTAGGATTACATTGTGACCAGATTATAAATTCACCATACGAGTCCTCGACACTTCAAGCTTTAAAAAAATAACTCAATACCATAATCTTTATGTCTATATGACTATATTTTCAAAAATGTGTAAGTAGCTTTTACAATTATTTAACAATTTAGTGTAATTTGCAATTAAAATAACTAAGTAGTTGCCCAACAGATCTCGAGCCACACAATGCACCCACACATACAGATATTACAGACGTATAACTAATTCTTGGCACATGGAAAGCGGCTGTTTAACTCCGCTCATTAAACTAACACATGGGTCTATGTGATGGCGCTAATCTGTTCACAGTAAGACAGTCATCAGCGTTAGTCATTTCCTGCTATTATTTCATTTGTGTTGTAAATCATAATTAACAGTAATTTATTTCAATAGTTAAAACTGTAGGTCTATTGTTCCAAGTCTAACCGTGCTTAAGTGCGTTAGTAAATTCATAGTTCGGTAAAGATGAACTTTCAGAAGGTTTTATCCCTTTTTATTGATGATTTAAGAAAATTCCTTCATGCTCTCAAAGTGGAGCTTCCCCTTAGGCTAAACCCACAGTGGGCCGTGACATTGACCTGCAGGACATTAACCTCACTGTGTGGACTCCCTGGTGAGCCATGGGGGTCACCGAGGTCACGAGAGGTCAAACTCTTCAGGGGCCTTTCATTTGATCATATCCACATCTCTCTCCGTCGCTCTTCTTTAAGGGATGTTGAGCGCTTCTGTGTGGGCTTCATCCAAGACGTTTCACCCAAAACCTGGGACCCGACCGGCCTGTCCCGCATGAAAGCACCATCTTTGAACTGAGTTAGAAACCTGTCTGGTAGGGTGGTCTCCGGAGGGATGGAGTGGAAACAGGACGAGGGTGGATTGTGGAGTTCTTGTGGGAGGAAGAAGCAGGAATGTGTTCCTCTTGTCTTCTCAAGGACCTCCCCTCTTGCAGCTTCCGTTGCAAAAGTCTGTTCTCCCGGTTCAGAATATTTAACTGCAGAAAGACAGACGTTTTAAGCATTTTTATTTCCTTTAAGTGAATTGAAATCCAGTCTCCGTAAAATTAAACTGTATAAGTTTTTTAGGTGGATGGAGCAAAGCTTTCTATTTTCTTTGATAGGATTGTTTCACAAAATAGCTAAAATGTTGCAATCTTACAGAGTCAAGCAGGTGACCACACAAAACCAAACCAAACCACTTCTGGCAAAAAAACAAAACGCTGTAATTACAAAAATTAAAGACAAATACTGTTATACAATACTGTCGTAGCAGTAAAAGTTACATGGGACACTTTTAAAACAGATCAAATTAGAATTAGAAAGCTACAATGGTGTAATTTTACTTTTGAGACATAAATCCCTTTTAATCCATCAAATCACAGCCCCAACTCTGAAATCGAAACACTTGAGAGCAAATAAAACCAAAATGTTATGACCCGGAATTTCACAAATCTCCATTTTGTTCAAAATATTGACCAAAAATGAAAGACTTTGAAAAAGTTTAGAAAAGGTTTTAATTTTTGAGGTGCGTTAGGCCGTTTTCTCACCAGAAATCCTCCACCAGCTGCTTTGTCACATATTCTACAAACCATTTATATCCAAATAGAAGAGATTATAATGGACAGTGTATTTATTTGCCGTTACAAATTCAAAATGAGTCCTAAGTTTACATGAAATCGTGAAATAGCTCAGTTCCTGTTATGCTGCTTATGTTCTATTGTGTATAAAATATGACTTTATGGGATTTGCAGATCATTACATCCAGTTTTATTTACAGTGTCCCGTCGTGAATTGGGGTTGCAATGAAGCATGACAGTGAAAATCAAGAAATGAGAAAAGTTTCAAACATCATATTTATTTAGTTTAATCAACCAAATTACAAAACTTAATTTGAAGCTATGAATAAATATCAAGCGGCTATCGCGTTGATGAAGCAACCCGGCATTCGATTAAATGCTTAATTCATCATTCACAGCTGCTTTCATGCCTCTTGAAACACAAATATGAATGGGGAGGAAATTGCAAGAAGGTTTTGTTTTTTTTCAGGATAGTGTTGAGCTCACAGTATGAAACGGTCACAAGTGGGAGTCATGCAATGGTGTAAATTTCGACATGAAAACAACCAATTTTGGGCTATCATTAGAGGTCGATTTGACACAAAATCATGCGTGACACAAAACAAATCCGGCATTGTCAGAACATGATTGGAGCCCCACTAAAAACACAATTACAGAGCGACTAAATTAAGGGTGTTTTATATTTTGACAAGGACATTTGGGTAAAACAGCGATGAAAAAAAATACTAAAAGCATTTGTTGTAGTGAGGCGGTAATTATATGCAAAATGTGCCAAGTCTCAAAATTGTAATACAGCAGATAAAAGGTGGTAATAATGTATTTTTAGCCGTAAGTGGAAGTAAAATAAGAAATTAAAAGGCGGCGTGATGACAGTTGCGCTCCTCAACATCTGTTTTTCTGCATGTTTGTCTGCGGTTAAAGGATGATGTCACGCGAACATGTCTGGTCGTCTGTGCGGATTTGACAAGAGAGAGAGAGTGAACGAGAAAGAGAGAGAGAGGGATAGAGACAGAGAAAAAACTTCCGGAGCTACTATTTCCCACATGCTCAATAAATCTTCCCAAATGTATTGCATCTGATGACTCAAAATAGCACAGCTTAACCCTGACACGCCAACGACATGTGTCAAAAAACCATCTTAAGACGCTTAGGGGTGAAGCTCCCACCGGCTTCATTTAAAAGAATTACAATTTCCACATGAAAAACAGTGAAGATGACATTTATAATTAACTGTATATCCACGCAGACCTGTTTAATTCCGCTTGTCCATTTGGCTACTGCTCTGGAAGCGTTATTAATTGCGAAACAGGGGGAGAAATGAGGGAAGGGAAGAGGGGAAAATTAAAAATCGCAGCTTGTCTTCTCCTCAGCTTTCACATGGTGGACTGGTGGTGTGCATATGTCGGGATGAAAAGGATGTGTACAGCAGGAGGAGGAGGAGGAGGAGGAGGAGGAGGAGGAGGAGGGGAAAGGGAGGGAGAAAAGGGGTAAGACAGACAGACGCGCTCAGAAAGGAGGCGCTTTGATGTTGCATGTTGCCGTTTCTTTAATTTGTAAAGACGTGATTTCCATTTTAACAAATTATGAGAGCAGATGGGGTAACTGAGTTGAGGTTTTAGAGCAAAGTTGGTGCATCATGCTGTTAGGAAAGTTTAATGAAGAGCATTAGTGTGCAACCAATATTAACTAAAATTTTGTATTCGCTTTGGCCTTCGCTTTGTGTCTAAAAATGACTGATTATTCATTTGGACATGAAATTAAGTGCATATTTTTACTTGCAAAAGACACATATTTAATTTTCAGGTGGAGGGTGCGCCTACTACATGTCTCCATGGAGATGTTATTGCTTTGCCTGTAATGTTCCACAAAATGATCATATCCATGCAGACAAGCAGCTGGTGACACCAAGCCAAGTTACAGGTAAAATCTGTGGAGAGGCGAGCCAGAATACATATGTTTCAACTTATTTAACTTATTTTAGCAATATAAAGACCTAATTAAATAAATGCGATAAAGTTACATTTATCACATTTAGGATAAAGAATGTTGCAGGTAAAGCAATAACATGGAGACAAGAAAGGGGCAAATTTACAAACTAGCACACCTTCAATAAATATTTCGTTACAAGTTCATGAATTTGATTGTGTGAAAATGCATCACATCCGGAGAATAGGAGAGCTAAAATGGTTTGTGAGTTTGACTGAATGAGACCGATCCAAAGCGGAGACACAGAGGTGATTTATAAGGTAGCACAGTTCTCCCAGATAAATGTGGACAAATCCATTTAGCATCTTGATATCTGAATGTGTCTCTGGTGGACAGTGAAGGAAGCAGTTGTGTGTAAATGAACCTGTGTGCAGCCTGTCCAAGCTGAATCAATGAGTCTAGCAATTGTGTGGCAACTTTGTGTAATGTCATGATTAAAATGAAAAATAAATGCAGAGACTGAAAAAGGCAGAATCCGGATTTAATCACGGCTGAACTTGAAATAAGCCTGGATCGAATTGTTTGCAATGCTGCTTCAGAACCTGAAGATTATGCATATCCAGTGCATTCATTATGAATCATAGATGCTCTTGATAAAGCTTGTTTTGTAGACATCAGCTGAAATCCTGAACACATTTCTATAAACTACTTTACCGATGGGTTTCTTAAGACATATTACATTATACTTATATGCATGCATTATGACGCCTATATAGATGCACACTCAAGATACTGCTCCACTTCTGACCTGTGCAATGCCTCTCATATCGTTCCCATTCAAACCTCTCCTCACTGGAACACATGTGAAAACTTCAACAAGTACTTCCTCGCCGCGCGTCAATCAGCGGGCTACTCTTCAGAAAAAAGTCAGGCGAGCCGTTCCCCAGACTCTGTAGTTTTGGAGAACTGAGGGCGGCTGCCGAGTACTTTTTTGATTCCGCTCTCCTTTGGTGATTTGTTGACTCTTGTGAAGTTAAAAAAATGTCAGCTTTTTCCTCCCCGAATATTCCTCTGTGTTTTTTTCTCATTTCCTCCCCTCACATTGTCTTATCACAGCGGGCCATTTCCCTACGCTGTCACAGAGAGATCAGCGTTCCTGGTATTGATATACATCCCTCTTTTACTTTCTTGAAAGGGAAATCATTTACCAGTGGAAAGGAGCGTCACCGCTTTGTCCCGATATGATTTCATACCCCTCCTTCCCCGCCGAAGTATGCCCCAAACCGGCATTTTGTGCTTTCATCGTCGGAAGAGGAAATGGATGTCTGTGTATGAGTGCGTGTGCGTTTGAAGTTGGACGCTTGAAAGGGGCCTCTAGTGTGCGAGCTCAACAGCAGGTGGGCCAGAGCGTGGGTGTGAGTCTGTGTTCGCCGCGTAGAAAGGACTGTCAGGACCCTGCGTCTGTTTATCTAACTATCTGCTGTATACCTGCGTGTGCGTGTATCAGAGTGTGTGACTGTGTGCATGCGCGCTCACTTGTTGATTTAGCTTCTGGACGGCCTCAAGGTTGTTTCGCAGTCTGGTCTGCATCTCTGCAATTTTGCACAGGTTTAAAGTGATGCAAGGGTTCTGTTTGGCTCTGAAACGAGGAAGCAAGACAATATACATGTTTTTCTATCTTGCATTTCTCAAATTACAAAACAGCCCAAATCACAGACATGAGCATCCGCACGGGACAAGATTTACCTGAAGACCTCTGAGTTGAAATACAGTAGGTAAAATACAGGGGGAATTTATGGACAATTTCACAGACATGGACAATTCACACTAGAAACGCAGACAATGTTTGTAATTATTACAATGTGCCTGTGGTCCGAGGTAAAACTAATTCTGTCCGCATAGGGCTTTATTCATTTAAAAAAAGCCTTTAAAACATGGTTCCTTACTTGGAGCGGGGTCTCCTTTCCACAGATCTACCCTGTAACACGGCTTCTCTCAATGGAGGTTTTTAAAATGCCATACTATGATTGACTGTGAACTAACTATATATCTCATTTACAACACAGAGCATGTCAAGACGCAGCAGCATTCGACACAATACAAGAAACATACAAACATACATATATATACACATTTCTATAAAAGAGCAACACACGCTTAATGAGATCAACATCTGAACTAAACCTCCAACATTCACTGACCTAATAAAGATTGTCCCTCCAGTGTCCCGTTTTAAAACCCTCATGCTCTCTTTGGGTCTGGATGACCCACAGGCATCTGTAGTAGAACGCATCCCCCCTCCTTCCACAACATGAAAAAGTGTTGTTGTTGTTGTTGTTGTTGTGTGTTTGTTTGTTTGTTTTTGTTGTTTTATATTTTAAAAAGAAATATTTTTTTTAAAAAGTGTTCATAACCCTCACACTATCTTTGAGGGTACTACAAGGGTTGAATTAATTTCAGAAATAAAATTTCAAACTTCTTTTTGTGTGACAGAACAAACATTTGGGAAAACTCTGTGTAGTCAAGTTTTTATTATTATTAATTTGTACCATTTATCTTTAATGGAAAATACTTAGAAGCGTCCTTGAGCCTCATCTATTAGCATAAAAAGCACCATTCTTTTGCAAAGATCAACTTTGACATTATTTTCAGTAGTGAAGGGAATTTTCTTGAGTTTAAGGGTTGCCATTATATCTCCTTAAAAATCTACAGCATAAAGAAGTTAGCGTGTGTTTTCATTATAACCATCTTCATAATAAGTTATTACTGAACTCAAAGATGGGTTAGCAAATGTCTTCCAGAAATCATTAAATTAGATATGAAAGACCATATAATGTAGAAAAAACAAAACAAAACGCAGCCAGGGAACATTAAGAGTACACGAAGCCATTTAAGATTTTAACTGTTTATTAAAAATGCTTTTGTGAAATGACAAACAAATGTTAGGGTCCGCTATCTGCAGACCCAGGGCTGACGAAAGAATGTCTATTAAATTAACGACGCTGGATAATGGCGCTCTATACGGGCTGAGGATCTGGCTGCCCCCGCTTTGCGCTCTTTCTTTCATGCCCGACTGAACCTGTCCAGTTAGCATTGAGGGGAAAAACCTTCTAAATACTTTATTGAAGACTTCTTAGCCCATTAAAGGACCAGAGTACCTCCCCAATGTTAATTTTCTTGTAAAAGAGCAAGCTGGGATTTTCTATCAGAGCGGCGAAAGGGAAGACGGTTCTCGTTTTGCATGAGTTGAGAAGACGCGAGTGCTCATCAAAACACTAATAAATGGCATCATTGTTCCCGCATTTCGAGAAGACGTGCACAGTCAAACGCATGAATATACAAAGACTTTTGGCCCTATTAGCCACAACTTAAAACATTTAAGATGTGAGCAGACACTTGAGGGAGACGCTAATATGCAAACTGACATTTTAGTCTGAAAACTTTATGAGACTCATTAGAGACACAACACAGAGCCCATGTTTTTAACTGTGAAACCTCAACTAAGAAACAATATCAATAAAATAAAAGTACTGCGTTGGTGTACAGCAAACAGCAAAAAAAAAAAAAAAAAGCTAAGAAAATTGTCTCTTTTGGGAATTCTCTTCAATGCTAATCCAAAAATAGTAATAACTGCAACATGGTGTGGTTTAATGCAGCCAAAGAGGTCAAAAACCAGTGAAGATGTGACAATTTTGGCACTATCTAACCTAAAACATGTACATGCAACATCAGACTAAGGGTCTGTTCACACTTGCACGTTCAACACATCAGAACTGCTAAACCAGGGCTAAACTTAATAACTAAACCTAAACTAAATAAGGATTAAACAAGGACTAGAACAGGTCCAAACTAAGTCCACATCAGGACTATAATGTGAACGCACCCCAAGTCTAGCTCAAGATCTGGAGTGGATCCACAGGCGAAAATCCAGTTGCCCTCTGCTCCTGACTGGTTACACCAGGCTGAGTCAAAAAACAAATAACCCATGCCCAACTTTAATATCATGATATGAACAAAAAGATCATATTATGAATTTCTATATAAATAAATCTTAAGTTCACAGATTGTTTAGTCACAGTGAGTGGACAAACATAAAAGCAGAGTCCGTTTCTCTTTTTCAGCACAGCCAGTGCAGAAAAAGCCTGGCTTAGGTGAGACCGCCAAGTAAATGTTTGAATACTGTGCCAAGTTTGAAAAATAGCCAAAGCTGAGCATTATTAATCATAGCAGCTGACACAACATCATCTAACCAGCGGCATTTACCAGAAAGTAATATAAACTCTGCCAACATAATTCTAAAAGAAACCTAATTTCCTTAAAATGACATTCATAAACTGAGCGTAATTGCAAGTGACCCCTCTACATATTTTAATTTCACACTGTAATAATGACACAAAGCACATTAATAAGAAGAAATGCTGAAATTTCCTTTGATCTTTAAATTAAAAATGCAAAGAAGTCTTATGAGCTTCCCTTCGGCGGGCAAACAGAAAACTTCAAGTCCATAAAGAAGATTCCTGACATGATTTAAAGACTTTGGTAGTGGATAATGTGGTCTTCGGCACATCATGAACCATCACTGCTACTGAGACAACTGAGATTTATGCTCTTCCAGTTCAGAGGCGGTGAGGCGCGGGGAGCTTGGCATGACGCCTGTGTAAACATGTGTTTCTGTGTTTACACGCTAACATGGCTGTGTGTAATTAGCAGCTAACCCAATCAGGCTGTGGATAATTACAGTCATTAGTGTCAAAGCAGAGATGCCATGCTCTCTAAACCAGGCAATAAACTACTACACTGTGCTGCTGCTGCTGCTGCTGCTGCTGCTGCTTCCCCGTTTTCCCCTACGATCTCGCTCTCATCTTTCTTATTTATTGCTTTGGTTTTGCTGTAAATTTTATGCAAGACTTGAGCCTCTCCTCACGCAGCTGGTTTTTTCTTATCTCCATTGGCGTATGTGTGTTTGTAGAAATCCTCTGCTGTGATCACGGGCTGCTCTTAATTGGAGACACGTCGTTAGTGGTGCGACTGATGAAGCCTAATGCCTAATGAGCAGCCCCAGATGGTTTGTGTCAGCCAGTCACCCAGTCAGTTTGGTGCCGCCAGCTAAACAGGCATTCATCTCGACTTCTTCCACTTACTTTCAAATCCTCTCAATATTAGACGTGTATTCAGGTGGGGATAGTTCACGCTGATCACTTGATTCAATCTGAGGTTAGTTTAGTTGAGGTGGTAGAAAAACTGAAGTGATTTGGTACTTGTGGTGAGAGGTTGTTGTTTTGCATTTGAAAAATATCTAGAAGTTAGCTGATTTATGCCAAAGTGGATTTAAAACATTATTTTGTTTTTGTAAATGTCATTAGCTGCATGACTGATGAATAGTTTCGGAAGATGCTTGGCTATAAGAAGTACAAACAGTGTAAGCAATAAGACCAGTAGGCCCTACATTTTGAATTCTATACATGCAACATTACAAATAATTCAAGCTAAGAAACTAATCAACATTGGGCTACAATAGCAAAACATAATAATATATACCTCCGAAGTGAAGAAAAACATCAGATCCTTTTAATAGTATGTACTGCCCTTTCTGTCTGTAGAGTTTATGATTGAGAATAAAAAACGTATTATTTGCAGCTTTTGCTACACTATAAAATAGAAACCAAAAGAGCTCTGAAACAACCTCATAAGCTGAAGGTGAATAAGATCAACTGATAAATACATGTATCACACTGTAGTATAATGAGTACTTTGATGGTTTAACATTAGACTAACTGAAGGTTCTATGAGGTATGACGACACAATCCCAAGCTCTTTGACAATAAAGACTGTTATAATAAAGAGACCAGACTCCCATGTAGCTTCAAGCTGATGCTTTATAATAGTTTGTGCTACCTTTGTGTTACTTTTGAAAAGGCCAGGCCCAGTCCCTCTTCCTCTTCGTCTCACCTTTATGTTGCTCTCATTGACGCATGATAACGTCATGAAGTCATGACACTGTGGCAGCCATATAACAGTAGGCCAAGTAATGATACTAGATCTCTTTAGTAAAGGCACTAATGACAAAACCTGAATGGCATGTTGATTGCTGTCGGTGATAGTGGCAGTGGAAAGACACACTGGTGATATCCATTTTGTCAAGAGTAATGAGATTATTCACTCAATATATATATAAGATCTTATGACATATCTTTTGCCATATAGATGTAACCTTTTTAAACATATAGCATTTTGGGTTAGATGTGTTTGCAGGGCATGGGAGGTTGCAATAATGAAATGAAATAAATTAGGAATTTTGGTAATAAAGAAATGAGAGAACGGATGGGGAGTCACTATGAAGCACCTTTCATTCACTGTTTTTTATCTCATTCTGTGTTATTATATTCGCTCAATCAAAACCCCTGTTATGCATACATCTATATGAACTGCCTGTCTGGCTATGTCCCGTGCTCTCTTTCTCTCTCTCTCCCTCTCTCTCGCTCATTCCCAATTATGAAGGAAAGACAAAGAAAAGCGATTCATCTTTCTGTCGCGGCCCCTTAATGATATCATTAAAATGACTGACAGCTTTGAATAGCATTGAAAGCCCTTCTGAGTCAAAACAAATCTGATGCGTTTTGGAAACAGAGCTGGGTGGTTTGAGAGGGGAGGGGTCCTGGGACGGGCGTGTGTATGTAAAACGTGACGAGGTGCGAAGGAGGGTGGGGGTATGAGGATGTTAATGCGGGGGGACCTCAAGGGGTCAAATGAGGGGTGCAATGCTGGAGGCAGGTGCCCCATCACACCAACAGTCTACTCTGCTTTGTCACTCCCGTCCTACGAATGCCCATTCCCATCTGTGCCACATTCATTTTCATTGCCTTAATGAACATAATAAATATATCTCCTCTCTATTGATGAATGCTATTTGACAGCCATGGGGGAGGCGATGCCGAAGAGGATGGGCCCTTGATTGGAGTGTAATCATTGTTAAAGGCACAGCATGAATCACATATTCAAATTGACGAGGAAACACTGTGCGCACACATACACACAGGTGGCCGGGCCCATGGGGTGTCGCATTCACAAGTTGGCACTTCCCGCTGTTATTATCATCATCAGCTTTGTTTGGGCGAGATTGTGTGTGAAAGAGCGAAGCATGGTGGCCAACGCTTTTGTTAACATCTGAATGCTTAACTCTGTTCAGCGGGTGGGGCGAGGAGTACGTGCTCGTATGGGTGGGCACACAAGATCACTCACGTTCTGTCATCATGCCAACAACATCTCTGCTCTTCAAACTGGGCCTGCAACGAAACAAGTAGAAGAATTAATTCCAAGTCAATTATTTCAAGTTGTAATAATCCAGCAATAACTGCAGTAGAAGCAGTTGTAGTATTACTAGTAGTATTATTAGTTTTACTACTACTTGAATAATAACAAGCAGTGTTGCTGATTACTTGAGTACATTTTTGCCATAAACATAGTCTCTAAACAAATAAATAATTGGCTAATTAGTCACAGAGGTAAAGGTTGATGCACTAGTTACTGTTATATCATTTTAAATAAAAGATGTCCATGTTCTCTTCTCTTCCTATTCCAAGTATCTGTCCTTGCACCTTTAAGCGCTTCATGTCTCGCTGCTTCTCATCTGCCTCTTCTTTCAGCCACTGCAGCTCTGCCTTAAGTGTGTTATTGGCCTCCTGGAGATGTCTGAAGGGGAACAGAGGCACATTTAATATTATATTCTTGTTAACAAGGTCTGTCCTACAAAATGTATCTCAACAACAACAACCCTACAATCACAAACATTATCCCTGTAACTCGCCAATCCATACATACATATAAGGGGCAACTAGTATAGTGTGCAATATTTGCAATACATTGCTTATCTATGTTTACAATAGTGACTATTTAATTCAGTTAGTGTAATGCTATGTTTATTGATGCATTCAATTCAGGGATGCCATTTTTTAACCTATGCTGCAAAATACCAAATTATCTCTCCCTAAAATTGTTCCTTCTCCAGATCTTCCTATAACCAATAATACTCCTGGTCTTTGTGTTTACAATCCATCTAGCACAAATGCACTAATTTCAAGGCTTTACAAGTAAATGTAAGGTTCATCCTTACTCTGGTAAAAGTAAAAGTATCAGTCCTTAATGACTTTCTGTCCCTGAGTGGGGCTAGAAGAAGCTTGGCACTGCAGAGCAGAAGGACAGAAGATAGTTTGTACTTTGATATGAGCAAAGATGTCTGAGTGATAATGCATTAACATTATTATAGAGACTAGAATACCCCTGTGGATTCTTCAAACAAAGAAGAAAGATTTTTATATAAAACTTCAAAACAAACTATGCAAGGTCGGAAAAGGTATGTGTAAAATTGCTATCAATTATGTGAACTATTCTATGCAGCTTCCTGGTTAAGATCAAAAGTTATAGTGCATCAAAGACAGAAGTGAATATACTCACTCCTTCTCCTCAGTGACCATACTAAGAGCCGTGCTCTGGGCTTTCATCTGGGCAGCGACACGCTCATTGGCCGTTCTGACAGAAAAAGGGGAAACACATTCTTTACAGTATGCTTAGTAAAGTAGAAGTTACAAAAAACAAGTATTGTTGTTTGTAACTTGTACAAAAGAATGGGGAAAGTAACAATACATTCATTCATTAGCCACCAATTATCACTACTCGAAAAGAGACAGTAGACAACAGAGCAGTAACAAAAATAACCTGGACCCCAAAAGTTTGACACCTGAAATTAAATGGATAAACCATAAAAATATTTTATTTTAGCAAATATAATATTAGATTTATGTTGCCTAAAAACAGCTGCTTGATATAACGGATTAAAACCACAAAAAGTAAGACAACGTCTATAGCAGTAAACTTACTTTTGTTGTGTGATCCACTGGTCTATGTTTGTCATCACCAGCCGGCTCTCTCTGCGAACATTTTCATTGTTGTTCCTTACAGTGTCTAGCGCCGATCGCAGTAAGTCTACCTACAAACAACATCACCGCATTAATGCAAAAATATGTCTTTCCAAACAACAACTTCCCACTTAAAAGCAAGCATAAACACTATTTTATTAGATACAGATTTTATTTTACATGGATGTATAAGTCCGCCCTACACAATATCCCATGCTGGTTATAAATGTGCGAGCTAAAAAGGTTAAAACAGAATAAGTGCTGCTCAAATCAATAGGCGGCAAAGTGAGGGTGAAAATGAATGTCATAAATAGAGCATATAATACAGGGGCAAAATTAGGTAAATTGAGAATAATGCAGGATGGAGGAGATGGCCTTTGCAGACGGGGTATAAATAGATGAATGGATGGCGTGTAAAGAAAAGAGATGGAGACAGGGGCGCTTCCAGCTTTATGGGGCCACGTGCAACATGCTTCATAAGGGCCCTTAGTTTGATTATTCTTTTTTAATTGGGATTCCTAATGCTCTAAAGGTGCACTTGGTATCTTTTCTGCTGGATCCTGCTCATCTCAACATGGATCATTATTAATATTATTTTGATCATAACATTAAATAAAATACAAATATTATCATTATTATATAATGCAGAGTACATATGCATCCTGTATTAAATATACTACAACAGTTTACATGATCAGTAATGGACATTTAACTTTTGGAGGGACCCCTAGTGGTTGGTGACGCTATATTTATTGAGAAAACCATAAACGAGAAGGTTAGAGGATGGGGGGGTTGGTAAAGATTGAGGAGTATAGTGAGGTTTGTGTGTGTGTTGTGAAAAGTGAGAGGGGCTGGCACCGGACAAACTGCTGACTTTTCCATTCGGGGTCTTATCACGGGGACCTTTCCGGGCCTCAACTCTCGGGACCCTGACACATTATTCTTATCGCCATGGTAACACCTTGATATACTTTTACCATCTCCCCACAAAGCTTTGAGCAGCCGCTTAAAAAAAGTTTCCAATATGTGAGGCATGATTTGAAGTGTCCCAAAATGGCATGTGATTAACCTAAAATGAAAAAAATATCAACTGCTGTGTGCGATAAATTATGTGCATGTGACCTTTGAATGCTGCCTACAGTATATACCAATACCAATAAATTTCATGTTGATATAAATCTGGAACTAAATATTGGGTAGATATGGTCGCTTTATACAGTGTTGCATTTAATGTCTAGTGTGACTTTGGCGATAATTTCCAAACTGACAAATTTATAGCTCCCTAACTGCATGTGGCAAGCCTAAATACCCGTTCATGGCGGTTATCCCAAAGTGAAATGTGAAAATAACATATTTTAGTTTCCAATTTGGGAGAAAATGAAGGCCTGTGTTGTGTACTTTTGGTGGTTGGTGTTTTTTCTACCATCTGTTGTAGCACTTTCTGAGCAAGCTGACTATCAAGATCATAGCGTAATTTAACATATATACACAAACCTTAGCCTTACTATGTGTACAGGTGGTGAGATGCATAAAAAGACTCAAGTAAAATGCATCATACAGTAAATGTGTTCACTATAAACTTATCCCCTGTGATTGCCAAATTAAATGCTTTTAATATTTTAGGCAAGAATCTTTCTCTCGCTCTGGTAGGGAATCTGCCGCCGGCTGGTTTCTGTGGAGATGTAATTGCTTTGCCTGGAATGTTCCACAGTATGCTATTAAACATATCTACATCGCATTTATTCAGTTACAAGCGGTTTTATAGCACAAAATACCTTGGAAAAAAAAAAAGCATTTGTACTTTGAGTGGTGTCGCCTCTCCACAGAGTTGACCATTAAGTTGGCTTGGGGTCACCTGCTTGACTCCGTTGGGAAACATATTTAATGCCAGACAATGGGAGATTTCAGGGAAATAAATATATAGCGATAAGCAGGTGGTGGTGAAAAATAATATATTAAGAACCTTTAAGAGTATTACGATTCCCTCTAATTCCCTGGATTCAAGGTAAAAAAAGACTATTTAATTTAGTCAACATTTAATTTGTACCATTTTACTGAAAGTTTACACCTGAAGTACTCACAACAAATGCTTTCCTTGTTGTTTACATCACTTGTTTTTTCATGCAGTACTTTTATGTGCATTGACTAAAGTGATGGAACCTAGCCAGTGACACATAATCAATAATTAAAATAGCAAGTCCACTTTTAATTGGATTCCTTGGAAGCAGTGTCCGCATTTGAACAAACAAAGCAATCAAGAAGTACTGTGAGAATGAGAAATTAGATCAAGCAACTCATTCAATTCTGAATCTTTAACTGAGTCAAAGCATCAATTGTAATTATATTTGTCAATATGAAATACATTTGGTGAATCCCTTGTTGAATTCATTTCTGTTTTCCAAATACAAATTATCATTCCAAAGCAGCCCGCGTTGTAAATTAACTGGCCCAAACTACACATTAAAGACACCACCAATATTAATTATATACACAAAAATGAAATCATACCAATCAAATGTTGCACCCACAATGCATCTGGGCACACTTAGGAACGT
The DNA here is from genome assembly GCA_015082035.1 of Chaenogobius annularis. Classification (NCBI taxonomy): domain Eukaryota; kingdom Metazoa; phylum Chordata; class Actinopteri; order Gobiiformes; family Gobiidae; genus Chaenogobius; species Chaenogobius annularis. The sequence goes on along the minus strand of BJKM01000240.1, from coordinate 47,230 downwards.
ACACACAGCGGCTGGATCTGTGGCATATCGTAATGACAGTAATTACCTGTGGTCTCATATTAACATGTCCCTCCTGACTGTGTGACTGGCTCGCTGGCTGCAGCATGTAAATCGCTGTGCTAGTCCGATGTTGTGATTAGGACTAAATTACACCCCATCAGCCCGTTTCCACTGGTGTCAGGGGAGCCGGAGAGGGGCAGTAGACAGGGGGCGGGGGCGCTGACAAGGGGGGGACATTTGCAGAAAGAAAGGTAAAAGGAACGACGCACAGAGGGGGGAGAGGCGGAGCGGCACACCTGCTTAACATTTAGATTGGTTTTGTAGCACAAATATTTTAGCAGATGATGGGGGGTAAAGGGGCCAACAAAACGCATTTGGAAACGCACTTAAAACCGAGTTTAGTGATACGGCCGGACCTAGGAGTTGATTACTGAGCTGCTGGTAAAAAATTTGAAATAGTTTCAGCGGCAGCATGGACAAAAGTGATCATTTTGATTATTCCATCACGCAAGGCAGAAAATGTGCAGCCCATATTCACCGACAATAGACTAGCGCACTTTCTCAGAGCTTATACATCTAAATGAACTTTCATGACATACCACGCGGTCTACCTGCAGAGAGAAAAATGATTTTGAGGACTTTAGCAGTTAATGGATTTTCCATCTTTTCTGTTCTCCATAGAGCAGCGGACAGGCATCACATTGCACATTAACTGTACGGTTTCACTAAAACAGACCAAGGTCATGGGATAAGCATAATTCAACTTTCGGTTTTTGGGGTGAAGCCAGGAGTATTTCAAATAATAATCTGTGACTCATTTTCTATTGATGCTGCCTGAACTTTGCAGAGGGGGCCATTGGGACAGTGCCAGTCCTAATATTACAATGAAAGTGAATGGCATGTGGCACAAAACCTCCAAATTAATACGCGGAACACAGCATTCTATGGAAGTATATTCAAAAGTGTATAATTTGGGGTATATGCATCTGTACGGTCAACTAGATAGTTAACTAATGTGTTTATACAGAATACTGAGATCCATTTATGTCAATATCGGCCACCCCCAGTTGTGTTTTGTGTCGTAATGTTATTTTACATGTCACTTATTCTGTTACTCGAGTAATACTAAATCAAATGACAATATTTTACATATACTGTAGCAAACAAAAATGTTGCTCTTTCTTATATGCAAACATTTGGCCGACTCTTCCCACCTCTAGAACTAAATAAAATAAATGTCTTGTCTAAAAAACATCATCAGTAGAGTGGAAAAGCTGATAAGAGCCATTATGCTGTTGCACTCAGCCCATCAGAGCACATCCCCTCATCAAATTAATGAACACATTTATTGTTAAACATGATTTCATAAAAAATGCATTCATTCTGTCTAATTAAAAGGCTCAACAGGCCTGACAGCACTTAAATATGCGTACTTATCACTCACAGGCCTCTGAATTAAAGATCTATACTGCACTGTTACATGGATGTCTATGGGGCCAGTGGAGATGAGGTCCTCTTCTTCCTTTGGACCTAATGGTGATAATCGCGGCATGACCTGACATTAAAAGCATGCGTGTCTGTGTAGTTGTGTGTGTGTGGCTGTGTGCATATGTGCGTGTGTTTGTGCGTCTCTCTCTAATGGTGATGATGATGACATGTTCCCCATTAGACCAGTCAGTGGGCCACAGCAGATCTAGCATATTAATGATGCTGATGATGGCTTCTTTAATTACCTTGGTCTGCTGCAGCGCGGCCTCACTCAGTCCTCTCATCTCAGACACTCTTCTTCCTACGCACGCTGCCGGCTTGTTTACCCGCCATTATTGAAGTTATCTTTTGCATCTAGACTCCACAAGCGTAAAATGACATGGACTTTTGAGCTGCGCAGAAGGAGTTTTAGACAAATGAAATACATGAAGAAATACGGGCGGGGCATCTGGCATAATGATGATAGCCAACCCACTGAAAGTGCACAAAGTCACATTTCTTACAGAGGTCCACCACCTGCTTGTCTCCATGGAGATAGATATGTTTAATGTCTTTCTGTGGAACATTCCAGGCAACAGAACAGAACCGCCACCAGAAAAGTCACATGGTGCAACTTAGAGAAGATGAGAGGAATTATGTTAGAAACTGATATTAATTTGAGGTAGAGGGACTTAGATTATAATATGTATTTCAAGAACTTCTTAGACCTGTCCTAATATAATATCTAATCAAGTAAAATGTGCTATTGTCAATGATTGAATAATTGTAATGTGAAGTTCTACATCGACATTTCTTTTAAATTGAGGAAATGCATTCTTTGACTTTCTTTCAAAAATAATCTTTTAAGTTTTCTCTTTTTATTGTTGATCATATCGCTTTGAGCCAACTAGTTCCTTTACTTGAAGATTTCTTAAGGAGGAATCTTTAATAGACTGGCTTTACAAAGCTCTTTTGAAAAACCTGTTACGGGGGCAGTTGAGGTGAGATGATTAAAAACCTTACCTTGAATGCTGGCTTTTCACATACTTTTATGCATTTCCACATGCTAAATGAGAGGCTGATTTGGTTTATAAAGACAATTTTATGACACTGAATGCTTTAGATCAAGGCCATACTTAAGCTTTATTAAAAGTGAAGTGGCTAAACCTTGAACAAGCATATGATGAATTTAATTGGCATTTTGATGAAAATGATGAATGTATAGACCTGAACGGAAAACTGATGATGCCAGAAGAAACAAGTTTGGGAAATTTCACACTTATATGTCAATAAATTGAACTATTCTGCAAATATTAAATCATATGAGTCATTTATTTGTGAAACTGTAAGTAGATTATTTGAGTTTCAAGCATTTAATTTGGCTTACTTGTGGTCACAACACTCCAGGGTTAAGAGAGTTCTGCATCAGGATGGGTATCTGGCAGAAAAGTTAACCAAACCCAAATTCATTAAGTTGAAATCTCTTGAAATTAAGTTAATTCATTCATTCTCTACCGCTTGTTCCCGTTAAGGGTCGCGGGTGACTGGAGCCTATCCCAATGACTTTGGGCCTTAGGCGGGGTACACCCTGGACAGGGGCTCACAGGGTTAACACAGAGACATAGACACACAGACAATAATTAACTCTCGCGTTCACTAATTTCACCTGGGAAGGTGGCAGACCCTCTAAAGGAAAGTTACTGCATTTTTAAATAAAGACTAGTTTCTACAATATCTTGGGGGGAAAAACTCAGAACTGATAACCATGAAAAATTATACAGAAAGATTTTAAAATGATAAATATCAAATTGAAGAAAGAGAAAAATACAAGTAACAAAGGGGGTACTTTTCCACACAGAAGGACAATGAAACGCTGTTGCAGTGCAAACAATGGTCAGGTTGGCTGCATGACTCTCTGTGTGAATCTCAAATGAACCTCTGTGCTGTGGTTTAATGAGCTGTGTGGGATGACAATGGGGCCGCACATGCCTGAACATACATATGCACTCACTCACTGGACAAATACCAAGTCCATTCTACGCTTAAACAATCAGACAATCGCACTTCCTCAGCGTATTCATCACCAAAACAAATGAGCGTCATTTGGCCTTCCTCGTTTCCCCCTCATCAGACCTGTGAGAGTAAAAAATGGAGATCTGCTTTGGGTCATTCTTGGCTAATTAGGCCGGACACAAGGCTTTTAGCAACCGTAATGAGTGGGACCAATGAAAGGACATGGCTTCAAGTTAAAACAAATGTGGGAAATATAGATTAAGACTAGAAGAGAAGCGCATTTATTTCAGTAGTTTCACCCTCCACCTGAAAAGTTAAAGGCTTGGCCCATTTCAATAAGTACGGTAGTTGAATCCACTGACTTCTAAGGTCACCATAGCATCATCATGCATGTTGTACTTGTGGAGGGTTTATTTCATTCTAATTATAGTAGTATTTCCAATAATGTATTATGTTAAGTATGTGTTTTAGCCCTGTCTGGAGTGGATTTACCTTGTTTTTAAATGTGTTTTCAGGCACATTCTAGGCCTGCCCTGAGGTCCTAATTAGTTATAGTTGGGTCATGACGATTAAAAATGCTTCTTTTGCGACAGTTTGAGATATCAGTGAAATATATTCTGAATCCAAGAAGAAGACAGTTCTGCAATTTCATTTTCATTCCGTTCTAGCCTGGCATTGCAAATATGCAACAAACTCAAAAGTGCTGATCCTTGTTCAATTCTTGCTGAATCTAATCTAATAATTTGGGGTTTAATTGAAGTAAAAATGTCCATTACATTTTATTTTTTTATTTTTTTGGAAATGAATTCTGGTTTGGGACTCATTGCAGTGGAATCAATTTCACAATGCAATATTAATTTTAAATCGATTTGTCATTACATTAGGAGATTACAGCTACGATCTAATCAACAAGCCTGCTTCATGGACCAAAGTTCACTTTTTTAATAGTTTGTTTAGATTTAAAGCTGCTGTCATATCTTGAAGAAAAAAAATGCAGTTGTTACAAAAGATCTGAGGGACTAACTAAAAAACGTAATAAACACAGATCACTATTCGAACTTTTGCCATCAGAAAATTTTACTGCAAATTCTCATTAAAACTGTTTTAAATCTTTCAATCCATGCTTAAAGAGCAAGTCAACAAAGTGCTAATGACTATGATTGTGTGTGTGGCCGAGAGAGAGGGGAGGGTGAGGGGAGACAGAAGAGAAAAGTGGAGATCTGATCACTGTTTGAAGTAACAGAAGTCACAAAAACATGCCTGGTGTTTACCACTATTTGTATTTGAACTGGACTCATGCGGAGGGACAGGCCGGAGCGATGGGGCGCGTGCATGCTAACACCAAATTGCAAACATTGAAATCTATTTTTCCCTAGATAATAAACACATTCAAAGACTGCCATTTTGCACAAACACACTATACGCAGTAAGATGTACACGGCATAGCTATCTGAGGTTCACCTACTGTGCACCCAGGCAATTTGTAATATAGATTTCCTCTATAGGCCACTGTAGTGTACCATTTACCATTTCAAAACCTTTGATTTTTTTCACCAGCGGATAATTCATCTTGCGCTGGTCAATAAGAGCGATTGGAACCTAATGAAGGAGTTATAGTCAGCCTGGACATCACACTGGTGTTTAACTACTCGTCAAAATTATCGAAAAGTTCCTCTGATGTGGTGGGAAACAAGCAAATGTGAAGTACATATGCTGATGTAGGAAAAACAAACAGACCAATAAGCTAGCGTACATGTTTGCACAATTGTCCAAATAATAAAGATTTAGTTTATGTGGTTGTCCTTGGTAGTTCAAAGGTCAAGGGTGTACCTTTTAATCCTCTTCTACAGAATTTTGATTGATTACAGCTAATACAGAATACCAAATTTTTTAGATTTACTCATTTTGTGTCTACAGAATCGAGCACTTTGATTGAATATACTTATTATACTTATTATACATCATTATATAGCAATCATCCTGGTGCAATATTTTTCTGTTCATATAACGGCTGCATTAAGTTATCTGTTTTTATTATTATACTTCTGCTCCTAATGTGTTGCAACACTGGTGGTATTTCCCCATTGTGGGACAAATAAAGGTTATCTAAACACAGTAAACAATTCAATCAAAATTTTGCAAATTTTAAGACATGCTAGGTACTAACCACAGCAGTACTAGGTTTACTTGTATTTTTTTTCAGCGCTAAATAGTCCCTAGAATCGCTAACAGTCGTAATGCCATTCCTGTAAGCTGCAGCATGTCTCCTAATGCATGACTCAGTTTTGACAGAAACATCTCTGACATCATTGTTTGATCATGGAATGTACTACGAAGGCAAGATGGCTCCAGCAAAAGGCCCAAAGATGAAAGAAAGCACTTTTCCACAGCTGAGAAATACTGGAGATGAAGAAATCTTTTTGAAAGCAGTGTCTTGGCTACTTGGCTACCTAACTGGCTAAAGTCGGTGTGTCTACTGGTCCTGGGTAATCACTGATGTCAAACCCTACTGCACTAATGTGAGGGGGAGCAGTGCGATGTGCCATGCATTATTCACAAGGCCCGACAGAAAGACAAAAAAGTAAGGTGAGAGAGTGGAGGACACATGGAGTAAAAAGGCTAGAAAAAACATGAGCGTTGGGGTGAGAGGGAAGCGGAACCAACTTTAAGACGGAATTGAGCAAAATGCAAAATCAAGATCCGAGTGGAAAGAGCACCATTGCGCAGTGAAGCTTAAGACAGAATTCAAAGTTTGTCGAATCTAAATGAACATCACTTGCCGTCCTGGCTTTACCCTTAATTATCCATTCTGCCTTTGTACAGCAGCGGCTCAGCTCTGACAACTCCACTCCCCCGAGAGAGCTGCCCCCCTCCGCACCACCAGCACCACCGACGAACCCCTCTCCCATTCCGAACATAGGGAATAACAGGGAATATTACACCCCGGAATTAATGCTCCCAATCACCTTGCCAGGTTTAGGTTCCCGTAGCACACCTCCCCTCCTCCCCCCATTTGGACAAGATAATCCAGGCTCTAGTGCGGGATATATGCCACTAATCATCAAAAAGGTACGGGAGCGAGGTGAGGGAGACCTTGGAGGAAAGAGAACAACACACCTTTATATGTCTATGAAGCAGGCCCAAAGCAAGGGGAACTTAAACCTCTTTTATTACACAATGACATTTAAATGACACTGCAAGGTATCACCACTACATTATATAGTTACTTAACTTTTAATCCGGCATTACCTTTAATTTAAAAATCAATTTTCATTGGAAATAAAACTTTTTCAGGTGGATAAAATGTAATCATAGCGTTGTATTCAAAAACTTAGTCAGTATATATAGGTGCATCAAAATTATGAATTTTAGCCATAGCAATACTGGTCTAGATTTATGCTGCGGTTTACAAGCTCCTCAAAGCGCTTTACAATTATAGACCATTATTCATTCACTCCCCACATTTGATGGTTGTGAGATACTTCTGTAGCTGCGACCGACTGAGACGTGGCTGCCTTACTGAGTCAAAGGCCTCTCTGTACCAGCACCAATCACTCACACAGTGCCAGTGAGTAAGAACTGGTTAGAGCGGCATTTTACCATCTCTCTACTACTATTGCTAAATTTATAACCATTTAGTACAGTGTAAAATTACAATATTAAAATATGTGGTTCACTTTGTCACAATATTGTACTCCAACAAGTTCTGACTGATGCTTTGATTTCATAATAATATTTAAATACAGTTACAAGTATTGATGTTTTTCACCTTAATTATCTTTTAATCTGTTGTTTTATCCACGTGCAAATATAAACATATCTTCAGTTTTTAGCCCACATTGGTGATACTGGTGTGTATGTACTGGAGTTGTTTACCTGCTCCTGTGCTTCCTGTTTCTCTGTTTGTGCTCTGAGTTTGAGATCGACAGCCTCCTGAAGTTCCCTCTTCAACTCGGCTCGCTCGGTCTTCAGCCTCAGCACCACTGGCCTGTAGAGACACAAACATACAGCCTTATATACAAAATATGTATGTATTTAATTTACCCATCAGTACATTAAAAAAATCTCTGTAGGGCTGAAGTGAAAGCATGTCTGTAGATATATATATATTTTTTATTATTTAATTGTGTCTTACAATTTCATTTATTTATGATATTCAATCATTCAAACATTGATTTTTAAAAATTACAAAATATATTTTGTGGAAAGACTTCCCCATTGACTCAGTATGTAATCAATGCCTCTGTGGTCAAAGGTTATAACAAACTGTTTATTATAATTTAAACTCTGAAGGGAGTAGCGTATTTACTTAGTATGCATTTACTGCTTATCCATCTATTTAAACTCTTTTCCATCTCACCTAAAACTGTAAATATCTTAAATAATGCATAGACAAAAACAAATAGATTTAAGTATTTAATTTGCCCATCAATACTGAGAAAATGTGGTGCTGTGGGACTCAGTGTGGGACCAGAAAGTGTAAGCATGTGTGTATAAATGTGTGTGTGGCAGGCCAGCTAAGGGAATGTGAAGGGGATCAATATAAAAGGGTCTATTCCTGCCACGCACTGTGCTCCTGTGTGCTTGTGGGTTCCGCAAGTGTGTATGCATGTGCACGCCGGCCCACCGAGTGCACGTGGGGCTGCCCTGGCTACAGCCGGATCAATACGACAAATGATTACCATTTCCACAAACCTCCCTGCACAGTCTCAGTGAGCCTCGACATCCCCTACAACCCCTTCACACACACATGCACACCAACAAACTGTATAGATGTATATACAGCAAGCAAAACAAACCACCCCCTCTGCTGACCTATAGCTCCACTGAAAAATGTAAAAATGGGAAAAATCAAAGTTTATGAATAGTAAAAATATTTGGGCCTTGAACACATTTTCTTGCACACATTTTAAAACAAGTAAGATACGATTGTTAATTGGCTTCTTATTAGTAACTGAGTTGAAAAATTAATTAAAACTGAAATCCAAAAACACCTGTTAAACATCTAGCACCTTTTTTATAATTGAAGTATTTTTAAGCATTAATGAGGAAAGGAAGTAGGAATAAGAAGAACAAACAGGGAAGCTTGTTAAAATTATATGACCTATTGTCTTAAATCATGTTGTACAATACAGTCCTTAAAAGTTAAACCTCTTGCAAACCACATAAATTACAACAGAGAAATATACCTCGACTGAGTACACTGGCTACATGTTTTAACAATAAACTAAATGAAGCCAGAACAATGGGAGAACTCAGCGGTCGTAAAAGCTGAGATTGAAGCTGCGAAAGTGAAGAGGAAAGAATATGTCTGATAGATAGGGCCATAGAGACCGAACATGATAGGATGGACAGAGCTGTGGAGAGAAGGCGGTGAAAAAGCCGAGGCATCCTGTGGAAACATGGGGATTTCCCAGTGCACACATGGAAGCCATCAGTGTGGTGTTGTTGCCTAAAAACCCTTTATGTCTTTGCACTTATTAGATAATACCCAGTTAACAGCAAACACAGAGATGTAAAGTGCAGACTTGACTATTGTTTAACCACTTAAAATTAGCTGGAATGTCATAAAAGCTAATCTTTGTGAGAGGAGGCTATAAAAGTTTGGAGCACGCCGAGTTCTAAATTGCCGGGTTGTGGATAAAAATGTTCCATGGTTCAACTTAACCGAGAAACTCCCTAAAAAGACAAAAAAAAGAAGGGAGAACGTTGCAGTCAGTGAAGTCATGAAGCCCAAAACCACAAACCGCAAGTATGCAAAACAACAAAAAACAAAAACAGCCACTCAAACTGGGTGAGACGTGCTAGCTTATGTCATCACCGCAGCCTTGGGGTCAACAAGAGGTCTCACCCCTGAACTCTGAACTCCGGGACCCATAGCATCTGCTTCCAGACGATAAATCTTATGAAATGTCTTTAAAGGGCCATACGTGCCGGTCACGATAACTGCTTTCACATCAACTAATACAAGAAAAATATGGCAGTTTTCGTTTGTATTATTCCTTTGCATGGTTCGGATTTTAAAGGGGCTGATCTGTTGAACACATGTTGAGTTAAACGGCCTACTGTACGCCAGAGAAAAATCTAAATGTTTTTGATTACAGCGCTTACACTGGGGACAATGGGATAACAGGCAGAGAGCTTCAATCCCTGCCTTATTCTTACCTTATTTTCTCCTCTGCTAGTTTTTCCTTATTCAGGCAGCCCTCCATCCGCCTCGCCTCCTCTGCACGGGCTGCCAACTCCTCCACTAAGCAAAGACAGTAGAAGAAAAGAAGTTTTTTTTTTTTTTTTAAAGAAAGAGAAGAAAGTGTAATCTAAAAAAGCAACAGTTTGCCACAGCCTGGTTAAGATTCATTAGCCCAATTTAAATGCATACATCACAACATAAAAAGCAACCTTTCATTTATGCTATTGTTAAAAAGGGCAATGGGTTAACTCTTGAATGCTGAGGAGATTTTGTTATTTATTGTATTCAAAGAAAGAAGGCTATATACATGTAAATATAAGGTTTACACTGCGCTTGGCATCCTCCAGCAGGCCAAGGTTAATAGAATGATTTACAAAACATGCATACACAGAGGTGATTATTGATTCTGTTCAAGTTCAGCATGAGTGGGAAAATATGAACAGCAAGATGCCTTCAAAGAAAAACCAAAGAAAGTGGGCTACAGAGGCAGCTGTGAAAGGCTTTCAGGGGCGATGGAGGAAGGAGGACGCACATCGCACCGCTCTGCACCCAGGACGGGCAGCAGCAGCAGCAGCAGCAGCTCTTTTGTTGGGAGACAAAAGAAGCGTTCCCCAGCTTAGTCAATAGATGGCACTCTTTACCTTGAGCAGGCTACTTGAGTTCATACTGCTGACTCTGGTCCCTCAATCACACTGCCTTTTCAGTCTTCCATTCCATCTACATGCAATAAAACCCCATTGTCCTACACTTACTGCTTTAGCACATTGAGCGGATTCATAATAAACGCTGGTCAGGTTTCTTGGTTTGCTTTGGTTTGCTTTGGTAGCCCATTTTTCAGGTTAAATTTTGAATGTAAAATGTTGTCTCCTTCCCTATTCTCTTTTCTGGTCTGCGCTGTTTTGTGAGTCAATGTCTCTTCATAGCTCTTAAAACCTTTTCACCAAATTCAGTATTCATTGAATATAACATAAACTGTCAGCCATCGGTGGCCATGGCGAGTGAATATTGAGAAGTGCACACTGAATATGTAACTGTGTTGAATATTTACGGGCCGGACCTTGGCTTTGTGTGCGTTGAGTGTGTGAAATAAAAAATACAGAAATGTTAAGAGTGCTACTGTAATGCTTTTAGAGAGGTGCGCCATGTTGTGCTTGTGCTTGGACAGATTGAATAAAGGAAGCCTAAAAACCAATACCAAAAGCAGAAGAATACAAAAAGAAAATCTACATGTAATGAAACCATGATTAATTTATGCCTTTGCAGCAGTCAAACTGTTTAAACTGAAGCCCAAGGAAAATTGAAGGCAAATCGGAAAATGCTAAATATTTAACGATGCAGAAACACTTTATTTGTGTGTGGACCTGCTCTACCTTGGCTTTTTCACAACCTCAAGGTGAGAGTTTTCTATGTATCTCAATAATCAATACAGGCGAGATGTGAAAACTTGAGAGGTGGATCAAATTCACATTTAGGGCATTAGATTGAGGTGACCCCCGTGACACCGCCCACCAGGGGAGGCAATTAGCCGCGCGCACTGACCGGCTACACACATGGGCAAAGGTAGGCACACACACGCACTCACACAGCAGTATAAAATTAAGTGGAAATGTAGACTGCTGGCTCTGTGACCTAGAATATGGGGACTTTTATGGTAAGACACACATAGTAATAGGAGCAGACAAGGGCACGCACATAGACAGACGGGTTGAGTGAAGTCAAAGAGCGCAAGAATTTGTGAAAAAGTTACAATGTTGTGAATATTTAACTTTTTTTTCTAACGTGCAATCGCGAAAGCATCCAGAAGGCAATGATGGGTTGAATTGCAATAACATCTTGGGGAGGTCAATATTGGCAACAATTTATATTTAGACATTTTGGGGGATTTCCATACAACAATTAGAAGATATTTAGTCATTTCAACGGTCTTTGAATGTATAAGTTAAGGTTTAGTCATCCGACAAATGTGAGAAGACTGGAAAATGACAACAAAAGTGCAGAAATAAGTTTGTTCCTTTTGTATTTTAAATCAGCTCTTCTTGTAGTTTCTTTTTTTTTTTCTTAATCAACAATGCAGCCAATATTCTAATTTGGCATATCTTCAAAAAAACATTCACAATATCATTAATGATTTCACATACTGTCCACCTCTCCAACGTAACTTCATAATAGATCAAGAGATACACTATATCTGATACCTAACATCTAAAACATGGCTTAATATCTGACAGATAGAGGGCCAAAAAATGATTGCAGTACACTAAAGTTCTTCTAATATGACTTCTACATTTGATAATAAGAGAATAGAATAGAAATATTGTGCTGCCCAAGTTTAAAAGGCCTTCATGGCTCATGTTGTGACCATAATCTCAAATCCTGACTCGTTTAAAGCAGATTCACATCTTGAGGTACAACATCAGTCCATAATCCAACTTGGCCTGTCACTCTCAACACATTGGCACTAGCTTCAAAGTACATCATACATTATCGGGGCTATAATCACTGATCTGGAGTCAGATTAGCCCATTCTCACAGCTAACCTTTAACATGAGAAGGATGAAAACCTGGCTAACCCTCAATCAGTGGTTGGGGCTAGACTGGGTCCTGCCTTGGCCCCTGGAACAGCTCCACATGGCTTCATACGGGTTTCCTTTGGCTTTGTTGGGGGATTGGTAAGCAGGCTAAGGTGTTCCTCTGAGACGTCCCGCAGCCTCCCTCGACTCCTTCTCTCGCCTTCTGAAGTTTTGTGGACTTACAACGCTTGCTTTTGGGTAAGAGCCAAAAGGTGTAGGAGCACAGACGCCCGCACATCATCACGAATAAAAATAAAGCAACACAACAGAGGCGGGCTGAGGAAAAACAAAGACTAACGCACACATGGAATCAAAAAGTGGTACGCACAACCCCAACACACTCCCCTCTTGCTCTCTCCTCTTCTTTGCTTTATTTACAATCCTCTGGCAGCAGTACAAGGGCCCGGGGCTATAACACACGGCACCTAATGCTCAAACTGCCAGGTAATCTCATGTCTGACATCCCCCTTTGATAGAAACTGATCAATAGACTCTTGTAAAGGAGTCATTTTCTCTGATGTTTCTACCAACCACTTCTCTCTATCTCTGTCTCTCTTCCTTTTTCCCCTCCTTCTCTTTTATTAGCCATACATTTATAATTCATATTTCAGTGGGCTTGAGTTTGCTCTAAGACAAAAACGAGGGGAGGGGGGCTTCTTTGTGTAATAAAGAACAATGCCTGTGAAATGATGGGGAGAAATGCCAGTGTTTGCTGCTGGTTCCGGTGAACAACAGTTTTGGGGATCGATAGAGTGTGAAATGGGATTATAGCTAGTAATAGAGGTGAATTGGAGGAGAGCGGCCTGTGCGCGTGTTCGTCCAGGGATCCAGCACTCACACACACACATTAGCACAGTGCACACAGAGCTGTACAGGATAATGATTTCATCATCTTTAGGCAGATGCACATCAGCGGCACAGGGGGTGTTTATATCACATTTCTGTTTTTGTCAGTGGAAATATGGATATTAGGTTTTTGTTTATGCGCTTGTTTCAGTTGTTTCTGCGCAGTTATCAAATTCATTTTACATCAAGGCCAACCTCACAGCGCGTTTGACAAAGATGCACAATGACTTTGACTAAAATGTAATCTGAATATTTAAAGCTCTGTCATTTACATTGACATCTGACAACATAAAAAAGCATTTTTTAAACTAATAGACAAATATAAGAGGTTTTATTGACGTAATAAAACAAAAATGAATCTCAACTAAAGCCATTTCCGACGCATAATTCTTCGTGGAAAAAGCATCATCTCTTGTTATTCAAATAGCATATAACATCCATTGTATACAACTTTAAAATCGTTGTATCGAGACAATAGAATTGACTTGAGATTAATCTTGGAACTCAATTTACACTAAATCATCTATAAAGTTTCCACTATAATAGGACTAATCTGACAACCCTATAGAAGAAAAGCTACTATCTGAGAGTGACAGAATGTGACAGATTGAGTCATAGGTAAAGTTTAAGGACTTATTTTCACTTGAGTTTTAATCACCCTCTTCTTTACGTCTCGTCATGGCTCCTGACACGGCCTGATTGAATCCAGCTGCCGCTCGACGCTTCAGGATTCTTTTATGACACTTCCCCAGATTCTTGCCCTTGTCTTTGTGCTTGACACTTGACAAGCTCATGTACAGGCCATAGAGAGCAACCTCAGCATCACATCTACTCTACGCTTCAGCAGCAATGTCTACTTTCAGTATTAATATGTTGTATAGGGTTTGCAAAAAAATTTAAACACAACTACTAATTCAGACTGAAATGAATATCAAAACTGGAATTATTTCATTTCAATTAAATGTATGAAAAGTTTTAGAATAGTCTTGATCTTTATCAGAACTTGTATAAGACAACATGATTATATAAAAGAAAATAAAAATGTTATGTTTAAATTTTATTATTTTGTAAAAATAACATAAAGAATGTGGTATAGAAACTGGTATTGAGCCAATTCCTTGGTAACTAAATTGAGCTTGAAATTTTAGTTAGTTATAGTTTATGTTCATCAGAAAGTGGTACAGTACATGACCTTTTTCTCAGTTCAGTTTATTCAGTATTTAGTGATACATCACTACAAATGATTGACTGAAACAGGCAGAATACATGCATCCATTTATATCAGATTTATATTACTAGGTACCTTTTTATACATTTTAAAGAATAACTAATGTACATACACACACCAAATATATTACTATTATTTAACATAGACAGTCATTCATTCAAGTACCGTCTAGAATGGAATGTATTTTTTAGAATTTATTTTTAAGTACAAATAAATAACTACATGTTTTCCTCACAAACAATACTGTATTCCATAATCGGGCCCCAGCTGAAGATAAAAATCTTTCTTCAAGCCCTTTTCTGTTTTTTGGCAAAAACATTTTATGTATGTATATTTCATTTTTGTTTTTTTATTTTTTAGAAATCTCACTTTCCTATAACTTACTCCGAGAAAGCATGCAAGAAATCCACTGTACATGTACTGCATGAGCAAATGCATAGGTTTCACGTTCTCAAAATTCCTAAGAAAAACTACGATTTAAAGTAATCATACAGAAGGCAAAATAAAGTCAGTGTAATTGGACGGCATATGTGCACAGTAGCGTTTGTGACTGTTTGTCCACATGTCATAACACCACACAATAAAGCCAAGCCTTGTAACTTTCTGTCAATAAGAATTGACTTAGCTTCACCAATATGTATCTATTTTGTTTACTGCCGAACTCCACTTGATGTCAAACTATATGTTGTGTTATGAAGCAACAAAAAGAATCCTCAACACTCAAGGTAATGTTTTTGTATGGCAAAAAGAACTCTCCAAAAGGGCGTCGTGCTCATAAAAGGCCTTTTGTTCCTGACAGTAATTCTTCAAACTGACTCCTCACCCAGTCTATTCAAGCCACTGCTATAGCCAGGTAAACAATGTCTCCTTTGTTATAATAATGCATCTTTATTCTTCTTAAGTCGTCACAATGGGCTCTACATTGCTAGATTGTATTTGCCGAAGGTAACGGCTGAATAATATGTGGTTTTGTGTGGAGCAGAGTTGAGGGAATGCGTTTTGATCACAGACAAAGGCCAAGCTACACTGCGTTGTCCTTCTGTCTCTATCTTGTTAATGAGCAGTGTTGAGCGCAGAAGCCAGCCACTGTCTGCCACCGAGAGAGACCTCAGATTCATCTCTCTGCGGACAATAGGTGGTTGTGTGTGTGTGTTTGTACCTCACAGGGACAGTGTGTATGTGCTAATTAAAGCGGTGGGAGTCGAGCCAGTGGATACTTGTGTGCGTGTGTGTGAGATGTGTCTACCGTGACCATAGATGTGTACGTTAATTCTTAATGAGACATTTCTGTGCCCGGAGAGACCCAGCCATCACCATTCCTGCACTGGATACACCGCGCTACAAAGGCCACTGTTTTGCACTCACACATACATAAATGACATCATTACCATACAGCTAAAGAAGCGTGCTAAATCAAACCTATATCACCACAGTCTGTGAGAAAGCTAAGAAAACATGCTAACTGGCAGAGCTAACATCCCTGCACAATATATTTGAAAGGCATTGTTTAATATCAAAACTGGTTTGGACTTGAGTAACAGTTTTTTATGTTTTAATGGAGCCTATGTAAAGAATTTTATATATTAATATATATATATATATATTAAGTGGTTAAGACTACTTTCTATACTCTGTTGAAATCTGTTGCCCTCAACTCTGCACCTTTAGTATATGAATGGCATGGTTGCTGTTTAATGGATGTTTCTGTCAGCACTGCAACTATTTAACCATTTTCCTGGGCGAACCCTGTACACAAGGTCCATGGTAGCTAGAAAAACCTCCTGTAACAACCATTGCAACATATAAATTATAGTTGCCCTCAAAAAATAATAATTTCACACATACATAGAGGGACTCCTGAAATGGAAGTTATGTTGGTATTTCCATTGCAATACTCGAACTCTGATGGGCCACGTGCCCTGAGTGACAATGGGATTGATAAAATGAGTGATGATGCAGTGAATGATTGGTACCTGTCACTTGGTGCTTAGTGTGTAGTTCCTCCTGCTGCTTCCTAAGTTGCCGTATGTCTGAGTAGAGCCTGTGTTTGTCTTTGAGGGCACTGCTCCTCCTCTGCCCCTCTTTCAGCAGCTCCTCTGTAAGTCTCTGCACCTCCCTGGTCTTCCTCTCCGCCTCGTGTCGGGCCTCTCTGAGCTCACCCTCTGACTTCAGCAGAGTCACATGCACCTGCAGCAGAGGGCCAAGCAAATCTGTGAGCCTGTTTGTCAGTCTAGACTCAATTCCAAATGAGATATGAATCCACACACTGAATCCTCTTTGGTTGCTTTGACTAAGCCTAGTGGTTAATAGTGTATTTATCCAGGCTCGTTTACTCACTTATCTGTTATATTCAGGTTTTTTGTGTTATTATCCATACAATGTGTTAAGTGGTATGTGAACAATAATACACACATAAAATATTCTTTACAATACAATATAATGCAAACACCCACAGATTTCCACAGGTGGGAGAAAGTTTGTAATCTACTTTATTTATCCTTTGTTTCTGAAATCTGAAAGCACTGACTTCAGATTGCATGTGTCTGCCTAAACATGAAAGCCCTGCATTATTAAGCAGCAAAATTATGTGCATAATGATAAAGATTAATAAAGGACATATGCATAATGAATGTAAGAAACGTAAAAGTAGCTTTGCTACATATGTCGGTACTTGACATTGTACATGACACAGTCATTACCAGTATTCCACAGGGACGAGGCTAAATGAATGGACACGTCCTGACAGCTGTTGGAGAATAAATGTGTGTGTTTGTGATATAACAGAGAGCAGGTGTGTCACATGTTTCTCACTTGTATTTGCCAGAGAACACACAAATTATGTGTAAAATCAAACGCTCCCACTTTCAGCGCACTAACAAGGCCACACATACACACTCTGAATTATGTGTCTATGACTGCCAGCAGAATTGGCACTTTGCCAGGCTACAGTCACCAGTTTGAGTAATTTGAATATTTAGTGTCCCATTGAGCTCTTAATTGGAGTCAATTTCACCAGCCTTGGCACCGTTTGGTGCTTTAATTAATGGCAAAGCAATTTGTTTCTGCCAGGCAATCATGGGACAATCGTATGAGTGGAGGGTGTGTATGGATTGAGTACTCGTCCTTAAGAGTTTGGCTAAAGCTTCAGTTAATGTTCTTGGCTTGAGAGTCTCACAGCAACAATGTGTGGCGCCGTTTGAATTAGAACAAAAGAACAAGTGTGTCAAACAACATACATATGAGCTGTTACTAAGAGAAAGGACAGTGTGGCGTTCTACCCATTACCTGTTGGGTCTCGGCCAGTTCCAGCTCTAAACGTGTCACTTCCTGTTTTAGTCTAGCTGCTTCCTGTTCCTGCTGCCTGCGACTGTTCAGGTGCGTACGCTGCAACAGAACAAACTGTTTCTGCAGATCCATCTTTTCCTCGGCTCTGTTTGGAAGAGGAAAAAAAATAAACTATATAAATGCACAAAACCAATAAATAAACTGCATAACAGGCAAACTAATAGAATAAAAATGCACACTGTGAATACTTTCGCTTGTGTTGTACAATAGATTGTTAGAGTTGAGAAGGGGGTGGAGGCGAAAGAGAAGGGCAAAGAGGAGAGACAAGGACACAATCCAAGATGAGCAGAGGAGAATGAGAGTTTTATAGACTCTGTTATTACTGTCTCCCCAGCGCTGACTTCATCTGAAGAATAGCCTTTTCACACTCAGTGAGCTGCCCCACCTGCTCTGCACAGCGCTGCAACACGCACACACACACACACACACGCACACACACACAGACGCAAAACACTGTCAAAACATGCACAATGTGATGTCGACTGTGTGATGAAAAGGGAAAATAAGAATGAATAACAAGTAATAAATGTACCTTTTGAAGTTGCTCTCTTTGTTTTAGCTGACTTAGGTACTCATCATCAGAATATAAATGGCTTTGTTGGTAAACCTTCAGGTCACCTTCAATCAAACGTTTCTGAGAACAGAAAATTAAAAAAGACAGACACTTTGTTGTAAGTTAAAATTCATCTTTTTAAGTAATATAATAGCTTAACGAAAATCAGAGCACTCAGAATTTGTGCATTGTAATAAAATCCTTTTCATCTCATTATAGACAGTACACATTGGTTTCCCGCCATGATAATAGATGCATTGTCTTTCCTTTTCTTTGTTGCACTAAGCACAGCGACATGGCCTTTAACTGTAACAAACAGATTAAAGCGACTTCAAAGGGACTGGTGTTATTAGTGTGTTTTTTATTATGAGAAAAAGTCTTGGCCCAACAACAAGACAAATCCACTGCAGAACTCATTGGCAGTTTTCACTGTTCACTCTATTAAATGATGTCCTTCATTATAAGACTTAACTTTTAACTCTTATCTTTCCATTACTGAATCTGAATGCAAATGTATTCGAAAAGTAGTGATAAAATATGTACTGTTCTACTTTGCACAATTTTACTGTTCTCTACTGTTTTAACAGTAATTTTGTGATTTCGTAAATATATAC
Organism: Chaenogobius annularis; assembly: GCA_015082035.1. Classification (NCBI taxonomy): domain Eukaryota; kingdom Metazoa; phylum Chordata; class Actinopteri; order Gobiiformes; family Gobiidae; genus Chaenogobius; species Chaenogobius annularis. The sequence goes on along the minus strand of BJKM01000240.1, from coordinate 28,404 downwards.
AGTATTTGATAACGTGATGGATTGTGACAAACTGAACACACAAAAGTACTGTTTATCAAATATATTAAGATACAAGATACAAATGAATAAATAACATCTTACAGACAATTGGAAATATAAAATGTAAACTAAATCATACATTTACATTCACCAATTTATAAAGGGCACAATATTATATAAAGCTATATATGCTATAAAGAAATAGTACAGTAATACAGCAAGATATTATTTTTGAAAATATGATTTTCTGTGATAATAGATTAATACATTTTTCGAAAAAAACAAACATTTAACAATGACTAAATTTCAGGTTAATACTGGCAAGTTAGAGAATTAGTGGGACGTAAAGCTCCATAAGAACTCCTAACCTCTTGATAGGCGCCTCACAATCAAAGTCATTAGCCAGCGTAATAAAGGGCCCGAGATACAGCCATTCTTCAACAGTCTAACTCTTTTATAACCAACAGATTAAAGCTGATTGGATTAAAATGACATTCTGCCCGTCTGACCTTGGCGGCAGCAGTTAAGTTCATCCAAATTAAATTTCTCTGTAATAAAGATGATTCATTTGTTGCCTGACGTAGTAAATATAAAACAGAAAAGAAAAAAGGAGAAAAGATTAAGTGACACACACCAGTGCTCACGTGCACATGGCCCGTACATAAGCACGCACGTGGACACAAAGGAAATATACCCTCACCTCATAATTCATGCACACGTCAAGGGCCAACACCTGATTGCAGCTACACAGCACAGTTCAAAGAAAAGCCATACACATTACATTACAAATCCAGTGTTTGAGACCTCTGCTTGGCTCCAATGAAACTGCTTTATTAGCCATAAGCTGGATCTAATCACCTCCATGTGTTTATAAGATCATCTTCCAGCTAAATTTATTGGTTGTTACATTAAAATTACGGGGAACTGCGGAATATAAATGAAATCTAATCAAACATGCCAAGCTCTGATGCGTCATAATTCTGTCTCAGGAAAATAAAATGTTTAGGACTGTTCATTACCTGTGCAAACTGATGGAAATCTGCTGAGAAAACACAAGATTCGCCATATTTTTCAGATGTGTTCGTACCTGTTGTTGAAGCGAGTCCACCTGGCCCTGCAGGGATTGAGTGGTCTCAGTTTTCTTCTGACTCTCGTGGAGCAGACTATGGCAGGACTGTAGCTCGTCTGTTAACTGGCCCAAAGCCTCCCACTGCTCAACCTTTTCCTGACAGCAACGCTCCATTTCCACAAGTTCATCTTTTACAGCTTGACACGCAATTTGGGACTTTTTCAGCTAAAAAAAAAAAAATTATATATTATGTATAATCTTATTTACAGATTAGCCATAACATTATGACCATGTGGTTGTTATAATTAAAATCTTCGAAGTTCTCCATTTTCATTTCCTGTCTCCAATGTTTTTTTTTAATCTTCGAATATCTGGGAAGAGTTGTAGTTTTATTATGTCATTTAGCATTTAAATTCTGATTTTATTTAATTGCATGTTATTTATTAAAAAAATGTGTCAGGTTTTTGTTTTGTTTTTTTGCCCATGTATACATTTTTTTCATTTTCAGTCAAGCTTACTTGGTCAATGTAATTTATCATCATCATTGTACTTTTCTGTTATTTGTATTACTACAATAAAAACATTGTTGTTTTTTGTCATTTTAATGCATTGACTTTGATGGCAAAACCTTTACTTATGTGGTACCAGTGTAGATAAAATTGGCATATCCATTTGATCTGTAAGTGGTTATAATGTTATGGCTGGCCACTTTATACAACCACTCTAATGACAGGCGCAACAATCTGTAGATAAAGGACAAATAAAGTACGATTTGTTTTCTACCTGTTGGTTTGAATAGCGCAGCTCTTCTTCTAAAACTCCCACTTGTCCTTGCACCCTGTGAACCTTTTCAATGGCTGCTGTGTACTTTTGTTTAAAAATGCCTATAGTTTCATCCTGGCGCTGGGCTTGCAAACGGGCTTCTCTCAACTGTTCTTTAGCTCCTTTCAGACCCTGATGAAGGAGTTCGATCTCACTCCGCTGCTTCTTTAGCTTCTCCTCAGATGTCTCGAGCTGAAAGTAAACAGTGAATTATGTGGACAGCAAACTGTTCTATACATGTTGCACAGTGGTGTTTTGAGGTTACTGCGCTGGATGCCTCTGTACAGTGGACAAATAGCAGTTTACTATTTGTTTGAATGGGTAACTGCAAATATATATACAATATATACTGCCAAACACAATTACTCAGTTTCTCAAACCTTTTTTAGTGTATAACATTCTAAAGATTCTGAGAACATAAATGGGCATAGATTGAATAGAAAAAGACAAAAACAGCCTATTTACTGCTCGACAAACATTATTCAGACTAGATAATACAACAATAAAATAAAAGCTTTATTGGGAAATCAATTTCCTACAATTTACTAATTTACATGTTGAGTAGTTTACCAAGCACAATGTTTTTTTTACCTTCCAAATTGTAATAATCCGTTTTAATGCAATTACTTAAGTAAATGTATTTCTGCTTTCTACCTTTGTCAAAAAGGGGATGCACAATACATGTGAAATAGTACTGGGAGTATAAAAGTACTAAAAAGAAAGATGTGTTGTTCCCAGAGTATTGCAGTATATTCTGTCTCTATGAAGTAACCTCAGCCGTAATGAAAGGAAAACCCAAGCAGTGAAACCAGGCTTAATCCTGGAGTTACACACAGAATCCCACTGCAGCACACCTTCCAGGGAGAGAGGTTCAAAATGTTAAACCCGCTCTAACGCTCATCTTAACTTCATCCACAATAATCCAGCAGTAATCTGGATCAGAACACGTGGCTTTAAAACTAATGACAGCCAACTAGTTAGATTTCAGTGGTTCGCTGCAGTTGGTTTAGCCTGGGATTAGCCAAGGCCCAGTGCAAGCTAACACTGGGTGGATGATAGCACACGACTGTGTAGAAAATTAGGCTAACGACAGAAGCAAGAGGTGAGAGGACGAACCTTGTAGAGCAGTTTTAATTGAATATTATGAAACTGAAGACATTTTGCAAATGTTAAATGGGTAATATCACATAGCATTCTGCGTTGTACTTCTGGCCCTATACTTCCACTATATATTAAGTAACTTCATTTATTGTACACACTCTGCCATAGTCAAACACTAATGGTAGATTTTTCTGTTGCTGGATGAAAGGGTTCATAACAAGGCTTAATAAGAACACCATGGTTTTCTTGTGACCATAATGGGGAGCGTGTGCTTTGAGGAAACAAATAACTCTCATTAAATATGATGGAAAACACATCGCTTTGACCCTCCTGACCTGACGAACCTCATTCGGCCTGCAGTTTGAGTAATTACAACTGTCACATGACTGTCCAAATCACTGCGCCTTGATAATAACTTTATTTATCTTTTTAGCAGAATGCTTCGCCTATCTCGCTCTCTTTGTTTCCTGTTTGACTGGATGTGAGCGGCTGACAAACAAAGGCCTCATTCAAACTTCTAATTCAGATGATGTATCCCACATAATAGGGCTTGTCTGAGTGCAGAGAGTCGCTTGTTTGATTTAAATGTGTTTGAAGAGCATGCGGTTTTTGCTCACAAAGATGTAGTAAATGCATCTTATATTACTCCACTGCTATTTTCATGGATAACAAAGTTTATTAGATTTCACTAATGGATCATGGCTTTGGCTGAGTGACACATGCAAATAAGGGATTGTCTCTATCTTCTGCACTGCTATCTGCTCCTCACCCTGAGCTCGATGACCCCTGCCGTCTTCAGGAGAACTATGAGGAGCCTGGAGTAGTTCTGCCTCAGTCAGCTGTGAAGCCCAACGCTCTCCTAGCTCAAGCGATCCGCATCAATCTACTGTGTATGTTCCACTCCTTCCGGGTCAAAGGTCAAACCGATCTATAGATGATTCGACCTGTAGAGCGCTGCACAGGGAGGATGCCCCTTTACCTGCTGATGGCTCGTACACAGCTGAGCGTGTAACTGCGGTTGTTCCTGCTTCTCCTGCTCCTTAAGGCGCTCCATACTTCTGACCTCCTCACTTAACCGCCAGGCCTCCTCTTGGTGTCCTTTCACCTTTAGGTTCAAGCGCTTCACTTCACCTTCCAGTGCTTCCATCTGACAATGATACAAAAACACAGTAAGGCATGAATATAAATGTATTAAGTCAATTATTTATGTGTCAACTTTTGCTGGTGCCTTTTGGGAATTATTTGACAGGATTCTGGCCCTGAAGTTAGTATCCACACAAAGTACAAGTAGACATATAACCTAAAATAAATTAAATTAAGAACACTAATTAATAACTCCTTAGGTGGAAAGTCACCCCCCTGCTAGTGCGCCGCTTTTCCTAGAATGTTCTATAGTATAGCTTTAAAGAACAAATATAATGCATTACTTGTCGTGTTATTAGCCTTTAAACATGCTCCTGAATACCTTTAGTGTGGCATCTCATGTCTAAAAAAATATACTACTACTACTACTACTACTACTACTACTACTACTACTACTACTACTACTACTACTACTACTACTACTACTACTACTACTACTACTACTACTACTACTACTACTACTACTACTAACTACTACTATAATAATAAGAATAATAATAATAATAATAATAATACTTTATAATAACAAAATAACATTTGGAACTCTGCTATCCCCAGGACCACCTGCGTTATGTAGCCATCTACTGGATAAATAGAAGTTATATAAGTTCAATGCCATACAAACCTTAAAATATACAGTCACATCTATTTTATTTTATTTGATCAAATACAGTATTCAAAATATCTAAACATTGCACACAGGTATGATTCAGTTTCCATGTTCAGTCCGAAGACCAGTTGGGAGAGTGTGGGCACCGTGGACATGGAGGAGTAAAACTGCTTTTTCTTTCTTTTGCTCTGAATTTTGAGGAGCCTTTGAGCAAGACTCTATACCTCCCACAGCTCTAATAGTGCCGTTCAGTTTCCAAGAGTAAAACGGCCCAGTCGGGAACTTTCCTGGTGTGGGTGTGTGCAGCGAGGCTATGTGGGTGTAAAGCAGGGAAACAGGGAGAGAAGACAAAGAACGATTAACTTGTCTTGATACAAACAAAAAAAGGACCAGAAAAGACAGGTATCTATAACTCTGAACATAACATAACAGCTGTCTTCTTTTTGCCTCTCAACAACGGAATTAGCAAGTCTCATTTAACCTGAACATAAGCAAACACAAAAGCTTGCACACATTCATGATTTATTATTTGTGTCTAAGAAAAGCATAGATAAAATAGGGAGCCAGAACCTCCAGGTGTGAGGTGTGCAGTTTCCTGTGGCTCGGCGCCAAATGGGCCTCCAGTCGCTCCGTGCTGTGCTTCAGGTGAATGTATTCTCTGCGCCGGGCGGCCATCTTGGCTCAGAGTTCTTCCCTCTCTTCACATCATTTTTCAAAAGCTTTGTCTTTACCAAGCAACTATAAACAACAAATTAAAACTACCAATAGGAGAATGTCAAAGTGATATTTATTAACCCAAATTGTGTGGACTACTTTTGTAAATATTTACAAAAAAAACGACACATTTGGTTGGCATATAGGTGACTATGTTATTTTTCGCTTCTGTTAATGCTTCAAAATGGTAAGTTATAGACAGGTAAATTGTTGCAAATCTGTGTTTTTTTTACCTGAGTCCATCTGGAGCCTCTTACACTAAAATTAACAATAAAAACTAAAGTAATCTTTTAATGCTCAGTGATCAGAATAATTTTGTCCCTGATCCATTATATATCAAGTGTGTCAAATTGACATTATACAAATAAATAATATGCCAGAACCAGTTTTTCAGTTTTTTTCAGTTTGATTTTTCATAATTGTGGAAAATAAATTGAATTGAATATCAAGAGAAAGATCCGAAAGTAAATTCCACAAATGTTCCTGATTCCTGATCATTTATATTAGCGACAACACCCTTGAACTCACAATAAAAAATCTGAATATTCGTCTCAATTAAATATTATAAGATTATTGAATATTATCTGATGTAATCTGAAACACAACAATATATATGTACGTATATAAATGTACTGTAGAGTCTTGTATACTGTATTGTTGTGGGCGGATGTCAGAACACTTCTAGAAGCTGTTGTTTATTCCTTCTCGGAGCATTCAGTGTGTCGGCTGATTGCTTGTGTTTGTCTGTTACCTTGGTGACCTTCCCTAATTACCCACCTTTGAGTGTGTGCATGTGCCTTTTTGCTTTCATAGCTTTGGCAGACAAGAAATGGTTTCATAATTTCTTTCCTAGCCTTTTTGTTTCTCCTTTATGTTGACTTAAAATGTGCTTTTCCAGGCCTCAGCTTTGATCAAGGTCACTCTAATTGGCCATTTATCTGCCAATATGTACTGCATGGTTTAAGCCAAAGAGGTTATTAATTTGAGTCTGGACTTTTGACAGCAATAACGTCTCACTAAATCTTCAAGTTATATTCAGTACTTGCCCCGAGAACTAGAACAAGACCCTGACTGCTCTAATGTACACTGTAAAAATTAATAGTGCATCTTGATAAAAGTCGGTGTAATCCCTCATCCATCCAGGAGTGTTTCTACATCTTAATAAAAGCTTAACTAATGAATTCAAAAATACTTACATTTTACATCAAGCAAATTAAGTAATAACTCCTGCACCTAGAAGATTTTAGAATAGTCCACGATTTTAAGACATGACTCAAAGTGTCACATGAGGACATTTTGCAACAATTATTTATCTCACACTCAAATGAAAGACACCAGCACCACACACTTAGTGTTTTTAGGAAAAAGTTGAAGGAGTACGCACTGGGTGTCTAATGAAAACAAATATATAAAGGTTACAAGGCAAGCAGCGTGAGCTGTCTTTCCGTGCGCTTTTATTTTCAGAGAAAATGAAACAAGAAACACAGAGCACTTCAGTCACTCTGGTCATTATAGCAGTGATGATAAATTAAAAAAAGTTTGCACAAACTCACTGTTGTTAGTCTCCATTATTTCAACAGTTTAAGAGCTGTCACTAGGCAACGGAGGCTGGCGTTGTCTGGCTGCTCTTATTGGCTGTGGCAAAGTTGATTGCAAGTGGCAGTCGTAAAATATCACTTATAATCAATACAATATGGAAGTTTACAATTTGAGGTTGTGAAAGCCAACTGCGAGCCAACAGAATTACACTGACCCCACACACATATCACCACCACAAATAATCACCTATGAGAAGCGCTACTCGGGCCACGCCTCCCCAAACTCATGGAGAGGCAAATCTGTCTTAAAATTAGGCTAAAACTCCACTAACCCTCTTTTAGATATGTGAAAGCAAGAGCAGTAAATCTTCTTGTGTAGTATATCGAATTAAAAAACACTATTAAGACAGTGGAGGTAATATTATAGTTATGTTGTAATAAGAGAGGAATAAATAATAAAAATGAAAATATGTTAATACTGTAATTACAAGTGGTCACAAAATTAATTGCTACCAAATCAAAAATAAAGAAATGTACAGTTTTAAAGATTTGAACAGCTTATTTAAGAAGAACTTATTTACTTTTGCAAAAAGCCATATAGAGATATGTAGCTATACAGATATACAGTATATAGCTTAGTTACCTTATTTATCATAATTTATCATAGCATTTGGAATGCAAAGGACTACATCCTTCCTGTACTTATGCCTTTAATTTAATTGAATTTGTCTAATACCCTAATTTGATGCAGTAATATTGTTATCTCTCTTCTTTCTTTCTTCATGGGCTGACGTCAGTCCGACATGATCCACAGACTGTTTTGACCCAAGTTGAGCGCTCGTTTGTAACTGTCCGAGGGGATTGATGGAGTTAACGTGGCTTTTTGAACCCTCACCTCTGGTTGTCAGAGGCCTGGTTTACCAAACACACTAAACATGACGTATCACATGGGAACAAAAGGCGAAAAAACAAAATAAAAACTGCATGGTCTCCACTGCATTGACCAAAGTCAAAATGAAAATGACAGACATCAGGGAAAGTTCTGTCATATAAAAGATTCAATCAGAGGAAAAGTAAAGTTAACAAGAGTGCTTTAAAACAGGATTAGATTTAAAATTTCAAAAAGGTCAGTCGTAGGCTAAGGACAAAATGATTAATTCTGGTGTGGTGTGAATTGATTTTGCTTTTCTTTTTTAGGCAATAAAACACCTTTTTGTTCATATCTTTGCAAAGAACTAGGAATAGTTTGACAGTTAGTGCGACACAAATTTGTAAAAGAAAGGATATTTTACAAGTTTTACAAGGTAAAGAAAGCTGTTGAACTCATCGACGCACCACGTTTTTATACACATGAGACTTAAAAACAGCTACACTCCATGGACGACTTCAATGCAGCGTGGATCGAAATCAAAAACTAAAACTTCATAAAAATGATCTGGACTAGATTATTTCACGGACATCAGACTGGAAAGCACAAACATGTTCAGACGTACAAAAGATTGACCCAGCAGTAATTTCTTGTTCAAAATAGAAGTCATTTCACTTACCCGCCGCACATACAAGCCTCACTTCCTGCCAATTTTTTAGATCTTTGCATGATTTATCTTTAAGTGTGTGTGTGTGTGTGTGTGTGTGTGAATTCCCAATGTGAGTGTGTGATAGGCAGAATGGATGCTGCTAAACACTGGAGGATGTCGTGTCAAAACAGACAACTTGTCAAAACGACAAGCTAACTAGGTCAATCACAAAGTTTAAGAAGAAAACTTTGGAGTGGAGCTTTGGTTTATGCATATCTCCTCCACGTGGATGTCTACGCCTGTGTTGTGATAAGCCGCTGAACGAATCTGCAGGAGGGGACCACCAATATCGAAGGTATTTTTAAATCAATGAGCTCTTAAGTGTATCTCAGTCTCAATGTGTTGGCACGTACACACACAACACTCGGCGTAGATAGAATCCCCACTGACAGGCAATGACAAGATAAAGAAAGTGGGGAGAAGGCTACAGAAGGGGTAGAAATAATATTTGAACAGTCAGGGGGGGCAGAGGCAGAGGGGGATGAAAGGCAGGAGTGGCAAGGCACGAGAAGAAATGAGCAATAAGAGAGATCAAGTATAAAAAACGCAGGGAGAGTGAAAAGTCGCTGAGCTTTTCTGATAGTTGTAAAGCAGGTCCCGTGTTTGTCCAAGTCTTACCTTGAAGACTCCAACAGCCTTCTGCCACGACTGAACTGTCATTGCAACACTGCCTTCGCGTTTTACTTGACCTTACCTCTCAAGCCACTTTATAATATGCAATCTGACTTCTTGAATCTCTCTACATTGTGCGCAAGTTGGACTTTAGTAACTCCAGGTTGCATGCACAGCACAGAATAGAATTATATAGAGAGAGTAGAATAGCATGTAATTGAAAATTAAAAAGCAATCTTCATACAACGTAACAGGACAATGGATGTGCTTCTATTTGTGATTTGTATCAATGTAAAGGGATGGAACACTTTATCACAAAGAGTCATCAAAAGCAGCCCTGAGGAGTCTTTCTCATCTATTTATTTATGAAAGGACAATTTAAAAAGGAAGTTTTAAACAGGGAAAACTCTATGTATTCAATGGCACTAAGGTCTCAAAGGCCATTGCATCGCATCAGTAAATCATTGTTCCTTTATAAAGGTATCACCAACTTACAATATGAAGTGTCTGCCTGTGAAGTGCTTCTCTTTGCATTTTACTAAAGTTTTGTAATCTGTGAACCAGGAAGTAATGCTGGTGAGCTGAAAGTAAACTTCAGCTCATTGTGGTGAATAATAATTAGGATGCTCAGAATGTGGTAAGAAAGTGGTCTAAGTGTTTGGACCCCTGCAAACTGTTCTGTTCTGTTTTCCACTTTTTAGAAGATGATAAAAATCAGCAACAAACTTTTAGGGAAATTAATGTTTCAACAATGAAAAAATACTAATCTGCTAATGTTATAAAACTAGGACATAGAAAGGAATTAACTAGTTCAATGTATTTTGTTCTGCTGATACAAAACCTCTCTGGTGAAAAAGTAAGATTCAATACACTAATGGTTGTGATGTGGACTTGTGAAAATATGCACGGTCAAATTATACATTTATCTTAATGCTAAATGCGCAACACATTCTAGCTGACTCAAATAATTTTTCAGATTCATGTTTGGCTAGAGTGAATATGGTTAAATATTTCCCTAAAGAAGTGGTTTGCTATTCTTCTCTGGAAACTTGTCTGTGAAATGTCTGCGAGAGAATGAGTCAGCACTAGTAGCTTTTCGGCGGCGGGTTGACAGTATTTGTTCAGCTGTGCTAATGTTAGGACATTTGAAGCAGCAGAGAAAAATACTTAGTGCGAGTTTCTCTCAGTTTCACTTAAATTCAAGTGGAAGCAGGAACATTCCCTTTCTCTCACTCACACATTCATACTGTCATACGACGGCTAAAGACGCCACACAAGCCAGCATTTGTGTGTGGGCGGGTATTTATCACAATGTTGGGACTACACGCTGCCACTCTTATGGGGACAAAAAACAGGTTTCAAAAATGTATATTCTTTATTATTCGATCAACAACATGATTTAAAGATCAGGTTTGGGATAAAACAGGATAGGGTTAGGGTTTAGATTAAGTTTAGGTAAGAAGTTACTATGGTTAAGGTTAGGATCAGTCTCCAGGAAATGAATGTAAGTAATGTAATGTCCCCGAAAACCATTGAAACTCAACATGTGTGTGTGTGTGTGTGTGTGTGTGCGCGCGCGTGTGTGTAGATCAGAGGGCCAGCGTTTCGTCTTCTAAAGCAAGACCAGATGTGCAGCAGAAACCAGATCCCCCCGCACTGTGTAATGATCCATAGGCTGACTTAACCAATCCAAACATGAGAGATGGAACGCAAACCCACACTCGAGCCAACAAATGCATATCCACAATTATTTCTGCTAATTAAAATAAGTGAAGATGTATTTGAAGTGGAAGAAGCACTCAGGTAAAGATACTGTTACGTCAAAACAATAAGTAGGACATAGATATTACTCAAGTAATGGCAAAATGCACTTGGCATAAAATTGTTTTTAATTTGTCCAACTAAAACAACTACTTCAATTGCTACTGCTATTACCAGTGTTGGGAATACAATGATAATGTATTTAGTTACAGCCATTCAGAAAGAGAAACGTATTTAGTAATGTATTTTGTACGTAATGTTTGTTGTAATGTTGTTGTCTTTTTTGCGTTTATGAATCAGAATAATTAGAAAAAGCAAAAACACACATTCACTCACCACGAGAGTGAGGTTTTCGTTTTTTTCTCATCAATACCACACAGTTTCAAACCTAAACTACATGACCAGTTGCCACAATGCATTCCTTTGATTTTAGGAAAAGTAACTGTATTCTGAAAACCACCAAATGACAATTGCAACTGTACCAGAATACAGTTACTCACAGTTAGTATTCTGAATTTCTGAAATGTGTATTCATTTACTTTTTTTTTTTTTACAATTATTACTGTTGCTAACTGATACTACTATTCTCATCGTTACTGCAATGACAGTATAATTTGCCGCCTTTACTTTAGTGACTGTTACGGATCCATTTGTAAATAATCTGATGTATTAATGGTATCTTTTAAATATGTTTCGAATCTGAATAATTATTGCATTTTGTAGCGTATATTGAAACAATGAACAAACTGCTGTCATTTTAGTTATGAAGCAAAGCACTAATGTCTGTGTGAAGAGTATCTTTCCAACCTTAGCTAATTGAAGGTTAAACACAAACCACTATTCATAACATACTCTTTCGGCATAGAATCAAAAGGGCTTGTTAAAGAGCAGCACAGCACATGAATATGAGAATTGTTGCTATCACACGGAAAGAAAGAATTAAGAGAAAAAATCAAAAGTCTTTTCTTCATCAAAAGCGTATGCATTTAATAAGACTCTAAATATCAGAACATCCCATTACCCATTATCTAAAACCTTATTATCTGCACTATTGTAGAAATAGACAATGCCTGTCAGTGTGAATATTGCATAGGGAAATTGAATATTTAAATGATTCCATCACCTGTACAACCTCTCTTATCAGTACTATTGTAGCAAAGACAATGCATTACATTAAAGTGAATATTACATTTAATCTAAAAAATTATAGAGTTTTGATTGTGAAGAAAAATGCATAGCTTAAAGAAGATTTCCTTTGGCCATGACGCTGTTTCACAACTTGTAAAACATACTTTCTTCAATATGTAAAATACATTGCTGTTGAATTTGTAAAGCAATATTTGAATTCAGACCTTGGGGAAGAAACCAATTTACCTTTTTTTCAGTGCTCACGCGCAAATGAATTACTTCTTGCTGGAGACGCTCCAGCTCTTTGTTAGCAGTTAGAAGAAGGTCTTGAATCTTTTCCTTCTCTCTTCTTTCGCTTTCCAGACTTTGTCCAACCGGGACCAGGGCCTCCTGGTCTCACTCACCACCCGCTCACTTATTTGCAACTAAACGCAAAATCACAAACAAATATTGAAGTTGTCAGAGCTCTCCAAAATGGCCAAGGACGGTTGGGACTCAAAGAGAAAACAACGTGACAAGATGTTAAGGTGTAAATTAGGAACATTTGCCCCAGCCTCGTCTCCATAGCGCTGAAAAGGAGCATCATAAAGGCTTTGTGTTAATCTGGGGAGCCCTGCACTTACCACTTTGTTTCAGAACCAATAAAACTGCCTGACTACACATGATAAAGTCGTACCCCACAAGCTTCGGCTTTTCAAATGCAAATCCAAAACTCAGAATGTTAACCCGAGTTGGAAAAAGTTGGAACACTTTAAAAGGAATTAAATAACGGAATGTGTTTGTCAAAGAAAGTGTTCTTAAGCAGTTACAGATACAGAAATGTGTCTTTTTCAGTGTTGTGGTGCCAAACAACATAGAAATAAGAAGAATTAGACATTTTAGGGATCATAAGATTATACGCTTTATCTACGATTGAAATCACAATATAATCACAATATAATTTACAAAATAAAAATTGTAAAAAATCAATTAGAGGCAGAGTTATGTAATTTTAATCACCAAAATTAAATAACCAATATTCCTAAAACATAAACCAACATGTTGCCTTTTTATTTAGAAAGTTTGATCAAAACTGGTCACACACTATAGAAGTGGTAATCCATTAGACGCTGTGAATGAAAGTCATCTTACTTGCATTTTAGTCATGGTACCATAAATTGTGAATAAATAATGATGTTTCTTCCCACAAATGTAACGCTAAACGTACTTATGGTAACCTCCTCTCTAGCTTTTAATATTTTTTATTAACATGTTATTTCCTCGCTTCTGTCTTAAAATTTTTTCATATGTTGTTTCTGTCATATTTAAAACAGGGCTTCCACTTTTCACTGGTAAAGTAAGAGCTCGACTGTTCAAAGACCTCCGAGGTTCAGAGAGAAAATTTCACCATCATTTTATTCCTAGAAAATTGAAATATTAAGAATTTAAAAGGAACGACGGAGGCTAATGTGATAACTAATGCCCATAATATGTTTTTTAAAGGTCCAAAAAACACAGTTAAAACTTAAGATTCAGCAAAATGTTTTTTTTAATAACTGGTTTCTATAGTTTCAGAGACAGATTTCAAATAGAATAGTAGGTCTTGTGGTCATTAGTCACCAAAAAGCTTTCAAACCTGTTAATATAATATTTCATTTGTATTTTTTAAGTCTATGGGACAATTACATCGGGAACCTTGACAGAGAGTAACTCATCTCTATCACTTTGTCGATCTTTTCAAAGTTAGCTCTAGTGAAAGCAATAACCTAGTCTCTATTTGAGTGTGCAGGTGTTCCTTAACTCGCGTAACTTGCATGCTTTTATACTAGAAGTCTTTCATTAAGTCGACCGGCAAGGCTGCAATAAACCACCAATGGCAAATAAATGAGTCAGATTGGTCAAGGACATGGCAAATGGGTTAATACAGGCCTAAAACACATCACTTCCACGTAGCATTCCTACAGGGGTGATGCAGGGAGAGTAACACAGGGAGAAAATTAGAAGAAAGGGAAGGACATAGGAGAAACCTAAAGGCCATTCAATTCATCATGCCTATGACTCTTTAATGTCCTCATTCATTACCGTTGTTTCTCATCGCAGCGTGGGCAATACCAGGCAAGAGAGACGCGAGACATGAGGATGGATAAAAAGGCACAGAGTAAATATTTGAAGTCAAATAATGAAAGCGAATAACAAAAGCAGATTTTAACCCCTCCCCCGGCCTTGTTCTTTCTCTTTCTTGCTAAGTGATATTCATATGAACACGCTGCTTTATTGTACAATGAGCCAACCCTCTGCGGAGCGAAGATGGTGGCGATGAGTTATTAAATATGGAGAGAGGGCGAGAACGAGAAGGCGTGGGAGGAGGGGAAGAAAGACGAATGATTAACTGTGAAGGAAGTCAAAAAAATGAGCCCAATTCCCACATGTACCTGACTGGATCTGATTTAGAGAAGGTTGCCCAATCCTGTTTCTTATTTAAGTAGTGCTGTGTGTGCATGAGTAGACTTGAATACCTTGCTATGAAGTGTTGCTCTTTGAGCAGTGCATTGTCCTGGGAAAGCGCTTGTGCGTGTTTCGCCTTCACGGCTATGGTCCTCTTCAGAGAGTCTTGGGTGGTTTGGACAGGGACCACATCCAGGTCTACACACCACAGATATTCTTCATGGGGTTTCATCTATGGGAAATACACAGGGAGAGACACAAATATCTAACATAATAAGGATAATTATACCACAACTACACCATGTGCACATTTTTAGACAAGTTAAACAACAACAACAACTCTTATATATAATATTTGTCCCATTCTTTCATGCCACTGGGACAACCTAACAGGAGTGGAAGATTATGCAATTGCAGTGCATGCATAGAGAATGAGTTCATTCAAATGAAGCAAGTGATTATATGTGACAAAAAAAGCTCTGTCCAAAGTCAAATCTGCTTCTGACCCATAGTCGCTGGTCAGGCTGTAGCCACGACGGCTGTTCACGAAAACATAGTAATTGAAAGATGATACATAACATATTTTGGGGCATTTTGGTTTTAAAGGTGCTTTGTAACTATGTAAGGGTCCATCACTTGCTTGTCTTCATGGAAATGTTTAGCAGATAATTCTTTCGAAAGAGAATCAAGCGAACACAGCTGGACTTACTTACTACTTATGAACAGGTTGATTCCCAACCAGGAAGCTTCTTCAGGGCATTAAGGATCATAAGCTTTATTAGACAAAACAGCTTAGAGTGAAATGTGGATGAGAGAGAAGGGAGGACATGCAGTAAATTGTCGGAGCTGGGATTCGAACTCACGACACTGCGGCCGGTTGCATTTGGAGCCTGGCATGTTACTCGTGTTTTTACTGATAAAATATACATTGAAAACCATGCGTCTCTTACTGTGAGAGTGCGCGCTTCTCCACCGATCTGACCTGTAACGTCTGTCTGACACTTTTCCATGGAGATAAATACGTTTAATGGAAATACTGTGAAACCTCTAAATTGAGCATCCTCCACTAGAAAAGTTATAAAGCACACCTTAAAAATAAAAACAGCAATCACAGAAGAGTTAAAAAAAAAAAACATATTATTTTATTTTTATTTATTTTATATTACTTAATATTATTAGTATTATTTTATTGTTTCTCTCTTTTGTTTGTTACATGGTACAGGACTCTAGAAATTGTGGGAGATCACATGTTTGACTTGAGATTTTATGTTAATAACGCCATTGTAGCCTTATCTCATCAAGCCTCGGAGAAACATCAAATTGTTTTAAAAAAAATAAAAACACCTTAAATAAGGCTTTACCAAGGAATGAATATCGACTTGAATTCAACATTGTATTAGTTGGACTGTTCGAAACCAAAAACATAAATAAATTAGCAGTCTTGTGATTATTGGAGCAGACACGAGCTGAACTTCTCACCCTGGTGCATGAGAGTGAGCGTGTGTGGCCTGCTGGATGAACTCTTTCCCCAAATCAAAGCCTCTATTCATTAGCAGGCCTCTAAATGAGTTCTGTGTTAGATCAGTTAGGAGGCCTTTCACATAGACAACGCATGGCAATATATACAGTAAACTGCGCTGTGAATCATGGATATGAACAAAAACAAATGTGTCAATGTAAATAATTGACAAAAATGATAAAGAATCAGAACAAAAATTAAAACAAGAAGCCATAAAAGCATGTGGCTGGTCTTATAACATGAAGTTGTAATGTAGAGTAACTAGACTTGAAGTTAAATTTGTTTGCAAGAGTATGTAAGCTGCGTGAACAGTCAGTTAATAGTTAATTATCAGTTAATAAGAAAAATATTTACTAATAGGCTATGTCTACTGATTTAGTCATGACAAAAATTAAAAAAGGAATTGGTTCTTTATAAAGGAACATTCTTCATATTTAAACTTACCAACAGTAGTAGTCTTTTCTCTGTCTGTGTAGTTCTGCCTTGGCACAGTCACAGCCACTGCCTCCGCTCTCCAGACACTCCACCAAAGTGCATATATCATCAAATGTATTGTAGCACTGAGCTAAAGGTTTTCTTTTATGGACTCGACTCATCCAAACTATAGCTAATGGCTGGAACAATTACAAGCTGTGAGGCATCCAGAGTTGTGACACTGAATTTAATTATACTTTTATCAGACTGTGCCACAGATCTCAGACTTACTATTGGGAAATTAAATAAGTTTCACAACACCAGAACCATGCATTTTAATGCTTTAGAAGTTAGGCATGGAAAAGACAAGGAGACAGATAAAATAATGAGCAAATGTATAAAAATAAATGTCAATGTTATTTTGCATCAAATTTGCAAAGGTATTTAATCTAGCCTAAAATGTATTTTTGAGATGGTTTCAAGTGTTTATAGATGGGAAGGATTTCTGGAAAGGCATCTGATGGAAAACAAGATAATGAAAGAATCACCTGATGTCTTACAAGTGGCCAAGCATTTGTTGTGGCAACGCCTCAAGAAAAAAATAAAAATGTATATTATATAAATAAATTAAATATAACATTATATTTATTTGCATTCCAATCCAATTAAATCTGTATTGTCCAGAGCACCTATGAGCTGGTTCAAGATCACTTCTCACAACTGAAGCCCAAGGTCTTTCTGGCTCTGCTGACTTTCAGAACTCCATAATATTGTTACATAATTAATACATTACTATGGTTTTTCTCTCATTTCCAAACCCTTCCCTATCAGAAATGATTAAAAGTTCCCATGTGGCCTGTGTGAAGATTTAATTCTCCGGTGGGGGAGTATAGGACCTTAGCTGGAGGTCCGGAAGAAAGAATATCAGATTTGCGATTTTATTTCAAATGAGTGCTTAAGCCTTAGACTTTCATATTAGTCGAACCCCTATTGAGAGAAACCTCAATCTGATCAAGTCTCATTACTTTAGCAATCAAAGTTTCACCCGTGGGGTCTGCTGGCCTCTCTCTCCTCCTCCCGCCATCTTTTTATGTCTTGTGTTTTTGCCACTAAAGCACTAGAAAAGAAAGAAAGAGTGGCTTTGGCAAATCCTTCATTGGCCAAGATATCCTCCATCTCGGATTATGAATAGAAATAGAACAGTTGAGGACAAAAGAGGGTGGGCTGATGTGGGGACAGACTGGGTGTGAGTTCGGGAGTTATGGGCACAGCAAGAGAAAGAAGAGAGAGAGGATGGCTAATATAATTGAATTAAAAAGATGGAGCGGGGCCATTTCTAAGCAGGTGGGAGTGTGGAGTGAGAAAGAGCAGGCGAGATATTAACTTCTAATAAAAGACAGATTAGAAAGTGGCTGGGAGGACGGCTCTGTCTTTACCTGTGGGAGTGACAGCCCCCACATAACCTTTTCACTGCAATATGCACACTGATATTGGCCACCATATTCTGATCTCACCACATGGACAAAATCCACTGAATTTTACCAGAAATGTTGGTTTATGACAGACAACGTGCATGGTATTTATTTAGAAAATGACATTTGAAAACACAGCCATTGATCAACCAGCAATAAGGCTATTGTTGTATTAACATATCTATTAAGTCAAATGGACACTGTTAATATTATGCCAATTTGTATAAAAGTGTAGCAGGGTACTAAAGATTATTATTTTTTTAATCCATCCAACATGACTGCCTCAACGTTGTGGGTTGAATTCTTGGTTCAACTGCTTTTCACTCCTTTTAGGCAATTCTAAAGGCAAAAAAAGCCTGAAACCAAAAGTCAAACAAAATGCTTTGGTTTTGTCCCAGAATGCAGGTTTATAGTTCAGCTGTGGCAAAAAGGGCTCAGCAATGTATTGGTTACAATATCGACATTTGTGATATTTGAGCGTTTTCCCAGACATTGGTCCAATATTTATCTCATATTGAAAATGTAGCTATATTTGGCATTTCTTTCTAAGCTGCCCCAGTCTCTGTGTGTCATTCCCAGTTTGTCCTTAAAGCATCAAATGTGTATTTTTGAACAGACTAATGAGTAAAAAGGGGAGTAGAAGAGCAATAAGGCTAAAATGTGGCTGTATGTACATTTTGTTTTTATAAAAGTCAATTTGTGAACTTTACTACAACGTAACATGAATTTGTGGGCCTTGCTATGGTCTGATAATCGAAATATTGTAACGGCAAATATCGACTATAATTAGGCCCAAGCCCCAGCACGGCGGAGGCTCAGTTCTTCTGCAACGACGCCGATAGGCAACTGTCTTGGCATTATTAGTATTAGTATTATTTGTCTATTTTGGTCGAGACAGTGAATGTTAATGAACAAACTACATGCAACTACATTCACTCTCACAACACTCTCATTCATACACCAGCAAACTTGGACCCTGGAGGCAAGGTGAGTGAAGTGTCTTGCCCAAGGACACACCGCCAGTATGCACTACCACCCCACTGTGGCACCTGGTGTTCCAGACTATCGGCCACAGCAGCGAGAAAAATATCGAATATCGGTAATGGCTCAAAAATTCCATCTTGAACCATCCTAAGTAAATAGACAATTTCCTATTTGTACCTCACGTAAGGCTCATTGTTAAAATTAGATCTCACCACAAATAACAAACAAATTATAGCTGCATTGCTGGCCTGTTACAAGTTACAGCAGATGCAAATGCAAAAATATGTGACATCTGAAGGCACACACACAAACATGGCCTCAGAATATGACAGAAATGCATTATCAGCTCTATCCAACACGCAGCCGCCATCAGATAATGAAGACACAGCTCTTTGGGAAGCTGCTGCTATACAGACAATTAATTAACTAATTGGTCTAACGAGCTTGTTAATGCTGTGCTTTTTTTTGGCAGCTGGCATGAATACATTAACAAGGCTAATTCAATTAAGCAGGTGCACATTTCACAAGCGGCTCTCAGAGGGCGCACACACACAAATCCTACAGGTGTTGTGTACAATCGCGCTCCATTTGATAGTGATGTCTCTCTCAGTGAAACCTTGGCATTCGATCAAAAGCCTAATGATATGCAGATCAAGTACAGCATGTTGGTGTGGTTTGTGTGTGTGTGCGGCTGGCTGTGTATCTCAATGGACCCGTGTGCCTTTGAATTAGAGGTAGCTCAATACATTCCTCTCAGCATTAGTAACCTGTATAATTGAAAGACTATAAAATAAGTGGGTGGAAAACTGATTGAAGCGCTATGATAGCATAGTTAAATTAGCTTACAGCATCCCAGGGGTCAGCCAATAAAATTAGCCAACGCTTCACATTGCAATGTAATTTTTAATTTGCCGCAAAGCATCTCAGTAATATGTACTTCTGTTCTTCAAGGTCCCCACTGCAAGAAAAGACTTTCTTTTAAGTTTTTGTTTGCAAAGGTTTGACACAAGTGGCAGTCAGTAGTGGATTAACCCACTGACCTGAAGGTCACTGGTTCAAGCTCCACGCCAACCAGTGCCGACTGTTGTTGTGTCCTTGGGCAAGACACTTAACCCCCCCCCCCAGAGTGTGACTAGAGTGAATGAATAGGTAAATGGTTCCTTATGTAAAGCGCTTTCCTGTTAGAGACAGGGATCAGCTGGTATGGCCCTTATAGTTCAACATCATACATTCTGTCTTCTCTGATACAAGCATGCCAGTGTCATTGTATTAGTTGTAGTATGAACATGTTTAACCCCTGGTTAACTCGTTTATTCATTTATTTTGCATGATAATGATTTGGTTTGTTTTTCTAGCTGCAATATTAGCTCCTCCTCTATTGGCTGACTGAATGGCTAAGGTCGGTGGCTAGCTAAACTACCATAGAGATAATAGTGCTGATTAATTTTCTCTGTCTTCATTGTCCCGCCCCTCCCCCTTCACATGTCCACCTCTCCTCCCCAAGCTCCGACTGCTGAATATTAAAACAGTTCCTTTTTTAATTTCCAGATAACCGCACTTCATTTTTCTCCCCGTGTCATACAGCTGTGACACAAAGGAGCTGCCTATATGTGCTCCATGTGAGTTATTGTAGTAGTATTCTGCTCATTTATTGCCTGTGTGTCATATTGCAGAGTATCCATAGCTAAAGCATTAGCTATATCCATGGCAGTCACACCCAATAACAGTATTAGCAATGTAAACTCAAATAAATGCAAATCACATGAAAATTATATTTTGATTCGTTTTCCAATAATCATGACATATGAACAAGCATGTAATTATTATAATCATACACCCATTTATTTTCAACATCCACAGAGAACCCAAGCACTAGTGTCAATGTGTAATGGCTTTACAGGAAATTTCATCTCAATCTATCCACCACCCCATGGCTGTCCTATGTCACTAAATGAGACTATTTTTAGTTTAACCTACATAAGGCTTCTCTACAAAGTGCTCAGGGCCATTCAAACCAACAGGAGAAGTCCTCTGTTTACTCATATGAAGGGCATCAACAGCTGCTCTCACTTTTCAGTTTTTCCAACCTGCTTTGTTTGCTTCCCTCTCTCATATTACTCCACATCACCTGATTGCATAGCCTGGAACCTCGCCCAGGAAACTGGGGAAGTGGGAAGTGATTTGGAAAAATGAGGGCAATAAAAAACACAGGGATGAATGGAGAGATGTGATATAAGGTAATATGCTAACCCAATCAGCTGGCTGCTGTTTGCGCACAGTATAATCAACATATCGGCCTAATGTCATTACAGCTATATGAGAAATAATATTGCGTGAAATGATATTGTGCAGCGTGCACGTGTGTTGTGCACATATGAAGGAGGCAGTGTTAATGTATATGTCACTATCATGTTTCAGACAGACACACCTGCACACACAAGGTGACACACATCAAATTACAGCTACAAATTACATATTGAAAAAGGATGTTTCTTTTTTTTTATAATGTCAGCAAATTAGACAGAGGGGAACATGTCCAATCTTTATGGTGATGAATTGATTGATTTTTGAATCCTATTTAGTTTCAGCATTGTTTCCACCAATGCTTTTAATTGCACCAAATACTTAATGGACTATTACTTTTCCGAAAAATAAAATACGTTTAAAACACTTGCTACAAAGAATGCAGACAAGCACTGTCCGTCACACATTTACATATTTACACACACAGCCCGGCGGATGGTTTTGACAACAAAGGAAATTAGTTAGTGTGTGGCTTCCATATCCTGAATGCATAGGCCACTGATGGCCTCTATTGATGGACACTGGCGTGAAGCCATCACTCAAGTTATGGAGCTTTAATTGGAGACAGCATAAAACGATAAACCAAGAAACATGCATGGCTGAACAGCCCAATGTAAACCATTAATCATAGCACAGGCAAAGACAAGTGGCCAGCACACACAAACACCTTGGGTTTGTGCATATTCGCACACACTCACTCGGAGCGTGGCAGAGACAAGTGTCCCAGTCACATATTCTCATGATAGATGACCCATTTAACTTTGATTTCAGAGAGAAATGAGCTCAGCAGCGATACAGGGTTACCACACACACAGCCCTTACACCGATACCTACAACAGCTGCATTTATGGAGCACTGTACATTTGGTTTATATGTATATAAGAGAGGCATTATCTTGTCGAAGCACATGCACGCCTCCTCTCTCAGAGCTCTCGGTATCAGCACACACACATGACACTGACACTCTCGCTCATTTACATGGGAAGGTTATAATAGGGGCATGATTTGTGATGTAAGCAATCACAAGTGAAGTACTTCATCAGTGACTGTGTCACATGTTACACACGTCTTTATGGTCATAAATACAGCTGTACCTGCGCGCACACACACATACTACACCACTGAAGCCAAAAGAGTTACACCAGTAAAATGACTCAGGTGCTCATGTTAAATGATAAAATGTTCTGCAGGCTGCAAGGCTGAATCAAATAGATACATTTGGAAACAAATACAGGATGTACAAATGTTCTGTAAAAACAAGTTAATAAGTACTACATACAAAAGTTGAAAAAGTCTCTTTGTGTGAGCAGTTTTACCAGACCAACAAAGAAGCCTGTAAAGAGGAAAAAGTATTGTTTTTGTTTAAAAGTGAGGTTTCTGCCAAACACACAGGCGCTTCTGCTGCAGCCTGGGTCCCGGGAGCAATAAGTGATAATGTTGTAACCCAATTATTTTCTTATTTGGCCTAAGATTAAAAATGTTAATGCCTCACTGCCAGGCACAGCATCAGTCACTGTCCATTGACACATAAGTGTTGATACTTAGACAGATGGGCGGTGATAGAGAAGATAAAGAACTTTTCAGATTCACACATGCACATATTGTTGGCACACCCGTTGTATAGCGCGGCCCCAGCCCTCTGCTCTCCTCTGTCCTCACATGCTTGGTTTCCTCGTCTAATTGCTGCCATTCGTCAGTGTGCGCATGGGTGTGTGCTCCTGTACTTTGTATTTTGGGCTCCTTTCGTGATTCTGTCATTGCAAATTTACAAACAACTGCAGTGAAAAGTGAGAGATTTATGGATAATCAGACGGACAGGTAAAAATGGAGGGAGGGAGCGGCGGAGACACACACATACAGAGCTGTCACAGTGCCATGGGGCATACTAAACCTGTCAGTGTCTGAGCCTGCTGCTGGCTTGTACGCAGGCTTGCCAGCTGAAATTAGTCTCACATAATGTGCCTGAAAACAACAAACACTGACTATAGACAAACAATGGGATGTTTAAACGCCATAAAACACCAAGAAGTCCACAAAAGACAGCAGTAATGCGGATGGAAATGAAAGCCTTTGGATAAAGGGGATAAAAGGGAGGTTACCATTGGTCCTTCCAAGTTAAGTTAAAGATTGTTGCATTATTTCATTTTGCTTTAGTTTAGCTCATAATGGAAAAAGAAAGAAAACTTCTTTTGGGGTTTTGCCATAACAACTCAGTTGCTTTTGAAAGAGAAATGCTTTTACTGGTTACATGTCCAGCCTGGACGTGCGCGATCTCTAGAATTTAACAAAACCAGACTTTGTGTAAACGACCTCTTCTTATTATCGTGACTTAAAATTAGATTTTTTGCAAATGTAAAATGCAAATAGTAAATGCACTACTTTTTCTGCAAGCTGTAATACGTTTGTATAAATGTATTTCCTCAGGCCCAGTGCTGTACAAATAATTATTACCGTACAATTCGGTACACTACAAAATATATATTCTGTTTGTGTGTCCTGTGATCTCACTCAGAGCCAGTTTAGATTGAAGACAGGTATATCCTGATGGATTAACAGTGTTTGCATAGCTGGTATTTGTTTATTGGTTGGATTATAAAACAAACATAACTCTTTAAGATTGAGTGATAGATCTTTGGCCAAGACCAGCCTCTAGTGGTTATTCTGATTTCAATGTCATTATTATTGTCAACACATATTTGAATTAGATGAGTGCACTTGAGGAGTGCACACTGACCAAAAAAAGCTTGATTTGATTGATTAAAAGTTAACTCGAGTTATCTCCAAAACATCATATAAACAAATGAGGATGATTACAGCCGATTGAGCCAAGATAAAAATAAGAAAATGCCACAGAAATTATGTGTATAGGATTGCGTGCTTGATGAGAATCATTATAACATTTATCCTCTTTAATATGTGCGGTGTGTGTGTGTCCAACATGATAATTTGTCAGTTTATGTTGTGGAGGGGGGCTAAACAGATAAGCAATCCACGGCTCAATCCTTCATCCTGCTCTGATTATAAATCAGCTGGAGCTCTCAGAAGCAATCAGCGAGAGCAATCTGCAGCCGCCTCCGACACCTTATCAATCAGAGGGGACCATCGCAGTGGCACACGCACAAACAACGGGCCCACTGACATATTCATAGGACCCTGCACCCATCCTCACACACATGCACATACAAATGCACCTGCTATTGTAATTTAACATCCACAGCCTTAAGCCCTTTTTATAACTTCCTTCTTTTTTGTCTCGAAACGGGATCCCAAAGTCGCTCCCAAAGAGTTTTTCATCGAAGGAACTGCCTCATGGGCACGGCACGGTGCGAGACACATCACTCCTAATTACACTCTGATATTAATAACAGAGAAAAATATTAATCTTGGAGGTAAACACTAAGCCGCTTAAAGGAAAATTGCAAATAAATCAGATTATGCTATAGAAATATCCTCCGAATGGGCCGAGGGGGTAATGAGAAACCTGGGTCCTACCGCTCGCTCGCCCCCTCCCTTCTCCTCTAACTCTCTCACTCTAATTTCCGACTCCCTGTTCTCCTGCGGGATAGAAAAAGGTGTGACTGCGTGTGTCGTGGACCACATATGTGCATTGACAAAAGCACTATTTCTTTACAACCAGCAGCTCCTCTCCCTCTTTCCTTTTCTTCTTTTTGTTTTGCTTTGCAATATTCATTTTTCACCTGCAATTTTATTTTTTCATCAGTCGGGGGGCGCCGCCGAGCAGATTCAATTAGGGTTTTGTGATTGGGCCGCTGGCATTCAACGGGGTCATGCAAAGGTTAAAGAATTCAGTGGCACAAACATGATTATGGCTCTGTAACATTTGATCAGAAGTAGTGTTTGTCACAGCATAGCCAAAACCCTCCATTTCTTCAAGCAGGACCACCGGAAGAGTGGACTGGACTGGTATAAGCCCTGGTTTGCCTAAATCAACCAGGCATGTAGGAATAGGAAAAAAGGGGGCTTTTTACTCCCCATATCCATACAGCGAGTATGACCAAAGAAACTACTGCATCTTCTGGGCTTTGTGGCAAAAGAAGTACGAGTCATTGAACGTTACTGCATACTGCATCAAAGATTTGCAAATGGTGGTTCAGAGGAAGTTGTGACGTGAGGATTAAACAACGTGGAGCTGTCCGATTAAAACTAGTTTTTACATGTGCATTAACTAAAATGTAAAATGACAAATTTTACTGAAAAATGCCCTTTTCTGTGTAACAATGAGCAACCGAATGAAATATACAAAATTTGCATTTATCTAATTTTACATAAGTCAATGTTCCTCAACTCCTATGGTTAGAAGTAGGGATGTCTCAATATAAAATGTTTGTGTTACGATTAATTTGAGATGTGTGTCAATTATTCAACAATTAAACATATATATCTATTTCTACAAACTCGTAATAAAAATAATAGTTCCATTTTGAGAGTCAAGAAAAACACCACAGGCTATAGCAGAGATCTAAAATCCAACAACAGATACATAATTTAAACTGCTATTTCTGCTTCATTGTGCAAGTTTTTTTTTTTTTTTACAATACAGACTTTGGTTTTTCTATCCTCTTATAGTCCTTGTCTATTTCTCTGACACAAAGAGAGAAGACGAGATCTCCAAATGTGTCCTGGAGTTTAAATTCTATTTCAGTTTTAAAGTGTAATTATCTGTAAACATCTACTATATAGTATAAGTTGTTGCCACGTGGACACTGCTCAGTGGCCAGTGCAGGTCACTAACTGCTGATCTGCATAAAACAACTGTCCCACAGTTTAAAGAAGCGGCTCCTTAAAGCCCTTCTAAATCAGTGTTAAAGTCGTGATAATAGACCTCAACTGACCAATTGATTGGCCTTCATATGTTTACAGCTCACTTTAATTGCCCTCAAAAATACCATTCATCAACCATGTGTGTCCATGTATGTGTGTGGGCAAGCATGCCTGTCCATCGACAAAAAAGGCCTATTGATTTATCAGCATCGGGATTTGTCCCGTTCACCGTACATAAAACCCCATGCGTATGTGCTGTTCAAAATGGGAAATGGCCGCCATCGATTCCCTTAAGTTGGAGCCCAAATGCTAAAGATTTTTGGATAAGCTTTTCTCATTACTTAAGCTGAAATCAATAGGGGAGAGCATGGGTCTAATGAATGAACGGGCCACAGATCAGATGGGGTGTGCTCAACCCTGGCCTGTCCTGGTCGATCCCACGTGTGCGCCTGCTTTCAATACGCTTTAGGTGTTTTATAAATGTTTTTGTTTATGATTATTTCTGTCATATTGAACTCTTTTCCCTTGATATCCTCTCTTTAGATGGAGGTGTGCAGGATGTGGAGGGAGCAACGGAGCAAAGAGTTTTGAGCTGAAGGAGGAAAGTCATTTCCCACAGGTGCACAGAGAAAAACATATTTTCATACCTGCATTATTGATTTGTTTTCATTTGCTCCTTCTTTTACAACAAAAAAATTATCAGATTTATCAGATGATTTGTATGTACAAAGGTCATATAATCTAAAGGCCTGTACCGGCATTGTTTCTCCCCACTGTGTCTTATGGGCACCAAATAAAATGACCAAATATTGCTCAGATTAATGTTCCAACAACATTTCAACATGTCAAGTCCTTGCCCCTTAAGTTTTTCTCTGTAAGAGGAGTAGAAGTAATATTCTAAACAGATTGAAAAGCTTCAGCCTCCCCTGACCCATAAAAAAGATCGGCTGTGGAAGACAAATAAAGACATCAAGCCTCAATTTGTGTGTATCAACAAAACTTGGAGCAGCGTAAATATCACTAACCATCACAATAATTGAAACATTATGCTCCCCTGTTCTGCCTCTCTCGCCTCTAAGGTGTCCTGCCTTTTCAGCTCATAAATATGGAAGGATGATGTTTGAAATTCACGGACAAGAAAGGAATTAAAATCTATTGTTGCATGTCCTTTCCCGTGTAAAGTTTGGATTAAATGTCACACATTAGCATGTGAACTTTTAAATGAGCTTGTTTGCTCGTCCCTGTGCAGGGCATGTAAAATACACTTCATGGGAATAGAATTGGGATTACTCAGCCTGTGTGGGGTCCATCAGAATTGGAGAAGGAGGAAATATTTTGGAGCTGCTCAAGAAATTAGGCCACAGCGAGGGAGCAGAGTGCTTAACAGTTGTATTGACTGGTTGTGCCGCGCTGGTGTGCTCACCTGAAGTGGCAGATAGTGGCAGAGGAAAGCTCCTGACGGCTTTTGGCTTCTGGTGATTGAGGGAAGGAAATGACTGACGGGTTTTCCCCAAATGCCCTGATTGACATGCCCTGCCAACGTGAAAGCTGCTCACAGGTGGATTCTGGTTCAAGATGTTTTTTAAGCATCATCCTCCAAAATAGGGAAAGGGTTCTGGGGAAACTGGTATACTCGTACTGTAGAAAAAAAGGACAAAACTTATGTGAATGGTCAGCGCAATAAAGTTTTTAGATTGAGACCCCAAATAATTTCATCCTTGTGGAGAAGTTATTTTTGACAAAGTATGATAGTAAAAGCAATCTTATTTCTTATGTCTTATTTAAATGATTCAGTTTCTAGAAAATTGTCTGTGCCGTGCCTCTGCGCTCATCAGATTGCGAATGCGTGTTCATGTACAATATTCCATAATAAGAAAACATCACTCTCCATTCCACATGTTTTTCATTGACTATGATTCTCTTTGTTTTTAAAATGTGTGGCTGTTTATTTATCGACATAATTTCCTCTCAGATGAAGGGCCTGTGTCTGTAAAACACATTAAAAATCATAATGCAATCTTTGCTAACCCAGGAGCAATGTTATTGTTCTATTATATTCAGTGAACAACAGCATCTCGGCCTGTTTATCAATCCAATATCTCATAATGTGCCCTCTGTCTGGTCATTTTGAATATAAAAAGATGCCGCAGTGTTATTGTACTATATTTCCTATATTTAGTATTAATCTCTTTGTTCTGACATGCATCTCAACACATCCAATATGATATTTGATTAGTTGTTTTTTTCCCTTCTCTCTTTTTCATAGTCTCCAGGTGATATTGGATACACATACAGCGCTGGTATTATGTTTGCTGTTTCATCGGGATATAAAAATGATTTAGTGTGTACTCAGCATGCACTGTCATTTACTAGCTTTAATTTCACTGCAAGGGTGGGCTTTATTACTCCTCTACTCTCCAAACATGTTCT